>JAKSZU010000014.1:1200000-1792500 GCA_026018925.1 Tupaia tana
AGCATCGTAAGCATTACACCATCTGCTGGTCCCTGTAGTTGTTTTTTTTTTATACTTTGCCTTCTTTGACAAAAAAGATAATGAATTTTTATTTTTAAACATCTAGTTTTTATCATCTTGAAGTTAATTCAGTTAGCAAGGTAACCGAAAAGAATATGTATTTTTATATTTTAGTTTGTAGGGAATTTTCACACCTGAAACAGAAGCTAAATCTTTTTAAGATTCACTAAATGGATTATATTTCCTTAGTTATGCATTAGATATAATAATGATGTGTTACCGTTTAAGGTATGAAAATGACCACTGGTTTTCAGTTCATACACAATTTATATTGAGTTGAAATGCTGTAGAATTTTTGCCTGGATCTTAGAGGGCTAGCTGTTCCATAGGTTAGCTGCCACGGTTTTTATACTCAATTATAGGCGCTACCTGGAAGTAGTCTGATTAAAACGAAAGACGAAAATAGACCTACCTGGTTTGCGATGGAGGATTGAGCATGCGTGATAGCTGCTTATCCTTCCTGAGACCTCACTAAAATAGAAACACACAAATGCAACAGATCTATTAAGCAAACTTAATAGATCACTATGGCAAAGAAAATCAGAGAGGCTTACTAGCACTTGTAAGTTTTCAAGAAATTACAAGGAGAAAGATGGGAGTGAGCTGACTAAGGAAGCCAGCTGTGAGGAGGCTGCGGAGGACGTGGGAGGGAACCCATCAGCCTGCCAAACTAAGGGGGTTTCTGGACTGACAGCCTCCAGGTCTGAAGAAGGGCGGGAAGGAAACAGCTGAGAACAGGAGGGTTATTAAGAAGTCTGTCTATAACAGGACAGTTGGCTGTGCTATTCCACATCTATAGCAGCAGGCCGAAAACCAGTCTGAACTCAGAAAAAAGACAATGGACTGTACAGGAGAGATGAGGTTTCTGTCATGCATCTTGGTACCTCACAGTTAAGCTTACATTGTTCTCACTTTTAGGGGTCTGTGGCCTGACAGTCTGCTTCCTACCTGCTCACTCAGGTTCCTGCCTAAAGTGAAGCTCCTGGTTAATGCTCTGAGTGGACAAAAAAAGAGATAAAACTATCTTCACTATTTCACTGTTCATTGTTTTCTGAAACCCTCGTAACAAATGCTTGATTTTCTGTTAAGTTCTTATCTTCATTTTTGTTGTTCATTAAGTGTTTTCTCCCACAGTAGAATCAGGCTTTTCAAGAGCAGTTCACTTTTGGTCCAGTCTTAATAATGTACTAGAAACTCTGAAGACGTTTCCATTTGCTAATATATTGATGGGATATGATTTAGTAACAATTAGATCGTCTTTGTCCTTCATAATCACCCTTTGAATTTAATAATTGCATAAGCTAACATTGACTTTTAATAGTGCACATATATGCTAACTACATATTCAGATTTATTTATTCTCTTGAGTTGTCTCCTTTTTGCCTATAAGAGGTATTGAGTGTTTTATTAAAACATTGAGAAATGTTGCTGTCATTAAGTGGAAGGAAAGAACATACTTCTTGTCTTTAAAACATTTTGTAATGTGATTGAATGTAATGTTCAGAAACTTTGCAGTTAGACCTACTCTTAATTTTTCTCATTTCCTTAAATTCTCATGGATATGCAAACTGAGCTATTTTTGTATTCAATCTCAGCTAAATAAATTAGCCCAAATATGCATGACTGAAATTACCTTCTATAAAAATTTCCAAAAGCATTTGAAAAATATCCCAAGGGTGGCAAGTCCATAATATTTTACTTTATTAAAATGCTGTACCTGGCTTCTGGATAGATATATGATCAGGAGAAAAGAATGTAAAATGTAATGAAAGTTAACCATACTGTTGTAAAGTCCAAAATGATCTTGTATCACTGAATGGGTCTGACCTTGGAGACTAGTGGAAACTTCAGATGGTAAAGTTTCCAACTTCTATCCATTTTGGGGTTGTTCAATATATAAACAATATTAGTTTTCTGTTCCTGAAGGTCAAGCATGATATGATTATGCCGAAGTATAAATAGGTGTTGATTTTAACCTGTAATAGATATTTTAATGTTTTGTACTTTGGGTTCTATTGCAATTACCTTTCTCTATGCATTCATATGACAGTAAAGATCTGAAGAGTTTTGAGTCATGGTCCTTGGGTTTATGTTTAAAGAAGTTGAGGGACTGACGTTTTTCTCCTCTTTATCTCAGTTTGACCTTTAAAGAAGCTATTTTAAATACAAAGCTTGTTGTCTGCTGGACAGGAGGTAGACTGGTTTTGCTTTTCTCCTAATATTTTAAACTTCTCTATTACCCAGTTCCAGATGTTCAGTATTATAGAAACATTTCTTCATTGTCTTCTGAAACTTATGGAAGGAAATGCACAGGAGAGCACATGAGCGAAGCAGGGCCAATGGCCACAGGCCCTTGTTGAGTCCTCAGTGAATGGAGACGCCTCTCCTGTGGGCCCTCAGAACTGACCTTAGTGGGCCCTCGACCTAAAGTCATGCTACTAGTTTGGGACTTCCCGTTACTTTTTTGAAAATACCAGTGCTTTTTGTTTTTCAGGATTAGGTAAATTTCTGATAAACAAAAATAAATCATCAAACACATTTACTGAGTAAAATGAAGAATATCTTGGCAGGTTCAGGTCAATTTTTTTAAGGTTTTTGTATTGGGTGAGTGTACTCACCTGAGAGACAGAGAGACAGGGAGAAGGAAAGTAAGAAATCACCTTCCAGGGAGGATGACCATGCTGCAGTCCTGCCTCCTACATTCCCCTCCTGGGATTTTGGGCACTCATGCACAGGTGCCTGGCATGATTTTCAAGTCACCAGGCCTGCGACTCAAACCACAGTTGGCCTCGTGGGAGTCCACCACCTTAACCACCATGCCACCTGCTGGCCCCCAGTTCATTTCTGTTGTAATTAGAACATTAGCAACAGAAGATTTGAGGATTCTTATATTTTGAGGACATCTAAAATCTCTTCTCTTACTGAATGTTGGTACTCTTTTGTAATGATGCCTAGAATTTTACAGTATATATCTTTTCCTCCCCCAAACAAGATCTCCAGCACACTAACTTTTTTTTATTTTTGCCAGAAGGCATATGAACTAAACAGAGAAAAAGAGAATGCACTCCCCCCACCACCACCAATGAGGTATGGTCATGCCACAATCCTCCCTCCATTTCCACATCTCTTCAGGATATGGAGTATACCTCAGGTGCCCCTCCTTCTCCTCTCTTCTTATCTGAACACCTAAATAGGGGCCAGCACCGTGGCCTAGTGGTTAAGGGAGCCAACCTTTACATGGCCAACTGTGTAGTTCATGTCCTGGCCCTGGTGCTTGAAAAATACATCAGGCATGTGTGCATGTATGCCCCAAATGCCAACCTCTCTCTCTCTCCTTCCTTCCACCTCCCTTTCCCACTCTCATAGAAGGCAGGAAGGGAAGGGAAGAACTTATTTAAGGTGGTGTTTTTATTTCATGGTAACAAATCAATTATTTTGATATATTCAGTATTCAATATTGACCCATTTTATAAAATAGGCATGGTATTCCCCAAAATATGGTGGCATGTGTCTTAGTTCATTGCCACATTACTAACAGAAATATCTGAGACTGGGAGGTTCTGTAAAGAAGTACAAGTTTATCAGTTCATTGTTTGGAGGCCCAGGGTCCATGGTCCTAGTTCTATTGAGACTACCACATGTGAAGGGCAGGATTTTGAGCAGAGCAGCCATACATAAATTCCTGTGTCTTGTTCTGGTCTCATTCCCTGCACCCACCAGATGTCAGTAACAGAGCCCCACCCTAATGACATTGTTACACCCAAAGGTCCCACCCTGGGGGCACCGTGAAGGAATTAAGGTTTTTTAAAAATTATTTATTTAATTGTATTTGTTATTATTTTTATAATATAGAGCATATGAGCTCAACAGGGGGAGACAGAGAGAGAGAGAGAGAGAGAGAGAGAGAGAGAGCAAGAAAGTAAACCACCAGATCGCAGACTTAAACCATGATCAACCATGTGGGAGTCTAGCACCTTAACCACCATACTGCCTGCTGGTCCTAGGAATTAAGTTTTCACTTAACATCCTTACAGTGCAATCAAGTCCCAACCAATAATTTTTTTAAGAGAGATTTTTGTTATAGGGTACATGCGCTTGCTGGAGAGACAGAGACAGACAGAGAGACAAAAGTGAGAACTCACCCCACCCCCCCAGGGGGAATGGCCACTTAAAAATCCCTTCTCCTTCATTCTCCACTTGGGATCTTGGGCACACATGCACATGTGCCCTGTGTGAGTTTGAAGCTGCTGGGTCTGGGACTTGAACTGTGGTCGACTACGTGAGAGTCCAGTGACATAATCATTACACCATCTGCTGGTCCCGCGAACCAATAAATTTTTAAAAATTTTTAAAATTATTGCATTTTATTTATTAATAGTATTATTTAATTTACCATAGAGCATGTGTGCTTACCAGAGAGAGAAAGAGAAAGAGAAAGAGAAAGTAACAAAGCAAATGGCCAGGTCCAGGACTCAAACCGTGGTTGGCTCTGTGGAAGTCCAGCACCTTAACCACTGCACCACTTGCTTGACCACAGTGAATTTTCATGGGATATACAAATTCAAAATCATGTACCTTTATGGGACAAACCATATAAATCATTACAGCACGTCAGCATTTTGATAAATATTAACATCAACATTAAAGATGTAAACTCTTTTTTTTAAACATTTTTAGTTAATTTTATTCATCATCATCATCATTATTATTGTTATTATTTTCATTTAAACAGAGAGAAAGAGAGAGAAAGTGAGAAAAGAAGCCTCTAGGTCTGGGACTCTACTGTGGTCAGCCATGTAGGTGTCCAGTGTCTGAACCATCATGCCACCTGCGAGCCCCAAAGCCATCAACTCTTTTTTTTACGACAGAGATTTTTGCTATAGGGCATGTGCACTTGCTGGAGAGACGGACCGAAAGTGAGAATTCACCCCCCCGGGGGGCATGGCCACACCACAATCTCTTCTCCTCCGTTCTCCTCTCAGGATTTGGGCATGCACGTACAGGAGCCTTGCGTGAGTTTTAAGCCTCTGGGCCTGAAATGAAACCATGGTCTACTATATGGGAGTCCAGCGATGTAACCATTACACCATTTGCTGGTCCCCCCAAAGACATAAATTCTTGATACACTTTTCATAATAGTACTTCACTGAGCTAATAAGCAAGTTCAGTAAAGAGAGAAAATCAGGTGTTATGTTACTGGTCATGCAAAGCAGTAAGTAGCCTACACGGGTTGATCAGCTGTCTAATAAAAGGGATGGAGACTTGTTTATAACCTCACTGTAATTAATTACAGTTTGGAGGAAATTCATTCAATTGAAAATTATACTCAGACTTGAATTTGTCCTATTTTTCATAATCATATTTTAAAACAAAGCTTGCTAGCAGTTAGAAGAGAATAAGAGAAGATTTTGTTTACACAGTTCGGGTTTATTTATGGAATAAGTATTGTATGTGTGTCATTAAAGTATTCAAAAATAGAAAGAAGTTGTGAAAAGTTTTCTTTGTGAAAGTTAGAAAGTATTACCAAGTCGGTGAGGCTGCTTTTGTACATGTACTGACTGTGGAGACTTCCAACAGTTATCTCCATTTCTCTTTTACTTTTTTCTGGCAAAGTCGGTTCCTACTTCAAAGACATCAGTAGCCTGTGGAAATGTGTTGCTTTTCTTTTTAAAGGGCACCTGCATCCAAAACTGATTAAAACATACTTTAAAGAGGAAACTGCCATAATGAATTACATTTCTCAGTACTACCTAATTTGCCAATATGACTAGTTTTGATTAAAACGAAGTTGATTATAATGTTCAAAACTGTTTATTGAGCAGCAAAGCTGGATGCAATCAGAAATCAGAGGTGTACCCATGGAGATGCTGAATCTGAACATCTTAAAGTGACAATTGCTGTTTCCTTTGAAGGTTTTACCAATCTTGTTAGAGTGACACAGAGTAGGTCTTCTATGGTGTTTGGAGGGTTTATTGTTGCGGGTGATGACGATATACCTTCTACTTTAGTAATGTTTGGGTGGTATAATCATGTAGTTTTACCATGTCTTAGTATAGCTCTTTTATCAAATTGATCAATACAATCTGCAGTTTGGTACCTCGAAAAATATGTTACTGTGATTAGAAGTTTTCATTTCAGAGCCTTTACTTAACATCTTTTTGGTTATTATTGACCAAAACGCCTGAGTCCTACCTCTTTTTTTCATTTTATCCAGTTTCTCATTTTATTTTGCATCTTGTTATGTCAGTATGGATCTCTGGCCTCTTCATTCCTATCAGTTAAGCTTTCAGTGGTCTGACTTTTCCTTTCACTTACCAGCTTAAATTGTTCTTGTTTAAGACTTACTATGGAATTCCGTGCTCCTTCTCCATTCTGTGTCTTCTGGATCCCTCTTTAACCTCCAGTACCACCCATTCTTAGCACTTTGGCTTCAGAAATAATTCTTTTCCCTGTGGTTTTATAATAATGTCAGCTAATACTTCTCGAGAACTTGTTTTGTGTGAGTCACCATCCTAAGCATTTTCCATGCCATCTGAGTCACCACTCTACTTTGAGGTAAATTACTATCATTTTCTTCAGTAAGAGATAAGGGAACTGAGGCACAGAGAGTTAATCACTTCATGTTAGGCTACACAACTCGGAAGTGGTGGAAGCAGGACTTGACCTAAGCAGTCTGACTCCAGACCTGGTACTTACAGTCTGTAGATCCGGTACTGTCTTCTGATCAGTGTTTTCTCTCAGTTTTTTTTTCAATCTAGCATCTTATATTTTTATTTGAAAATATAAACTAGTCCACTCTTACCTAATATGTTACAAAACGTATTGCCCCAAGTGTCAGTTAACATAGTCTTCAGTGGAGCGGAAGTTTAATACATGTTATGGACAAATTCCTGTGTTACTTGTTGAAATTAAAGAAAACAATAATTATAAGGTTCAGAGTTAGACCTGAGAGGATTTAGAGGTGGTGTACATACCAGGGGTCTCCATAATTCATGGGGCCCAGCCCTGTAGTGCAATGGCATAGTGGTGCATTGGGAGCCAGATTCCACATGGCTGAGCACAGTTCAAATCCAGTCCCAGCAGCTTGAAAAACATGCTGGCCATGTGTGCATGCTCAAAGTCCTGAGGGGAAGGGAAAAGGAGGAAAAAAAATTACTACATAACTATGCCCTGCTGGGGGGGAGGGGGTGTGTGCTTCTTCTCTCTCTCTTTTCCTTACTTTCTTTCTCTGGAGTGCATGCGCCTTCTGGCAATTCAAAAACAACAACAAAGAGTTCATGGAAAATAGGTCCATGAGGAACTTTATGAAAAACTGTGCATGGATTTAAAAAACTTTTTGTACTAAAATAAACTCATACTTCAATTCCATTTTTTCATGAACTTTTTGAAGACCCCTCATGTATTTTTATTTCATCTGTAAATCTCCAATTTTTTAATTGCCAAAACTATAACAACATATAATGGCTGCATTTCATCATTAGCAATTAAAATATGATGTTCCTTAGTAGAAGACTGAATTTAGGTCCTGTTTTAAAAGTATGCTAATTTTTTTTAAATGTGCAACTCTGCTCATTATCAAGTGGATTATTGTCTAAGCATTGGTTGTCAAGTCTCTGTATTCCCAAGTCTTACTTTGAAACGAGCTGAAGATGAAATGCCTAAGCACTTTGTTCTTTTAGTTTATACTAGCAAAATGAAAACAGTTTTTCATCATTTGTTAACTAATTTCCAAGATGGTTTGAGGTACTCAATATTCGGCAGTTTTTCTGTGTCAGGTATGTTATAGTCTTGCACTTAAAATGGCCAATGTATATATGTATTATCAATGACACCATTGTTTTCTTTTAAAAAAGCAGAGAATTTGGGACCAGTAGGTAGTGTGGTGGTTAAGGTGTTGGACACTCCACGTGGCTAAACATGGTTCGAGTCTTGAACTTGGTGGCTTGCTTTCTCACTTTTCCTCTCTGTCTGTCTCTGGTCAGAGACAATAAATGAATAAATAAGTAAAATAAATAATTCTTAAAAAAAAAAACGCAGAGCAGTTGAAAACAGTGCTCTGGAAATTGTGTCTTTAGTCACTGTAATACAGTCTATCAAAGGGAAGATCATAAAGATGTTTAATACCGGTTTGATATTGGTTGTCGAGACTGGTCGTTTCTTTGTGTAGAAGTTCTTCACTGATCTGTGAGTCAGTTTAACATATACCACAGAGCAGTCTAGAAAATGAATCACTCATGTTTTGTTCTTCAAGGACTTTTTATATGATAGCACATGTGCTTGTGAAAGAGAGAGAGAGAGAGAGAGATGAACTCTCGGGGATCCCATCCCGTTGTCATCCCCGTCCCTAGCCCTCGATCTCCTCATGATCCTGGGGCCCTGCATATGTGCCTGCCACATTCCGTTTCAACCCGTTTATCCAAGCCCATGGAACAAACCTATAGTCAGCCATGTGGCTTCCCCGGTAGCCTGGAAGGGTTCCATTGTGTACCACTGCCCCATAGTGACTGGGCAGACTTTTTTTTTTAAAGAATCATTTACTTATGGGGCCAGCAGTTGGTTTGGTGGTTAAGGGTGCTGGATTCCCACATGGCCAACCACAGTTCGAGTCCTGGATCTGACAGCTTGCTTTATCTCTCTTCTCACTCTCACTCTGTCCCTTTCTGGTCAAATGAAAATAAATAAATAAAGTTAAATGAAATAATTCTTTTTAAAAAATTATTTATTTAATTGATTTTCATTTGACCAGGGAGAGACAGAGAGAGAGAGAGACAGAAAGTGAGAAAGCAAGCTGCCAGGTCTGGGACTTGAACTGAACTGCAGTCAGCCATATGGGAGTCTAGCACATTAACCATCATACCACCTGCTGGCCCCAGCTGGCAGACTTTTACAAATACAAACAAAGCATGTATTAAACACTAAGATGTGTTTGAGTCAGAGCAGCCATACTTTCTAGGAAGACAAGGCGTCAGAGGGAGCTGATACTGTCCAGGGTGTGAACCTGCACTTACCTGATGTTTGAAATAGCAGCCTCAGCCTTTAACTGGTGGAGCAGCCCCTGAATGAAGCAGACATTCTAGGCCCCAGCTGCCTCTTGCTGTCCGGGATCCACGGGCTCTGCTTTGTGGGTGTCCGTTCTCCTTAGATAAGGTCTAGTGAGTAAAGCACAGGCATGCTGGGCACAGAGAGAGGCCTTCATTTTGCAGGTCCGTTCTACTGTAATTCAGTCAAATTGAATGTACGTCTAAAGCCATAGTGCTGTTTAATATTCTAGTTCATTCCCTCTAGTAGTTACAAAAGTTCCTGTTTTGTGAAAGACCAGCTAGTCAGGGTATCTCTTCACTGAAGTCTAGGTTCCCAGCACCTGCTATTACTGTTACCGCCGCCAGAGCTAGCCTCAGGAGCAGAGTTGATTTCTGCCTCACTCAGCCTCCTGCCTCTTGGAGGAGGCGGCCCTGGCAGCTGTGGCCTGTGCGGGGCAGTCGGGGCTTCATTTGAAAACAGAAGCTTGTTCACGTAGGGCACAGCGTGGTCTCGGGGCCTGCTGGGCCTGAGCACCGCGCCATCGTGCCACTGTTCCCCCTGCCTTTCTTAACCTGCTCTCCTAGTTAGGAGTTTGACGAATGAAGGTATCCTTTAAGTCAGATCTTGCTCTTTGAACAATACGTGTCAAAAAAAAAAAAAAAAAAGAAGACGGGATCAGCAGTTAGCATAATGGCTATGTCGCTGGACTCCCACGTAGTCAGCTGCGGTTTGCGTCCCGGACCCGGTGGCTTAAACTCACGCCGGGGATGTGCGTGCGGGCCCAAGATCCCGAGAGGAGAATGGAGGAGAAGGGATTGCGGCGTGGCCACCCCGCCTGGGGGGTGATTTCTTGCTTTCTATCTCTCTGTCTCTGTCTGTCTGGCGAGCACACGCGCCCCATAGCAAAACCCTCTCCAAAAGAAAAAAGAAAAAAAAAAAATCTCTGGATTGGATCACCAGTGAAATTAATTCCACAGGCTCATTCTATTATAGGACTCGTTCTATTGCATTGTGTCTACTTCACAAAACTAACATAATTTTGCATTATTGGTCTGTGTTCAAAAGACTTCACATCTACAAGCAGCTGGAAGCTGCAGCTTTAGTATGAAGGATGTGGGGAAGGAGGCCAAGACCCTTTACACTCTCCTCCTAACAGTCACGCGCTGCCTTCCCACTCTTCTCAGAAGTTGGGATTTCTCATGAAGTTCCAGTACTGCTACTGAAATTGACGGTGATTAGGGCCGGCAGGTGGCATGGGGGTAAAGGTGCTGGATCCGCACATGGTGTCGCCAGGAGAGGGAATTAAGACTCAAGGTCCGACGCAGAAATACAGCGGCTTACGGTCCGGGACGGTGCCAGGGACAATGAAGGCTCCCTGTTGAGAGAGACGGACACGAAGCTAGATTTTCTGTGCGTTTAATAACACGCAAGTCATAGGGCAAATACACTTACAAACTCAGCAAGTGAGGCACGAGTCCACGAGGGCGCAGGTGGCCCTCGGCTGGCGGCGGAAGGTCCTGACACGGGCTCCAGCGCTCGAGGGTGAGTCGACAACGAAAGGGACTCGAGGCCCGACCGAGGGGGAGCGGCGAGCAGGAGGCGGCGCTCGGACTAGTCGTCAGTGCTGGGCTAGCCGGCGGCGGGAGGTTTTCCTTCTGGGGGAGAGGGCTGTTCTGACCGCCCAGGATACCGAGTGGCAGGTGGGAGGACTGACTGTGGAGGCCCTGGCGTTATGGGCCACCCTGGCTGCCTCGCTCCCTTACCGTGGATTTGCAGCCGTGGCATGCTTGGCGTGCCGCTTGTGCGTCTCGCGATCAGGTGGGTGGTGCTGCTACATGGCGTATGTCACAGCATGGTGGTGCTGTCCAAAATGGCGTTACTTATGCTAAGCTAACGATGTAGTTCTATCTAAGGTATAACACGTAGACAACCACCAGCCGAGTCCTGGACCTGGCAGCTTGCTTTCTCGTTTTCCCTATCTCTCTTTCTCACTGTCTCTGTCTGGTCAAATTGAAGAAATAATAATAACAAATAGAATTAAATAGATAATTCTTTAAAAAAAAATTGACCTTGATTACTTACGTGAAGGGCCTCTCAGATCAACTGTGAGACTAGCTATCAGAGTTGTAATCATATGTATTAGGCAATATCTTAGCAGTGACATTGTTATGCAGTTTCCAAAAATTAATTTATATGGGTAGTATGTAACTCCATATGTTTAAGTTTAGCTATTTATTGTCTATTAGAAATGTTACATCTGAGCGTTTTTGTTTTCCCTACTTAGCATTTTTCTTGAGAGAGAGATTTTTGCTATAGGGTGCATGCATTCGCTGGAGAGACAGAGAGATAGAAAGCACCGAGAAATCCCCCCCCGGGGGATGGCCACAGTGCAGTCCTTTCTTCTCCATCCCCCTCTCAGGATTTTGAGCACACACGTGAGGTTCAAGCCAGCGGGTTTGGGACTCAAACTGCAGTCGACTACATGGGAGTCCATCTGCTGGTCCCAAGTTAGCATTTTTTATGTAGCTTTATTTCCCTTTCAATTTAAGAAGGCAGAAAGATTCATGTTAACAAGCATTTATTAGGCATCTATTCTAGCCAAGGCTCTCGACTGGCTACAAAAAGGGCATTAAAAATCGTGACGAAAATCATGGCTCACTTACCAAGTACCCGGCCAGACCACTGGCCTGAGTGTTTCTGCACATACTACTTATTTGATCCTTGTATCCCTGGGAGGTGGGCACCATTAGTGCCCTTTTTACGATGAGGAAATTGAGGCTTAGAACAGTTCATGATTTGCTCAAGGTCACACAGCTAATGATCGGGAAGACGGGTCTATCATGTGGGGTTCAGCTGCCTTCCTCACTGGGCCATGGAGCTTGCCCAACAGTTCTTTCTTATAAAAGTGTTATGGGGACCAGCAGTTGGCGTAATGGCTATGTCGCTGGATTCCCATGTAGTCGACTGCAGTTGGAGTCCTGAACCTGGTGGCGTAAAATCACACCGGGTGTGTGTGTGTGTGCGTGCGTGCCCAAGATCCTGAGAGAGTGGAGGAGAAAGGATTGCAGTGTGGCCATCCCCCCCGGGGGTGATTTCTGGCTTTCTGTCTCTCTGTCTGTCTGTGTCTTTCTGACGAGTGCACATGCCCTATAGCAAAAACCTCTCCAGAAAAAAAGGGGTTATGAAATATTTACAGATTTTAATGTTTTATATCTCATTTCAGAGGTCATTATCTGTAACTGAACTATTAGGTCTGTGTTGCTCAACAGAAATAAACCTACCTTCCGCAGGAACCACTTCTATTACACTCTTTAAATCTCTTTCCATAACCTGTCAATATTTAAAGAATAATTAAAAAGAGTTACATTCCCAGTAGAAATTCATTTTTATTGTCACATGAACACCTTATTTTAAAGTACTGAAATAGTGTACCATTGAATACCTTGTCTAGAGAAAAGATTCCTACCAAGCCTGTCAGGGAAAAGCTAATACAGTTGGAGAGATCTGGGGCTGCCTACCAAACCTGTGCTTTCCTGATTGATTTGTGAACCAAGTTGTACTGAGGTCTGTGTACAGTCTGAGAGTTCTTATTACTTGAACATTTTAATTACATTTTTAAATTATATATTTTAAGTTTACATAATTAAATATTTTTATTTAATATGTTAAAATATAGTTAATATATTATGTAGTTTTAATTTTAGAGTTAATTTTAATTTCATCTTTTTCTGAAAATATCATACTGATTCTTCTCATTTATTTTAGCTTCTTTTTAAGCCTCTTTCCCTCTGACTTTTCCATAAATATACTAAGCAGTGATTTTTTGCTAGTCATTTTGTTTCCTTAGGTTGTAAGCCATCTTGGGTGGCATACACACAGGTTATGAAGCTAATTGGAACCAGCCAGTGGCATGGTGGTTAAGGTGGCTGGATCCCACATTGCTGACTGTGTGGTTTGAGTTCAGGACCTAGCAGCTTGTAAAACGTGCTGAGCATATGTCATGTGTGCCCAAAATCCTGAGAGGAGAATGAAGGAACTGCATGGCTATCCCCCCAGGGGATGAGTCTTCATTTTTCCTGGTCTCTCTCTGGCGAGCACATGTCCCCTGCAACAAAAAATGAAAGAAGAAGTAATTGTTTTCTACTTGTCCTGTCCTAGGCCTTGTCAACCTTCTCTACCTTTTGTTAGAGGGATATGAGATAGAGGTGAGAGAATAAATGTTAGTTTTTATCTTGTTATTACATTTTAAAAAATTATTTAATTTAATTTGTTCATTCATTTATTTTTAGCTTGACCAGACAGAGAAAGAGGGGAAGAGGGAAAGTGAGAAAGCAAGCCACTAGGTCTAGGACTTGAACTGTGGTCAGCCATGTGGGAGTGCCCAACACCTTAACCACCATGCCACCTGCTGGTCCCTGTTATTGCATATTTAAATCCCATCTTCAAAAACTAGGTTTAGATGCTACCAGATGGTGTGGTGGTCAGGGCACTGAACTCCCACATGGCTGACCACAATTCAAGTCCCATTCTTGGCAGATTTTTCTCTCTCTCTTGGAAGCACACATTCCCTATAGCAAATTTTAAAATAATAATAATATACAATAAAATTAAATAAAAATAATTCTTTAAAATAAAACTAGGTCTAATTTCACCTCCATCATAATTCAAGATGAAGATAAAGAGACATTGATTGCCATTATTGTTATTTTCTAATTTATTTTCAGCTTCTTAATAGTAAATTGATGTTATAAATGTTAATAAATGTGTAACATTCTTCTAATCCTGATATAATAAAGAACTGTATTTAGGGGGCAGCAGATGGTGTGGTGATTAGGGCACTTGATGCCCACATGGCCAACTATGGTTTGAGTCTCGGACCTAGCAACTTGAGAGTCATGCTAGGCATGTGTGTTTGTGTGTGTGGATATGTGCATGTGCCCAAAATCCCAGGAGGAGAGTGGAGGAGGAAGGAATGCAGTGTGGCCATCTCCCCTGGGAAGTGATTTCTCACTTTCTCACTTTCTCTCTCACTGTTTCTGTCTCTCTCCCGTGAGCATATAAACTCTATTGCTGAAACAAAAAAAAAAAAAAGAGAGAGAGAGAAAACATTATATTTTGATGTTTTTAAGTCTTTTGTTTCTCATTTCCAAATTGTATTTTTATTTCCATCAAGTTGCCATTCTTTTTTTTAAGAATTATTTACTTAATTTAATTGATCATCTTTTTTTAAACAATTATTTTATTTACCATCATTATTATTTTGATTTGACCAGAGAAAAATAGAAACAGAGAGAGGCAAAGCGAGAAAGTAAGTCACTGGGTCCAGGACTTGAACCATTGGCTATGTGGGAGTCCAGTGCACTTATACACCATGCCACCTGCTGGCCCCCATCTTTTTTTTTTTTTTTTTGCTACAGGGCACCTCTGCTCACCAGAGAGACACAGAGAATGAGAGAGAGAGAGAGAGAGAGAGAGAGAGAGAAAGAGAAAGTAACTCGCCAGTTCAGGGACTCAAACCATGGTTGGCCATGTGGAGTCCAGCTCCTTAACCATCACACCACCTTCTGGCCCCTGCCATCCTACGAAAGGAAAGGAAATGGAAGAAGTGGCAGACTTTAATTGTATGCTTTATTTACTTGCTTTATTTATTGGTATGTACTTAAATTTTTTATTTTAATTTATTTTATACATTTAATCACTATATATCACTATAGCTTATAAAGTAAATTTACCTAACATCAATACACTTCACATCAATCCAGTTGGAGATACCATGCACATTATCATCAGTAGACAATCATCCATTTCTTTAATCCTTAAATGTCTCATCTCTCTATTTTTCTCCTTGATTCCTTTCCTCTCACTTTCTTCCATCCCCCACCCTCTTCTCATACTGCCTGCAGTATCTAACCCATTTTCCATGCCTCTATATATTCTAATCTTCCAGTTTCCGCCATAGAGTGCAGACTGTCGTATATGTTAAATGGAGACATACGGAACCTCTCTTTCATAACCTGGTTTGCTTCACTCAGCAGTAAATTTAAATTTATTTTGTAGACAGGGTCTCGCTATGTCACAGTTCTGCTTCCTCATCCTCCTGAGTAACTGGCATATTGGGGTTGGGTTGTTCACAAAGGGCCTCCCCATGTTGTCCATCTGGCTGTGAGCTCGCTATCCTTCGGCCTCAGCCTCCTTATTTTTGCCTTTTTAAAGGTAAAAAATGAACATGTGCTGTATCTGGGTGTTGGGTGACATGCGTATCTGTTTTATCAGCTTATTAATTCCTGTGATTTTAATGTTTTAAATATTTCATAATTTAAAAGGAAAAATCAGGCTCCTACCATTTTAGGAGAGCCTTTGACTTCTAGGCAAAAGTGGTAGAATTTTACTATTGGTGACATGGAGATATTGACTATTTTTAGTATGAACGGGGATTTAAAAAAAACTGAATTTGCCATTTGCATTTAGAATACACATGGAGTGTGGACTAGCTCCATAGCCTTGTGGTTACGGGAATCAGATCGACATGACTGACTACAGTTCAAATCCTGGCCTGGGTGGCCTGAAAAACAAGCTGGGTACATGTGCATGCGTGTTCCAAATCCAGCCAGCATGGAGAAATGGAGAAGGGATTGTGGTGTGATCACACCACATTAGGGGATGCTTTCTCTCTGTCTCTGGCAAGTGTACCTGCCCTATGGCAATTAGAGAAAAAGAGAGAGATGAACAAAATGGAATAATCTATGTGTTGATTCCCTACCCCATTAATGTATGGTTTTAAAGCAGCTGGTAATCAAAAAGTCACATGTTCGATAGATGCTTTCACCTTTCTGTCATTTTTCCCCCTATCTGAGATAGGAAATGTCATTGAAACTTTTGTTTATTTTCCAGGCACTGTGAATAGCTCTATAAAGCAATTTCAAATTCAAAATTATTATTGAGACCTTCTTAACAGGGTATTTATAAGTTTGCTTTATTAACTTGGCCTGGGTCACAAAACTCGTGAATATTAATGACTATAATCAAAGCATGTGACCTCTATAATCATCAACAGATACAGAACCTTAAAACGAATTGTGAGCTGTTATGCTCTGAGTCATTGGATGAAAAGACTACATCCAGCACCAGATCTGTCCAGCCAGTGGTAACGCTTCTGCTTCAAAGCTTTAACTCCTTAACTTTTGTATGTAGATTAACTGGAGTTTAAAAACTGACACTCAAATTTTTGTGACTTCATGTGAATGCATGACCCATTAAAATGGAATACTGGAGTGACCAGCAGTTGGCATAATGGCTATGTCACTGGACTCCCATGTAGTAAATCATGGTTTGAGTCCTGGACCCGGTGGCTTAAACTTAGGCCGAGCGTGTGTGCATGTGTGCCCAAGATCCTGAGAGGAGAAGGGAGGAGAAGGAATAGCGGCGTGGCCATACCCCCCTGGGAGGTGATTTCTCACTTTCTGTGTCTCTGTCATCTGTCTCTGTCTTTCTGTTGAGCACACGCACCCTATAGTAAAAACCTCTCCAAAAAGAAAAGAAGTACTGGATCTAACCATAGTTGTCTGTCAAGAAAAGCATTTATTAGTAATAAACTAGACAAAAAGATTAATGTTGTAGGCACAATTTAGTTTTGTTAAAGTATCAGTCTTAAAATTGCATTTCTTGGGGAACCAGCAGTTGGTGTAATGGCTGTCGCTGGACTCCCACATAGTCGACCGCGGTTCATGTTCCAGACCTGGTGGCTTAAAACTCACACCGGGCGCATGTGCGTGCGTGCCCAAGATCCCGAGAGGAGAATGGAGGAGAAGGGATTGCGGCGTGGCCATCCCCCCTGGGGGATGATTTCTCGCTTTCTGTCTCTCTGTCTCTCTCTGTCTGTCTGGCGAGCGCATGCGCCCTGTAGCAAAAACCTCTCCAAAAAAAAAAAGACTTTACAAAAAAAAATTGCATTTCTTGGGACGAGCAGTTAGCGTAATGGCTATGTAGCTGGACTCCCACGTAGTTGACCGCGGTTCGCGTCCCGGACCTGGTGGCTTAAACTCACGCCCGGCGCATGTGCGTGCGTGCCCAGGATCCCGAGAGGAGAATGGAGGAGAAGGGATTGCAGCGTGGCCATCCCCCCTGGGGGGGTGATTTCTCTCTTTCTGTCTCTCTGTCTCTGTCTGGCGAACGCACGCGCCCTATGGCAAAAACCTCTTTAAAAAAATTGCATTTCTTTTCTCTTGAAGTTTATATGATCTAAGTCATTACTAATGTTTGTAAAATTGTATGTAAATCTGACTTGCTCAGTGATGTATTTTGTTTACTCGAAGATTGTATAACAGCCTCAGAGCTTGTCGCAGTCGCCTGTTGGACAGCAGTGTTGTAAAGGCAGGGAAGAGGGCCTGCAATTGCATCTGGAGATGAGCAGTTGCACCATCGTTCGCACAGCTCATTTTATTACTTCAACTACTTATGAGCAGTGGTCCTTGTGGCTGGCAATATGAACATGATGAGGACTATGGGTACTTGTTAGGTCATTTATGGTGAATAGAACTAATAATTGAAGACATTTGGCTACAATAAGAGTTGGTAAACTTTCTCTGTAATGGCAGCTTTCTCTGTAAAGGATCAAGTAGAAGATATTTGAAGCTTGCAGGCTGTATCCCTCTGCTGTTGTACCGTGAAAGCAGCTCTCGCCAGTACATAAAAGAGTGAGTGTGAGTGGGCCCAATAAACCTCAACATTCGGAAACTGACAGCAAGTCTGATCTGGCCTGCAGACTGCTGCTGAACAACCCCTGATCTGTATTTGACTTCCTCACTTTGTACTCACCACTCTAATAGCTGAACTTGGCTTCTTCCCAGCACCACACCAGAAATGCTTTTGCCCGTATCAGTGACATCCTCCTTGTCATTGAATCTAAGTAAAAACATATCCATCCTTGTCTCAGTTGGCTTCTTGGAAGCCACTGAACTCTAATCGCTCTTTCCTTAAAACTCTCTTTCCTTAGGGTCCATGATAGCACTTTTCTAGTATTCTTTTTTTTTTAAATTTTTTATTATATATTATTTTATGTCAAGTTCTTTTATACATTCAATCTTGTTATTTAGCTTGCAAAGTGAATATTCCAACATGTGTACATTTCTCCCCAGCCCAGTTGATAATACCATAAAGTTATCGTCAACAGATAACTTCTTTGTCCCATTAATGCTTTGCTTCTCTATTTTTCTTCTAAATGTCCTTCCTCAGACTCTACTCCTTCACCCACCCTCTTCCCACACTATATCTGGTATTCACAACCATTTACTGTGTTTCTATATCCTTTAGTCATTCAGTTTCAGTCATAGAGTGCATACACTCGGTATATATTATGTTGGAACATACAATGTCTCTCCTTCATATCCTGGCTTGCTTCACTCAGCAATAAATCTTCCATATTCATCCACTTTCTGTCAAAAGCCAGGGTCTTGTTTTTTATGACTGAGTAATATTACATAGAGTATATGTGCCACAGTTTTTCAATCCATTCATCAGTTCGTGGGCATTTGAGTTTGTTCCATGTCTTTGCAACTGTGAATAATGCCGCAATAAACATCGATGTGCAAGCACTTTTCTGACTAAGGATTCTTCTGTTCTTTGGGTAGATACTAAGGATCTTATGGATCATATGGTAGTTCTAGTTGTAGATTTTTGAGGAATGTTCAAATTGTTCTCCACAGTGGCTGGACCAATTTACATTCCCACCTGCAGTATAAGAGTGTTTCCCTTCACCACACTCCCACCAGCACTAATCATTTTTTGTTTCTTTAATCTTGGTCATTCTGACTGGGGTAAGGTGCTATCTCATTGCTATCTGCATTTCCCTTACAATGAGGGATGTTGAGCATTTTTTCATATGCCCTTGGGCTAGTCCTATGTCATCCTTAGAAAGTGGTTTTTCCAACTCATTCTCCCATCTTTTAATAGGGTTGATCATCTTTTTTTGGGGACTGCTGCTTGAGTTCCTTGTGTATTATGGTCAGTACCATACTATTTTGAATACCACAGCTTCGTAGTGTATTTTTGGGTCTGGGAATGAGATGCCACCCATTCCACTCTTCTTGTTCAGGATTGCTTTGGCAAGATGAGGTCTTTTATGATTCCAGACAAATTGTATGATTGTCTTTTCTAGATCAGTCCCTTATCTGATGCATAGTTTACCCATTTTTCCCATATTTTCCCATTCTGAGGGCTTTCTATTCCCACTAATTACTGTGTCTTTTGCCATGCAAAAAACTTCTTAGTCTGATGTAATCCCACTTGTCTATTTGGGGATTATTGACTGTGCTTTCGGGATCTTATTTAAGAAGTCTTTGCCTACCCCAATGTCTTCCAGAGTTTCCCCGGTGTTTTCCAGGAGCAGTTTTATAGTTTGAGGTCTTAGGTTTAGATCTTTGATCTACATTGAGTCAATTTTTGTCAATGGTGAGAGGTTGGGGTTCAGATTAATCTTTCTTCCAGTTTTTCCAGCACCACTTGCTGAAGAGGTTTTCCTTTTCCCACTGGATTGACTAGTACCCTTTGTCAAAAATCAGTTGACTGTATGTTTGGGAGTTTATTTCTGGGAACTCTGTTCTGTTCCATTGGTCCACCTGTCTGTTTCTGTGTCAGTACCATGCTGTTATGATTACCACAGTTTTGTAGTATATTTTTGGGTCTGGGAATGAGATGCCACCCATTCCACTCTTTTTATGCAGGATTGCTTTGGCAATATGAGGTCTTTTATGATTTATTTGGGTAGAATTGCCATTTTGATTATATTCATTCTTCCAATCCAGGAATATGGGGCATCCTTCCACTTTTTTGTGTCATTTTCTGTTTCTTTTATTAGCTTCTCCTAGTTTTCCTTGTGTAGGTCTTTAACTTCATTGGTTAGATTTATTCCTAGGTATCTTATACTTTTGTGGCTGTGGTAAATGGAATTACTTTTTTCAGTTCTATCTCAGTCTGCCTGCTGTTTGTATATAGAAATGCTATTGATTTCTGTACGTTGATTTTGTATCCTGCAACTTTACTATATTCATGTATTACTTCCAGGAATTTTTTTCATGAGTACCATTGGGTCTTCTATGTATACAATCATGTCATCTGCAAATAGAGAGAGTTTCACCTCTTCTTTTTCTATGTGAATGCCTTTTATTTTTTCTCTTTTATGATTGGTGAGGACTTCCAGTCCTCTATTGAAAAGGAGGGGAGCAAGTGGGCATCCTTGTCTTGTACCCGTTTTTAGTGGAAAAGTTTTCAGCTTTTCTCCATTCAGGATGATGTTCTCTGTGGATTTTTCATAGATAGCTTTTATTGTGTTGAGAAATGACCCTTCTATGCCGATATTTGTGAGAGTCTTGATCATGAAGGGATATTGTATCTTATCAAATGCTTTTTCTGCATTAATTGATATGAACATATGGTTTTTACCTTTTTTTCTGTTCATATGGTGTATTACATTTATAGTTTTGTGTATGTTGAACCAACCTTGCATTCCTGTAATAAAGCCTACCTGAACGTGATATATAATCTTTTTTTATAAGTTATTGGATATGATTTGCTAATATCTTGTTGGCAATCTTTGCGTGTATATTCATCAAAGATATTGGTCTATACTTTTCCTTCCTTATCCTGTCCTTATCTTTTTTAAGGATAAGGGTGATGGAGGCTTCATAGAATGAATTAGGGAGAGTTCCACCCTTTTGGAACTTTAGAAATAACTTGAGCAGAATGGGGATTAACTCTTCTTTGAAAGTTTTGTAGAATTCAGAGGTGAAGCCATCAGGGCCAGAGTTTTTCTTTGTTGGGAGGTTATTTATTAATGATTCAATCTCCTGGCTCAATCTTGGTAGATTATAGTTGTCCAGGAATTTGTCCTTCTCACCCAGATTGTCTTGTTTCTTGGCATATAGTTGTTCATGGTATCATCTAATGATGTTTTGTATTTCTACTATGTCTATTGTTATATTGCCTGCTTCATTGCAGATTTGATTTACCTGGTTCCTTTCTCTCTTCTTCTTAATAAGTCTTGCTACTGGTGTATTGATTTTTCTTATCTTTTCAAAGAACCAGCTTTTACTTTCATTTATTTTCTGTATAGTTGTTTATTTTTTATTTCATTTATTTCTGCTTGTGTCTTTAGTAGTTCCTGTCTCCTAGAGGTTTTTTTTTTTTTTTTTTTTTTTTTTTTTTTTTTTTTTTTTTTTTTTTTTTTGGGGGGGGGGGGCTGCTGTTGCTTTTCCAGTTCTGTGAGGCATGATGTTAGGTGATCCATTTGCCTTCTTTCTGTCTTCTTCTTATGTGCACTACTTGCTATGAACTTCCCTCTTATGACTGCTTTAGCAGTGTCCCAAAGATTATGGAAACTTGTGTCGTCATTCTCATTGGCTTCCTTGGATCTTTTGATTTCAGTCTTTATTTCTTCAGTAGTTGTGGAGTCATTCAGGAGTAGGTTATTTAGTTTCCACATATTTTAGTATTTTTGAGGATTTCTCTTGAAATTAAAATCAAGTTTAATTCCATCATGGTTGGAGAAGATGCCGGGTATAGTTTCTATGCCTTTGAGTCTGTAGAGGCTTGCCTTGTGCCCTATGATGTGGTCAATCTTCGAAAAGGTTCCATGTGGACGTGAGAAAAAAGTGTATCTCATAGTTCTTGGGTGGAAAGTTCTATAGATGCCTGTTAAGTCCATTTGATTTATGGTATCATTTAGATCCTTTATCTCTTTACCTATTTTTTGTCTAAATGATCTGTCCAGAGGGGATAGAGGGGTGTTGAGGTCTCCAACAATTACTGTGTTGCAGTCTATCTCTCCTTTTAGATCTAACAGTCTTTCCTTCACTTATTTGGGTGCTCCTGTGTTAGGTACATAGATATTTATAAGCGTTATAACTTCTTGATCAATTGACCCTTTTATTACAACATAGTGCCCTTGTCTCTCCGAACAGTTTTTGTTTTAAAGGCTATTTTGTCAGAAATTAGTATCGTGACTTTAGCTCTTTTTTAGTTCCCACTTACATGGAAAGCCTTTTTCCAACCCTTCGCTTTTAGTCTGTGTATGTCTTTATCCATGAGGTGGGTTTCCTGTAAGCAACAGATAGAGGGCTTCTGTTTTTTTGCTCATTCAGCCAGTCTGTGTCTCTTGATAGGAGAATTTAATTCATTCACATTCAATGTTATTATTGATATTTCTGGACTTGTCCTAATGTTTAAGTTGGCCATTGTCTTGGATGCCTTTTATTCCTTTATTTCTGGCTGTTCATTTTTTAGTTTTCCTGAAACAATACTCTCTTCAGGGTTTCTTGAAGATCTGGTCTGGTGTTGGCAAATTCTTTCAGGTTTTGTTTGAGATTTTAATAGGTTTTTCCCATATGAAGGATAATCTTGCAGGATATAATCATCTTGATTGAAATTATTTCTCTTTTAACACTTTCAATACATCTTCCCATTCTTTCTTGGCTTATATTGTTTCTGTTGAGAGGTCCAGTGTTAGCCTGATGGGATGACCTTTGTAAGTCACTTGTCATTTCTTTCTTGCCAGTTTTAGTATCTTGTCTTTATCTGTGGTCTTTGCCAGTCTGGCTAAGATGTGCCTTGGAGAAGATCTTCTCGGGTTGATACTGTTTGGGGTCTTTTGTATTTCTTGGGTCTGGATGGTTTGAGTGCCTCTCTAGACTTGGGAAGTTTTCTGCCAGGATTTCATGGAATAGATTTTTCCATGCCCGTATTGGTTTCTTCACCTTCTGGGATACCAATTATTTGGATATTTGAGTGTCTAATGGAATCTAGTATTTCTCATATATTATCCTCATGGTTTTTGTTATTTACCCTATCTTTTTGGTGGCTTTTTCTAGGTCAGAGGTTTTATCTTCTATGTCAGAGATTCAATTTTCAGCATGGTCTAATCAACTTTTTTAATACTTTTGAGAGAGTTACAGACTTAATCTCTAGTAGTTCCATTTGGTTCTTTCTCTGAGTGTCCATTTCTTCTTTCATATTGTGGAAGGACTTCCTAGTCTCCTGTAGTTCGTTTTCTCTTTTCTGTTCTAACTCATAGAATTTTGTCCCCAAAAATGTTCTAAATTTGTTCTCTTACATTTTAGTAACTTCCTCTATTTTATCATGAGATGGAGGGGAGTTACTGTGTTCTTTTGCTGGAAACATATTTCCTGGTTTGTTCAGACCTGAGGCTCTTCTTCTACTTCTAGCCATTGGGAGATGTATTCACTTTTGAATACCTTTTAGGAGAATATTTCTTCGACTAGGAGCAAGTATTTCCCTTTTGCTATGGACTGATGTGTACCGAAGTCTCTCTTCTGTTGTACTTAGCATTGCGGTTTCAGGAGGAGTACTCTATTCATGTGTTGGAAGAGCAGTATCCCCTTTTTTGCAGGTGTTTCAGTAAAAGAAAGGATCCCAGGGAGCCATACAATACTAAGGTATTTCAGAACTGTGATTGTAGACCTGTCTAGTCCCTTCAGGAGGGTGGAGGATGAGGAGGAAAGGACAGTAGAAGAGAAAAGAAAGTATGAAGGAAAATAAAGATTTCACCACGGGGCTGGAGATGGCACTGGAGCTCTGCTGGTGAGCGGAGGCCAGTGTGTGGGGCAAGGAAGAGTAGGAAATTTACAAACAAAAGAAAAAGAGCAAAAAACTGCCAATCTTTCTGAAGGAGAGCACTATGGGATGGGGAGAGCTAGCTGGAGCTGGGGCTGGGGCCAGTGGTAGCCCTGCCTCAGAGTCCGTTGCTGGCCATGGGTCTGGAGATGGAATGGGGCTCTGCTGGCTCATGGAGGCCACTCTGTGGGGTCAGCACTTTTCTAGTTTTTATCCTCCCTTTTAAAATATTCTCTCTCCTTAATTTTTTTTTAAGAGAGATTTTTGCTATAAGGTGCCTGCACTTGCTAGAGAGACAGGGAGATAGAAAGCAAGAAATCAGCCCCAGGAAGATGGCCATGCCATAATCCTTACTCCTCCATTCTCGGGATCGTGACCGCACACACGCCAAGAGTGAGTTTTAAGCCTCTGGGTTTGGAATTTGAACCACGGTCAACTATATGGGAGTCCAGCAACATAACCATTATGCCATCTGCTGGTCCCATGACGTTCTCTTAATTATTGGTATGCTTTGAGGATTGATTTTTGATTTCCTCAATATATTCTCCTTGGGAAATGCTTTGTACTTTTATAGCTTGAATTCCTGGCAGCTTTTTACCCCCACTGAAGACCTGGAAGTGTTTATAGCCTGGATCTTTAACCTGAATACTGAGTTTATATAGCAAATAGCCTGCTGTGGTTTTCACTTGGTTATCCAGAAGTGCTTCCGAATCAACATGTCTTAGGCATAACTCATAATTTCCACCCTCTGGCCCATGACCAAGCTACTTCCCTCAGCCTAACCTATTCCAGAGAATGGATCTGCCCATTTCTCAGTTGTCCAGCCTGGGTCTCTGTGCTTCATCTATGATTCCTGGCTCCTTTTACCTTACTCTTTTCTCTCATCGAAAGAATCATCAAGTTTTGTATCTTACCTCCTAAATAGCTCTTAAATCCTTAAATTTCTTTTAATCTTCTACTGTTTTCTACTGTAGTTCTCTAGTTCAGAATTGTGCTATGCTGGTCTGCTTTTCTTCTCATGTTTGCTGGTAAGAATATCCCCTGACCCTGTCCCATTCCCACTAATTTACCTTTCAGGTCTCAGGTTAGGTATTGTTTCTATGAATGCTTTATCCATCCCAGAATCTGGATCTAGTGTTTTTTCTTTGTGCCCTTTCCTTCTCCTATTATGGTACTTAATCATATTTTGTAATCTTTTTATTTTTCTCTGTTGAATTCTTAAGCTCAGAATAATCAAAGCTGTATGCATTGTCTTTATCACTGTGGTAACATAACACCCTAGCATATTACTTGTGAATATATGCTGAAAAAAAATGGGGCAGCTTCTGGCACAGTGGCAATGTACTGCTCAGGAAAAGCCAGATTCCACATGGCAGCCACAGTTTAAGTCCCAGTCTGGTTGGCCTCAAACATGCCTGGCACATGCACAAGTCCCAGGCTCCTGTGGGATAGAGGACTAGTAGAAGCAGATCACAGGGTGCAGGGCTGTGAAGGGTGCTCCCCTCCCCTAGTGTTGTGCATGCACACACACACGGTCATAAATAAAGGAAAAGTAAGACATGAAATAAGTAAATAAATGTTTAAAAAAAAGTGAATGAAATTAGTCTCAATATTCATAAAATACACAATGTTCTGTGTAAATCAGACCACCAGAACATAGCTACTGAGCTTAATGGGTACAATCAGTTAAAGGAATAGTACAATCAGGAAGGTGAAAAAAAGAAAGAAGTAAAGTGGTCACACTGCACATAAGTGCTGTGTTTTATCTTGATCATTAGTCCCTAAGGCATCACAGCATGAGGTACTCATGACCAGAATTGCCTTGGCACATGTTAATGCCCATTAACTAATCACTGCTTATCAGTAACATAAGTCTGCTGAACCTGGGGTTGTAGATGGAAAGTAAAGAAATAAAATTAATTTTATTTACATAATTTATTAAGTCTGCCTTTTAAAGATCATTTATTATCAGAAATTAATTCTAGAGGCTGGTGTTATAGAACTATAAGAGAAGCTGTCTCCTTTTCTGTTGATCTTATTTTAGAAATATTATTTGGCCATAGAAGTGTGGTGTGGTGGCACAGCAGTAACGCAGGGCTCTGCAGTGCTAAAGCTGAGTGAGAAGGTCCTGGTTGGTGTCCTGAAGTCTCCTGTCCACACCAACACACACATGTGTGCGTGATCCAGCTGGCTGAGGCTGGGGAAAGATCACCACAGACTCTGTTGGGAGTGTGTATGTGTGTGTGCGCATGCATGCATATGTGTGTGTGTGTGTGTGTGTGTGTGTGTGTGTTTCAGAAAAAATAAACACATAAACCTTTAATACATTATTTTTTTAAGTCTTCTTGTTCTTCAGTACAGGCTATTTTCATTATGGGCCAATAATATATTTGAATTTATCCTTTAAAAGGTGGTTTTAAAAGTCCGTTGTCAATTTGGATGTATTATATTAAAAGCAATGCAGCATTTTAGTAATGAGAGTAGGGAAAGCATCCATCAGTGTTTATCTCATAAGCATAAAGATATTCTACAATTCTAGGATCCTCTATTTTCATAATTTGAACAAATCAAAAAAGTAGTGAAGGGAACCAGCAGTTAACGTAATGGCTATGTCGCTGGACTCCCACGTAGTCGACCGTGGTTCGCGTCCCGGACCCGGTGGCTTAAAACTCACGCCGGGCGCATGTGTGTGCGTGCGTGCCCAAGATCCCGAGAGGAGAATGGAGGAGAAGGGATTGCGGCATGACCATCCCCTCTGGGGGTGATTTCTCGCTTTCTGTCTCTATGTCTCTCTCTGTCTGTCTGGCGAGCGCACGTGCCCTAAAGCGAAAACCTCTCCCAAAAAAAAAAAAAAAAAAAAAAAAAAAGTAGTGATTATGTAAGGTGCCTCAGCTCTCCTAGGTTTATTTTACTTTTTAAAAGATGTCCTTAAAGCATAGCTTTAGTGCCTTAATTGTTGCTGATGATGTACACATATTACCAGATAGACATTTATGTGTGTTCCTGGCATTATGCTGAATACTGCACCATTTTCAGTTAGTCTAGCAGCAACTGGGGTAGATAGGCGGTGGGAGGAGCAAGGAAATCAGGTAAGATTTCACAAAGGTTGTATTTCAAAATGTTTTATATTCTCTTATACAGTCAATTGCTATTTATCATTACAGCATGCAAAATGAATATTCTCTGCATGAATACATTGCATATTGCTCCAGTTAAAGATACTAGCATACACGTTATCATCAACAGATAATTTTCCATTTTTGTGTCCCTTAGATGTTTTGCTTCTTTGTTTTTCCCCTTGATTCCCTTCCTCTCACCCTCCCCCATTTCCCACCTCTACTCTTCCACACTGTCTCTGGTATCCACAATTGTTCTTCAGGCTTTTATATCTTCCAATCATTCAGTTTCTGTCATAGAGTGCAGACATTCAATGCCTCTCTTTCATAGTCTGGCTTGCTTGGCTTAAGCAGTAATTTTTCCATATGTGTCTACTTTCTATCAAATGCCAGGGTCTCATTTTTTTTTTATGATTGAGTAGTAGTATTCCACAGTGTATATGTGCCACACTTTTTCAATCCATTCATCTGTTTATGGACATTTGGATTGGTTCCTTGTCTTAACAATTTTGAATAATGCTGCAGTAAACAGATGTGCAAGTACTTTTCCGATTCAGTGTATTTCTACCCTTTGGGTAGATACCAAAGAGTGGAATTGTTAATCATATGGTAATTCTATCTGTAAGTCTTTGATGAACCTCCATATTATTCTTGACAGTGACTGTACTAGTTTACATTCCTGCCAACAGTGTTGGAGAGTTCCCTTTTCACCCCAACATCACCAGCACTTGCCATTCTTTCTTTCTTTATTTTTTGGAGAGGTTTTTTTGCTATAGGGCGTGTACACTCACCAGAAAGACAGAGAGAGACAGAAAGCAAGAAATTACCCCCCCAACCCCCAGCAGGGATGGCCATGCCACAATCCCTTCTCCTCCATTCTCCTCTTGGGATCTTGGGCAGGCACGCACATGCACCTGGCGTGAGTTTAAGTCACTGGGTCTGGGATTTGAACCACGGTCGACTACATGGGAGTTCAGTGACATAACCATTACATTATCTGCTGGTCCCACCATTCTTTATTTTTTTAATCTTAGCCATTCTGACTGTGGTTAGGTGTCATCTCATTGTGGTTTTAATTTGCATTTCCCTTATGATAAGGAATATTGAGAATTTTTTCATATACTTTTTGGCTATTTGTATGTATTCCTTAGAGAGTTGTCTGTTCAGCTCATTTGCCCATCTTTTAATTGGGTTGATATTTTTTTCTTTTTTTTTTCTTTTTTTTTTGGGGGGGGGGTGGGACAGCTGCTTGAGTTCCCTGTATATTCTAGTTATCAGTCCTTCATCTGAGGCAGAGTTTGCAAATATAGTATCTCTTTCTGAGGGATGCTGATTCATTCTAATTAATGTTTCTTTTGCTTCTGCAGAAGCTTTTAAACCTGATGTAGTCCCACTTTGTCTATTATTGCCTGTGCTTTGGGGGTCTCATTTAAGAGAGCCTAACTCTTTGCATCTTGAGGAAGCAGGTGGAAGAGTGACCTTGGACACAGCTGTGCTGTTTGAGAGGCTCCACTCTATCACATTCTAAGAACAGCCAGCCTAAGCCACTAAATCACTTTCTGGCGTAACCAATACTGATTACAGGTGAAGATACTACACTGTTTTTTTTTTTTTTTTTTTTTTTCTTTTTTTGGAGAGGTTTTTGCTATAGGGCGCGTGCGCTCGCCAGACAGACAGAGAGAGACAGAGAGATAGAAAGCAGGAAATCACCCCCCAGGGGGGATGGCCACGCCGCAATCCCTTCTCCTCCATTCTCCTCTCGGGATCTTGGGCAAGCACGCACACGCGCCCGGCGTGAGTTTAAGCCGCCGGGTCCGGGACTCGAACCGCAGTCGACTACGTGGGAGTCCAGCGACATAGCCATTACGCTAACTGCTGGTCCCAAGATACTACACTGTTTCACCAGAGGAGCAAATATCAACATAAGGATACAAGATACTTGAAAAAGCAAGTTAGCATGACACTCTCAAAGGAATACAGTAACACTCCAGCAACAGACCCTGGAAATTTGTGAAATGTCTAAATAGGAAGTCTACATTTTGATAATAAGGAAACTCAATGAGAAGCAAGAGAGTGTAGGAATAGATAATCCAATGACTTAATCAAAGAATTACATGATCTGAAAGAGATATTCCACAAAGGGACAGATAGCATTAAAAAGATCCAAGAAGAAATCTCAGAGCAGAAAGAGTCAAAGAAAGAAATACCATATATAATCAGGAGCTTTCACAATAGACTTTTTCAAGCAGAGGAAAGAATTTCTGAACTTGAAGACAAGTCATTTAAAATAATACAGTCAGGGGATCAGCAGTTAGCGTAATGGCTATGTCGCTGGACTCCCACGTAGTCGACCGTGGTTCGCGTCCCGGACCCGGCAGCTTAAACTCACGCCGGGCGCGTGTGCGTACGTGCCCAAGATCCCGAGAGGAGAAGGGATTGCGGTGTGGCCATCCCCCCGGGGGCTGATTTCTCACTCTCTACTTCTCTGTCTCTCTCTGTCTTTCTGGCAAGCGCACGCGCTCTATAGTGAAAACCTCTCCAAATAATAATAATATCTTTATAATAATAATAATAATAATAATAATACAGTCAGACAGGAAAAAAGAATAAAAAAGAATGAAGAACACTT
Source organism: Tupaia tana (assembly GCA_026018925.1). Classification (NCBI taxonomy): domain Eukaryota; kingdom Metazoa; phylum Chordata; class Mammalia; order Scandentia; family Tupaiidae; genus Tupaia; species Tupaia tana. The sequence goes on from JAKSZU010000014.1 coordinate 1,229,449, forward strand.
GTGGGACATGTGGGACACTACTAACTGAGCAAATATTCATGTTATGGGACTTCCAGAAGGAGAAGAGACAGTAAAACATTTATTTCATGAAATAATAGCTGAAAACTTCACAAGTTATGGGAGAGAGATGCACATTTAGATTTAAGACTCTAAGATCCCCAAAAAGATTCAACCCCAAAAGCCCTCTCCAAGGCACATTATAGTGAAACTGTCAAAATATAAAGATTACGAGAGAATTCTAAAATCGTCAAGAAAAAGGGGTTATGTCACATATAAGGGAATCGCCATTAGACTAACAGCAGATTTCTCAGTAGAAACCTTACAAGCTAGAAGAGAATGGCATGATATATTCAAAGTTTGAAAGAAAAAAGCTTCCATCTAAGAATACCCAGCAAAACTATCCTTCAAAAGCGAAGGAAAAATAGTCTTTCTCAGACAAGCAAAAACTGAAAGAATTTGTCTCCATGAGGCCAGCATTTCAAGAAATACGTAAAGGAGTGCTACATCTGGAAGCAAACATTAACTACCATCATGAAACACTTGAAAGTATAAAACTCATTGGAAATATACACAAGTGAGAGAAAATCCTTAACACTAGAGAAAATAATCACATCACAAAGATAGACAGGAACGAAAAGTTAAATACAAAATTAGAAAGTATGGGGATCAGCAGTCAGTGTAATGGCTATGTCGCTGAACTCCCATGTAGCCTACCGCGGTTCGAGTCCTGGATCCAGTGGCTTAAGCACACGTCAGGCGCGTGTGTGTACGTGCCCAAGATCCCAAGAGGAGAATGGAGGAGATGGGATTGTGGCGTGGCCATCCCTCCTGGGGGGTGATTTCTCGCGTTCTATCTCTCTGTCTCTCTCTGTCTTTCTGGCGAGTGCACGTGCCCTATAGCAAGAACCTCTCAAAAAAAAAAATTAGAAAGTGAGAAATGACAGTAAACCCTCTCTTATCAGTCATAACCTTGAATATAGATAGGTTAGATACATACTGGTGGAATAGATTTTTTTAATGACCAATTATGCTTCATAAAATAATCTACATATTGACTGAAGTGAAGGAATAAAATGGTGTTTCATGCAAATGGAAACCAAAAGTAAGCAGAATTTGTTATGTCAGATAAAATAGACTTTTTTAAGTCAAAATTTTGTAAAAAGAGGACTGGGCCCATAGACTAATAGTTAAAGAAGTCAGATTTTGGGACCAGCAGATGGCGTTAATAGTTACATTACTGGACTTCCACATAATTGACTGCCATTCAAGTCCCAGACTTGGCGGCTTAAAACTCTCACTGGATGTGTGTATGTGTGTGCCTAACATCCCAACAGGAGAATAGAGGAGAAGAGATTGTGGCATGGCTGTCCCCACTGGGGGGTGATTTCTCACTTTCTGTCTCTCTGTCTCTCCAGTGAGTGAACACACCCTATAGCAAAAATTTCTCTTAAAAAACAAAGATCTCACATGGCTGACTGTGGTTTGAATCCTGGCCCCATGGGCTCGAAAACCATGCCAGGCTTGTGTGCCCAAAATTGTGACAGGATGGAGAAATGGAGAAGGAATTGCAGTGTGACCATGCCCCACTGGAGAATTGTGCTCTCTCTGGTGAGTGCACAGTCCCCCACTGTCTCTCTTAAAGAAACAAAGTCATTATATGATACAGGAATCTATTTAGCAAGATGATTTAATGATGATAATCACATATGCACCCAAATATATAAAGCACACATTATGAGATCTGAAGGGGAGAGATAGACTTTGACACCCCATTCCTAGTACACATCACCTAGACAGAAAATCATTGAACAAATCTGAACTGGACCAGCCCATGGCAGGGTAATTATGGTGGCTGGATTCCATATTGCCGGCCACGTGGTTCAGGTGTCACACCCAGTGACCTGAGAAACTTGCTAGCATGTGTGTATGCATGTCCAAAATCCCAAAAGGAGAGAGGAATGGAGGAAAAGGAATTGCAGTGACTATTCCTCCAAAGGGGGTGTTTTCTTGTTTGGCCTCTCTCTGTCTCCTGTGAGTGCATGTGCCTTCTGGTTAAATAAATAGATAAATAAAATTCTGAGTTAAATTGCATTGTTTAAAAAAAAAAAAGGAAGGAAGGAAGGAAGGAAGGAAGGAAGGAAGGAAGGAAGGAAGGAAGGAAGGAAAGATAGTTTGAGAAGAATGGGGTTAGCTCTTCATTAAAAGTTGTGTAGGATTCAGAAGTGCAACCACTGGGACCTGCATTTTTCTTTGTCGGAGGTTATTTATTCCATTCTATTTCTTGTTTTCAGTCTATTCAAACTTTCTATGTCTTCCTGATTCAGTCTTGGTAGATTGTATATGTCCAGAAATTTGTCCATCTCATCAATGTTTTCTTATTTGTTGATGTATAGTCACTCATCGTATGCTCTTATGGTCTTTTGTATTTCTGTTGTAATATTGCCTGTTTCATTGCAAATTTGATTTATCTGGTTCCTCTCTTCTTTTTAATGAGTCTAGCTAACAGTGTATCAATTTTGTTTATTTTCTCAAAGAACCAGCTTTTGGTTTCATTTATTTTCTAAATAGTTCTTTTTTTTCCTTTCTTTTATTCGAGAGGTTTTTCCTATAGGGCACTTGCGCTAGCCAGAAAGACAGAGAGACAGAAAGGGAGAAATCACCCCCCAGGGGGGATGGCCACGCCGCAATCCCTTCTCCTCCATTCTAGCGACATAGCCATTACACTAACTGCTGGTCCCTTAAATGGTTCTTTTATGCTCTGTTTTATTTATTGCTGCTTAAATCTTTATTATTTTTTTTAATCTTGGGATTTTCAGGGTTTTTTTGTTGTTTTTCCAGTTTGACGTGTGTTAATAGGTTGTCTATTTGCCACATTTCCATCTTTTTATTATGTACACTAATTGCTATGAACAACCCTCTCATGACTGCTTTCACTGTGCCCCATAGATTATAGGAACTCGTACTCATTATTGTTTGTTTCAATGAATATTTTTGTTTCAGTCTTAATTTTTTTGATAGTTGAGAATTAATTCAGAAATGGGTTGTTTAGTTTCCATATGTTTGTGTATTTTTGAAATTTTTCTTTCTGAAATTAATTTCAAGTTTAATTCCATTATGGTCGGAGAAGATGCTGAATATTGTTTCTGTGCCTTTGAATTTGTAGAGACTTGTTTTGTGCTCTATCATGTGATCAGTCTGGTGAAAAAAAAATGCATGTTTTGTGGCTGCTGGTGGAAAATTCCATAGATGTCAGTCAAGTTCATTTAATTTATTGCGTCATTTAGATTCTGTATCTCTTTGCATCTTTTCTGTCTAGATGATCTGTCTAAAGAAGATAGTGGGGTACTGAGATCCCCAATGATTAGTGGGTTGCCGTCTATCTTTCCCTTTAGATCTAGCAGTCTTTCTTTCAAATATTTGGGTGCTCCTGAGTTGGGTGCATATATTTATAAGTGTTATATCTTGTTGGTGATTTAGCACTTTTAGTGCTATGTAATGTTCTTTGTCTCTTCTTACAGTTTTTGTCTTAAAGCCTATTTTGTCTGATACCAGTATCATGACTCCAGCCTTTTTTTGCTTTCCACTTCCATGAAATACTTTTTTCCAGCCCTCACTTTTAGTCTATGTATGTCTTTATCCATGATGTGTTTCTTATAGGCAGAAAATAGAGGGTTTCTGTTTTTTTCTTTTTTTTAATCTAGATAGCTACTCTGCATCTTTAGTTTGGAGAATTCTATCTTTTACCATTCAACGTTCTTATTTTGTGAATTTGTCCCTGCCATTTTGTTAACCATTTTCTTGTTTTTTTTTTTTTTTGTTCTCTCATTTCTGTTTCTCCCTAGTTTTTTGTATATAGTATTCCCTTCAGTACTTTCTGAAAAGGTGGTCTAGTGTTGGTGAATTCTTTCCATTTTTGTTTTTCTGAGAATGATTTTATTTGTTCTTCTCATTTGAAGAGTAATATTGTCGGGTATAGTATCTTGATTCAAGTTGTTAGTCTTTTAAATATGTCTTGTTTCAATTGAGAGGTCTGATGTTAGCCTACTAGGATAACCTTTGTAAGTGACTTGACATTTCTCTCTTGCCATTTTTAGAATCTTGTCTTTGTCTGAGATTTTTACCAATCTGGCTCTAATGTGCCATGGTGAGGATCTTCTTATGTTGATTCTACTGGGGTCCTTTGTATTTCTTGGGTCTGGATGTCTGAACGCTCCTCCAGGTTTGGGAAATTTTCTGCAAGTATTTCATGAAATAGATCTTCTATACTCTTGTCTGATTCTTTACCTTCTAGAATACCTATTATTTGGATATTCAGATATTTAGTATTTCCCAAATGTTATCCTCATTTTTAAATTTATTTTTTCCTTATTTTGGTGGCTTTATTTAAGTCAAAGATTTTGTCTTCCAGCTCAGAGAATCTGTTTTCTGCATGATTCAATCTGCTATTAATACTTTGATTTCCTATATTACTGTCTTCATCTCTAGACACTCTGATTGGTTCTTTTTTGTGGTGTCTATCTCCTCCTTCAAATCCTAGAAAGACTTCGTCATCTCTTTTACCATGAATATTCTGAATTCTTTTTCTGGCATTCCTGCAAATTATTTTGTGCTGCCTGTGGTTTAAGAAGAGTTGCTCTAGCAAGTTTGGGAACCAGCAGTTAGCGCAATGGCTATGTCGCTGGATTCCCACGTGGTCAACCGTGGTTCGCGTCCCGGACCCGGTAGCTTAAAACTCACGCCGGGTGCGTGTGTGTGCATGCCCAAGATCCCAGGAGGAGAAGGGATTGCGGCGTGACCATCCCCCCTGGGGGGTGATTTCTCGCTTTCTGTCTCTCTGTCTCTCTCTGTCTGTCTGGCGAGCGCACGCGCCCTATAGCAAAAACCTCTCCAAAAAAAATAAAAGAGTTGCTCTGTTCCATTGAAGGAGAGGTGTTTCCTTGTTTTCCCATATTTCTTGTGCCTTTGTGTTGATTTCTAGTCATCTGCTGAATTATACACATCTACTTTGCAGATGGGTTCTTGGTAGAAGGCCTTCTCTTCCAATCAGAGAAGGGTGTATATAGTCAGCTTTAGGTGTTGGTTCCTTTCCCAGTCTCTCAGGACCAGGTGCACCTGGGGCTGAGCTGGAGTTTCAACTGAGGGAGGGAATACGAGCTATGCATACCACACAGTTTAGTAAACAGTGGAATCTTGGGCCCAGCAATTGGTGTAATGGCTATGTCACTGAACTCCCATGTAGTCGACCGCGGTTTGAGTCCTGGACCCGGTGGCTTAAACTCATGCCAGGCACATGTACATGCATGCCCAAGATCGCGAGAGAAGAATGAAGGAAAAAGGATTGCGGTGTGATCATCCCCCTGGGGGTTGATTTCTCGCTTTCTGTCTCTGTCTCTGTCTGGCGAGCACATGCGCCCTATAGCAAAAACCTCTCCAAAAAAAAAAGAGAGAGAGAGAGAGAGAAAGTAAACTATGGAATCTCAAAGTATTTCAGGGGAGGCAGAAGGCAGCTAGAGGTCTGGGGCCAGTCCAGGATCTATCTGGGGCAGTTGGAAGGCAGTGGGAGGTCTGGGGCAGTCTTCCTGCCTCGGTTTGTCTCACTGACTCTTGTTGCTCCCTACTTTATGGCACAGGCTTGGGGATTAATGGGGATAAATGGCGGCGAAGGGATGTGAGAGGGGCTTGTCCAGGATTTACCTGGAGGTGGGAAGTCCGAGGCAGTCTTCCTGTACCAGTTCGTGTCACTGACTGCTGCTGCCCTCTGCTCTGTTGCATAGGCTTGGGGATTAATCTTCAGGATAGTCTTAACGTATGAGAAAGAGATTGTCAGGGAAAAAAAGAAAAATTAATTTCAAATAAGTAAAGTATATATAAAAGCATATAAAGTATGATACAGAAATATCTTAATTGTCGAAGGAAAATCAAAATATTGTTAGTAACATTGTTTGTATATTATGTTTAAGCATGCATCTGTGTCATAGAACTTTTTAATTCTAAATTGTAAAATCTAACCTTAATTTAATTGCTCAAATTGAGATACAGTTTTTGCTAAGTAGAAATTATGCTGATACACACTACAATGTGGATAAACCTTGAAAACATTATGCTATATGAATGAAAAGGGTCACAAAATACCACACATTATATGATTTCATCTAAAATTTGTATTGTTTCTAGAATAGGCAAATCTGTAAGGACAAAGTCGATTACTGGCTGCCAAGGGCTGGGAGGTAGGAGGCAGGGAGTGGGATAGGAGGGTTGATGGAGAATAGCGAAAAGGTAGGGACTTTTTGGGAGGAAGGGGTGAAAATGTTCTAAAATTAATTGTGGTGATCACTGTAGAACTCTGAATATGCTGAAAATCATTGAGTTACTTTAAATGAATGAATTGTATGGCATATGAACATTTCCAGAAAACTGTTACAGAAAGCATCAAGTTAAATTCTCCAATGTTATTTTCACTAAGTTGAAAATAAAGCCACGCTCCGTCCTTTTGTGAGTACCATCATGCAGACTGAACTGTCTGCTGTTGCTGTCAGTGTGGAATTCCCAACGGTGTGCCAAGAAATTATATTTCAAACATAAAATGAAACCTTACTTATGAACTTTAGCTTTACTAAGATTATAGAAATGTATTAACTCATAAAACCCATTTAGTTTCTAAAATATGCATTATCAGTTCTCCTGATGATTCTAGAAGATTTTGTAAATCATGATCAGGTAATTGGGTTAGCAGAGAACTGATGTGGCTAGAAAAATGAGCCCAATTGGCCTTCATCATCGATTTGGAACAACACCATTATAGGGTAAAGTTTCTTCTGGACAATTACTGCCTTAAATTAGCCCCATTCCCTATCAAATTGATTAATGTACCTGCCTGTCTTTAAGGGTAGCATAGGGTGTTTCCTAATATCCTGCAGCACTTAGCAGTGGGTTTTTAGCTACTGATTATGTCATAAAGTCACTGTCCTGTATAGCATCAATCAAATGCTGAACTTGCCCTTCTGTTTTGCTAGAACAGTTTCCAGTTAGCTAATAGGTGTAAATTATAACTAAATTAACACTGATTTAGGTACATATACTCCTTTTCTTTTTCAAGACTGATATGACAACACAAGATAGAAAAATTAAACCAGCATATGTTTTTAATTACTTTTTTGCTTACACTGAATTACATTAGATTATTTGATTGAGGATGCCAAATACTTAGTAGCTTTTGAAAGCATACATACATCATCTAAATTTCTGTCTGAATCCAATAATGTGATTTTATAAAGAAAGAAGAAAATCAAATTTGGGTATTGAGCACATAGTCTTTAAAATTATACACTGGGAACATAATATGATTTCAATTTGGTATTTGTAATTCACATAGAATCCCCAGCTAGGATGCTAACACGTGTTTTGAGACGTTAAGTAATGCAGCTATTCCAAAGGATAATGCTCTAGTAATCAGGTGTTTATAATTACAATAAAATTAAAATTTCCAGAAAAATTTAGCATTACCTATAGTGTTTACTACAGGAAAAAACTCCATTTTTTAGCTATCAGCGCTCTTCTTAACATAATTTCTCACTGTTTAAGGAGCTTCATGTAATCATATTGAAAACCTCATATCTTGCTGATTATATTCAGCAACCATAGCTAAATATTTCAATATTGAAGCTGAAAATCATAATGACATATCAGTACACACATAATAAATGGTGGTTAATGAATAGTATAGAAGGTACATTTTGATTGGCTCCAAGTCTGTGCTCTGCTCATGCATACCACATTGCACTTTGAACAGGAAAGAAGATAGGTGATGGTACCACTGCCAGACACACTGTTTTGTCTCTACAGGAATAACGTAGTGTTTTAGCTAGAATGCAAAGGGCAGATACAGATAACAGATCAGTGTCCCAACAGCCCAAATAGATACATCTAATTAAATATTTAGTGACAATATTTTGTGTATGCTCTTACACAGTTTGTAAACTAAACAGAGATTTCTGGGCAAAAATTACCTGTTGTCATGTTGGCAGCCAAAGCTATTGTATTTTTAGTTAGGTATATATAAACCCTGAATCTTCCACTTTAACCAAGTTGAGGTGGAGACTTCACATATGAGAAGTCATTTTTTCAAGCTAACTGGGAGTCAGTATTTAGAGTTTAATTACTATACTGTTTAGTCCATATATTTTCTGAGTAAATAAGAGTTACTTGAGACCTACAAGACTACTGTCATTCATCACTGGGGTCTAATACTGCAGTATACTTAGAAAATATTGTCATCATTTACACAAAAATCCACTTATTTTGATGTTCTCCATATGTGATTTTTTTTTTCCTTCAGAGGCAAATGATGTGACACCAGCTAAACTGAGTATTAAAGAACCTAATTGGTGCATGCACGTGTGTGCAAGAATGTGCACGTATGCAACTGGAGCACCATGCCCCTGAGGACACAGGGCACAGCGTGAACAAAGACCTCAGGCAGTGTGTGGCAGTGTGTAGAGTGGTTCTGGTACTTCAGTACTGCTGGAGCACGTAGTGGATGCTGGACTCACGGGCCAAATTTTGGAAGACTTGAATGCCATGCTAATGATCATGGAATTTGTTTTCATTGTTTATACATAGCTTATATTCTTAAATAGACAAGCATTTTGTTCAACCCTACCCTCCAATTTTTTTTTTTTAAGTTATAATTTGGGGACTAGCAGATAGCTTAATGGTTACATCACTGGACTCCCACGTGCCTACTATGGTTTGAGTCCCAGACCTGGTGGCTTGAAACTCACCCCAGGTGCATGTGCATGCATCCCCAAAATCACAAGAGGAAAATGGAGGAGAAGGGAATGGGGGTGATTTCTCACTTTCTCTCTGACTCTGGCGAGTGCATGCACCCTATAGTAAAAGTCTCTCTTAAAGAAAAAAATAAAGTTATAATTTGATTGATTAACCCAAGAAAATCACTCCATGTAGTCTTTTTGTAGCTTTTATCAAACTTTGATCTAAGTTCAGGGTTTTATTTTGCCCAGTCTTCTCTTCCAAGAGCCTGTGAGTTTTGGGATCTGATGGACTGGCCATTAATTTGATGAAGAGTCTTCGAAATCACAGGGCTTGAGGGAGCAACAAGAAATCAACTTCATGTTCAGGTGAAAGGGATCCATTTTTTTGCCCTGTTTCTGTATTTATGTAGTATATCCACTGTTTGGAAATCGAATTTGAGACTTGGAAATGGTGTTATTTTAGCTCTTGTGGAATTTCACAGTGGATGGTTTTTCGTTTTGCTTTGCTTTAATTTATGCATCCAAGACATAGAGATTTTATTATTCATATTTTGGGGCATGTTTTTTAGAAATAGAAGGCTTTAGCCTTGTATTGTATATCTCTTATTAATTAAGACAGCTTGGCATCTCATTGGTTATATTAAATATCAAAATATTTCCCCTCCTCAGCATGACTTCTGTATATTTCTGTGTAGGTTAAGTTATTAAGTGGAAATGGGGAAGAGGGTTTTTCTGTGTATGACCTTGACATGGAGGTGAAAATGCTGTGACAGTCTCTGGTTAGACCACAACAGTGCGGTGGGAAGAACAGTGGCCGGCTCCATTTCTACATACTCTGTGTGCGTGACTGCATCTTTTTGGGCACTAGATTCCTCATCTCTGAAATAAGAGGGTTGGGCTAAGTTATTGCTAAAGCACTTTTCCACTGATATTTTGTTATTCTACCTACCTTAGTTTGCTAGTTTAGTTTGTACATGCAGGTATGTCTTTAATAACATGTGTGAGTCATAGCATTGAAAAGAATCTTGAGAGATGATGTTGTCTCGCTGCTTTCCAGAAGAGAGATGTGTTTGTTCCCTCTGCCTAGAAATGCCTTTGCTTGCACCTCCTCAAGCAGTACCCTCTGAATGAGAGCTGTTGTAACGTCTGTCACCCTTTGGTTGCTAGCATTGATTCCACAGATCTGACAGGCAGGAAGGACCCCTTCCTCTCTCACTGGCCCATGTACATTCTTCCCATATTTGGGAACTTACTTGGAAAAGATACTCTGCCTGCATAGAGAAGAGTGAAGAGTATGTCTTTTCATGTGTTGTGTTCATCTTCGTACCACGAGCACCTGCACCATATCTGCTACCCTTGGAATGATTGAATGTTGCAGATGACAGAAATGGCTAACACACATATGGGGAGGTTTCATGTTTAGTTCACTCAATGGTGGGAGCTGAAATTGTATCTCTAGTTTTTTGAACAATAATACTTAGTATAGATAGCCAACAAATAATTACACATATACTGGATATATTTTCAATTATTTATAATTTCAGAAAACATGATCTATAGACATTTATTTAATAATGGTATCTAATGATTTTTATTTTATAAACCCATTCAGTAGGACTTGAAGTATATTTAAATTTTATCTCTGCTTTCATTTCTACAATTGAAAAGGAAAATACTGAACTTTTAAAAAATCTATTATTACTCTTTTTTTTTTTTTTTTTTTTTTTTTTTTTTTTTTTTTTTTTTTTTTTTGCTATAAGAGGTGTTCACTCTTTGGAGAGAGACAGGGCGAGAGGGAAAGTGAGAAAGCATGCCCTAGAAGGATGACCATATCGTAGTCCCTCCCCTGTTCTCCTCTCAGAATTTTGGGTGTGCACACTCACACACATACACACACACACACTGCATGTTTTTCAAGCCACTGGTTCTGGGACCTGAACTGTGCAATCAGCCATTTGGAATCCAGCAACCTCAGCTACCACGCCACCTGGCTGGTCCAAGAAGACATGTTTAGGTGCCTATTGAAGTATTTTTAAATTCCACTCAGACAAGAGATTAGTAATATTTCTTTTACTGGGATATACTACCTCTTGATTTTCTAGGAGAAAGGATAATTGTGCTATTTTGAATTCTCATACCCAATTTAAGTTTAAACACTAAGCAATTTAAATTTGGTTTAATTCTTACCTAGTTTATATCCATATTATTTAGTGTATATTTCTGTGTGGATAATTTGTTAAGCAATTAATGTATTTCTCTCTTGGAAAATATTTATTTATTCGTAATTCTTTACTCCTACTTTCTAACTAATTGAAAGCATAAGATTTAAAAAAAATTTTTTTGGAGAGATTTTTGCTATAGGGCGCGTGCACTCGCCAGAAAGACAGAGAGAGACAGAGAGACAGAAAGCGAGAAATCACCCCCTGAGGGGATGGCCACGCCACAATCCCTTCTCCTCCATTCTCCTCTCAGGATCTTGGGCATGCACACACACGCGCCTGGTGTGAATTTAAGCCACTGGGTCCAGGACCGGAACCACGGTCGACTACATGGGAGTCCAGCGACATAGCCATTACGCTAACTGCTGGTCCCAAAAGCATATGATATTTTTAATGTCAGCTTTCATCATGTCAGACCTCACTAAACTGTTCCCATGCAAATATCACTAATGGGTATATGCAACATTATCCAGGTGCTGTAGAGAGTATTTCAAATTAAAAAGGAATGGGTGAACAAATATATCTTTCTTTTCTTTTAAGAAATTGATGGAACATTACTCCTTGCACTTTTATTTTTGATTGACAGTACTTTTAGATCATGTGCAGAAAGTCTGAGTTTGGTATTAATATGTGAGGTCAGTATAAGTAATACACTTTCTAAGTGGATTTTTAGTTGTAATCTTATATGTATAAAACAGAAGAAAGAGAGTAAGGCTTCTGGTCTGTGTGTTTAGTTAACAACATTAGTGACCACTGGGGTTATTAGGGGAAAATGGAAGATTGAAGGCATGTTTAAAATCAGGCTACCCAATTTGATACCTGTATACTGACTTACTGATTTATGTAATAAATGTTCAAAATACATTTCAGAATACCATGCAGACGTTTGTAAACCTAGTAATAATCAACATTTATTGAACACCTACCTGCTATAAATACTGAAGTCCTTTTGGATTCATCCCCAGCTACTTCTCTTCTCAGTCTACATTCTTTCCCTAGACAGTCACATCCACTCTTCTTGTTTTAAGTATTGGGTCATTGGATTTTTCTGTTTTTCTATGCAAAAATGCATCATGACTTTTCCAACAATCCAATATATCTATATATCAGGAATTCCCAAGTGTATATATCACTTACACCTGCTTCCTGGCTTTCTAGACGTATGTCATGTATTAGTCACTGTTGACCCTCTATCCCAACTAGAATCCATCACCAAGTGCTGTCGTTTTCTACCTCTGAACCTTATCTCAGTCCCCCCACTATTCTCTATCGCTGTTGCCATCACGTCAGATCAAGTCACTTTCTTTTACCTGGGCTAATGCTGGAGCTGCCTAATTAGTTTCTCCACATACAATTTGGCCAATTCTAATAAAAGCCAAAGTAAATTGTTAAATATGTAAATATAATTATATCATGTTATACCTGAACTTCACATTACTTTCCACTGCTCTTAGACTAAAGATGTTCTCTTTGACCCTTCCCAGAAGAGGTAGCAGGCCCTCTCTTGGCTGCAAGTGCTGCCATAACAGAGTAGCCTGGACTGGGTGGCTTCAACAGCAGAAAGCCATTTCCTCACAGTTCTGAAGGTTGGACATCCAAAATCAAGCTGTGGGCAGGGTTGGTTTCTTCTAAAGCCTCTCTCATAGGCTGGTAAATGGTCATCTTCCTATGGTGTTTTCACATAGTCTTTCTTTCGTATGTGTCTTTGTCATTATCTCCTCTTAGAAGGACACTAGTCTTCTTGGATCAAGGTTCACTCCCATGACCTCATTTGACCTTTAGTACCTCCATCCTCTGCTTCCAATTAGTCACTTTCTGAGGTACTAGGGGTTAGGACTTCAGCATATGAATTCTGGGGAGACCATTCTGCCCATTCTCAGAGCCATAGCAGATAATTAGTGGAGGAGAAAGCACACACAGAGTGCACTGCTCTTCGTAATGCACATGCGGTCAGTGTTTCCCATGAGTCGTCCTGGATAATAACAGTACCTGTTGATGTTACTGTCATACAAGAGCAGAAAGCCCTCCCAGAAAGAATTTGTACAACTTACCCAGTCATTACTTTCCTTTGTAAGACTCTTTGTTAGAATTGCCAAACAAATCAATTCTAAAAAATGTTTTAACTGAAAATCCAGCTTTATCTTATAGAAAAATAACCCATGTAATTCCCAGAAGGATCAGGATGTAATGTCATAACATTTTTTTCTAAACACTTGACTATTGTTTAAATGAGGTGCAATATCCTCTAAAGAGGTGTGTGTGTGTGTGTGTGTGTGTGTGTGTGTGTGTATGTAGAGAGAGATATACTTATTTGAGCTTAGTTCAAGATTTAGATAGTTTTGGTATATGACTGACAAGATGAAGATGCAATTTTGATATCCCATGACTGTAGTTTTATATCATTAGAATATTTTCATTCTTATTCAGTATGACATAATAGGCTATATTTTATTATCCAGACTATCTTCCCGACTCTTTGGGGAAAAAAAATAGGACCAAATAGTCAAACTCCATTATCTAATGACAGTGATTGACAGGAAGCACATGGATAATTAAATTCATTGTCAAATTCATCCTATGAAACAACTTTAACCAGGAGTTTCTACATTTTTCTCCATAAAGGCTGTTGTTGGAGTTGCTACTGATAGCTGAGCTGACAGATTTGAATTTCAGTTTATTTTCCCCCCTTAGCAAAGATACTAACGAACTATGAGTTGACTCAAAGGCCAGAAGTATCTAAGTGAAGGAAGTATGTAGAGCCTAGACAACCCAATGGGAAACACTCCGGAAATGCTAATAATCGAACTCTTGTTAAACTTAATGCATTTTCACACTTCTTATTGGGTCAGGACTGCCACTAATTTGTGCCCAGACATTAAACTAAAGAGACATTGTTTGAAAACATGACTTCTTAATGGACAAGCCCTCCCATACATTTTCTGAAAAATGAACAGTAGAATAAGACAGTTGCTTCTAGCTTCATAAGCAAATCTGTGACTTTCTAGTTATAGTTGTAGGGAAAGCTCTAAAATAAGTTTCCCTCTATAAATGCAGAGGTCCCAGGAAGGCTTTCCACCAGTCCCACTTATGGCATATGCAGTTCTGGAACAAGAGAGAATGGAGGCCACATACCACATGTCTAATTTTTTTTTTTTTTAAGAGAGTTTTATTTTGGTATAGAGCACATGCCCTCACTGGAGAGACAGAGAGACAGAAAGCAAGAAATCACTTTCAGGGAGTATGGCCATAAACAATCACTTCTCCTCCATTCTCCACTCCGGATACTGGGCATGCATGTACACGCACATGGCATGAGTTCTAAGCTGCCAGGTCCAGTACACAAACCAGAGTCGACTACGTGGGAGTCCAGTGATGTAACCATTACACTATCTGCTGATTCCCCATATGTCTAAATGTAAAGTTATAGGTAAAGCTACAAAATATCTTCATGTGTCCTGGAAAGCCAGGTTTAAATTTAAATTCTTGGACTCTGGAATTCCTTGTAGGAATATAACAATGTGGGGCATTAACCCCTGGCCAATCAGCCTTTCCTTTTTATCCCACATATCTAAGCTTTATCTTATCCACTCACGACTGGCCTGGGCTCCCCCGGGAACCCAGAGATCATCACATTCTGAGTTACACACAGTCTACATGGAGACACAAAAACATGCCGACAGGAAACATCCCCTATTCTCCACGGTCTCTCGAAGTCACTGTGGGCTGAATGAGAAATAAAAGTGCAGTCATTCAGACACAGGTGATGTCAGGCTAGGTAGGTTCTTTGAATATTTTATCTCACAGATCAGCATTTTTTCTTCTTGGGGCTAAGTCTTTCAGTAAAGCAAGAACAAAAATTTTATATGTATATACTTGTATATGTACACACACACACACATATAAATATATTGACTACCATTTTTTTATTGTGGTTATAAAACACAGAACATAACATTTACCGTCTTCATCGTTTTAAGTGTGCAATGTGATAGTGTGAGGTGTAGTGACATTGTAGTGAGGCGGGTGTCCAGACCTTCTGCAGCGTGCACATTTGGAACGCTGCATCCATTAAACCACCCCCCCACCCAGCCCTTAGTAACGGCCACCCTACTTTCTCTGTTCATGAGTTTGACAGTAGTAATTGCCTCTTATCTGTGGGGGATGCGCTGCAAGACCCCAGTGGATGCCTGAAATCACAGACAGTGCCAAACAAATACACTATTGTTTCCTATATATACATACTTAAGATAAAGTTTAATTTGTAAATTAAGCATACCAGAGATTAACAATAAATAACAAAGTAGAATTATAACCATACTGTACTAAAAATGTTAATGTGGTCTCTCTTTTTCTCTCAAAATATTTTATTGTACTGTACTCACCTATTTTCGGACTACAGTTGACCATGGGTAACAGAAACCAAGGAAAGTGAAATCGCAAATAAGGAGGGAGTGTTATATGTCAGAGACCTCATACAACTTGGAATCATGTATTATTTGGGTGGTTTATTTATTTATTTATTTATTTATTTATTTATTTTTCTGAGAGAGAGAGAAAGGAAATGACCTCCAACAGGCTCCTCACAATTTTTAATTTTTGAGGACTCTTTATATTGCTTCTCCTAAATATTGCATAATTTTACAATCCCACCAACAGTACTCAAGGGTTCCAAATTCTCATAGCTTTTAGTTTTGCCAACACATTTTTCTGCCTTCTTTTTTTTCCCCTTTCTTTCTATTTTTTTTTTTTTTTTTCTTTTTGGTAGTATCCATTTCAATGGATGTGAGGTTTGTGGTTTTGATTTGTACTTCTCTGGTAATTATAAATGCTGAACATCCTTCTCATTTTCTTGTCGGCTATTCGTATATCATCTTTGGAGAACTATCTATTCAAGTCTTCTACCCATTTTTTAATCAGCTTATTTTCTTGTTGAATTGTAGTTGTTCTAGACATTAACCCCTTATCAGATGTATGATTTGCGAGTATTTTCTCCAGTTCATTCTATTGATTGTATCCTTTGATGCTTTTAAGTTTGATGTAGTCCCCTCTGTCTGTTTTTGCCTTTGTTGCCTGTGCATTTAGTATCATATCTAAGAAATCATTCATAGCAAAGTCGAATGTTACAGCTTTACCCTTGGATCAAGAGTAAAAATGGAGGCCACATATAATATATCTACTATGATTTCCCTTAGGAGTTTTACAATTTGGGGCATTAGGTTTAAGTCTTTAATCCATTTTTTATTTAAAAAATTTTTCGATTGACATTTAATAATTGTATATACTTACAGGTTACAGTGTGATGTTGTACATTACCATCCTTTCCTTTCAACTTGATCAATTCCCTTTAACATTTCTTGCAGTACTGGTCTGAGGGTGACAAATTCCCTCAGCTTTAATTTGTCTGGGAAAATCTTTATTTTTTAAGAATTATTTCATTTAACTTTATTTATTTAATTTATTTATATTGGACCAGAGAGGGACAGAGACAGAGACAGAGAGAGAGAGAAAGCCGCCAATGTGACAACGTCAAAAGAAATCCTTGTTCATAATTATTTGACCATGTACAGAGGATTATTTATGGGTTCTGTATTCTGATCCATTGGTCTATTTGTCTTTATTCCAGTGCCATACTGTTCTGGTTAGTGTAGCTTTGTAATCTGTTGTGAAACCAGGAAATATGAGTTGTTCTTTTTTATTTTTAGGAATTATTTATTGAATTTTATGTATTAGTATTATTTAATATGCTATAGAGCATGTGTACTCATTAGAGATAGAGAGAGAGGAGGAAATTAAGAAAGCAAGGCATCAGGTCCGGGACTTGAACTACAGTCAGCCATGTGGGAAGTCCAGTGTCTTGATCACCACACCACCTGCTGGCCCCAGATCATTCTGTTTTGTACTTTGTTGTTAACATTTTTTTGGTTACTCAGAGTCCCTGGAGATTACATGTAAGTTTTAGGATAAATTTTTCTATTTCTGCAAAAGATGCCATTGGGATTTTGATAGCAAATGTCCTAAATCTGTAGATCACTTTGGGTACTATAGACATCTTAATAATGTAGTCATTCAATCCATGAACATGTGATATCTTTCCACTTATTTGTATCTTATTTAATTTTTTTCAGTGATGTTTTGTAGTTTTCAGTATATAAATCTATGTCTTTCTTTCTTTTTTGATGCTATTATAAATGAAATTTTTTCCTTCATTTCTTTTCCAGATTATTTGTCATTACTATATAGAAACACAATTAGCTTTGTATCATGCCAAATAACTTTGATGAAGTTACTAATTCTAACAGGTTTATTTTTCTTTTTGTAGAATCTTCTAGGGTTTATACATATGAGATCAATTTATCTATGAACAGATCATTTTCTTCCTCTCTAATTTGCTCTGGCTAGGTCTTCTAATACTGTATTGAACAGAAGTGGCAAGAGTGAGCATTCTTGCCTTCTTCTTTATCTTTGAAGAAAAGATTTCAGTCTCACCATTTAGCATGTCAGCTGTGGGCTTTTATATTCAGCCTTTATTATTTTAGGTATTTTTCTCTTTATCTCTAATTTTTTTTGGATATTTTTATAATGAAAGGATGTAGAATTTTGTCAAGTGTTTTTCTCCATCAATTGAATTGATCACTCTTTTTTTTGTTTTGTTTTGTTTTGTTTTTTTGTTTTAATCCTTTATTCTTTTAATGTGATGTATTACACTGGTATATTTCCTTTCATTCCAGGAATAAATACCACTCGGTCTTGTTATAAAATCCTTTTAATGTGCTGTTAGGTTGCTGGTATTTTTTTCTTTTTTTTTTTGAGAATTTTTGCATCAATTCTTACTAGGGATATTGGTCTTTTTTGTGGTATTCTTGTCTAGCTTTGGTATTAGGATAATACTGGCTTCATGATGCGCTTCCAAGTATTCCCTGTTCAGTTTTTGGAAGAGTTTTAGGAGTATTGGTGTTAGCTTTTGTTTAAATGTTTAATAGAATTTTTTAGTTTTGGGGACCAGCAGTTGGCGTAATGACTATGTCGCTGGACTCCCATGTAGCCGACCACAGTTCAAGTCCCAGACCCGGTGGCTTAAACTCACGCCTAGCGTATGTGTGTGCGTGTCCAGGATCCCAAGAGGAGAATGGAGAAGGGATTGCAGTGTGGCCATCCCCCCTGGGGGATGAGTTCTTGCTTTCTGTCTCTCTGTCTGTCTCTGTCTTTCTGGTGGGCGCACATGCCCGATAGCGAAAACTTCTCAAAAAAAAAAAAAAAAAAAAATTCTAGTTCTGGTCCTGGAGTTATCTTTGTTGGGAGATTTTTGGTTACTTATCAGTCTTCCTACTCATTGTCTGTCTGTTCTATTTTGCTGTTTCTTCATGATCCAATCTTGGTAGATTATAAGTATCTTAAGAATTTATACATTTCTTCTAGGCTATTCAGTTTTTTTTTTTTAATTTAATTTTATTTATTTATTTTGAGAAAGGGGAAGGGAAAGAGGATCACCACTAACAGGATTCCAACACCACAATCTACCTGCAGCCTCAGCAAGCCATGATCACAGGCATGCATGCACACCCAGTGTGTACAGACAAACCTGGGAACACAAACTTGGAACCTTCTCTGGCATCTCTAGCATCATGGAGCATTCCACTACCACTGTACAACTGTGGATCGCCCTGTTGGTCTTAATATTCTCTTATAATGTTTCTATAACATCAGTTATAATGCCATTTCATTTCTGGTATTAATTATTTGAGTCCTCTTTTCTTTTTTTTCCTTTTCCTTAGTTAATCTAGTTAAGTGTCAATTTTGCTGATCTTTTCAAAAACCCAGCTCTTAAGAGATTAATTTATTTTTTTTATTGTTTTTCTGTCTCTATTTCATTAATTTTTCTCTAATCTTTATTATTTCCTTCCTTCTGCTAACTTTAGACTTAGCTTGTTCTTCTGGTTTCTTGAGGTGTAAAGTTTGGCTGTTAAAGAAGAAGATCCTTCTTCTTTTTTAATGTATGCATTTGTAGTTACAAATTTACCTCTTAGCCCTAATTTTGCTAAGTCCCAAAAGATTTGGTATGCTGTATTTACATTTTCAGCCTCAAGGTATTTTCTAATTTTTTTTGTAGTGATTTCCTTGACCCGTTGGTTGTTTAAGAATGTGTCTGATTTCCACATACTTGCAGATTTTAGAATTTTCCTTATACAATTAATTTCTAGTTTTATTCCATTGTGATCAGAAAAGGTATTTGGTATAATTTCTGTCTTCTTGAATTTAAGATTTGTTTCACTGCCTACAATTCTGGAGGATGTTCTATGTTGTTAGGTGGAGTGTTCTTTGTATGTCTGTCAAGTTATTAATAGTTGGCTTATTGTGTTGTTCAACACATCTGTTGGTTTATTGGAAAAGTCATGATGTATTTTTCTATGACTTTTCTGACAACACAATATATTGTTGATTTTCTGTGTGATTTCCGGTTACTGAGAGTGGAGTTCAGTCGCCTACTATAATTGCCTCTTTCTCCCTTCAATCCTGGCAAAGTTTGCTATATATTTTGGTGCATATAAACTCTGAGGTTTGGTGCATATATACTTGTAATTATTATATTTTCTTGTTGAATTGACCTGTTTTATCATTATATAATATTCTTCTTTGACTCTAGTAAGTCTCTGATTTAAAGTCTCTTTTCTGTGATTTTGATGTAGCAATTCCTGCTCTCTTGATTTGCATTTGCATGGAATACCTTTTCTGTCCTTTAATTATTAACCTAAATGTGTCCTTAGATATAAAATGATTCTGTTGTAAACAGTATATATTTGGATCCTGTTTTTTTTAGCCATTAAACCAACCAGTCTGTGCCTTTAGATTGTAAAGTTTAATCCATTTACATTTTTGTTAATTGCTTTTTCTATATCTTATAGCTTTTTTGTCCTTTTTCTTTCTTTCTCTGCCTTCCTTTGTGTTTGAGTTATTTTTAGTGATTGTCTTCTTATATCCTTTTTGTATAGTCTATAGATTTTTCTTTGTGGTTACCATTGTTATTACATAAGCTATCTCAGTTATAGCACTTTATTTTAAACTGTTAACTTAAGTCACAAACAAAAATTCATCCTTACAACTTCACTCACTTTGTTATTGCTATTATAGATTGTATTTTTTATATATTATATGCTAGCTAACATAGATTTGTGGGGGGTTTTGTTTTTCTCATTTAAATTCCATATTCTAAATTGGCAATTGTACATATTACAATAGTTGTCCATGTGTTTACCTTTACCAGAGAACATTTTTTTCCACAGTTTTGTATTGCTGCCTACTGTCTCTTTTCAACTTAAAGAACTCCTGTTTGGCATTTTTTTATATAGCATATCTAGTAGCATTGAGCCCCAATAGCTTTTGTTTTTCTGAGAAAGTCTTAATTTCTCCGTCATTATTGCAGGACAGTTTTGCCAGATGTATTTTTCTTGATTGATAATTTTGTTTCCTTACTCATTTTTTTGTTTTCCACGTTTTTTATCTTTGTTTTTGTTTAAGCACTTTGAATGTGACATCCCACTCACTTCTGGCCTTCAGTTTCTTCTGAGAAGCCCGTTGACGGAAGCTTCATCATCTGTGATGAATCCCTTTTTTTGCTCCCTTTAAGAATCTGTCTTTGACTTTAGACAGTTGGATTATAATGTGTACCAATGTGATTCTCTTGGACTTGTTCTAGTTGAAGTTCTTGAAGTTCCTTGAATCTGTATGTCCCTTTTATTTCACATGTTTGGGAAGTTTTAAATCATTATCTCTTCAGATATGCTCTCTACCTTTTTCTCTCTCTTCTTATTAATGTTTCATAATCCCCTTAGTCTCTCTTTGTTTGTTTTTTTTTTTTTTCCCTCTGATTCAGTGATTCCAATTTCTTCTCTTTTCTTTTTTATTTTTTTTGGAGAGGTTTTTGCCATAGGGCGTGTGCGCTCGCCAGACAGACAGAGAGACAGAAAGCAAGCAAATCACCCCCCAGGGGGGATGGTCATGCCGCAATCCCTTCTCCTCCATTCTCCTCTCGGGATCTTGGGCATGCATGCACACGCGCCTGGCGTGAGTTTTAAGCCACCGGGTCTGGGATTCAAACCACGGTCAACTACGTGGGAGTCCAGCGACATAGCCATTACGCTAATTGCTGGTCCCCAAATTACTTTTCTTCAAGTTCACATAAGACTTCATTCTGCCTAAGACTGTTGTTGGGCACCTCTAATAAATTTTTCAGTTCACTTATTGTATTTTTCAGCTCCAGAACTTTTGTTTGGTTCTTCTTTATCATTTCTCTCTCTCTGTTAATAGCCTCGTTTTATTTATGTATCATTTAACTGATTTCATGTTATTGTCTACTTCTGTTCTCTTTTAACTCACCAAGAATCTTTTTGACAGTTAGTTTAAATTCTTTGTAGCTCACAGATCTTCATTTCTGAGTGTTACCATTTTTTTTTCTTTGATTGGGCCATGTTTTTCTGTTTCTTTGTATGTCTTATAATTTTTTGTTGTGTTGTTGCTGAGATTTGGGATTTTAATAAACGATCACCTGTCTCGGGCTTTACATATTGGCTTTGTACAGGGGAAGACTTTCACCGTTTGCCCAGTTATGGATTCCAGGACCTCTCGAACCCTTCCAGATATGCTGTTTCCCATGGCATCTGTCTTCAGAACTGCAGCTCTACTCTGCTGCTTACTTAGGTTGTCAGTGCCTTCAAAATACTGTTGCTGGTCAAGAAGACAGAAACCACTTACTTAGGCAGCCCCAGACAAGCTAGAACATGGGCGCATGGCCCATTCTTTTGTTTCTCTTATGAGGGAGGATTCCCTGGTATGGGGTAGGGCGATGGACATTTCTTTCTGGTTGTTCCTTTATGCTACATAATTATAGGATCAATCATGTGTACAAATTTTCCTGCCTTTCTGTTGGAATTTCTTTTTTTTTTTAATGACTTGTGCGCTATACCTGGTCACCTGTCTCTAAAGTTCTCACAGAATATTACGGTTCATATATTGTTGAGTTGGCATCTTTGTAGGAAAAGGAGGACCTGTAGCTTCCTAGCTGTCATCTTGCTGATGTCACCATACGTACTGTTATTTTAAGAACTTCCTTCCCTTTCCTCAGTTAACATTTTAGGAAACATCACCTTGAAACCAAGCAAAACAAAATGCAAGAAATAAGAACCTGATTTCACTATACTACAGGAGGTACATCAGTTGTTCACATAGTGAATAACCTTTCATTCCCTCCTAACTTTTGGCATAGTGGTGAGAATAATGAGTTTTCCCTGCTTTTTCCAAAACTTGAGGAGTAAACATGGCCTGTCATCCCCTTGAACTGCTGGGAGAACATAACTGTTAATGATGCTGATTAAACTTTTAGTAGTTAGGCTATTTATGCCAGTTAACCAATTAATTTTTCTAATGTAATTTTAAAACTTCATAATTGTATTTAATTTTTAAAGGATAATACTTAATGCAAGTATGCTTCTTCATTGATTTTTAGACTTAAGAACTTAGATGGGTATATAAAAGGAAATGAAGACGTGTGAAAATTGATTCTGTGTGCTTAGGCGTCATGAGGAAAGAGATGCCATTTATGAAGATGGCTCCGTTGACTCTTCTGGAGTTGACGAGATAACTTGACTTGAACATGTTGGCTTTGTAAATAGAAATGGAAATCAATAAAACTACAAACAAAAAATGAGCGCAAAAAAGTGGGGACATAGAAAACGAGCACCGACAGTGCATGAATCAGTGCCGGTTTGCAGCAGTTTTCCAGTTCTGTAGTTCATGGTACTTGTTGTAAGTCATGGGTGCATAGCCAGAAGTTTCCTGAGAACAGATCACCCCTTCTGGTCATTTTCTCCTCATTAACTTTTACTCCCCCTAAGGGATCTTGAATAAAACAAGCTATGTGAGCAATCTTTAGCAACTACTGTGAATTGTTTCCTCAGTTTACAGCATCAGCCAAAGCAGGTTGGACGGAACTGGGTTGGGTTTAGTCTACTGTACCATCATACGTACATGCACGATATATATAGTATCTGCAGCCACAACAAAGGTTTTTCTAAGGTACGTGAGGTGAAAGGAAGGAGCATTTAAGGCCTGGCTTTGGACTGTGGTGTTAATGTGAACTTTTGCTGAGTCCGTAGTTGAAGGTAACAGTCTCAGCATGTTAGGGTCCTGACTGCGATCAGTGCTTGGAGGCAGGAGCTGTGCTGACGTGAAGCATTAGTGGCTGGGTGCGTTCAGTCAGATATGCTGCCTCCAGTGTCTCTGTGTAATGGTATTTGCTGGATTTTAAATGGACTGCTGAGAAAGATGAAATACAATCTCATGTATTATCTCTGTCTTGAACAAGATGGGTAATGAAATTGTTCTCTTGCTGGCATATATTTTATTAACCTCAATGGAGTCAACTTAAAGAACAGACATCCCTGTAGAGTTGAAACCTTTTGCTAAAGTGGAGTGTTATTAAGTGCATTTGTGAGTTCTGGGAGTCCTGGTTTCGTGCAGAGCAGGTATTTTTTAAAATCACTCAGAGAATAATATCATGGCAAATTCTGAAGCTAGGTGGAGAGAAAAATGCAACGTTAATTGTATGCAGCTAAATTCCATTTTCTTTGTTTTTCTTCTTTACAGAGCCTGGAGAAGGTTCTTGTGGAATTTAGTCACAAGGAGTTGTTTGATTTCTATAACAAGGTCTGTATTTTTAAAATAATTTTCTGATTTGTAGGTTTTCTCATAATGTTTTCTTCATTTTATAAATTCCTATTTTTAAATGCGCTATTATAGAGCTAAATTTTTTAAACTTCCGCTTTGAACACCTTATTTTTCACAGTAGGATGCTTACCTGAAATTAAGATAATCTGAGACACTAAATCAGGAAGAAATGGAAATGGTTTTAAATAAGCATAGAATTATTGCTTTAATGTAAAATATTAAGTAGTGAACTCTGTGATAACTGCCACACTGTCACTTTTAATGTAGATGTTAAAGAGTTTAATTACTGGGCCAAGACTCAGGAGGAACATGGAAAGGAAAATGTGAAGCTTTTAGAGATTTGAGTATATTTATTATTTTCTTCCAAATTCTGATTTTACAATTCAGGAAAAAACACTCCCCCTGCGCCCCATGCCCCTATCTTTAAAGTTTTACCAGATGGTAATTTAAAGTGAAACAACTGGGTATATTTAAAACTATAGTGTTTAGAAATCTTCCTTTTTTACAAATTTGAAAACTTAGATTGCAAGTATGAATTCTCTTGTCTTCACATGAAAAGAAAAATATTCTCACTGGTATTTTTATCTCTGTGGATTTAATATGCCTAGTTACCAATGCCATGCTTTCCTCTTATGCTTTCACATTTCTAAACACTTGGTATGAATTTCTTTTCTTTCACCAACTTTCTCTTTTTCGTCTCCCTACAGCTAGAGACCATACAAGCACAGCTGGATTCCCTTACATGATGTTGTCGAAGACTGGTTTCCATCTCACCCCTGCCACCTCATCATTTCGCATTGAAGATCGATTGCCAGGTTATGTTTCTGAAGATTTCAGTGGCTTGCTTTCTGTAAATTATGTGGTTACCACTTCTTAGATGACTAACAGCCAAGGGAGACCCTCGTTAAGAGTGCTGAGATTCTAATACACTCTCAGTAGTTTCTTTTGTTTGAAAGGGAGCAACAGTGATTGCCATATTGTCTGTAGTGCCACACTGCTTTCTTGTTTGACCTGTTCATTGTTTAATGCTTGCTGACAACTTTGTGTATCAAGGAGAGTACAGGAATAATGTGTCCCCTAGCAGAATATAGAGCTTCGGTAGTTATATTTAAAAAATTAAGAAAATAAGCCACATACAGTCAGATATATTGAGATATTTTCCTTGACTATGATGAGCATGTTTTGCTGGGGAAATAATAGGAAAGAAATTTGAAGTAGAACTGGTAGTACTTTAGCAGTTCATTGTGGTGTGACAGAGAAGTCCACGTACATTTTTTCTCTGAGCTTAATGATTTAATATTACTCTAGGTTTTTATGTGTTTTTCTTATACTGCAGATTAGTAATTACACACTTCATAGTGTGGAGGACAGATTCAGATAATGAGTAAAATCGCTGCAATGAGTGCTAAATGGGCATCCTTGAAATTTCCAATATGTTACCTTTCACTTTCTCTTTCCGTAAATGTATTCATTCTTTTCAGTCAATAAAAATGTGTCTTAGAATTATTTGAAGTGTACAACATTTTTATTATATGTATTTTATAGTATATTTTATGCTATAAGTGTATGTAAATGTGAGTATGATTACCTATAAAATGTCAATTGAGGGCCATTCAGTGGCATGGTGGTTGGGGAGGCTAGACTATACATGACCCACTGAGCTGTTCAAGTCCCGAACCTGATGGCTGGAGAAACACACCAGGCACATATGGATATGTGCCCAAGATCCCGGAGAATGGAGGAGAAGGGATTATGGCATGGCCATCTCCCCTGGGGAGTGATTTCTCAGTTCTCTTTCTCTCTGGTGAGCATACATACCCTATAGCAAATATATATATATATATATATATATATATATATATATATATATACACACACACACACACACACACATATACACACACACACACACACATATATATATTTACACACACACACATACATATTTACACACACACACACACACATATATATATATATTTTTTTAGAAAGAGATTTTTGCTATAGGGCATGTGTGCTCACTGAAGAGACAGTCAGAAAGTGAGAAATCACCCCCTGGGGGGATGGCCACGCTGCAACCCCTTCTCCATTTCTCCTCTCTGAATCTTGGGCACGCACACACATGTCATTAAAACATGATGTCTTTCACATGAAGGAATTTGATTTCAGAAACAAATGAAACGAAGCCATCGACTCTGAAGCACATTTATCGTGTGAGGTATTGGAGTAGCACACTGTGAAGTGTCTCTCAAGTAAATGTTCAGTATGTAGAATTTCTGCCCACACTTGTTTATACATTTATTTGTGCGTTACTTGGGAGAATTAAGAGTTTGGATTATTCCAGAAAGTGTTTATTATTGTTGTTGATAGTTGATTGATTTTAAAAGTTTTAAACTCAAAGTTCCATTGACAGAATATCTATAAAGCATGTCTGTAATATAATGGGACTTTTTCCCCACGCGCGGTTTATGAGATCTCCCTTACATTTTTATGTCTGTTTTGCCAATTCCCAGGGGTAACCACCAGCTTTAGTCCCAGGGGTACTATAAACATTTTGGTAAACATTCCTTCAGACCTCCCACATACCTACAAATATACATCCTCCCGAGTTGAATTTATTAGGCCTTTCTGACAGTGACATTTAGATGCAGAATTTTCATTGGTTTAATGGCCAAACTGAATTCTCAGTGTAGGTGTCTAAATTAAAATGTGATGGTTAGAAATTAAATTTTCTTTTCTTTTTTTTTGGGGGGGGGGGAGAGGTTTTTTGCTATAGGGTGCGTGTGCTCGCCAGACAGAGAGAGACATAGAGACAGAAAGTGAGAAATCACCCCCCAGGGGGGATGGTCACACCGCAATCCCTTCTCCTCCATTCTCCTCTCGGGATCTTAGGCACACACGCACACGCGCCCAGCATGAGTTTTAAGCCACCGGGTCCAGGACGCGAACCGCGGTCGACTACGTGGGAGTCCAGCGACATAGCCATTACGCTAACTGCTGGTTCCCAGAAATTAAATTTTCTAAAAGAATCTTTATGCTCCTTAAAAGAGCTGGTTTTATACGGAGTATTTAAAACTGTACAAAAACACAGTAAATAGTATTCCCTCCATTAGTCTACTTCAGCAAGTCTGACTCAAAGAACTAAAGAAAGGGCAAGTATAATAAAAGGTCTAATTTCCAACTAAGAATTTAATTTTTCCTTAAATATGTTTAATTAAAGATAATTTTATTCTGTAAGTCATTGCTACTATTATAATACACAAGTCAAAGAAAATGAGGTCTCCAAAGAGTATTAAATGCATGGTACTTTTTTATAAAAATAAGATTAGTAGGGAATTTGTGGGGACTGGAACCTAATATCTTAGTCAGTAAATATATGTCTTCTATGAGTGCTTGACATAAAGATTGAATAGAAGTAGAATTACTTGTTAAAATCTTTATGCCTACTACAAATAACATTTGCAGGGACCAGCAATTGGCCTAATGGCTATGTCGCTAAACTCCCATGTAGTCGACCATGGTTTGAGTCCTGAACCCGGTGGCTTAAACTCACACCGGGCGATGTGTGTGGTGCGTGCCCAAGATCCCAAGAGGAGAAGGGATTGCGGCGTGGCCATCCCCCTGGGGGGTGATTTCTCGCTTTCTATCTCTCTGTCTCTCTCTGTCTTTCTGGTGAGTGCACGTGCCCTATAGCAAAAACCTCTCCAAAAAAAATAATAATAACATTTGCAATTCTTCTTTGACAATAAAATGATATACTATTTTTTAAATTAGGAAATACCAAAATATCATAAAGAACTGATCTGAACAGTCCCATTATTCATAAATGGTCATTACTAACATTTTGGTAGATTTTATGACAGATCTTCCCTTCTTTACTTTCCCTTCTCTTCCTGCCTGAGGGCATGTGTACCAGAGAGAGAAAGACAGAGAGTGCTCATCAGCAGGGTCTGGTCACTCCACAGTCATTCTTCTTCCTCCACTTTTTCCTGTTAGGATCCTAGGCATGCATGCATGTGCCCAGTGAGTTGCTTTTTGTTTGTTTGTTTTGTAGAGAGGTTTTTGCTGTAGGGCACATGAGCTCACAGGAGAGACAGAGAGGCAAAAAGCGAGGGGGGCACGCACACACATGTGCCCAGAGTGTGTGGTTTAAGCCGCTGACTCCAGACTTGACCATGGTCAACAATGTGGGAGTCCAGTGACGTAGCCATTACGCCATCTGCCGATCCCCCAGTGAGTTTTTCAAGCCACCAGGGCTGGGATATAAACTGCAGTTGGCCAAGGGTACCTGCTCTCTCTACGAAGAACTTAACCACTATGCTATGGAGCTGACCTCAACTTTTTTTTTACTTCTTTTCTTTCTCTTTCTTTCTATCTCTCATTTGCTATAGGATACGTGCATTTGCTGGGGAGAGAGAAAGCAGCCCCCAGTGGGGTGACCATGCTGCAGTCCCTTCTCCTCCATTCTCCTCTTGGGATTTTGGGCATGCATGCCTGGCATTTGTTTTTTTGTTTTTTGTTTTTTTTTTTCCCCAAGCTGTCAGGTCCAGCATTTGAACTGTGTAGTTGGCTTTTTTCCTTACCTATGTATTTCTCTTTGTTTCTCATCTTTTCCTAACAAATTGAGATGATCCAATTAGTCTCATGCTGTTGTTTTATTGTTGTTATTGTGTTGTTTTATTCTTTAGATTTTTGCCATAGGGCGTGTGCTCGCAGGAGAGAGACAGGGAAGGGAAGGTGAGAAACTATCCCCCAGTGGGGATTGCCGTGCCACAGTCCCTTCTCCTCCATTCTGCTGTTGAGATTTTAGACATGCCCACACATGCACTTGGTGTGTTTTACAGGCTCCAGTTCTGAGGCTGGAACCACAGAGTCAGCCACATGGGGTCCAGTGCCTTAACCTGTACACCACCTGCTGGCCCATGCTTTGTTTTATTCTATATACATTTTTCACATCCTTAATTATTGTCCAAAACATAATTGTAATGTATATTAAATAGTTCATCATTTGAATAGCTATATCTTATTTAGTTGTTTCTCTATTGTTGGATATTTAGATTATTTCTAAATTTTGAATATTAAGAATTCACCAATAAATATCATTACATATAAACCCTAGACCGCAACTCATGTTATCTATTAGTAAAGTATAAGTGGGATTAGTATGGTCAGAAGTAGAAAGATCTATGGTTTTCCTTCCATGGGACCTTTAGTATAAAAATAAGAGTTGCACATTGCAAAACCATAAAGGCAGAAAGTTGCTCTGTTTTGGCATCTCTCCCTAGAAGTACCAACTTACCATGAACATTTTGGTTTATATCTTTTCAGACAACTTATATAATACAAATGCACACACCTTTTTGTGTCTTCTGTATTTTAAAATTTTATTTACATTTATTTTAAGGCCTTTGATAAGGAGCGCTTACTCATTTACCCAAGAGTCATATTTATGTGTGTTCCCACCAACAGGGAATGAGGACTGCCCTCTCAAACCACCTTCACCAGCCCTCTCCTTCACGTTTCACCCTGAATGTTCTTTTAGCCCAGGTTCAAGGTTTGATGAGTAGGTGGAGAGAGGTTGGAGATGGAAACATCACTTATTAGTTGGGTTATGGGATGTTGATAACTCCAGAAGGACAGAAAAGGAAATCTCTTCAAAAGTCAACACCTGAAAATCAGCACAGCATTACATATGAGGGTTTTGAAGTCAGACATTTCCCGACCTTCCTCAATAAATATTCGCCGAGTGCCTGCGGCTCCAGGAGCCATGCATGCTAGGCACCATGGTAACAGTGATGAACAAAATAAACTTAGTTCCTGGCTTCTAGAATTGTAACACTTGAGGTGGTAAAAAATATGCAAATAACTGGAGTAGACAAGTACAGGACAAAACGTAACTGGGTTGTATTCGAAAATTAAAGAGGGGACGATGGTGAGCCTGCCCTGCAGCACAGTGGTTAGGGGAACTGACTAATTGCGGTTCAAATCTCAGCCCTCACCACTTGAGAAATGCTGGCCATGGGTGATGAGGGCCCCGACCCCAGCGGATGGAGAAATGGAGGAGAAGGGATTGTGGTGCAGGCATGCGCACTGGGAGGTTCCTCCCTCTTCTTTCTCTCCCTGCTGAGTGCATGAACTCTGGCAATTTTTTAAAAAGATAAAACCAAACTTAGATTATGGCATCAAAGAAAGATTCTCAGGAATAAGATTTGAGCTGAGTCCTGTAGAATGAAAAAGAAACAGACAGTGAAAGAATACAGCAAACAGCATTCCAGACGAAGACTGAACTGTGCAACCTCTTAGAGATCAGAAAAGACCTAGCACCTTTCAGGAACCAAAAGATCAGCATGTGGACAAAGGGGTGGCGGGACACAGTACCACTGAGCACGCGGGGGAGCCGTTCTCTCACCAAGTCTTGTCATTGCTGCCACCAAAATATATTGCAAATGTGTCTTCAGGGCACTAGCCTGTCCAGGCCGCCACAGTCTTTGCCATGGACTACTCTTCTTCCACTCCATCCCTCCAGATCCAGTCTTCATACAGAGTTAAGGTTTTGAAAATGTTAACTTCATTAATTATACCATATCCCTGCTTAAAACCCTTCGAAGGATCCCATTATACATCAAATAAAATGTAATGATCTGGTGCATCAGGACAGTGCAAAAGTAACAACCTCGTTCTATTTCTTATGTGTATGTTGAGCAAGGTCTTTAATTTGCTAAAGCTCATCTTCTTGTCTTTGTATTAGGAATAATAATCTAAATAACAGGAGTGTTTTAAAGATTAAATTTTAAAAACTCATGTTTAGTATTTAGCACAATGCACGATTCTTAATAATCACAAAGTATATGGGGACCAGAATCAAAAGAAATTTTTTTCTATGAATACCTTTCCATGTGGCTCTTCTGACTCTGAAAAAAAAAATTTTTTTAATTCTACTCAATGAATATCTAGTTCTTCCCTTAAATAAGTCTTCTACACTGTGTTTACTATACCAGGGGTCAGCAAATGTTCATTTTGAACCACCACTTGTGTTTATAAATAAAGTTTTATTGGAGCACAGCTGTCTTGCTCCCACACTCACTCCAGAGACTTCCTTGGCTCTGAAGCAACAATATGCCATGTTGTACGGCTACAGACAGAGCCACTTGGCAGGGAGCTGCCGAGAGCCCAGGGAGAGAAACAGCCTGGAAGAAATTCAGACCATCAGACCATCAGCCCGATAGCCTCACGGAAATAGATTCCAAAAACAACCTGGGTGTGCCTGGAAGTGGATTTTTTTTTTTACACCCAAGCTTCCAAATGAGAGCACCGTCCAACTGGCAGCTTGATTGCAGCTTTGCCGGGTGGTAAGCAGAGGGCCCGAGTGAGCCGTGCTCGGACTTTGACCTACAGTAAGCATGAGATAAGTGTGTGTTGTTTTAAACCTTTTTTTTCTTAAAAGGTTTTTGCCATAGAGTGCCTGCGCTTGCCAGAGAGACAGTCAGTGAGAGGGACAGTGAGAAATCACCCCCCAGCGGAGATGACCATACCGCAATTGCATCTCCTTTATTCTCCTCCTGGGGTTTTGGACCCGGCATGATTTTCAGGCCACCGGATCCAGGACTCAAACCATGGTCAGCCATGTGAGAGTCCAGGCTCTTAACTACTACACCTGGTAGCTCCTAAACCTTTCATTTGTAGTAACGGGTAATGCTTCGACAGAGCTACAACAATCATGCTTGCTCGTTTACATGTAGTCTGTGGCCGCTGCTACATTCAGCAGCAGAGCAGAGCCCGACAGTGACCACATGGCCCACCAGCCTAAATCATTTCCCACCCAACCCTTCACAGAAAAATGTGAACAACCTTGCTTCGAACTGCTTCCTGAGCGAGGGCATTCCTGCAGGAACACAGCAGTTTACAGGGGCAAAAGAAAGTCATAAACGTGGGTATGTGTGTCCTACACCGACTTTGACTTCGGTAGGCCATCCAACTATCAACAGAAATACTGTGGCCATGTGGCTAAGTATCACCAATGAATGGAAGTGATTCGCATCCCCACTTTTCTTCCCCCTTACCGCAACTTACACAGATTTGGAGCAGAATCACCTTTGACCAGGCAAAGACAGTGCTGCCTTAAGGGGTCGGAGCGATGGGACAGAAGGGACCCGGGACCCTGACTCCTCATGAGTCCTACTGCCAGCATGCCCTTGGCGTCCAGGCTGTTACTAGGAATCAAATACCCTGTTCCAACAGTCATGTTTGGGGTCAATTTAAGCTATGAGTAGCAGCTTAGTGGCCAGCAGGTGGCACAGTGATTAAGTCGCAGGACTGACTATTGTTCCTGTCCCAGACCCAGAGGCTTGAAACACACCAGAGGCCTGTACGTATGTGCCCAGAATCCCAGGAGGAAAATGGATTGTGGTGTGGCCATCCCCCCAGGGGCTGATTTCTCACTTTCAGACTCCCTGTCTCTCCAGCAAGTGCACGTGCCCTATATCCAAAATCTCTCTCTTAAAAACAAACAGAAAAGCTGTAAGTAGCAGTTTAATCAACAGCTGAACTAATATGGTAGTAACATAATTTTAATTACCTAGAAAATTTAAACTTTAGACAAGTCTTACACAGCCTTACATTTCAGTTTTTTTCTTTAAAAGGAGTGAGTTGTGTACAGGGGGCTTAAATGTTGTATAGATAAGGAAAAAAAAACTGCTAGAACCAACTCATTCATCATTGTCCTCTTCTTCATCTTCAACCTCTTCATCTTTCTCTTCTTGCTCGTCTTCCTCCTCCTCCTTTTTCTTGCTATTTTCAGCCTTGATAGCCCCCTTTTTTTTTCTGCATCCGATATGTACCAATATCCTTTTCGTATTTTTCCTTCAGCTGAGCAGCCTTCTTTTCCTAAGGCTGTTCACCATCTGCAGCAGGGTTATTCCACATCTCTCCTAGTTTCTTTGCGGCATCACCAACGGATAGGCCAGGGTGTTCTCCTTTGATTTGGGGCGATATTCAGAACAGCACAAGAAAAAGGCCGAAGGAGGCCTCCTGGGTGCACTGGGACCCTTGAACTTCTTTTTGGTCTCCCCGGTAGGAGGGGTATAGGTTTGCATTTCTCTTTCATAACGGGCCTTGTCCACCTTTGTCGTATCTTCAAACTTTCCTTTCTCTTTAGCAGACATGGTCTTCCCCCTCTCTGAGCCCTTCTTAGAAAACTCCGAGAAGCTGACCGAAGCCTCTGGGTGCTTCTTCTTGTGCTCCTCCCGGCAAGTTTGCACAGAGAATGCTATGACGACATTTTGCCTCTCAGCTTCTTAGGATCCCCTTTGTCCGTGTTATCTTTCCTCCGCGAGGCACAGAGTCGCCCCGTGCCCGTCCGGCTCTCACTTGCCCCGGCGCTGTCTCTACGGAGCTCAATGTAATGCAATCAAAACATATTTTTAAGGAGAGATGAACATTTCACGGCACATAGTTCAAAATACATGTTAAAATGGGAAACTTCGAAAAATCTGGATGCTTGCAGCTTTGCAACTTCAGGCTAAACTTTCAGAGACCCTTCTACCCCAGTTTGGCTATTTTGAAAGAGGTTTAAGAAACTGTAGGTACGTATTATGAATGTACTACACCGAAGTGTTTATGTCATTTCTTTTCAACTTTTGAAGAAAGAGGACTAGGACAATTCTGACTTGTTCAGGCTCATTAGTTAGAAGCTGCTCAGGAACTAGAATTTAAGTTTCAGATCAGTCAACTTTGCTTCCCTGGAACTTTAATTTTTGCCATCATTATGCAAATAGCCCTACTCCATAGCCTCATTTAATGCTAAAATTAGAAACACATTAACTGAAGGTACTTTATAGTAAAGCTTAATGGCATTTATAATTTTGGAGAATTTAAAGGATTTTTAACTCAGTTCTTCCTGCCCCACATCCACACACACCCTTGAAGTCTTTGTGAAGCTCTGCTGCTCCCTGAAGTGGAGGATTGTCCTGCTGGTGCGGAGGGAGGCCTGTCCCAACCCGTGACGGCTGCTTTCCTAGTCCGCTTCATGAGTCTCTGGGAAATGAGAAGTCACTCGTGTTTATTTCAAAAGAAATAGTCTGCAAAAACAAGAAAGTCGAAGCAGAGCCAGTGTCTAAATCTGTAAGGGAGAGGGTGCTGCAGGATTAGACAGACTGCTTAAATCTCCAGGGCAGGAAAAAATCATGAATATATAATAATGTTCCCTTAAAGAAACCAGAGTTCAGTCATTTTTTAGCATCTTTTAATGAGAATCTGTGGATCTACTTTTTTAAATGACTTGATATTTTTAAAAAATATTGTTTCTTCAACAAAATGATGATGGAAAGCAGGGAGAGCAGTTAGTAAATGTAATCATTGCATCGATTTTACTTACTTAGCTCATTCATTTTTTTAAGAACGCAGTACAACCCACCTCATTCCTCAAGGAAAAGTCAGTGATCGTGTTGTTTTCATCTATAATAAATGTGGATTTGCTGTGAGGCTTGGAGTTCAAAGATGTCTCAAGGTCTCCTCATGACTCCCTGCTCCGGAGGTTTCCTTTGTGCCCTGCTCCTGGTCCAAGCCTGGGCTCCCTCTGCAGGTTCAGCTGGGCTCTCTGGGGGGACAAAGCGGAAAGGCGTTCCCAGGAAAGGGCGGCTTTAACTGCAGCGTGTCTCCCCGTCCAGGAAGGCGGCTGTGCTTCAGCAGGGAGTGCGGTCATTTCCCAGGTAACTGGAGGGCAGACTTGGACCCCGAGCACGAGCTCTCTGTGCAGTTGGCCTCTTGCCCCAGTGCATGCCAAGGTTCTGAGTTCCAGGACCATCAGGGCCTCCTGACGCAGTGGCTGGATGAACCCATGGAGGGCCTGAGTTCTACCGCCTGCCTCTTCTGTGTCTGTGTAGCACCGGCTGAAGTCTTAAAATCTTTGTAAACTCAGCTCTTCCATGAGTACTTTTCGAACAATTTTAGCTAAATACACTGCTAATCCCACGAGGAACTAGCTGAATCTCTTCTGGGGGGACCTCCCGAAGTTACTGATCCTTTTATTCATTGACCAGGAGATGTGCCTAAGGAGAAGCTAGAGACCCAGACCTCGGCCATCCGGAAAGCCGGATCTGCCATTACCGTGAGATTTGGAGTAGTTTGAAGTTGACCCAGACGTGCTGCTGGGTCTGGTGCCACAAAGACTGAGAAAAGGGGCCAAGCCAGGTGGTGGCCCCGAGAACACGATCCTCCGTGAGGCTGACCTGCGTGGGCAGGGCCTGGGCTGCTGTCCAGAGCCCTTACACCGGACACCAGGCACACGTGTACCAGGATCTGGGGCTGACAGGCAGTGGGTGGGTCGTGGTGTCGAGACCCTGTTGGTCCAGCCCGGGTGGCCTGGTGCCCAGCACTCTGCACTGCAGTGCTGGAAATAGCATGGCTGACCCAGGTTCCGACCTCCAAGTCAGCTTGGTCGTGAGGAGCCGGGGTCTGGGGAAGGGGACGACCCTGTGAGAGTGCTTTCTCTCCCTGACAAAATGGTAAACTTTAAAAGACCGAAAACCATTACAGTCCTGCCAAGTTCAGAGGTGATGTCTGTGACCGGATGAAGCGCAGTCCTCCAGAGAGACGTCAACGCCATTCTTACACTGAAATGTACGTTCCGTACATACAGATTTCATGATTTCAGTGCCCAGAAGACTTGAACTTCCTGCTGAAAAGACCGTGTTTTGGTTAAAGACACACGTGCACATATACACTCATGTACACTGCTACAGAGAGACTTTCCTCGCTGATGTGGGACCATTCATTGACAGAGTTTTAAGAAGTCTCTTTAACATGACACATATTACTCCAAGTTGTCACAAATGTACCGACTGGACAAAGCTAGGAAAGTTCACGTGGATAGAACTAAAGGCAGGCAAGATACAAGGATCCATGGTGAAAGCCAATCAGTATTTCCCTATCCTGGGGCAGAGTGGTTAAGGCAAGCTTGAAATCCTGAGGAGAATGGAGAAGAGACCGGCGTAGCCATCCCCCTGGGGATTGATTTCTCATTATCCCTCCTCCTGTCTCTGTCTCACCAGTGAACACATGTGATTGATGGAAAAAAAAAAAAAAAAAAAGAAAGGAAAACTACTGGGGCCAACAGGTGGCATGGTGGTGAAGGCATTGGACTCCCACATGACTGACCACAGTTTGAGTCCTGGACTTGGCAGCTTGTAAATCATACTGGATGCTGGTGCATGTGTGTGTGCATGCATGCCCAAAATCCTGAGCGAAAAATGGAGCAGGGGTTACAAGGTGGCCATCCACACCCTCCCCACCAGGGGTTGATTTCTTACTTTCTCTCTCTGTCTCTCTCCAGCAAGCAAATGCACCCTACGGCAAAAACCTAACAAAACAAAAAGGAAAAAAAAAAAAGAAAAGAAAAGAAAAGAAAAGAAAAGGAAAGAAGAAAAGAAAAGAAAAGAAAAGAAAAGAAAAAAAAAAAGAAAAGAAAAAAATCCCCTATGCAACCAAGACTGCCCTTAGATGTAGTCTGTTAAATCAAACTAAGTCTGGCCCAAGAATGTCTCTGTAAACTGAGTCCTTACGTTATTGACTGCAACCTGACTCAGTTCACCAACTGAAAACCTCACTTAGGAAGTTACTTTTATAATAGGTAACTAAGTCTCAGCCAGTCATAGCAGCCGAGCTTCGGTCAGTCACCGATACCCAACTGTTCAAACTTGGCTCAAGTAAGACAAACACTGAACTTAACCAATGGAACTGTACCTCATTTCTGCTTTCTGTCTGTCTTCTTTTTCTTTGGCTATAAATATAACCTGTAATGAGGGGGAAAGAATATTCTGAATTATTTTGGCCCAGACTGTCAGCCAATCCTAGAATTGCAAATAAAAGCAAGTTAAGATCTTTAAGCTAAATCTTTTGTAATTTTGTCTTAAAACACTACTATATGACCCAACAATACCACTCCTTGGTAAGGACAGGAAAACACTCAGGCAGAAAGACACTTGCACAGCCATTATTGCATCATTATTCACAATTACTAAAACATGGAATCGACCTAATTATCTAAAAAATAATGACTAGTTTGAAAAACTGTGGCACATATCTACTATAGAATATTACTCAGCCATAAGAAACAATGAGCTCCTATTGTTTGATTCAAAGTAGATGAATATAAAGGACTTAATGTAAGTGAAATGAGCCAGACTTTGACAGATACACACTGTATATCCCCATTCAGTATGCACTGAATGTTGGCACTCTATGGCAGAAATCCAAAGATCCAAAGGTATGATAGAAGAGAGGATAAGTGTAGATACTAGAGACTGTAAGGGAGGGGAGGTAATAAAGAAGAGGTGGGAAGGCAAAGGGAAGAAACATTTAACAGATAAAAGAATGTCAAGTTCTTTGTTTAAAAATAAGTTCAGTCCATTTTCTTTATTAAAAAAAATTCAATACAAACAATCAGTTTCTTCTTGATAGGACAATTTATAACACCTGACTTTTCTGTTATGATGGACTGTCCTGGGAACTCTTAGAACCAGAGCCCTCTTTGTCATTTTTGGTGCTTCTTAGTGCAAAGTATGTTCTATCATTCACTCTACTGTGATCTAAAGTAACTAGAATAATAAAGTCAGCAAGTTGCAATGTATCAGCTCTCTAGTCTTGTGAATGCTCAGTGCAGACATTGCTCACACAGCAATCTTGGGGGACTACTCTGAGGGTGCCGCTAACCGATAGCTTTGGGTCAGCAATCTTGTAAAGTTTTGCTTGCCAGGCTCAGATGCATTGATAGGCGCCCTAAGCCGACGGGTCAGTAGAGTGTGACCACCATCTGTGGGGCTATTTCTTCAGGCCCTCAACAAGAATGTGCCCAAATGTACTGATTTCACAGTGCTCTGGTTCTAAACTGCTCTCAGGAAACACTCCACCCATCACTGATTTTCCTGGACCATTTTCCTTGAGTTACTGCCATTCCCATAAATGCATTTCTGCTTGTGGTCACATTAATTTACACTTTCAGTTAAATTTGTAATCAAGATAATTTCAAAAACATGTCAGTGCTTAGATTTAGCTTCATGGTCTGTACAAGACTGTCAAGGGTCACAAAAGAGTCTGCAAATGTGGGGCCACAGCAAACAAAATTTTCTTTCTGTAGAATCCTATTTTTTGAGATGAGAAAGATTCCCCTATAATTAAGTAATTGTTCCTTCTTTCATCATCTTTGCAGGACTAGACATGTACTTTATTACTGAAGAGAGCCCTCTGTTTCATAAGCTTCTCTGTATAGGGCTTCAGATAGAACACTTCCATGGGAAGAGGGTAGATGTTTTATAGAGGAAGAAATGCTTCTGCCTCTCCTACCTCCTTCCCTGTTCTTCGTTCTAGCTTCCCCATGTTCCTGAGGAAGGACGTTTAGCCGTCCATGTGGGCGTCTGTAAACATCAACGGGCCCTGACTGCTAATGGGCAGAGCGACTGGGAAAAGCCCCCGTCCACTCACGGTGCCCCTCCTGCTTCTACGTCCCAACAAACCAGGGGTCCTTCAGGTCTGTCCACCTATCTTTGCCTCAAGCAAAGCCTCACGTCTTTAGTTTCTTGTCATGTCACTGGTGAGGACTGAGGAGAGCCCAGAACTAGAGACGAGGCCAAGGGGTGTGTGGAAGGGGGTGCAGGGTAGTGTCCTTCTGGGGCCCTAAGAGTAAACCAAACTTACCAAGCTCTGAAAGATAAATAAAGTGATGCTTTGGTCCCATTTGCCATCATTCTTTTCCATTTAAGTTAATTTTCTGGGAGGGGGAGAGGGAGGCACCCCCAACAATCTTCAAGCTGCAATCTATCCCAACCCCAGCTGGCCAGAGTCCTAGCACAGGCACCTGGGCCCATGCTCAGCCGATCCAGAGAGACCTCAGGACAGGGCGCGGAGCCTTCGTGTGGCTTCAGCAGCCCCACCGTGAGCGCCTGTCACCGCAGCCGGCCTGTGCAGCTCCCGTGGGAACGGTAAAGTGCTGAGGGACCGGCAGGACCAACATGATCCAGACATTTGAAGTTTCCCTAGTTGAGTGCCGTGAACGCAAGCCCAAGTCCACCCTGTCGAACCTCTCTTAGATCCGTCTTCTTTGCAGTGGTAAACATGTGTAGAGGGCACCGGACTCACCACAGAGATGTCAAAGGCATCCTTCACACTTTTCAACTTCCACGTGGGCGTCCAGGAGGAGGAGGCTTTGAAACCCTGACTCTGACTCCCTCCGAAGAGTCCGGCACTTCTAACCGTCCGTTCTGTGATACAGGAGCAGACGCTCCACTTCTGTGAGAGCAGAGGGCAGATGTCGCGGGTCAGCTCCAAAGGCTCTGGGCCCCCATCCACAGTGGACCAGTGCCCAAGCCTCCACCCGGTTCCCGGCAAGGCAGCAGTTGACCTGGCGCTCACCTTCCTCCCCGCTTCTGAGTGAGGACTTGAACTTAACCTTTCCCTCCGGCTTCCTAAGAAACCACGAGGGCCTGGGCCGTGCCCTCGGCCGCTGACGGGGTTCTGTCTCTTGGCCGTTTGCTGCATTTGAGGAAGAGAGGACAGGAAGGTTGCACCCCTCCTTCCAGACCCCGGTTTGCAGGCAGCCTAGCTAAGGAGGGAGCCACGCCAGGGAGGCTGACCGAGGTCCAGTCTCCTCGTGTGCCCTGGAAGCAGGTGGCCAGGCCGCTGCGGGCTACCCGGTGCTCCTTTCCTAAATGTGTTTGGTTTCCTATCCTATGAACCCCACAGGACAGCTTCGGCCCGGGAATGAATGAATAGAAGGTTTCTCCATATGCTGTTTCGCCCTGGAGTATTTCACCCATCCCCACGTGTATCAAAAACAAAACCAGATTCTCCAATGGTTCTGCCTGGAACAGTTACTGCCTGCCTGATCTATAAGATGTGTCAGGGGCAGGAAGAAAATAAGAAAGGAAGAGCATCTAATTATATTAGTGAGGTTTAACCTTAAAGAATATGTAACAGTTCAGTTCCCTGC
This sequence comes from Tupaia tana, assembly GCA_026018925.1. Lineage (NCBI taxonomy): Eukaryota > Metazoa > Chordata > Mammalia > Scandentia > Tupaiidae > Tupaia > Tupaia tana. The sequence continues at coordinate 1,269,135 of JAKSZU010000014.1, forward strand.
AGGGGGCCCTGAAATGCCGCAGGCCAGTGTTCCAGAGTAATTAAACTTGCTCGCCTCTCTCTGCTTCTCCTTCAGGACGGCCATTGCTGGAGAGGAGAGCCAGATGGCGGGAGGCCCCTCCCTCAGACCAGTCAGCACGTCCTCAGTTTTTCTGCCCCCTTCAGTCACAGCTTGTTCCCAGATTCCTTCCTACATAAGACATCAGTAGCCCCGTGACAGGCCGAGTGGGAGCCATAGACCACCAGGGACGCGCCCTTCACAGGGAGAGGCTCCGGATCGCAGATGGCAGTGCCCGGGATGTCCACACAGAGCTCTGGCATATGCTCTGTGACGTTGCCACAGCAGAGACACAGTAAATAACCTACAGCAGATGCTGGCATACATGCACAGATCTCTTCCTCTATTCAAGGGAGAAGAATGTAGAAAGAAACAGACGAGAGAGAGAGAGTGTGTGTGAGTGTCTGTGTTTAAAGGCATTATATTTAGGACAAGATGGGTTGGGGCAGGTAGCCTTATGATTATCATATTTAAATAGGGTGCTTGGCAAGCATTAGCTGGGCTACTCTCTTTGCTTAGTCATTTATGTATCCACTGTTTAATAGGCTGCTAAGTGAGGTATTACTGGCACTCCAGTTTTGCTTGAATATCAGGATTTATATTGAAGGCATTACCCCCGTCCTCAGGCAGAGGTTGATCAAGAGGTGAAGAGTCTCCCTCCTGACGGCTCCAGCAACTCTGAGGTAGGAAGAAGGATGAGGAAGGTCAGCAGGAGCCACGTCTGAGGGGCTGCACTTGGTCCACACTTGGTTGGACACCGAAGTCCCTTCAGCTCCTCAGCTGATGAGTATGCTTCAGTAAGTAAACCAGTGCAGTCCTGATAACAAAGACTTGTTTGGTCCAGGTGTGCACTAGATGCTAGGGATCCGAGTAAGATAGTGTCTCACCTCTGTGGCCTTCGTCCCAGGTGGGACAGCCTGTGTCACTCTGGGCACAACCCACGACCACCCATTGACACCCTTTTCTTATGCCTGATCTCATTTGATCCTCAAAGCGGTCTTCTTTGGACAACGGTTATTTCCATTTCATAGATGAACAGACTGAAACCTAAGACATCTAGGTCGCTTGCCCAAGACTGGATGTCTGAACTCTGACCAGAACTCAGATTTCTAGCCCCCAGTTCAGGGCCCCTGGGATGCTGCACTGTGCTGATGATCAGCTTTTGCCTCTTGGCTCTAATTTTCCCCTTCAAAACTTCCTCTGCAGTAATGGTCAGAACCCCTTTAACTCCTGTACGTAGAGAGCTAAGCTTTAGGTGAAGTTCAAGCTTTCTCCTAGGTGGCCTGGAAGGACACTGCGGAGGAAGGAGATGCTCTGACAGGCTCCCGCAGCTGCACCATCGCTCACAGGTGTGGGTGTGTGGGCAGCTGGTGCTGCTCTGCCTCAGCATGTGCCTAGAGCACACCTGCCCTTAGTGAACTTCAGCCATGGCCTAGCCTCATGATCACCTTCCCATGGCCCTCCCAGCACATGCACTGGTTGTTCTAGGCCTCTTTCCCTGGCTCCTCTGCACACCCATCAGCTGTCACACACCTGCACCCTGCCCCTCTGATCTGTCCTCCAGGTGTGGATGAACGCCAGCTGTGCCAAGACTCCTACACGATGGCATTCCTTGTGCATCTATGCATATCTGGTCACTGGCTGTGGCTCACTCACTTCCTGGAGGGTTGCTCCCTATTTTCTCAGCAACAGTGGACCAGCTCTGGCTTGGGCAAACCAAAAGACTTCTCTTCCATCCAATGAATTGCAACCAGGTAAAAACCCCCGCCGTGAGGAGGAGGAATCACCTTCTAAGTTCATCTTTCCTTGGGCTCTTTCTTTCAACCCTATGGAACTCTATAAAGCTTTCTTACATCTTATAGTTACTATTTTATCATAGCTTACTAATTTTTTATTTTAATTTTCCCTTATTTAAATCACTGTGCAGTTTCTGTCTCCTGACTGGACCCAGATTGCTACAGTTGCCAAGCACTGGTATGGAGTCATCGACCAGGTAAAGGGAAGCGTTACAGCTTTTAATGGGCAGAAATCTTGTCCTCTGTGTTCGAGCGCTACATTCACCGGCCTAGTATGATGCCTGACACAGAAAATCCTGAGGGAGGAGTGGTTAACTGAGTGCGATTTGGGAATTTTAACCGGTTTGATGGGCTGTAATAGCAGCCCTCTTGGAGGGCCAGCATGCAAGGAGTCAGAAATGTGTCCATGCACGGGACCATTTGTTCGTACAAAGACGGACAGCAATGCTGGCCCCCACCGCAGCTACAGAATGAGCGAGGAGAATATTCGGGAGGGAAGACTAAAACAATGTAGAAAGACCGGGACGGAATGGGAGAGTACCACAGAGTCTAACTACCTCTGCGGCTCAGGGAAGGTGAGCAGCATGTGCCAGGAGTAGAAAGCTAGTCTCAAAATCCTCAGCCCAGATCCTTCTCGTCACCACATTGCACTGCTTTTCTAAGTTGGGGAGAGGGGTGGCCACACAAACCACTGTCACAGAAGTGGCGAAAACTACCCAATAGTTGTTTTGGAGGTCTGAGATAGTCCCCTGCTGATGCTTTCACCTTTTAGAAGCAACAAATAGTCTGTCAAGTATGTTAGAATTGGGGGTTTGACTCTCTTTGAGGTAATCAGTCACCCGTAAAACCACAGTGTCCCAGGCTCTGAGGCAAAGTAAGACATTCCCTGTCCTATCTGCCTCCAAGCATCGCTGGATTCACTGAAGTGGTCTATACCCTGTTGCAAACTGTCTCCATCGCTCCTTTCCAACACCTGCAGCTTCATTATGCTAATTATCCTCCTTCATCACATTGGTTTCCTGAGCAGGGCACTTTGCTTTTTCTGACCAGATGTTTTGCTGAGGAGCTAAGACACAGAATCCTTTACTAAGTGGGAGAGCCAGCACTGTCCGTTCCACGTGCTCCTCTGAAGCTACTCCAAAACACCACGTTCAGCCTGAACCCTGCGATGAATGGACGGACACATGGGACCCTGTGCTTCAGTAAGTCTTCACCAGCAGATGGGTCGCACACGAGCCCAGGCGTGTGGATGTGGCAAGAGCTGTGTGAGCCGATCCAAGCCGTGATTAGAATGCCTCTGTGACTGCCGCAGGGGAGGAGCGGTACTTATTAGGCTTGGGATGTGCACATACCTGTACTGGGAAACCAGAGACACACGGGTCCAGAGAACAGGTGCCTGCCTGTGGGCATCCCGAGGGAGGCCAGCTGCTCTATGAGGAGTTCCAGGGAAGGGAGAACTGCACGCGGCAGGCCAGCCGTGGTGGGACGTGCATCTCACTGAACGTGGAAGTGCAGGGGATGTGGAATTTCCCTCGCTGGGGAATCTGAGGGTGGCTTGATTTACCCAGCCCGGTGAAATCAGTGAGGAAGCACTTCACCTAAGATCGGAATTGCTTACTCAAGCTTGCACATTTCAGGGCCTCAGCTTGCTCCTAGAGCCACTACGGAGACATTTCCCAGCCTGACAGTTTTCTACATATCCACTGTTTTCCTCCTTCTCTTCCCTGACTCTCAGTCCTCACATACCTAGTGGTCTAGAGCTCTGTTTCCTCTGGGAATACTCTTCTTCCACTGAATAGACTCTGCTCTAGGTTCTGGGAATACAGCAGCCCTGCCAGAGACTTCTTTGTTAGCCAAGACCTTCTCTTCCTCTTAGCTCCTAGTGTAGGATTCTGTAACGGAGCTGAGATGTCACTGAGTTTGAGAAGGCAGACGTTGGAATGGCATAAGTTGCTCCATTGCAATGCAGAATCCTAGATCCAGCCATCTGAAAACTGAAAACAAAACAAAAACTGGGATTTACTTTTATTTTTATTCAACTTTGTTGAGATTACACCTATATACAGTAAAATACATCATTTGAGCTGGCCCCATAGCCTAGTGGTTAAGGGAGCCCAAATAGCTTATGGTTGACAGTGATTAGAATCCCAGCCTTCGCAGCTTGAAAACCATACCAGGCATGAGTGCATGAGTGCACCAAATCCTAATAAGATGGTGAAATGGAGGAGAAAGGATTGAGGCATGACCATGCTCCATTGTGGGGTGTTTTCTCCTTCTCCTTCTCTCTCTGTCTCTCTGACCTTCTCTGGCAAGCACACTCACCCTCTGGCAATTAAAACATATACACACAAACACTTTGTATAGTTTTATAACTTTTGATAACTGTATACACAGATCCATGTAACCAGCATCGTAGTTGAGATAGAGCATTTCCCCATCTCAGAACTTCCTGTGTTCCTTTGTAGCCAGATTCTTCCACTCCGGGCAGCATAGGTTAGTTTTGCCCACCCTAGAACCGCATGTAAATGGGAAGCATATAACATGTGTTCTTTTGTGTCTGGAATTTGTTCCGTGTATTTTTGAGATTTATCCATATTTTTGTGTGTATCCAAAGTTTGTTCCTTTTTATTGCTGCATAGTGTTCTACTGATGGATTTGCTACAGAGTGTTTATCTGTTCATCTGTACATGTGTTTCTGGATTATTCCCAGTTTGGGGCTGTTGGGAATATAGCTATGTGCAAATTTGTGTCTGTCTTTTGAAAGACACATGTTTTAATTTCTTTTGTGGAAATACCTAGGAGTAGAATAATGGGTTATATGGGAAATGAGCATGCAACTTTATTAGAAACTACCACTACTCATGAAGACAATTGCTCCATAGCATGTTCCTGCCACCCTTCTATGAAAGTCCTAGTGGCCTACATCCTACCAAAACTTACTATTGTCAGGCTTTCTAATTTAGCTTTTCAAAAAGATGTGTAGTGATTTTAATTTGTGGATTGTCATGACTAATGATAATGAACAATTATTCATGTGCTTATTTGGCACACATATATCTTTTGAGAATTGTCTTTTCAGATATTTTTCTCATTTTATTTTTGAGGTTTTTTTTTTCCCCATAGGGCATGTACATTAACCAGAGAGGAGAGACAGAGAGAGACAGTGAGAGAAAAAGTGATAAATCATCCCCCAGGAGGGATGGCCATGCCACAATTGCTTCTTCTCCATTCTATCTTCTGGGATTTGGGGCACACACTCAAATGTGCCTGGCATATTTCAAGGGGCCAGGTTTGGAACTTGAACCACAGTTGGCCATATGGGAGTCTAGTACCTTAACCACTCTGTCACCTGCTGCCTCCTATTTTGCTAATTAAAAAAATTGTGATAATCTTCTTATTGTTTATATGTGAGAGTTCTTCAGGGGCCAGCAGGTAGTGTTAAAGCAGTTGGATCCCATATGGCCAACTAAACAGTTTGAATCCTGGATCTGGTGGCTTGAAACCACTCTGGACAAATGCATGTGTACCCAAAATCCCAACAGGAGGGAGAAATGGAGGAGAAGGGATTGCAGCATGACCATTCTTCATGTGGGGTGCTTTCTCACATTTCTCTCTCTGGCTAGCACACACACCTTTTGACAAATTAAAGAAAAAAAAAATGAAAGGAAAGGGAAGAAAAGGAGAAAAAGAAAGGAAAAAAGAAAAGAGAAAAGAAAAAAGACCCCATAGAGGAAACTTTTTAGCTTCAGGGACCAGTTTTGTAGAAGACAATTTTTCTACAGACAGGGAGGAGGGAGAGAATAATTTTGGGATGATTCAAAAGCATTCAATTTATCGTGCACTTTATTTCTGTGTAATATGTAATGACATAATTACACAACTTTCCATAATGCAGAATCAGTGGGAGTCCCAAGCTTGTTTTCCTGCAACTAGACAGTCCCATCTGTGGGTCCTATGAGGCTCTAATGCCACCACTGATCTGACAGGAGGAGGAGCTCAGGCCACAATGTGAACAATGGGGAGTGACTGTAAATACAGAGGAAGTTGTACTCGCTTGCCCACCACTTACTTTCTGCTATGCAGCCTGGTTCCTTTCTACATTCACTATTATGAATAAAAAACTTTATGAGAAAACAAACCATGCTTAAAAAAAAGTGCTTAGGATATCTGAACTTTTTAATAAATTTTAGAATGAATGTATCAGTTGTTACAGAAAAAGATCTGGGACTTTGAGATTTCATTTAGTGCATAGATCAATTCATAATGTATTTTTATTTATTTGGGTCTTGTTTAATTTTTCTCAACAGCATTTTGTCATTTTAAATGTATGGGGCTTACATTTGTTTTGTTAAATTTATTCTTTAGGGCTTCATATTTATTTTTTAAAGTGTTTTTTAATTTGCTATAGGGTGTATGTGCTTACTCAAGAGAGACAGAAGACAGAGAAAAAGAGAAAAGAAAGTGAGAAAGCAGCTCCCAAGGAAGCTGGTCATGCTGCAATCCTTTCTCCTCTATTCTCTCACTGGGATTTGGGGCATGCACGTGCGCCTGACATATTTTTCCAGTTGCCAGGCCTGGAATTGGAACTGCATGGTTAGCCATGTAGTATCCGATTGCCTCAACCTCCATGGCATCAGCTGGCCTAAGGACTTCATTCTACTTTTAAAGACTTATTTATTTAATTTTATTTCTTAGTATCTTTTAATTTGACCAGAGAATACCCACAGATGACCAGATTCTATGACTGGGGAGCCAACACATAAGAGAATGATCACTCTTGGCCTCTGTAACAGTGTTTGGAGCTCAAAGGGTACCAGTTTAGAGAAAGCTTCCCCCAGCAAGAAAACCCAGGAAGAAAAGAGACTGAGGGCAATGTCCCCTTTCTGTGGTCTCCATGAGGTGGCCCCACCGTTTCCACACTGGGGAATCCCACAGAGGAGTGGAAAAGGCCTGTGTGCCTGTCTCTCCCCCACTCCTGCAGGAGGCCATGTTTTGAACCGACCATGTGCTGCCATGTTGTCTATCTGTTTTACTTTAGCCCTGTGACTCTCACTCTGATCTCTCCCCCTATAATTCTTTACATTATAAAAATATCAAAGAGAAAAAAACACCTTTTATGTGTCAATGCTGGTGAGATAACTTAAAAGATGAAACTGAAAACTGAACCATCTCCTTAGAGACCCAGGAGTGAACCCCAGGACGAAGAGGCCAAAAGTCTTTGTTTGTGATTTGAGCATGGCAAAAATCTCTTTAAAAAAAAAAAAAAAGAAAGAAAAGGAAAACATTTTGTCCTTGTAACTCAAAGCTTTAATGATGAAGAATGTCACTTAGGACAAAGGAAACCTTAACTAAACTCCCACGGACCTCCTGGTTATGCAGTTCTGTGTTTTGGAGCCAACGTGTCGTGTTTACAACCAGAGTGTGGGGAGAGGCCCTTTATCTCTGAAGTCTCAGAATACCGTGTGGAACTTCTGTGCTTTGTGGAACCCATGATCAAATCATCACACAGCATCACCCTCCCTCACACGCCACCACATCCGGGCCAGAGACGAAGGTCAGAGCTTGGGTACCGTTCCTGGGCTTTGGACTGAACCCAGTGCTGTCTCCAGGTGAGTGGTGACATTCGTGGTGGGCAAGCAGGCACAGGGCTTACGGTTTCCTTGGATTGGAGATAGTTACTATTAAGGCATTTTATACAAAATTACAGCTATTCAGTCAGAACATATCTTTAGGAATATCCTATATTCACTGAGACAAGCGTGCTGGACAAGACAAAATTCAACAGCCCTAAAGAAAAATGCCAAGGAGCCCTTTTACGAATCCCACCGTTACTCTGCAGTGTTCACCTCCACGCCTCCCCAACTTTCCCTCACGCCATGTTACACACAGGACACATCTGTCCCACACACTGCAATAACCGCAGGCGGCTGTCGAGCCCACCACAAAGCTGCCTACGGTGCGGACGATGGAAAAGAAACACGTGCCAGCAAGGAAGGTCTACACAGAAATCTGGGGAGCTGCCACTCCTTTCCCTCCGTGAGGACTGCCCAGCGGGCAGGAGCCTGTCGGACAAGTTGCCGATTCTCGTGTTTGTTGCATTGAAGGCGGAGCATTGTGCTTGGTGGGCCCGTCTGAATCAGGGCGGTAAACTCTCTCTCACTGAGGCGGCTGCTCTGGCTGTTCACCAAATACCTGGTTACGACATCAGCTGACTCATTACTGAGACGATGTGCTACCTTCCTATGTAATTCAAAATAGAACTCTCCTTTGTGGAAAAGCATAACTTACGCATTTGTTAAAATTTAAGCACTTCTTCCTAGATGTTCAGATTCAAAAATCTACATGATTGAAGGTGAACCAATCACCATCCCTCTGTCCTGTTTGTCTGTCTTTTTCGTCCCCTACACATATACTTTTTAACTTAGTAGATAATCTAGTTGCACCTGACACGTGAGTGAGAAAGAAAAGCTGCAGATTGAGTAGGTGTTGAGGTAAGCAAAGGCTGTCCAGTGGGCCCAGGCACCAGTTCTAGTAATCCTGCAGACTCCGAAGGGTCTGTGGTACCTGCAGCAACCCAGAGTCTCAGGCCAAGCCTGGAGGTAGCCTGCATGCTTTTGGAGCAAGGCCTTTGCTAAGTAACTATTCTCCTTTGAGATGTTGCTCTTGGGGCTTTACTGAGCTCTAGAGGATTTGGAACACAGGGCACTGAGCGGTCCATGTGATCCAAACTCAGCACGAATCCACTCTGCTTTCCCTGTCTGTAACGCTGAGCAGGCTGAAGAGCTTTCTGTTATTGTATGGAAGTGATATTTATGACACCAGGGCCAGTCACGTTTACAGGCCTCATGGAAAGCTACCCAAATCAGGGGCTTGGGGTTAAAATTCAGGCTCAATTACAGATGGTTTTGCATGATATGTTGGCAGCTGCAAACGCTGGAACTGGTCAGTCAGCAAAGTATTGTACTCCCAGTCAAGGAATCTTGAAAGGGAGCAGAACAGGAGAATAGGCAGAATTCCCAGTTAGACCTTGGAGACATTCCACTCCGTGTCCGTTTGTTGGAAAGCAGAGGTGGCCTAAGCCCAGGAATACAGTGCACTAACCCTGCAGGAGGCTGGACCTTGTAGAGATTGAGAACATTTGGAACTCCACCAGTTTATGCGAGAAGCACACGAAGACCCTAGGAGGTACACAACCTCTGGCCATCCACACACCCCTAAAGGACACCCGGCTAGGAAGGTATAGGTTTTACCTGGTACAGGTGATGACAGAGAAAATGTGTGATTAGAGAGCTGGGCTGAAGTCACTGGGTTTTTCTCCAAAGTTCGATTCAATCCAGCAAAGCGAGCACTTACCCTGGGCCAAGCACTGTCCTGTCTCTGGGGAAATGATAGCACACACAACACTTCCTGTCCCAAGACGTGCAGGGCTCTCTCTCTTGCACAGGCCAAGAGCTGAAATGAAAACGATTTTCTCTAGGACCCAGGCCAGGTCTCCGTTGCAGATTTATGCACGGCTAACTAAAGAGGCAGTAAGTCCGGAGAGCCATCTGTTACGAAACACAGTAGGGGTTGGCCAATAGTGGATGAACGAATGACCCCAACTCTGTTCGCAAACTCTGGCCCGCCACTGCTGGAGTCAGTCCCAGCAGGCTCTGTTAATGATCAGCTCTGGGATGATCCCGACGGCCTGACTGGAGGCATGAGGTGGAGCTCATTCTGGCTCGAGGGCTAGAACCTGGAGGCTCACACTCAGGAGCTGACCCAGTGCACACCGTCGTGGTTGTGATAGGTGGCGGCTTGGGGCGCGTTAGTTCTCCCCGTCTGAGCTGCAAGCTACTTTCAGTTTCATGGCACGTTTGCAGACTTGAGCCAAGTTTATATAGAATTAGGGTTTCCTTCTCTGGCCCCTATTGTCTCAGGTCCTCTTGCATTTCTCAGTGGCTGTGGTTGTCCCGGGGTTTTTCCCTGCTTCTTCTGGAGAATACATCTGGAGGGTCTTCTATGAACGTTTGGGTGTCCTGGCACTGTCGTCATGTTGTCTGTGACTGCCCTCAGGTCAGAGTGACATAAAAATGGGAGATTCACACTGCGCTGATCGCTTTCCAAGTTTCAGTTCCCCTTCCTGATCAGCCTGCAGTTTTCACTCTCCTGAGCCCTCACGTTTTTTCCCCTCGTTTTGCGTTGTTCAGGGTCTGGGTCTGTTATTTGAAAGAGAAACGGTTATCTCGGAGCTCACTCTTTCTAGACTAGAAGCTGAGCCTGCCAGGTCCTGTATGTTGTAGTTCTGGAATGTCAACTGGACTCTCTTAAAGTATAGATTCCAATTCTCCTATTGTGGTGCTTCATTTTTTTCTATACATCTTTTCCATCGTTTTTTCCTTTTTTTTTTTTTTTAATAAAAGAGCCGTAAAACCAAATTACCTTCCAGGAAGTGGCAACTTGATCGACAATGGACTTTTCTTTTTTTTTTTTTTTTTCTATTATTTTTTATTAATCTTATTTATTTTGAAATCCTTGTTTGCTGATTTTAGTATCTGGTTCATTTCTCAGTCTGCTTCTATTAAATACTTTATCTCTTTATTAGCGGTCATTTGCCTGCCTCTTACCTCTAGTTTTATTTTATTCTTCGTTAGACATTGTGAATTAAAGATAAATAACTAAGAAACTTTAGAGGCTTCGGATGATGAGTATCTTTCACCTGAGTTGATTCACCTCCTCCTTGACTAAGCATAATATTGGGTCATCAAAAAAGTAATGAAAAAATTTTGCACAGAAAAACATAGAAGTAATAGGTCATGACTTTTCTGACAACAGTAAATCCAGTACTAATTAGTCCAACAGGAGCTGAGCTGAGCTAAGGAAATGCTGAGCTGTGGACCAGTCAGTGGCATGATGGTTGAAGTGACTGGACCTCACATGACCAACTGAGAAGTTCAGTCCCAGACCCAGTGACTTGAAAAGCATTCTGGGCATATGTGAGTGTGTACCCCAAATCCTGAAAGAACAGAGGAGAAGGGATTTGCGCATGGTCATCCCGAGAAGGTTCTTTCTCTTTCTCGCTCTCTCTGGCAAGCATATATGCTCTATAGTAAACTAAAAGCTGACACCCACCACCACAAACATGATAAAGAAGGCTTAACAAAGTGATTACAGAACATGAACAAAGGAGCATGATTCACTCTAACATCTGCATTTGCTCTACTTGCCAAAACAGGAAGGAAAAATAAAGAGAGAGGGGCCAGGTGGTGGAGCAGTGGTAAAATGCAACGCTCCGTGAGGCGGACCCGCGTGTCATGGCTCTGGGCTTGCAGGTGGAGACCGCCCTGAGCACTCTGGGAGCGTGTGCCCATGCTCCAGGGACGGTACGGCTGGGGCTGGGTCACACCACCGAGACCTTGTCAGCGTGCTCTCTCTCCCCCTCCCATGGATGTATGCACTCATGAAATAAATTAATTCAAATAAATAAAGGACCAGCAAGTGGCACGGTGGTTAAAGTCCTGGACTCCCGCATGGCCAAACATGGGCTGAGCTCTGGACCCCGCGGCTTGAAGATCACAATGGGCTGCCAGCAGGTGGTGTAGTGGTTTAGGCACTTGACTCCCACATTGCCAACCGTGGTTCAAGTGCTGGACCTGGCCACCTGAGACTCATACCAGCCACATGTGTGTGTGCATGCCCAGGGTCTCAGGAGGAAAATGGAGAAGGGATTGCAGTGTGGCCAGTGCCCCGGGGCAGGCGGGGGGAAGGGTGATTTCTCACTTTCCCTTTCTCTGTCTCTATCTCTTTTCTGCTAGTGCACATGCCACATGGCAAAATAAATAAATAAAAAAGGCAAGAGAAAGAATAGTTTCACAAATATGTTCCACAACCTTATGCTTCCCTACTCTATTCTGTTCCCTCTGCTGGAAATATTTTAATTTTCAAACAAGACAGGTAAACACAGTAAGACCTCACAATTTGGCCATAAAAGTGAAGGTGCAGCCCCTCAGGGAAGATGTGTCTTTGGGGAGAGGAGCGCGCCCTGTTTTAATCCATTTCCCTTTCTTGGCCACTGCCTCAGCAGGAGGAGAGAGAAAGGCATTCTCAGAGCGAGGGCGCTGCCCAGAGCAAGAGCACTCTTCACCCCATGGTGCATCAGGGGCATGGAGCCTCTGCTCTGTGATGAGCACCCTGACACTGAGCACCCAGGAGTAAGGCCAAGCACAAAGCTTGGCCCCGAAGGTGTTCGACTCCTCACCACAGCTTTCTCGGCAGTTCTCTACATACTGCTGAGGGAAGTGTTCTAGGAACAGGCTCAATGAAACGTCCTTTCGTGTTCCTTCCAGCCTGTGTCTTCCACCGACTTCATATCTGTCAGCTAGAACGGACCAGGCAAAAAGCTGTGAGGAAGAGGACCAGGATAGTGTGCTTCTCATAGTTTGAAACCCACCCCGCGGGCCACTATCCTCTTCTCAACATATTAGCAGTATTCTCAGAGCTTTGCCACTGTGTCACAAATGGGAAAGAAAATCTTATGTGGGAATTATTATATCTATCAGATCCAATCAAGCTTGGGTCCTTTTTTTGATAAGGTAAATGGACAGATTTCTATCTAATGGTTTCTAGGCAGTCATAGTTAACCTATGTAGTTGTATCTGAATGAAATGTTAACACTACTGGCATGCAAAGATTATAGGAATGTAAATTTTATCATAAGAAACCATCCCAATTGTGTAGCTTAAAAAATACCAAATTCTACTTGCAATTACTATCAGAGACTTAAAAAATAAGTTTTCTTCCCTGGAGTAGTTTAACTATCAGAATGGTTGCTTCCATTATCCGCCCATCCAAAATTATTCAGTTTATTTAATCCCCTCAAAATTAGTGGATTTTCACCATGGGATTTAGCCCAGGGATTTTCCCAGCTCTACTGATACTGACATTTAAAGTGATTATGTATAATCTATTTCTATTCTACTATTTCATCTCAGAAAATACTGTTTTCCCCTTTTCCTATCTTCAGTGGAAAAGCAATCAGTACTGGGTATGCAATCAGAATGTAACTTTCTGCCACTTATTAGAAAAAAATAGCCATAGGAATTATTGCTGAGGTCTGTCTAGCAGTGGGTTCTCTTTCCAAAATCCTGGTATGCCCCTGCCAGAGATGCTTGCAGGTCAGGAGAGAGTGTGGCGAAGGGTGCAGCCCCTCAGCACCTCTGTTCAGAATGATCGTGGGCAAGGGGAAAGGATGGGCAGGGTGTGCTTCCCTAAATTGTTTCCGTGGCACGGAGTAGTGGGAATCGGCTCAGTCAGATTATAGAAGTTAAAGTCTTAGTCATGTATGCACAATAGACTTCACCCAACCTTTACTAAACTAAACCGGTGCTTAGGTGCTGACCCCTCTCACCAGGTATGCCCTGCTTTATGTTGAGCAATGACCCAGAGAGCAGAAGTTTTGTTTGGACATTATTTATAATTAGTCAGATTTTCATTAAATGTACGTATGATCCTGAATGGCTTATTTTTAAGAATAAGGTATATTTTAGTGTTGATTCTTTCATTAAAATAAGATTTATTTAAATTTATTTATTACCTTTTTTTTAAAAAAATTGCTGTGCTCACCAGAGAGAGAGAGAGAGGAGAGAGAAAAAGAGAAAGTGAGAAAGCAAGCCACCATGTCCAGAACTCAAACTGTGGTTGGTCATGTGGAAGTCTAGTGCTCTAACCACCATGCAGCCTGTTGGGCTCTGTTTTGTGCTGTTTTAACAGAATACTTGGGACCAGCAGTTAGCATAATGGCTATGTAGCTGGACTCCCATGTAGTCGACTGTGGTTTGAGTCCTGGACCTGGTGGGTTAAACTCACACCGATGCATGTGCGTGCATGCCCAAGATCCTGAAAGGAGAATGGAGGAGAAGGGATTGTGACGTGGCCATCCCCCGTGGGGGGTGATTTCTCTTCTTTCTGTCTCTCTGTCTTTCTGGTGAGTACACATGCCCTATAGCAAAAACCTCTCAAAAATAACCCCAAAAAAACAAAACAAAAACAAAAAACACAACAAAAAAACAGAATACTTGAGACTGGTTAACTTACAATTAAATATATATATTTATATATTTTACTTAACATCACAGTTCTGGAGGCTGGGAAGTCCAAGACCAGACACCTACAACTAGCAACTTCTTACTGTATCCTCACATGGTAGAAGGCACAAGGGCAAGAGTACGAGAGCATAAGCCTGCTTCCATGGCAATAATCCACTCCAGGGCTCTGCCTTCATGACCTACATACCTCCCATTAGGTTCTACCCTCCCCACAATATTGCATTGGGGGTTACGCTTCCATGTGAGTTTTGAAAGGGACATAAACATTTAAACAAAAGCAAAATCCTTAATACATAAGTATTTTGTAGAATATTTATCAAAGTAAGATCTGGTCACTTGAGTCTTTGGGTTGTGATAAGCTGAGAGCAAAGATAAGGTGCAACATATCTGCATCTCCCTCCATCCCCATTAATCATAGACAGAACTACTTCTGCTTCTGCCCATGAAGGATTAACTGCTACAGAAGTGTATATAGAGGTCCCTTGAGTCTTTGGTTAATCACCAACTCTGTTTGTTTGTTTGTTTGAAGAATTAAAGGAAAACATAAACATGATGAGGAGAGAAAGAAAAGACATCCTACAAAATTGGGCAAGAACAGCTTCTGAAGTAAAATAATTACACAGAAATTGTAAGATAATTCCCAGAGCTCATACAGGACTAGTACTGTTTGACTATTTTCCAGACAGAGTGAAGAGACATTGTTAAATTCAAGGGTATTTGATCGAGACCTCAAAAGGACAAAGCCACAGAAATAAGGCAAAGCCCTTTTAAATAAAGCTTAAAAATTTAAAAAAAAAGTTAATGTGAAAGTAACTTAAGTATTTGCAAGAAAATGTTTAAAACTAGTTTTTAAAATACACAAATATCAAACTGTGAATCGTTAGTACTAGCAGATGATATAATGGTTATGTCATTGGACTCCCACATAGTTGACTGTGGTTTGAGTCCCAGACCTGGTGGCTTAAAACTCATACCATGTGGGTGTGCATGCATGCCCAAAAATCCCAAGAGGAGAATGGAAGAGAAAAGACTGCAGCATGGCCATGCCCCCAGGGAATGATTTTTTGCTTTCCGTCTCTCTGTTTCTCTGGTGAGCATGTGCACCCTGTAGCAAAAATATCTCTCTAAAAAAATTGTGAGTTGTTAAATTCATAGTATCTGAGCACTGATAAAGGGTTATTATATAGATGAAGAAGCAGGAAAATGCAGTTCTTAACTGGCTGAAAAATTCATCAATACAAATAAACCTGGAAATGAGAGAGATGATGTAATCATGAAAAAAGAATGTTAAAATTATTCTAACAAATATGTGCCCTCTGTTTAAGTAATTAACAAAAAATATGAAATAAGGAAGGAAATAGAAGAAATAAGGAAGAACTAAATGAAACCCAAGGCAATGAAAAATATAATATGTGAAATGAAAAATATGCAAGTGAATTTAAGAACAGATTAGACACTGCTAAGTGAGAGATCAGTAAACCTGAAGTTCCAGAGTAAAAATACACATTACATACAGAGAAATAAAGATGACTATAACAGCAAACTTCCTGAGGATACACTTGAATGACATCTTTAAAGTGTGCATGTGTGGGGGGAGTGGAGTGGGAAAGTCATTAACCTAGACTTCTAAACCTAATGATCACATCATTAAAAGATGAAGGCAAATAAAGGCTTTCTGACCAGGTGCAATGGTAACTCAAGGATCTGCAATGTGGAAGTCCCACAAGAAGGTTTCACTTTGCTTTCTGCAGTGTGCCTATACATACCATACATGCAAGTTTGGCTTCATTTTGGCCTTAGCTGAGGCTGGCTATGAAGACCCCATTAGGAGTTTCAGTCTCTTTCTATCTCTCTCTCATGCTCGCTGTCGCTCTCTCTTCATGGAGAAATTAAAAAATAAAATTGAAAAGTAAAGACAATCAGACAAACAAAAGCTAAGAAAACTCACTGTGACCAGATTGGCACTATAAAGCTGTGTTATTGGAGGTGAAATGATTTCTGATGGAAATTTCAAGCAACACCCAGACATGCAATAATGAAGAACCTGGAGAAGGTAAATATGTGGGTAAATATAAGAGAAACAATCTAATTTTCACTGTCATGTAGATGTAATTGTTTAAAACAAAATAGTAGTAATGCTCAGTGTGGCTGGTAGGCAGGCAGTAGCAGAATGTAAGGGAACAAAGAACGACAATGGGAGGGGGCATGGGAGCACTGCTGTAGAGCCCTCTAGCTGTGTGCAAACTTGCACAATATCACGTGCCGAACTGTGGATCTAGACGGTAAACCTTAGAGAATCCATTAAAGTAAATCTACAAAAGCAATATTGCCAGTAAGCTAATAGTAGGGAATAAAGTGGAATACTAAAGCAATTCAGGTAATCTAAGAGGAGGCTAGAAAGAGGATAAAGATAAAAAATGACAACTAGAAAACAAGTATTTTATTAGAAATATGATAGCTAAAATCCCAACCATACTGATAGGTACATTAACTATTTGTGGTCTAAGCACTCCAAATAAAAGATAGAATGGTAAAATAAAAGACAAAAACAAACTTAGTAACAGTGTACAGGAAACACATTTTCAATATCAAGATAAGGAAAAGTCAAAGTAAAAGAGGAAAAAGATATATCATACAAACGCTAATCAACAGAAATCCTAGGTGGCTATATTAACGTCAGACCAAGTAGGCTTCTGAAGGAATATTTCTAGGAATAAAGAAGGCAACTAAGCAATGATAAAGGAGAGGCCAGAAGATGGCATAGCAGTTGTGCTACTGGACTCCCACATACCCAACTGAGGTTCAGGTCCTAGACTGGGTGGCTTGTAACTCATGCCACTTGTGTATGCATGCGTGCCCAAGATCCTGGGAGGAGAATGGAGGAGAAGGGATTGAGGCATGGCCATCTCCCCCGGGAGGTCATTTCTCACTTTCCCTTTCACTATCTCTGTATGTCTATCTCTCTGGCCAGCACATGCACCCTAAGGCAAAAATTTTAAAAATAATTATAAAGGAGACAAAATATCAACAAGAAATAATAGTCTTATTTGTGCATGAACCTAATTACAGATTTTCAAAAACATGAAGCAAAAACTGATAGAATGAAAAAAAAAGAGACATGCCCAGGGACCTGGGTGAAGATTTAAATCAGCACAATCAGTCAGAAAAAAAAAAAAAAAAAAAAAAAAAAAAAAAAAAAAAAAAAAAACTAGTATATGAAGCTAGTCTTGAACAACTGTCAACTCGACTTGGCATATTTACATGCTACCCAAAGTAAAGCACACAGAGAAAGAAAGTTCCAAAGATTTTATGTAAAAAAGATCAAATTTAAAGTCCTAGAAGAAATCATGGGAGAATTATTATGTTTTTTTTAAATTTTAGAGTAGAGAGAAGATCTAGCTATAGTACACAACTCAAGGAACATAACAAAAAGAATGGTAAATATAACTACATGAAGATGCAAATTTCTTCATTAGTAAACTCAGAAATAAACCAAGGACGGTGTTTGCTACTTCAAACATGAAGAAACCGATTATCTTCTTTTATAAAGCCATTCTACAAATAAACAAGAAATAGACCTTAACCCCAAAGGCTATCTACAATTCAAATCCCCACCCAGCAGCTTGAAAAACGTTCTGTGTGAGTGTGTATGCATGCCCAGGATCCTGATGGGCTGGAGAAATGAAGGAATTTGGGCTAGTCTCATCCCCATGGAGATGCTTTCTCCCTTTCTCTTTCTGTCTTTCTTTGTCTTTTTCTAGTGAATATGCTTTTCCTTTGGCAA
Source organism: Tupaia tana (assembly GCA_026018925.1). NCBI lineage: Eukaryota > Metazoa > Chordata > Mammalia > Scandentia > Tupaiidae > Tupaia > Tupaia tana. The sequence continues at coordinate 1,286,855 of JAKSZU010000014.1, forward strand.
TTGAAACAAACAACTCCTAGGAAAGGATTTCTTTTTTTTTTTTTAATGCAAGAGGGCATATGCTATCACCAGAGAGAGAAAACCCCACAATATTGTGCCTCAATCTTTTTTCCTCCTCATTCCACTCCTATCAGGATTTGGGGCATGCATGTGGACTTACACACACACACACACACACACACACACACACACATTGTGTTTTTTGAGACCGCTGGGGCTGGAATTCAAACCATGTTTTCCTGTGTAGGATCTGACTTCCTTCACCACTGTGCTACCGGGCCAACCCTAGAAAAGGAATATTTTTAAGTATATTAAAGGATACTCAGTCTCATGCACAAAATCATTTTTCATGTCAGACTATAGAAAATTGAAATATTTGCTTTACACACTGTGTGGTAAGAACAGTGTGAGAACTGACTGTGAGCGTCTCCTCACTCTTTCTGTAGAGTGACTTCCTGCTAATGTTATTTTTTAAAAGAATTATTTATTTAATTATATTTAAAAAAATATTATTATTATTATTATTTGACTCAGCAGAGAGAGATAGGGTAAGTGAGAAAACAACAAGCTTCCAGGTCTAGGACTTGAACTGTGGCTGACCATGTGAGAGTCCAGTGCCTTAACCACTATGCCACCTGCTGGCCCACTGATTAAAAGCTGTGGTGAAAGCATTTGTATCATGAAAATTGGCAAATGCCCCAAATCAAGTTCTCCCTGCTGTCCCCAATGGAAAGCCGGTCTTTGTTCACCAGCACAACGCTAGGTGATTATGCGGGGAAACAGGCACCCTTGGCCACAGTTTTGCTTATGAAGGGAAACCATCTCCAAACGGATTTCAGTAAGATGAAGCAGCTATTGAGTGCATACACCCTTGGGCAGCAACAATTCTCCTTCCAGAAACTGGCCTTGATATTCTCGCATATATGTGAAGTGACCTGCACATTTTCTTTTTGTAATAGACAAATGTCATTGAAGAGGATTAGTTTGAAAATTGCAGTACATTTAACACAAATAGAATGTCAAGCAGCTGTTAGAATATATGAGAACATCCTTTATGTGCTAATACGGAATGGGATCCATTCAACATTGTTAACTAAAGCAAGATTTTGAGTAGAAAAGAATATATTTACATATATCTGCTAACATGTGCACAAAACGTCTTTCAAAATATTCACAAGGAATATCAGTTGCCTCCCGGGAGAGAGCTGCCCGGAGGACAGGAGTGGGAGAGAATGTTTCACTCCCTTTAATTCTCTTTTTAAAGGTCGCACTATTCACAGTACGACTTATTCCACAAATAAATAAAATTTAAATTTAAATGTTATAAGAACACTAGTGTGTTGTGAAATAGGCTGTTTTATACACTATTAACAATTCTTTGAATTGGAATTACCTTTCTGAAAGCAACTTGATCACATGTAATAAGCATCTTTCGGCAACTCTCACTCTTTAACCTAGCAAATCCACTTTTTGGCATCTATCCTGAGAAAATAAACAGAGACAAAAATAAAGATTTATATACAAGATGTTCATCACGGTATTGTTTACAACAATTAAAAATGAGAAAGAATCTAAGTGTCCAGTGAAATAGAAACAGTTAGATAAATTTGGTTCAGTCACACAACAGATGATATACAACTATTAAAAATAGGTTTTAGGGGACCAGGAGTTAGCGTAATGGCTATGTCACTGAACTCCCATGTAGTCGACCGCGGTTCACGTGTTGGACCCGGTGACTTAAACTCACGCCAGGCTTGTGTGTGTGCGTGCCCAAGATCCCGAGAGGAGAATGGAGGAGAAGAGATTGCAGTGTGGCCATCCCCTGGGGGTGATTTCTCACTTTCTGTCTCTCTGGCGAGTGCACACACCCTGTAGCAAAAAAACCTCTCCAAAAAAAAAAAAAAAAAAAAAAAATAGGTTTTAGGGGCTGGCAGGTGGCGTGGTGGTTGGGGTGCTGGATTCTCACATGGCCAAACACAGTTCAAGTCCTGGACCTGGTGGCTTGCTTTCTTGCTCTCTCTCTCTCTGGTCAAATTTAAAAAAGAATAATAAGCAAAATTAAATAAATAATTATTTGTAAAAATAAAATAAGGTTTTAGGGACCATCAGATAGCATAATGGTTATGTCACTAGACTCCCACATAGTCAACCACAGTTTGAGTCCTGGACCTGGAGGCTTATAACTCACACCAAGCACATGTGCATGTGTGCCCAAAATCCCGAGAGAAGAATGGAGGAGAAGGGATTGCAATGCGGCCATCCTTCCCGGGGGGGGGGGGGGGTGATGAGTTTTTGCTTTCTGCCTCTCTGTCTCTCTTTATCAAATATTTCGAATATTATTTTTAAAATTCATTCTTTTGAAATTTTGAAAGTTATTTATTAACTGTCAGTAACTGTGGAGTATGAGCAAAAATTTTAAAAAGAGAAAGAAACAGAAAAGTATTTATTATGCAATTAGTCAATTACAATGTCCTCAATCTGATGAAATGCAAATTGTTCCAAAACACAATATTTTTTCTATTAAAGTGGTAACTTACATCATGGAATTTATCAGTGTTCATAAAATTACAGTCACATCAGTAGTAGTATTGGGTCTTATAGGTTTAAGAAGCAATGTGTAATTTATGAGAGAGAGAGAGAGAGAGAAAGAATTAACTGCCACTCCATCATAAGTTAAAGATACGTGTCATTATTGAAAAAAGATTTAGCTGTGCAGAAAAATAAATTGTGAGGAAGACATTCTCTCTTTTTAGATTCTGAGTTGAGATTCAAATTGCTAATTTTTGCTATAAATAATTGTCTATGCAGTGAATGCCTAAAATAAACATCCTAACACCTGAGAGAAATGGGAAAATATCCAGTACTTTAACTTTATTTTGAGATCAGAATATTGCTGTAATCAGAAAACAGTTTAGTTTTATTTCTTTTGGTAAACTCAATATGAGAACTGTTTATTTTTTCTTATTTATTTTTAAAAATTTACATTTAATTATTATACATCTTTATAGCATACGACATTGGTTCTCAAAGCATAAATACATTGGATGCCAAGCAAGTCAAAGATAATACTTTACACAGTAACTTTCCATACTTGTCTGTTACATGTTTTCGTTGTTGTTTTATTTAATTTTATTATTACTATTATTATTTTACATTTTTCCACATTTCATTGATTCACAAAATACCTTAAACTAAGACTATGAACAAAGCTAGAATCTAGTTACAAGTGCACTGTAATTTTCTTCTGAAACATTCTAAATTAATTAATTTACATTCATTCCCTGAGCGTTGTCACAGCATACAAACTATGATTTCCCATCCAAAATATACTACATAGTGGCTTAACCATATATGTTATTGTTATTAATTTTTCATTTCTAGTTTTATATATATATATGTATATGTATGTGTATATATATATATTTTTTTTATCCCTATTTCTCACCCTCTGCCATTTTCTACCCTCTTCCTACACTATCTCAGGTGTCTACAGTTGTTTTCCATTACTTTTTCCCCCCACATTTTATTGATTCACAAAATTTCTTAAGTAATGTAACTACTTTCAAAAGCAAGTTCAGCTGGTATATACATATCTGTGAATACATGTCTGACTTTAGATGTGAAACTGAGTAGAATGAATATATTATAAGGTAGCACCTGGCTGATGCTATAAAGCTTACTATGGTCATTAAAAAGGTATTTTTAAATATATTTTTAATTTTAAGAAAAGCAGTTTTAGCTTTAATAAATCAAAGAAATACTAAGGAACTTTACTTAAAACTTAAAGTCAGGAAACAGGTTAGGATTCTGTTCAAATAGTAGGTACATGAACCTACCAGCAGCTCAAAACAGGACAAAAATCCTTAAAACTGGAGAACAAAGCCTAGAAGAAAATCAGCAATGTTTTAGTCAAAAGTCATAAAATGCTATTTCACCAGCAGTCTCACGTACTTAATCTATCTTCTGTTGTGGTCTGATCTTCCCAATTAGATTCTGGAATATAATATTCAACTCCAGATGTCTCTATGATTAAGTTGGCCATTTTCTTAGTTTTCAAACTCTTATTTCCGTGTGTCTGTATTTAATTTTCCTGGTATAGCACTCCCTGCAGAACTTCTTGCAGATCTGGTCTGGTGTTGGTAATTTCTTTTAGGTTTTGTTTATCTGAGAATATTCTTGTCTTTTCTTCCCATATAAAGGGTAATCTTGCCAGGTACAGTATTCTTGGTTGAAATTGCTTTTCCCTTAACACTTTGAATATATTTTCCCATTCTTTCCTCACTTGCATTGTTTCTGATGAGAGGTCTGCTGTTAGCCTGATGGGATATCCTTTGTAGGTAACTTGCCGTTTCTCTCTTGCCAATCAGTATTTTGTCTTTGTCTGTGGTTTTGGTCAATCTGGCTATAATGTGTTTTGGAGAAGACCTTCTTGGATTGATTCTATTTGGGGTCCTTTGTATTTCTTGTGACTGGATCTTTGAATGCCTCTCTAGGCTTGGAGAGTTTTCTTGCAGGATTTCATGGAATAGATGATCAATGCCCTTATGAGTCTCTTTGCTTTCTGGGATACCAATTATCCAGATGTTTGGACATTTGATGGTATCTAGTATTTCTTGTATATTATACTCATTTTTGGGAGCCATTTTCTTAGTCTTCATGGTGTATTTTTCTAGACCAGTGATTCTTTCTTCTACATCTAAGATTCAATTTTCTGTATGATCTAGTCTACTTTTAATACTTTCAAGGGAGATTTTGACTTCCTGTATTATAGCGTTCATATCTAACAGGTCCATTCGATTCTTTTTTAGAGTGTATTTCCTCTTTTAGATCGTGCAAGAATTTTCTTACCTCCTGGAACTTGTCAGCTCCTTTCTTCTTCCTTTTCTGCAGTTCATTGTCTCTCTTCTCTTCCATCTCTGTTAGCTTTGTCATTATAAATATTCTAAAATCCTTATCAGACATTTCTATGAGTTGCATTAAACTGTCTGAGGATGAAGAGGTGTTATTCTTTTCTCTTGGAGTAGAGGTATTGTCTTGCTATCCCATATTTCCTGTGATCCTGTGGTGATTTCTAGTCATCTGATGGATGGTACATTTCTTCCTAATTCTTGAAGTTCAATCTGAGCATGCAGGGGTGAGCAGAAGGAGGTGATCTGCTAAGGCAAAGAATTAAGAAGAGGAAAGAAGAAGAAAAAAGAAAAAAAAAGAAAAAGAAAAAAAGGATAAAAAAACATAAAATTATCATTTTAAAAAGCAAAAATGAAAACTATGTGGTTGCACACGCATGCCACACGAAACCAATATTTCACAGCTAAAGTATGCTATCCATATCAGGATAGGCCTGGCTTGTTTGGAGGCTTTTCCACTAGAAATGAGTCTGGAGGGGGAAGTCTCAGCAGAAAATCTTCATTTTTGGTCAAGAAAATCTATATTTCACAGCTGAAATATGACATACATATCAGGATCAATAAAAATTGCTAAAAACGTATAGTTTTTTCTGTTTCTTTCTCTTTTTAATTTTTTAAATTTATTTTTATCATTTATTAATTTTTACATTTTATCACAAACATTTACTTTACATATCAAAAATTTTTTGCTCATACTCCACAGTTCTTGACAGTTAATAAACAACTTTCAAAATTTCAAAAAATTGAATTTTAAAATTAACATTCAAAATATTTGTTATAATTTTGTTTGTGACTCTATAACAACAGAGACAGTATGGTTTTAAATATTTCTGAGAAAATATTGACATGCCAACTACTCAAACTTTTGAAAAGCAAACACCCAGCCCACAATTCACACATAAATGTTCTTAATTCAGCCCTGCCTACCAAATATTCTGTGATATACCATCTCTTAGCAAAGATCAGTCTCTTTTTCTTCCTTCAAAGTCTTCTCCAATATAATCTTCTGGTTGTGGCTGCTCTTTTGCAGTCTCTACTGATTACAATCCTGGGCTGGAAAAGTTGAAGTTATTTTATGGTACGAATTCTTTCATATAGCTTCTCTAATCCTTTCTGTCTGGCTGAACTGTTTATGGTGCCAGGCCTTTACAAGAGCTTCTGTTGGCTTACTTGAGATCTACCTTAGTTCCATAGTTTACTAGTTTAATCTTCAGATATGACATTCTAGTCAAAGGCCTATCTAATAACAAGTATTTTCAATTTCTGATTCAAGGCAACAGAAATTGAAATAACTATTCTGCCACAAAATAAGAATACTCCCTAATATTTTCCAATTCCAGAGGGATTGGGAAGGGAGAAAAGTTTATATTTCCATTTAAAGAAACAAACAAAAAAGAAAAAAAACATTTTAACAAATTGCTGAACCTATCAACAGCTCAAAAATGTTGATATCCTTAAATTGGGAAAACAAAACATAGTAAGGAAAAAATTAAGTAATGTTTTACTCAAAAGTCATAAAGTTCTATTTCACCAGTTTAGTCTTATGTAATCAATCTCTCTTCTGTTGAATTTGCAGCGTTGCTGTGGTCTGATCTTTCCTTTCAAATCCTGAACATTAACATTCAACATTATTATTGATATTTCTTGTCCTTAGTATTAAATTGGTCATTTTCTTGGTTGTTTTTTGTTCTCTTATTCCTGTATGTGTGTCTTTAATTTTCCTAGTAAAGCACTCCTTTCAGAACTTCTTGAAGAGTGGGGTCTGGCATTGGTAAATTCTTTCAGGTTTTGTTTATCTGAGAATGTTTTTGTCTTTTCTTCCTATGTGAAGGATAATCTTGGCGGGTATAGTATTCTTGGTTGCAACCGTTTTTCACTTAACACTTTGAATATATTTTCCTATTCTTTTCTTGCTTGCATTGTTTCTGATGAGAGGTCTATGTTAGTCCAACGGGATAACCTTTGTAAGTAACATGACATTTCTCTCTTGCTAATTTTAGTACTTGTCTTTGTAGATTTTGCCAATCTAGCTATGATGTGCCTTGGAGAAGATATTCCTGGGTTGATTCTATTAGAGGTCCTTTGTATTTCTTGGGTCTGGATATTTGAATGCCTGGCTAGATTGGGAAAGTTTTCTTCCAGGATTTCATGGAATATATTATCAATGCCCTTATTAGTTTCTTCATATTTTGGGATACCAGTTATCCATGATGGTATCTAGTATTTCTCATATAGTATTCTCTCTCTCTCTCTCTCTCTCTCTCTCTCTCTTTTTTTTTTTTTTTTTGGTTATTTTCTCAGTTTTTTGGATGCTTTTCCTAGGACTGAAGTTTTACCTTCAGCATCCAAGATTCTATCTTCTGCATGGACTATTAATCTGATTTTAATACTTTCAAGGGAGGTTTTGATATCCTATATTACAACCTTTATCTCTAATAGCTCCATTTGATTCTTTTTTATGGTGCATAATTCCTCTTTCAGATTGTGCAAGACCCTTCTCACCCCCTGGAACTCGTCGTCTCTTTACTTCTGCAACTTCTGGAGTTCATTGTCTCTCAGCTATTGCATCTTGTTTAGTTTGTCACTACGAATATTCTGAATTCTCTATCAGACATTTCCATGAGTTCCACTGTACTGTCTGTGAATGATGAAGAATTGTTCTTCTCCATTAGAGAAGAGATATTTTCTTGGTTTCTCATATTTCTTGTGCCTCTGCAGTGGTTTCTGGTCATTATGTGACAAAATCTCTTCTCTCTGTGCTTTGCAACGTGATTATGAGAGATTACGAGTTCAGATATATAAAAAGTTTTTCCCTTAAAGCAGGATGTTTAATAAGCCTTGAGGATTTCAATGACCCTTGTCTGAGTGTTTTGGGGGTCTAGAAGATGGAGTTTAGAGCAAAGCTTCCCAGAACACGCCAGGACACACCTCAGATTTAAAATGACTTCTTGACTGAGTGTTTTGGGGGTCTAGTCCTTTTTCATTTTGATCTTCATTTCTGAAGGCTCGTGTGTCATATAAAATTTACATTAAATAAATTCATATGTTTTTTTCTCTTTTGTTATATGGGTCTCAGCCATGAATCTAGAGACAGGTAAGAAATCTTTCTTCTCCTACTCTTACATATGCATACAAACACAAGTGGAAAATTTATGACATGTTTAAAGGACTATTTCTACAGATTCATTACTAAATTTCAGATTTATTACTAAATTTCTACAGATTTATTACTAAATTTCAACTTCTTGATATGATTTCACTATGCTTATGATAATTATATTTAAAATTTTTCTGTGATGGCTATGTAGTATTATTATTTTTTAAATATTTTGCTATAGGGTGTGTACTTGCAGGAGAGAGACCGTGTGGGTGGGGGAGTGAAAAAGCCCCCCCCAAGGGGGGGTTGACCATGCCACAGTACCTTCTTCATTCTCCTCTTGGGATTTGGGGCATGCAGGCACATGCACCTGGTGTGTTGTTCAAGCCTCCAGATCTGGTAATCAAACGACACAGTTGACCATGTGGGATTTAACCACCTTAACCACTACACCAGCTGCCTAACCCATATTTTCATTTTTCTTACTTTTTATTTTTTTAAAAATTATTTATTTTATTTTGTATATCATTATTATCAATATTTTTAATTTGACCAGAGAGAGAGAACGTGACTCGAGCCAGGAATCGAACCATGGTTGGCCATGTGGGAGTCCAGAGCCTTAACCACCATGCCACCTGCTGGCCCTAGCTGGGTCATATTTTTAAGTAAGTTTAAAGGATTACTTAGATAAAAAAAGAGATACTTAAAGCTTTACATTTTTAAACATAAAGAAATACCTTCATAATATTTTATAGTCTCCTTCCAATCACTCTACGTTGTTACCAAATAAGACATCCGGAGCTATGAGACACCTCTTCTATAAAAATAAAGACATGAGTACAAATATATTCATTCTTACACAATTATACTGTGAAAAGTAGAGGTTCCAGAAAGAGAGTAGTTCTGTGATCAAATAAACTGAAGAAAAGTTAAGCTACATTTTATAGTCTCTCTTTTTAAAGATACATAGTTAATATTATTATTAAGTTTCTGAATGATCCTGCAGTAACAAAAATTGCTTAACTGTTGAACCTAGACTTTCTCTCCCCTCCTCTCTAAACACGGAAGGATGGCCCAGGGTTCCAAAGAACATGGAAGAGGAGGGGCTTTTGAGACCCCGTCCTGACCTCTCACAGAGTTCTCCAGCATCGTCTCTGACATCAGAGATGACGACAGTGTGAGGGCCAGCTTCACTCTTTGCCCACTTCCCCCCCTTCATTGTCCATAACCTTCTCCCCTTCTCCAGCAAGGTTTCCTGCACACGCTCACCCCGCCCTCGGCACAGAAGGTACTAGAACTCACATTACAACACTGAGGGGCAGCTGGTGACTTGGAGGGTAAAGTGGCTGGATCCCACATGGCTGGCTTTGCCCTTCAAGGCTCAGACCTGGCAGCCTGAAAATCACACCCTGTGTTTGTTCATGGATGCCCTAAATCCCAAGAGGAGAATAGAGGAAAAGGGATTCAGGTGTGGCCACCCCCCCACCAGGGGTGATTTCTCACTTTTCTTCTCTCTCTCTGTCTCTCTTTCTCTAGTAAGCACACACACCCTATTGCAAAACTGTAATAAAAACAAAACAAAAGAAAACACTGTTCAAGGCCGGCCCCAGAGCTGAGTGATACATGCTTTGAACCCCCACCCTGGAGGCTTGAGAAACAGCAGGCATGTGTGCATGCATGCATTCTTCACTGGGGCGAGTTTCTCCCTCTTCCTCTCTGTCTCTCTCCCTCTCTCCAGCAAATGCACATGTCTTATAGCAATTTAAACAAAGAAATGAACAAAAGCGCTGTGCAATTTTGTTTCTGATGGAACAGAACTGACAAGCATGTAGGTATCTCAAGCATTTCCATTTCCTTTAGGAGAGGATTTAGTTTTTCAGGACCTCTGCTCAGTCCCCCCACCTCCCGGCCCGTGTCCTCCTAGAAGTCAGTAATTTATTCTTTGGGCTGTGTTGATGCAGATTTGACAGAAGGGTGAACGGAAGAGGTGACAGCAAGCTGTAGGGAGAAATTATGGAAGAGAAATCCAAAGCAGGGAAATATAGAAGAGAAGTAAAAGAGAGAAAGTGGGATTTTAAGACTTGTGGGAGAGCTGGCCCTGTAGCCCAGTGGGTAAGTGATGTGCAGGGAGAACCAGATCGCAATCCATGGCCAACCATGGATTGACCCCCAGATCTGGCAGTTTGAAAAATATAGCAGGCGTCTGTAAACGTATGCATGTGCATGCCTAAAATCTTGATGGGAAGGACAGATGGAGGGAAAAAGGACTGCGGTACTACCGGGAAGTATTTTCTCTCTCTCCCTTTCCTTCTCTCTCTTTTTGTCTCTAGTGAGCACATGAGCTCTCTGGCAATTTAAAAAATAAAAAAACGCGGGTTAGCCAGGGGTGTGGTGGTTAATCAGGCCAGATCCTGCATGGGCAACTGTGTGGTGGGAGTCTCAGACCCAGCGGCCTGAAAAGCACAGTAGAGGTGGGTGTGCGCGTGTGTGTGTGTGTGTGTGTGTGCATGCCCATGGAGGACAGGGCTTGTGGTGTGGCCATCCCCTGTAGAGAGTGCTTTCTCACTTTCCCCCTCTCTCTCTGTCTCTCTCTTTCTCTGGCGAGTAAACACATAACAAAAATTTGAAAAGAAAAAGAATTGTTGCTGCAGCCTGGATATTGTCCTTGCATTGTTTATCGTAAAGAAATGTGGAAGGGAAGGAGGGAGGTCACCGTGAAAATGCTGCTTTGTTTGCTAGGCGGGAGCTCTAGACCATCACACAACCACACAGTTCAAAGACGGACAGGCGCGTGTCTCGGTGCAGTGGGTTTGGAAGCCCACACTCTCTGGGTAGAGGATACGTAGGCCTGGGAAGACGCGGGGAGACTGCCAGTTACTCAGCCTCTTTGTTCGAAGGCTCACTGATTAGGAAGGGACGAGTAAGCGAGCACATCTGGGGCGTAAAGAGGGACAGACAGCAGCTCTGAAATGAAGGGCCTTAGTCACTCAGCGACCCACGTCCTCAGTGCGCGCGGCTGGGAGGAGACCCGCCGTGGCCTCGGCTCCTGAGGGCTGCTTTCCATCCCCAAAGGAAGCAATGATCGCTGGACTTTCCTTGGGACGAACTGATGGAGCCCAAGCTGCAGCTCGCCAGGGGAAAGGCGGCCAGTGGGGGTCCGGAGACGCGGAGCCCGGGCCGGCTCTGTGTACGTGGGGCTGGCCTGGTCTGCAGTGCGGACCGTAGAGACCAGGGCGCTGCCCATGCCCCTCGAGGGGTCGGACAGGGTTTTCCCGGGCCCACGGGGAGGCCGCGTTGGTAAACCTGCCGAAAGGCGATCGGGCAAAATGGGCCAAAATTTTAGACTTTAAATCAGATAAGCACACACACAACACACACGCACATCCTCTCTGTAGGGATTTTCTGTGAGGACAAATACAGAAGTACGGAGCAGTGGGGCAGCCAGCTGCAGTGGTGCAGACCGCAGGGCGCGCTGCACGGTGTGGGCGCCACATGAGCAGGCCCAGGGTTCGGGTCCCAGTCCACCTGAATGAGCTGGCCGAGCTGGCCTGCTGGCAGGGTCGTCATGATTTCAGCACCCCCCCCCCCCCCCCCCCCCGGGGGGGGGGGGGCTGAGCAGAGAGAGGGTCGCAGCATGACAAGGCCCTGGTGGGGGTGGGTTGTCTTTTTCTCTTATGAAATAAAGAAGGAAATAAACTTTAAAACAATGTATGTCAATGATTCTTTCCCAAAGTTACTTTATGTAATGGCAAAAAACCCTATAAATCATAATCCAATAATAGAAGACTTGGTTTAATAAATGAAATGTGCCCTTACAGTAGGGTACTATACATGGTTCTTCTACGCAGCCTTTGGGGTCAGAAGTCTGCGTTCATCTGGCCATACTACAGACACTTGTACGATTTCAGTTAGTTATTTGATGTCTCTTTACCTAAGTTTCCTAATTTGTAAAATGTCTCACACTCCCTAAAATCTACAAAGTAGCTTCATAATCTATGAAATCTATTAGACAGAGTTTTACAAAGATTAAATGAGCTGCAAGTCTATGCTCATAGTAGGGACCCAGGAAGTGTTAGGTGTTAGCATTATTATGCAAACATTATAAACTGCAATATCTGTATTAACATGGAAAGCAATCATGTCGAGCAAAAGTTATAGGGTAATACAGATTTTCTTTAAGTAGGATAATTTGTTTGTGATTACATACATAGTTTTGAAAATATGTTCATTATAATTTTGAGTTTCTCTGGTCGTAGTATTTTGGATAATTTTTTTTTCCCTATTCTCTGGTTTAATATTTTTTTGTTTGTCTTTAAGGTTTTTGCCGTAGGGTGGATGTGCTGGCCAGAGAGACAAAGAAAGACAGTGAGAGGGAAGGTGAGAAATCATCCCCCGGGGAAAGAGCCATGCTGCAGCCCCCCCCCCCCCCCCCCACCGGGATTTTGGGCATGCGCGCACATGCTCCTAGAGTGAGTTCCAAGCTGTCAGGTCTGAGACTCAAACTGTGGCCAGCCACGTGGGACTCCAGTGCCCTAACTACCATACCACCTGCTGGCCTCAGTAGTTTTTATTAACATATAATGTAATAACTTCTAAAAGGGCAAACTAGGAAATTCCAATCAGCTTTTCCACTGAGGAAAACTAAAACCCTGAACGAAACATGGTGATTTTACCGTTTGAAAGCACTGAGGAGCCACCTGCACGGCGGGCAGTGCCCAGCATGGAGCTGCAGGATGGCCTAACGAAGGCAGGACCCACGGCCCGCGGCTGCCAGTGCCTTGGGTCGGGGCAAGGTTCTTCAGTTCTTCTGCACTGGTTCTGATCCCAGCCTCCAGGATGGGGTGCTGTTTCCCCCACAGTCAGAACGGACAGGTCCGGGGATCCAGGGGTGGAATGGGAGGGGCACCACTCACTGGGACGCCCAGATCCGCTCCCAGGAAGTACTTCCCCGTTCCCATGACATCAGTCTACAGCGCCTTGGCCTGGGAGTTGAGATCACCACTCGGCCACTTCGGATCCCTCATGCTGCTGAATCAAAACAGGGGGGGTTATGGCGCTCGCTGGGGCGATAGAGCCTCACTACCGATAGGAAATGGGTCCAGGTGCATGCCACCGTGTCCTAAGAAATCAGACGCCTACTACACCTGGAGATAAGAACACGTGTGTCAGGAATGCAGGAGATACCTTAGGACATGGCTTACTCCCCTGCCCTGTGATTGGCGTGATGGAAAACTACAGCCCAGTTAAGGCAGTCTTAGGCCGACAGCCGAGACCCTTCAGGAGGGAAGTTTGGGTCGCTCACCAGGTAAAGAGCCGAGGACCTGCTAGAGGGCTTGCAGAAGGCGATGGGAATACAGAGTGGGCAGCAGAGAAGGCAGTTGCACATCAGCCGTGATCGGTCACGTGACCAGTTACAGCCACGAGGACTGCGATTGTCATGAGTAGTTGTTCATTTTGTTGTGAGTACATGCGTGTATTCTTTCCTCTCAGAATCCTTCGACTTGTAACATAAGACGTGTTTGTTTTTTAGCATACTTTCTAAATGATGAAATACTGAGGACAAGAGTAAACATCTCTCAAGGACTTTACGTCCTTTTCTGGGACAGGGGTGAGTGTATTGTGTGCGCAGTGTAATAGTGTCATTGGGGGAATGTGGCCTTGTCATCTTTATTTGGGGAGTAAGTATGGATTAAGGAGTGTGTAGAACTGTCAAGTTGACAGGAGCGGGCTCGTGATGGTTAATTTTATGTCACCTTGTTGGCCATAGCATGGATGTGTCTCTGAGGAGCTTCTGGAAGACATGGGCAGTAGAACTGGTGACAGTAAACCATGGTCGTCCTCCATGCGGTAGGCATTGCCCAGTCTGTTGAGGGTCTGAGCAGAGCAAAAGGTCGGGGGACCGAATGCTCTCTTCCGACTGCTGCGGGGGGACTCACGCTCTTCCTGCCCTCCGCGCGCCGGGCTCTCGGGCTGTCAACGCTGGACTGGAATCTATGCCATCAGCTCCCAGGCTTTCAAACCACACCACTGGCTTCCCCGGCCTCCAGGCTGCGTGTGCACACGTGAGCGTGTTCCTGTTCTGTTTCTCCAGAAGGCCTCTGCTTACACAGGGAGAAACTGCCAAGTCAGCATCTAGGGAGCGGGAAGTTACTCTCTCAAGACAACTTTTATCTTGAGAGCATTTGCTCGTATGTGAAAAAAATTGCAAATCTAGCAGTAGTTTTGGTGACCTCATGTGGCCAAGGAAACTGAAGTCAAAGTTAAGGATTAACAGCCCAGGAAAGAAGTCTGACCCTCGTTCCTCCCTACCCCAGCTGGCTTCCTGAATGGCTTCACACTCGGTAAAGAGATGACCGATTTGTGTCCAAAGACACAAATCACTCTGTGTTCCATCTTTTTCTCCGACTTTTAGCTTGGGTTAACTTGACCTACGTGGTCAGAAGAAGCTTCAAGACTTGAATTTGGATTAAGATAGTCTCAAATAATGAAGATTTTGTGCTCCCAGCAAGGGCAAACATAAGTCCTGTCTGGAGGAAGATAACTTCATCTTAGTTAGCTTCAAATTATTTCTAAGAATATTGTTATACTCAATGACCAGCATGCAACAAACATCCAGGAATTAAGACACCTTGAAAAAGAACCAACTCAAAGATGTGATAACACAAACAGACTTAACAGGTAGAAACTGTCATACAAAGACTAAAAATTCCTAACTTTATTACAAAATTTGACTGAATCTTTAGGAAACAGTAAACTATTCAAAACGATATAGGAGACATTTTAAAAAATCAAATAGAGGGACCAGCAATTGGTGACATAATGGTTATGTCACTGGACTCCCATGTAGTTGAACACGGTTCGAGTTCTGGACCCGGTGGCTTAAACTCACACCGGGCGCATGTGCGTGCGTGCCCAAGATCCCAACAGGAGAAGGGGGGAGAAGGGATTGTGGTGTGGCCATCCCCCCTGGGGGGTGATTTCTCGCTTTCTGTCTCTCTGTCTCTCTCTGCCTTTCTGGTGAGTGCATGTGCCCCATAGCAAAAACCTCTCCAAAAAAAAAAAAAAAAAAATCAAATAGAACATCTAGAATTAAAAATGATATGACTTATATTAAGAATTGATTAAATAGGTTAACTAGCACATTAAACCTAACTGAAGAGAATTAGTGAACTGGAAAAAAACATAGAAAGAAATTATCTAAAATACGGTATGGGAAGAACAAAAAATAAAAAATACAGGATACGAGACACAAATGATAGAATAAGAAAATCTAAAATAAATTGCCCATTCTGGAGGACCAGAAATCAGGTCTGATTTACTTGACAAAAGCCAATCTCGAGAGACGTCAGCTGGTGAAAAAGGCAAGGGATTTATTCCGTGAGCCCAGGGAGGAGCCCAAGAGTGCGCCTGTGACACTGGACGAGGTGCAGAGCTCGCGCAGGGACGGGCCAGGGCGAAGCATGCCTAGAACCAAAGGACAAGGGTTTCGTTGTCTTGGTGCAGAATGAGGAGGACACCCGGTCACGGTCTTCAGGCAGGACTGCACGGAGGCCTCACAGGCACCAGGGAAGCAATCCCCTCTCGAGGGGCATTGTTTATTCCAGGCAAGCAAGACAGAGTGATCAGGTCCAGTTTTTGTCAAAGGACTTAAGAGCGACGATTGGGCCAGGAGGTAGTGAAGTGGTTAAGGTGCTGGATACCCACGTGGCTGACCGCAGTTCGAGTCCCAGACCTAGTGGCTTCCTTTATCACTCCCCCCACTCCCCACCGTCCCTCTCTGGTGAGGCCACCTGCCCTATAGAAAATTTAAAAATAATAATAAGTAAAATTAAATAAACCATTCTTTTTTAAAAAAGTGATGATTAGCAAAGAAGCAAAAGCAAAATGGTGTCAGATGAGAGCTTTTTAAAAGAAAGTTACTTATTATCATTATTATTTTAATTTGCTATAGGGCATGTGCACTCGCCAGAGAGAGAGAGAGAGAGAGAGAGAGAGAGAGAGAGAGAGAAAGTGAAAAAACAAGCTGCCAGGTCTGGGACTTGAACTGCGGTCGGCCATTTGAGAGTCCAGCACCTCAACCACTATGCCGCCTGGTGGCCCTAAACTCAGCCTGCACAGTCGGCCATGTGGGATCTGGCCACCTTAACCAGCAGGACGTAAATCTAGCCCTTTTTGCTTTCTTTTTTTCATGTCTTGGGGGTTTTTCCTTTGCTACTGCACCTCACGTGGGCAGGAGAAACGCACTAAAGAAATCTTTGGATGCGACACAACTTTCGATACTGAAGCCACAAGTCATCTGTGGATAGCTATGCAGAGCCAAGGAATCTGGATTTAAAATGTTCGGCTTCATGAGATTTTGCCTGGAAAAACATAAGCAAGAAGACATTAATTAGTGAGAAAGCATTTATTTATACTTACGAATTAGTTTCTTTTTATTTTCAGTAGTGATTGATTCATAATCTAGTAATGACTAAGAAGCACGGCAATAATTGTGAGCAGTTTCAGATATAACAGAAGGACGCTAAGGTACCCCGAGAGCGTTTTGATAGGGGTCTGTTCCGGGGTGGTGTATTTTCCGGCTGACCGTCATGCCGGGAGCACGCCTTCTCAGCAGGGCAGTCTCTTCTGGCCGCGTAGACACACGACTGGTTTCTCTTTCCTTGTAACCTGAACGTGGTGTTTCGATTTTGCGCATTTGTTTGCTAGTCGCCTCCCCACGTGAGCCTTGCATTCGTTTTGAAGCTTTGCTAGATGGCCGCGTTCGCTCACTTGGAATTAAACATTAGCGCCGGCATTTGCTGTCGGAGCTGGGAGGAGCTGGACGCGTTTAGGAAACGTGCGGGGCGGGACGAGGACAGGGAGCTCGCCCCAGCCTCGCCGGCGGGGCTCCCACGCTAGCACTCTGCTCCTTCGGGTCGCCGGCCGGGGTCTCGTACACATCGCCGGCACGTGGGTGCCCACCTCGGCCGTGTGGCCCAGTGCTTTTCTCTCATCGGCTGTCATTTGCCTACGTCTACAAAATCAGAGTCCTGTTACTGAGTAGCGTCGGAGAGCAAAGGCCTGCCGTGTCCTGAGCAGCTTTACTCTGACGGCACTTGCTAGTGACACGCGCCGTCTTTGTCCCCACACGGGGAACTCTCAGCAAGAGGCAGGAACCCCAGCTAATGAGCTCGGCAGAGAATGGGCGCTCAGGTCAGAAGCCCGCGCAGAGGCCAGGTGGGAGGGTGGGCACTCTTGGCACGTGGAAAGGTGGCCGCTTGGCGACTCAGAGCTCGGCTTTTCCGGCATAGGCCTGGGAACCAGAGCACACGGCACTCACAGTGCTGGGGAAGCCAACATGCCGCCATGCTGGCCGCCGGCGGGCCGAGCCGGGGGAGGCCGGGTGAAGCCGGGGGGAGCGGGGGAGGCCGGGTGAAGCCGGGGGGAGGCCGGGGGGAGGCCGGGGGAGGCCGGGGGGAGGCCGGGGGAGCGGGGGAGGCCGGGGGAGGCCGGGGGAGGCCGGGGGGAGGCCGGGGGAGCGGGGGAGGCCGGGGGAGGCCGGGGGGAGGCCGGGGGGAGGCCGGGGGAGCGGGGGAGGCCGGGGGAGGCCGGGGGGGCCGGGGGAGCGGGGGAGGCCGGGGGAGGCCGGGGGAGGCCGGGGGAGGCCGGGGGAGGCCGGGGGAGGCCGGGAGGAGGCCGGGGGAGGCCGGGTGAAGCTGGGTGAGCGGGGGAGGCCGGGGGGAGGCCGGGGGGAGGCCGGGAGGAGGCCGGGGGGAGCGGGGGGGGGGGCGGGGGGGGGGAGGCCGGGGGAGCCGGGGGAGCCGGGGGAGCAGGCAGCTGCTGGTGTGGCCTGCCGCTGGGTGTTGAAAGGCTGGTTTCAATACGTAATTCTAGTAGAAAGCCGCTCTTCCCTCTACACTTATGCCTGGAAGTGACCCAAGGCATGACTATTTTTATTTTTGTAAAGTCCCAATGCAGGGAGTCAAGTACGTCTCCCATATATTCAAACCCTCCAGAGACTGAGATCTCTTTGTTCCTCGCTTTCTATCCGCCCTCTATGCCTGACACGGGCGGACACGGCTCTGTCACCCCGGCTTGGAGCATCATGGAGCGGGCGGAAAGGTCTGCCGTCTGTCTCCTCCTGGTGCTCTGACTCTGGGCCTCCCTGCCGGGCCTCCCAGGTGCTAGGTCGGGGCAGAGGCTGGACTGCACCCTGGACACAAGCGCTCTCCCTGCGGCCCCGGAGCTTCCTCATCGGTCGTGGTCCAGAAACAGCTTGCCGGCTTCCCACAGGCCGGGCGGTCCTGGGCTGAGGAGCTGAGGACTCGGAAGGGCGGACACACAGTGTGACCGTGACTGTCCCCAGCAGCCAGTGAGGTGGACACAGGTGTGAGGCTGACGTGCTCTGCCCAGGGTTCTGCCCCATGCAGGGGTCTTTTCGTAACGCCAGGAAACGACTTTTCCTTCGGCCTCAGGAACGGACGTAGAAGAGCAGAAAACACGTGGGGGGCACTAAGACGGTCTCAGGCTGCCACTCGCCGGAGAAGCCAGCATTCGTTTCCTGGCAGATGTATCCTTTCGCTTCTCTTTCCAGTTGAACCCAAGCCATCGTCCGGCAGATCTGAGTCCAAGCTGGGTCTCAGCAGACCGGTGCTCCCAACACCCCAAAACTCGGCAGGCTGCTGTTCCACGCCGTCCTGTCCAGGGTCGTGCAGGAAAGGGTCACAGCGCTGACATTTTCACAGCTGCCTGGAAAACGCTACCGTGTTCTTAAATCCTGAGCAGATGCCGTATGACGACTCAGGATGGGACGAGGAGAGGATGAGGCTGCCCACCTGTGGTCTGACAGCCCTTTGTGGAGAGTACAGGAGAACCCCAAGAGGCCGTGGTGGTAGGGAGGGGCTGGCTGTGTGAGGGGAGGGAAGGGGCTGACTGTGCTCTAGCACCTGGGGCCTGAGGAGTGAAGAAGCCACAGAGTAGGTCTGGCCTGACTGTAGGCCTGCATGTACTCCCTGCCCCTCTGTCCTCCCAGAAATGCCCGGAGTGGGCACTGTGGGGAACCGAGGTCAGAGAGACGTTTTTGAAAAGAATTATTAATTTATTATTGTTGTTTTTTAAAATTTGTTATAGGGCTCATGTACTCAGCAGAGAGAGGGAGACAGAGACAGAGAGAAAATGAGAAAGTAAGCCAGGTCTGGGACTCGAACTGCAGTCAGCCATGTGGGAATCTAGCACCTTAACCACCACACCATCTGACGGCCTCGAGTCCCATTCCTGAGCCACACAGTGGACGTGAGCCTCAGATTCGGTTCTGTCGATCCCAAAGCTGGTGTCCTCGGGGTCGGCAAGGTTCCTGGGGTAGAAGGTTTGCCCGCGGGCCATTTGTAGCAGCAGTGGGACTTCAGTCTGTGCTCTGACCCCGTTAGTGGGGAGCTAGACCCTCAATGGGCCTGTGCCTTGGGGTTTCCTGCAGGGCAGAAAGCAAAACTACCAGAGATTAATGCCAAGGACGCAGAGGACAGTGGCCAGACACCCTGTGCTCTGCGGCCTTCAGGCTGGTCCAAGGCTTCCAGTTCGTGTGGTCGGCTCCTGGTCCCTTCAGCTGCTCACCTGACAGCACGTTGATCCTCTCGGCCTGCGACCACCACCAGCGGACCAGTCAACTGCTGGAAGATGGATAAACACGTTTTCCAAAGGCATGAGCCACAAATACAAAGACTTGCTGTTGACTAGGAAAGAGGTTTCAGAAAGAGGGGAGGGAGAGGAGAGAGAGAAAGACAGAGAAAAGCGTGAGCTTGGAAGATTGTTTGCCCTGCAGCCCCAGGTGGGATGCCAGGGGCAGAGGTGGCTGCGGCTCCTCCTCTCTGCTCACATTTCTCCTCTGCCCTCCGCCAGGTCCAAGCCGCCAGCAAGGCCGCTGGGCCCAGGTAGCGCCAGCTCCCTCACAGCTGCCCGTGGTAGGAGTTATGAGCAAACTCAGAGGCAGGTGGGCGTGCCTGGCTTGCTCCCTCCGACTCCCTGTCCAAATAATAAACCATCCACTGTGTCACTAACGCAGACCTGCAAGGCCCCCGCCGACGCTCCTCTCTGGAACCAGACTCAGCCCAGGTGCTGCACGGTTTGAGCTCTGTGTGCTCACGAACCACTGGCACAGTCCTCTGCTCCGGGTAAGGCTCCGCGAACATTGAAGACAGGATACTTTATAGAGGCTTCAGTCTGTGCTCTAACCCCGTTAGTGGGAGCTGGGCCCTCAGTGGGCCTATGCCTTCCAGTCTCCTGCAAGGCAGAAAGCCAAACCCCTGGAGAGTAAGGCTGGCCTCTGCAAAGGAACGCCAAGGGCGTGGCCTAGGTCCCCGAGGGTGCTGCGACAGCCATTGCAAGCTTGGTGGTTCATTCTCTCGGAGGTCTGGGGTGCCCAGAGTTACGGACAGCCAGTGGGCTGGCCGGTCAGGAGCCTGGGGGAGAGCCTGCTGCAGGCGGGTCTCCATCCCAGCGCTGGGGGCGGCACAGCCCTCGGCCTGCCTGGCCTGCCTGGCTCCTCCTGGTGTGGCCTTCCTCGGTTTCTCCACATTTCCTGTCTCTTATGAGGACACTCGTCATTGGCTCTAAGTCCTGCCTTATTTGAGATGATCTTAAAATCTTTACTTCAGTTATTTCTAGGAGAAAGAAAGAAGAAACCTCTTTATTCCTAATGAAGTCATATTCTGAGGTTTTCAGTGGACACAGCTTTTGGAGGAGAACAGAACCTTAGGAGAGCCGTGAGTGAGGAGAGGGAGGGAGGTTTTCCTTCCTTTTCTGAAGGTGTTGGAGCTGTGGGGAAGGAGACGGTGAAACCTCGGGGCCTCTAGCCCTGTCCAAAGGAGGAGATGCAGCTGAGGGGGCGTGGCTGCATGGCTCCCTCACAGGTGGCCCGAGGCTCCCTCACCACCGCAGCCCAGCAGTGACTGTCACTCAGCCAAGAACCATCGTATTTCGGGGACCCTGGTGGGCCTGGCCACATTGGCTGTAGGGCAAGCTTGGTGTCCAAGCAAGCAGGGTGCCCTCCCATCTCTGAGTGACTCCCACCAGCTGGGAGGGAGGGGACTGACTCTCTTACCAGACACTGGACTTGGGAGCTCAGACTTGGATTTTAAGTTAAAAAAAAAAAAATACCAAAAAACCCTAAATTTTCCAGATTGGGCTTTACTGTTAGCTGATTACATCCAGCTCTCACCTCCAGGATCGCTAGAGGGTGCCACTCCGCCTGGCCTGCCCAGATCCCCGCCACACGGCTGCCCTCCAGCCGTCCTGGAGCGCTGAGCCCCCGGCCAGGGTCAGCCCTGCAGGAGGGCACGTAGCAGTCACAGGGCTGTACTTGTGCAGCGCAGGTGCCAGAGGGGGTGGCTTCTGGCCAAACCTCTGGGTTGCCAAGACCAGCTTCTGGGACTGGGTTATGAAAC
Organism: Tupaia tana; assembly: GCA_026018925.1. Taxonomy (NCBI): domain Eukaryota; kingdom Metazoa; phylum Chordata; class Mammalia; order Scandentia; family Tupaiidae; genus Tupaia; species Tupaia tana. The sequence goes on from JAKSZU010000014.1 coordinate 1,308,277, forward strand.
TGGGTGCAGGGCCCTGGGAAATCTTGCTTTCCGCTTGAAACACACCTACTGCTTTTCATCTGGAACGAATTGTGTAACCAGGGAAGGCTGGGCAGGGAGGGGAGAGGCAGCCCTGGGGGGAGGCGGAGCCAGGGCCAGTGTCCTGCAGGGCTGCGGAGGAGGAGCAGAAACCGGGCTGGCAGATCATCACCCCCCTAGACGCAGCGTAGACGCAGTGCTGTGGGTGTATTTGCGCTGGTTTGGCTTTTAAAATAGAACATTTCCCCTGCTAACAAGCTCACAGAGCTGGGCCCTCTTTCTGCTCCACTGCCACTTGGCGGTGTTGTCTCAACGGCAGTGCTCTCGTCCCCTCGCAGCGCTCAGCTCCAGGTGGGCCCTCACGCTCGCCCCTCTCGCCACCTCCGGGCTCTCAGAGGCTCGCCCGGCCTAGTGAGTGGCTGCCATTTGCGCGGCACTGACTGGGTGCCGGAGGGTGTGCGGCACCCACACGGTCTGCCCGGTGACTATCGTGTAGGATGTGTAGAGGGCACTTCAAGTGGAAAATGGAATTCAGAACGAGCTTATTTCAGTGTCAAAAATTTTTCGAAATCCTTGCATCTGTTTTTTCCCCAATAGTCATTTTCCATGAACTTTTTGAAGAACACCACCACCACTTATTACCCCGTTTTAAAAGAAGAAACAAGCCCAGGGAGGCTCAGCAACCTGCTGGAGACGGCAAGCCAGGAAGACGGCACCTCGAGGGTCTCTGTCTGACCCAGCGCTGTGTCCCCGCAGTCCTGGCCCGCACTGCTCCGCGAGGCGAGAGGCCACCTGACTTCAGGGCGGTGGAGGCTGGCTCCCCTGGAGGTCTAGGTCCCAGAGAAGGAAGGAGCTGGGCCAAGTTTCTGGTCGCTTCTTGGCACGCACGGAGCCTTGTGTTTTTACAGCAGCCACTGGTCCTACATCCTTCCTGGAAGCCCCAGGGTGGAACACAAACAAACTCTCCTCTTCCCACTTCCCCAGCCCCTGGCGTGGCCACGGCCGGCTTGATTCGCTGTGCTTGGAGCCTCGCCTTGCGGGGGGGGGGGGGGGGGGGGGGGGGGCTGCCTTGCAGGGCAGGGGTGCCGTATGACCCCCATTATACGGGCGTGTGGTTTTCAAGGGGCTCCTGGAAAGTGCTACCGGGGGGCTCCAGCTCTGGCTGCCTCCCACCTCAGCTCTGCTTGCTTCCCTAGTTGCGTTTTCCCTGCGGTCTGAGTCAGGTTTGCCTTCCCTGCTGTCCCAGGTCTACACCTGCTCTGGTGCCCATTCGACTGAGGAGGGGCAGCAGCAGGGTGTGGAACTGAATGTCAGCCTGGGCTGCAAAGAAGGAAATGCGGGAGAGAAGGAGGGCCAGGTGCTTAGGGAGTGTGCTCAGGCAGGGCCTGGCAGGCCGGAGCTGCAGCCGCTGGCCCCCACTCGGTTTCCGTCTAGACACAGTCTCGAGGCCCAGGGAAGGCCGTTGATGACTCTGAAACTAGATGGCCGTTCTTGCTCCGGCTTTCTCACTGGGCCGTGGGTTCTCGGCGGTGCTGGCCACGAGGCCCTGCTGTGGGGAGAGGTCGGGGCTGGAAAGATGGCCGTGTCTCTTCTGGTACCCGTCGATGTGGAGCCAGGCCTGTCCTGCAGCAGGTGTTTGGCTGGAGACTCTGATCTGGTTCCAGGATACGGGGAGAGTGAGCAGCGCCACTCAGCATGCCTGGTTCTGGCCGGGGCCTCAGGGGCTCTCCCCGGCCTTGCCTGCTCTCTACCCGCCAGTCCACCTAACCTGCCTGACTTTCTGGCTCTGATTCGGAGATCAAAAACAGCCCTAGGGTCAGAGAGTTTAGGTTTCAGGCCTCGCTGGCTAGATGTCTGTCACCGGCAGTGCCTAGTCCCTTCGCAGCCGCAGTCTCCCAGGTAGAAAATGTGACAATCCACACAGTCCCAAGGACTACGTGAAGCGATTCTAGACCACGTGGCCCTGCCATGTCCTCTCTAAGGATGTCACAGTCACCAACCCGCAGCCCCAGGAGGGAAGTCGTGTCATGGCCAGGAGCATCCCTGTTCCATGGCGAAGGAAATCAAGGCACAGAGAAGCAGCTGGCCTGTCCAGGCGTCTGGCAGAAGTAGGAAATGTGCTGCCCGAGCTGTCCTGAGGGGCCCCCGCGGCCCCTGCAGCCCTGACTCTCCCCGCCGGGCCCTGCGGGTGCTAGCCAGCCCTCCCCAGCTGCCCCGGAGGACCTGGCATGGGCCGGGGGGCAGGAGCAGGAGGCAGGGGGAGCAGTCTGCCGGGGAGGCGGCGGCGGGCGCACGGGGGTGCTGGTCCCAGGCTGGCTGAGGGCCGCCCTCTCCCGGAGGGCGCTCGGCTTTCCTCCAGGCACTCCTGGAATCCACAGGGTGCTCTGACCGACCCCCACTTCTCCACACGTCAGATTTGGGGGTCCTCTCTCCGACCGCACTGCCTCCGGGCCAGAAGGGGGGCCACTGAGCCTGGCCGCCACGCCAGGGCCCCCACCCGGGTTGCTCCTGCCCCAGGGGGTGGGCTTGGTCTGCTAGGAGGACGGGCTCCAGGAAAAGAGGGTGGCAAGGAGGAAGGTGCCTTTACGGAGGGGCTTGAAGGATCACACCTGACACCCCAGAAGGCCGACACCCGGGAACAGCGCAACACGGAGCTGCAGCAGGGCTGCCCTGGGCTCCGGCCTGCACACCCAGACTGGATTACCCGGTGGTTCGGCGGTTCGCACCCGGGGCTCGGATAGGATGGAGAGGCTTCCTCCTGCCTGCTCGGGCTGGGCTCAGCAGGGAGGGTCCCTCCCCAAACTTTGGGTTCTCTGATGTAAACCAGGACAGCGATCACCGTGACACACAGTAGGTCCTCAAGGAAAGACAGCCCCTCCCTAGAGTAAAACTTTCCGCTCCCACCCTGTCTCCCGGCTCACGACCCTCCACCTCCAGCTGCAGGAGGTCAGGTGGCCCCAGACCTGCTGCCAGCCAGTGGGCAGGGACAGCTGTGTCCAGAGTCACGGAAGTGACGCTCACTACCTTCTGGCCCAGTAATGACTGCGGACCCCAGTCCAGCCACTGCCACCCAGATGGGTGTGCAAGGGTTTGGCCCTCTTGGGGATAAGGATCTTTGTCCCTGCAGGAGGTCAGTGAAGCCACCAGTTAGTGCGGACTGAGGACGCGGGAATGGAATGGGGCAACGTGGCCTGACGTGGCAGGACAGAGCCCCCCCGCTCACACGCTCACACTAAGTCCAGCAGAGGCTGCAGCCTTGAAAAAGACGGAGAGCAGGTTCAGGGCAGACGGAGAGGTGCAGGGACTGCTCTGTGCCCCGGGTGCTCCCTGCTCTGTGAGGCTGCAGGCCTAGTCGTGTAGGCTCTACAGAGGCGTGCCGTTGCCAGGGGAGGCCGTGTTCAGTTCTGGCGCTGGGGAGACGGGCCTGCTGGGGTCTGTGTAGGGGTTAGTGTGGCAGGGGCACCCTTGACCTGTGAGGACGGGCACCTGTGGGTTTCCCACCCTGGCATCCCATCAGAGGGCCCCTGGCCTGGCGGCGGTGTCACAGGCACAGCCAGCTGCCATGCAGGCCTGTCCCCTGCTCCAGTCTTCCCTCTGCCCCGGGATCATTTCCTAGGAAAACTGCCTTCAAGTAAGCCTGTGTCAGGCATGGCCTTTAGGGGAGTGTGGACTAAGAAGTCCATGTGTGAACTTTAAGGAGGGAAGGGCAGGTGTGAAAAACCTTCATGGAGTGGAAAAGCAGGCACAGTGAAGAAGGATCGTGAAACGGGCAGGCACGGGGCCTGCTGGGCAGGAGAGTGGGAGACCCCGTGCTGCCTGCCTCGCTATGCGCCAGGGCCAGTAGTGGGTTCAATCGCAAATGAGCTTCACCAATGAGTTTGACAGAAAGACAAGAGAAATGAAAGAATGCATGAAGTGGCGATTTATGATCGTCAACCATAGAATTTGGCAGACCTGGGACCAGCAGCCGGCACAGTGGTTACATTGCCGGACTCCCATATAGTCAACCACAGTTTGAGTGCTGGGCTCAGTGGCTTAAAACTCATGCCAGGTGCGTGTCATGCGTGCCCAAGATCCCAGGAGGAGAATGGAGGAGAAGGGAATGTGGTGTGGCCATCTCCCCGGGGGGTGATTTCTCATTTTCTATATCTCTGTCTCTCTGTGTGTCGCCAGTGAACATATGTGCCTTATAGCAAAGAGCTCTCTCTTACAAAAAACAAAGAAAGAGAGAAAAAAAGAAAGAAAGAAAGAAAGAGCAGACCAAGGAAGCAAGTGAGAATATACATATATTATATATATATTTTTTTTTTGTATCAATTTTTATAAGAGGACTTCAAAACCTCACAAAAAATGAAATTAAAGTACAAGTTTACTTTGGTGCAAAAATTTTGATATCCATGCATAGCTTTTTCATAATTCACATTTTTTTCGTTGTCGTTTTGTCCCATAGTGCATGAATACTCCCCGGAGAAGGACAGACGGACACTGACAGGGAAAGTGAGAAATCAGACCCCAGAGGGGAGGACCGAATCCCTTCTCCTCAATTCTCTTCCCGAGACTTGACATGGCACAAATGCAAACACACCAGAGAGCTTTTCAAGCCACCAGGTCTGGGACTCGAACTGTGCTTGGCCATGTGGGAGTCCAGCGCCTTAACTACCACACCACCTGCGGGCCCCCATATGTCACATTTTCTGTGAGCTTTGCTCAGATCCCCACGTACAGATTTTGGAAGGTACGTGAACTGCTGACGGCGGGCCTGGGTCACGAGCATGCCTGTGGGTAAGAGTAGAGGTCAGTGACTGTTAGAGGTGAAGAGGTCGCGGAATTCGGAAGGCAAGGCATTGGATGAGTCACTCTGACCAAGACCTTAAACCCTCAAGGAGCAGGAAGAGGGCGGCGCACCAGGTACTGAAGTCACCAGTGAGCACAGTGAAGTAGACTGGAGAGTGACAGCAGCCAGGAGGGGTGGCAGATGGTAAAGTCAGATGGCATTAATGTCACAGGCCCTCTGGCTTTGAAGGAGGAGGGGAGAGGACTGAGCTGCAAGGGCAGTGGACATCTGCCTACCTCGGGCCCTCTGAGGTGAGGGCGTGGGGGTGGGTGGGAAGGCCCTCCCAGGTAGGCGGCTGCGGATGAGTGATATGGAGGATGCTGGGTTTCCACCAGGGCCAGACCTGAGAGAGCTTTCCCTGGAAAGACCAACGATGAGGAGCGGCCCGAGTGTCAGGACACACAGTAAGTGAAGGCTGGGGACGTGGGCAGGGGATGAGAAACGGCTGGCACTTGGCTTGCAGGGTTTTGCAAATTTGAGAGAGAATTTTAGGTCAAGTGGCCAGTACAGGATCTGGTGAAGAGGCCAACGGGGCTGCTGGTGGTGGTGGTGACTGCCCCCGGAGAATGGGAGTGAAGGGGAGGCGTAGGCCTGAGTCTCGTCCTGGCTCGGCCATCACGGAACTCTGTAGCCTGAGACGAGTCAACCATCTTTCTCCTGTGGGCTGTGGCTGTTCCATCCAGAAGACAAGAAGCCTCGATACCTTCGTGGCTGTCCACTCGGGGGCGGCAGGTGGTCACGTAAGAAACACGATAATTTCCTGAAGTACTTCTCAAAATCATGTGTATGTGCCCCCCATGAGTTCACATCATAGTTTTTGAATGTAAAGACCCAGAATATGTCTTCAGAAAAAGTTCCATAGGTAATTTAATAAATGCTTCCTCTATCGCCAGCTCTAGTTTCTTTCTTCATGGAATTGCTTTGCCAAGAAGCTAGCCTTCTGCCTCCCAAGTGTCATCCCTCAGAAAGTGATAATGAGAGATGTGGCTCGTCTGTCGGGGCTGGGCCAGAGCATTTATCAGAAGAGACCAGATGCCCTGAGCTCGGCCTGTGCAGGCGGGCGGCCAGAGCGCAGGCAGCATTGTTTTTACAGCTCCGTTCTCTGGGCATTTCTCCACCTGGGCGCGTGAGCAGACACCGAGCCAGCACAGCCCCGTCTGTGTGCTCTGCACACTGGGCTGCTGCCCGGTCTAGGCACTGGTGTCCCTTGGGAAGGTGGCCCCGTGGCCGATCGTCGAGAATAGGAGGGGGCTTGAACCCAGTTCTCTGAGCATAGACCTGTGCTGTGTCACCCCAGTGTGTGCAGCACTTAGAAATGCGGCCGATGGGGCCAGCAAGTGTCATGATGGTTAAGGCGCTGGACTCTCATGTGGCCAATCACAGTTCGAGCCCTGGACCTGGTGGCTTGCTTTCTCACTTTTTCTCTCTTTCTGTATATGTCTCTCTCTCTCTGGTCAAATTAGAAATAATAATAATTAATTTAATTAAAATTTTAAATGTGCCTGACACATAGTGGAACTCATTATTTCCTAAACTAAAATCTGGGACAAAGAGGAATTTAGGGTAATTCGTTGGTTTTCAACTTCAGGAAAGGGAATGACTACAAGGGAACCGCCATTTCGTGCTAAGCCAGACTGGCGTTACAGTTCGCGTTTGTGTGTTTCTGTGCGTTTGTTTGTTTAGTTTTGCCATAGGGTGCATGTGCTCACCAGCGAGAAACAGAGAGAGAGAGAGAGAGAGAGGAAAAGAGAAATCACCCCCCAGGCAGAATGACCATGCCACAATCCCCTCTCTTCCACTCTCCTCTCAGGATTTTCAGCATGTACACACACATTTGGCATGTTTTTCAAGCTGCCGGATCGGGACTCGAACCTCTCAGTTGGCTGTGTGGGATCCACAGCCTTAACCTCTGTGCCACCTGCTAGCATTAAAGGTTAAAGACAAACAAAATCCCTGGCAGGCGAGGACTCTAAGGCATGCCGCCCACAGGCCCTCTCTGATACACTTGAGCATTTCTAGCAAAAAGAAAAACAAACCTAAACGCGGCCAGTAAGTACCAAGAAAGTAATGAAACAAATAAGCCTATAAAATTGCTAGTTAAATCTAAAACGTAGTGGTAACACAATGTACAAAATTGTTAACAGAATTAAACTAGATTTGAAATCCCAAATGATCTCAACATAGTGGCTTTGGGATGGGAAGAATGTGACGGAAGTGGAATGAGGTTGATTTGGAATTGTATCAATTAGTAGATAACTTTTTCAGAGAAAGAATAGAGATATTGAGTAATACTAGATCGTCATAGAAAAGTAGCCTAGATGTGTGTTAAAATGTAAGGATAATCACCAAAAAATATAGAAATAAGATACATCATGCTCAATGTACTAGAAAAAAAAATCAAGAATTTAAAATCAATTAAACAAATTGCAAAAAAGAGAAAACTAACAGGTTTTATTTTTTAATTTTTTAAGATTTATGCCATAGGGTGTGTCACTCCCCAGAGAGAAAGGGAAAATGAAAAATCACCCCAAGGGGAGATGGCCACACCACAATCTCCTCTCCTCCATTCTCCTCTAAAGATTATGAGCATTAAGGAGAAAAATAGAGAGGCAGAGCACCAGTGGAACAAAGAAATGGGGTATTATCTGTTGAAGAAAGCTTTATAGTATTATCAACTGGACTGGTAAAAAATGTGCACAAGTTGGAATATTCACTTTGCAAGCTAAATAATGTGATTGAATGTATAAAAGAACTTGAAATAAAACAAAACAAAAGTCATAAAATAAAATAAAGATTTGGGGCACGCATGCACACATGCTTGGTGTGTTTTACAAGCCACCAGGATTGGGACTTGAACTATGTAGTTGGCCACGTGAGATCCAGTTCCTTAAACACCACTCTGCTTGCTGGCTTAAAATAATTTTCTAAAGTAGGATAAATGGAAAACTTAAAATAAGATGATCCAGCTCCTCCACTAGAAGGTAAATCCACGAAGTCTCAGGTCATGTCTTCCATTCTCTCTCATCATCACATCGCAGATAGCATATAGCCTATGATAATGGTGAGAGTGAATATAAGATGTAGCTCATCGTAGTTTTAGTTTGCACTTCCCTGACGGTCTGAAGTGTTCAACACCTTTGCACAAGTTTATTGGCCATTTCACAATTGTCTTATTTTGTGAAATGCTTGTTCAAATTTAGGTCTTTTTTTCTTTTTTATAAAAAAAGATTTTTATTTATTTATTTAGAAGTTTTTGGCTTAGGGTGCATGTACTTGCTGGAGAGAGAGAGAGTGAGAGGGAAAGTGAGCAATCACCCCTCAGAGGGGATGGCCAGGCCACAGTCCCTTCTCCTTTCTCCTCTCAGGATCTTGGGCATGCACACACATGTGCCTGGCATGAGTTTCAAGCCTCTGGTCTGAGACTTGAACCTGTCAGCTATGTGAGAGTCCAGCAACATAACCACTATGCCTCTGCTGGTCCCAAATTTCAGGTCTATTTTAAAATGGGTTGTCTCTTCACTATTGATTTGTAGAAGTTCTTTACATAGTCCAGATATACCTACCAGGATTTTTTAAAAGGTTTTTGCCATAGGGAGTGTACATTCACCAGAAAAAGACAGAGAGAGGGAAAGTGAGAAATCACCTCCCCCAGAGGAAATGGCCACGCCATAATCCCTTCTTCTCCTTTCTCCTCTGAGAAATGCACACACACGCCCGGCATGATTTTCAAGGTGCTGAACCCTGTGAGTCATTTGGGAATCCAGCGCCTTAACCACCATGCCACTTCTTGGCCCTCTACTGGGAAATTTTAATAAAGATTTCTAAGTAAGATCTGAGTTAAAGAGGAAATCTGGGACCAGCAGTTGGCATAAAGGCTATGTTGCTGAACTCCCATGTAGTCGACTGTGGTTCTAGTCCCAGACCCTGTGGCTTAAACTCACACCGGGCGTGCGTGCGTGCCCAAGATCCCTAGAGGAGAATGGAGGAGAAGGGATTGCGGTGTGGCCATCCCCCTAGGAGGTGATTTCTCGCTTTCTGTCTCTCTTTTTTTCTCTGTCTTTCTGGCGAGTGCACGTTCCCTATAACAAAAAATAAATTACAAACAACTTGGGATTAAATAAGAATGTGAGCATGATATTAAAAAACAGAAAAACCTGTGGGATGTGTACAAAATTTCAACCAGAGAAGTCAGAACTTTACTTTCTGAATTTTATTTATTTACTTATTTATTGTTCAAGGGTCTTGTAATTTCATTAGGTGACCATCCATGATCATTTTCCAAGCTAGAAGGGCAGTATTTCTAGAATCTTCCAACTCTGAAGAATCAGATATCAAACACTGAATTTAAATTCAGTGGGGCTATAATTAATAGCAAGACAAACAAAAACAACAAAACCCTTCTTAAATAAAGATTAGGGCCTATTGTCAGTTTTATGATCATCTCCTAGTTTTAGTCATGACATATGGATCTTACGGAAAGTGTGGTGACATTACCAATAGAAGGCAGGATCTCCCAAACTCACAAGAAGAATGTGAAGTTGTTAGGCAGTTCCCAACATGTGACTGACATTCTTTTGGACCAAGATTTGTGAGTAATCTTCTATTAATCTTTTCATGAGCCCACTGTATTCATCCCTTTTAGCAACAGGAAGCCACTAGTCTACCATCTAATGGCTCGTGAAAGCGTCATCGGGGAGTCTGAGGACTTATTGTGTCTAGGAGCCATTTGTAGGCTCTAGGGTAATCCTTATTAGTGACATCACCAAAAAGTGAGATTTTAATGGATATTTTATAAAAATAAAATGATGTATACAATAAAATGATTTCCAGTTTATACTAACCATAATATAATATAATAATCATAATGTAATTCTTGTCCTAAGAATTCTATTCCCACTTCCTATAAGCACCACTGACTCTTCTTGTTTTTCCCTATAGAAAAGGTAATCAAATAAACGAAGACACATTTTTAAAAATAATTACTATTCAAAGTCTATATATTAATCACTTTTTATAATTTTTAGTCATAGTTTTTTGTTGCTGAGTGGTTTCTAAATAATATATTTAATGAAGCCGGGAAGCAGCGGAGAACTAACCCAACTGGACCCACACAGGACTGTTGCGGGTCATGCTCCCGCACTGCCCTAGCTGGGAGCAGGGCTAGCGTTTGGTATGAAGACTTCGTTGGGGTTCTGTCTATCTGTGTGTGTATGTGTCTTTCTCATGGAAGAAACAAACTTTAAAACAATTTTTTAAATAAAGATTTATGACCACGCTTCGATCGCAGCTCCTCGCCTCCCCGTGCAGCCTAATTTTGAGCTGCCTCTTTTTGTAGTCCTAAGAGACAAGCGCTCCCATTTTCTGACTAGGGTCCAGACGTTTCTGTGGCCAGGTCTGTGTGCTCTGCCCCGCTGTGGCTCAGCTCCAGACACACGTCTACACTGACAACGAGAGACATGCTGGTGAAGTCTCCTCGGCCCCTGCCGACCTCAGTGATATCATCAGCCAACTGCTGGAGGCCAGGCATGGGTTCTGCAGATGTGGGTGTGATTTCCTATCCAAGGGCAGTCTGTGAACGCCCTTGGTCAGACTCATGGAACCGGAGAACATCTCACCCCACGAGGAGGAGCTAGACTATGTGGAGGAATAGCCGCACCCGGCCAGAGCAGGGCTGTCCCATGATGACTGGTCAGTTCTGGTTCGAGTTTTCCCTAGAGGACTCAGAACTTCAAATGTCCTAACAAGACAATGAGCAACGCTTTCAAAAATGAACTAAACTTGCAACTCAAGGAGCTAGAAACAAAGCAAACCCACAAAAAGTAGAAGGAGAGAATTAATAAATGTGAAAATACAGGGGCTAGTGGGGTAAATTTAAAAAAAATTGATCACAGCTGTAATTACAGAAAAGGAGAAAACCGATTAAACATTATTAGAAATGAGAAAGGAGGGGCTTGCAGGTGGCATGATGGTTAAGGGTGCTGGATTCCTGTATGGCTGACCGCAGTTCAAGTCCCAGATCTGGGACTTGCTTTTTCGCTTTCCCTCTCTCTCTAGTCAAATAAAAATAAATAAATAAATAAATAAATGATGTTAAATAAAATAATTCTTAAATAAAAAGAAATGAGATATAGCCTAACATATGTTAGGAGATGGAAAACATAAAAACATACCATATTTAACAATAAATTTGAAAATCTAGATTAAAAATGAATGATTTTTCTAGGGAAATATAAATTCTAATTGACTAAAGAGAGATAATTACAGAAACATTAAAAGTCAAACTTAATCATAAATCTCAAATCATCAAAGGACAGATAATTTGGGGATGATACCACTTCTCTAAGAACATAGAATAAAACCAGAAGCTTCTCAACTCCTCTATGAGGATTGTATAGACATATACAGGACTAAATGAAAAGTAACATAAGCAGAGGAAATGATGCCTCAATCACACTTACAAACAAAGGTACATTAGCAAATGAAATTAATTTGTATAAAAACCATACATCTTAACTAAGTAGAGCATATTCTTGCAATACTAGCACAATTCGACACTTAGAATCTATCAGTGTGACTCATTCAATCAGGAATTAAGGGGATAAACCATAACTTCAGTTGAAAGATGTTGAAACAAATCTTTAATTAATTTAACAGACCCGTTTATGATAAAACTTTAACAAAATAGAAATTAAAGTGAAAACAACTTTATTTTAATAAAGGAAAAAACCCATTATTTATTAAATGGAAGCAAACATCATATTCAATGGTGAATAAACAGTTTGAAATCAGAAACAAAGATAAGATCCTGACCGTGTTATTACTCAACATCCTGACTAATGGAATAAAACCATAGAAATAGATAAGTAACTATTGTAAAAGAAGAGATGAACTGTTTTTACTTGCAGACAGTATAATTGCCTATTGAGAAAATCCATGCAAATCAACCCCGGAATGATCTGAAGGCCTGGGAGAGGTTAGCAGTGGGTCAGATTCCGGGTGCCATTAGTATGCCATTGTAAAATGTCCGTAAGGAAGAAAAGTGGCACAAAGCTCTCAGCGGGGGACCAGCAGTTGGCATAATGGCTATGTTGCTGGACTCCCGGGTAGTTGACCGCAGTTCAAGTCCTGGACCTGGTGGCTTGTGCGTGTGCGTGCGTGCTCAAGATCCCAAGAGAAGAATGGAGGAGAAGGGATTGCGGTGTGGCCATCCCCCCTTTCTGTCTCTCTGTCTGTCTCTGTCTTTCTGGCGAGTGCAAGCATCCTATAGCAAAAACCTTTAAAAAAAAAAAAAAAAAGAAAGAAAGAAAGGGAAAAAAAAAAAAAAAAAAAAAAAACCTCTAACTTACCCAGGAATAAACTTTGTAAAAAATCTGTAAGGGCTACATGGAAAAAAATTGGAACCAATATCCTAAAAGTTTAGGGAAACTTCATGAGGAATTACTGAGTCATCGATGTGGAGGGAGTTACAACGGGGCCTATCTGTGTGAGATAAGTCTACCCTGTACTGTTTAATCCATGGCCACGAGTTTACTTTTTCCTCATATAGACTTGGCAAAATTTAAAACAGCAGTTCAATCCACCTGTCAAAATCAGATATTTTTAATTTTACCCTTGTGAAGCCAAGCTGTTGAATTTGTTTGTTTTTATTCGATTTTATTAATAGGTTTTACAGAACTGAAAGATCTCTCTCAAAATGGCCTTCAGCCATGTAGTCACTGGTCAGTTGAAGCAAGCCCTACAGTCGTTCTAGTTTCTAGAAGGAAAGAGAGTGGGCTGGAAGGTGAAGACAGCTGGCCTTGGCTGGTCTCCGAGTGGCAGGGAGAGACTGAGATTGGCTGCGATGTGATTTGGTGACACCAGTGACCACAGAAGCCATGGAATTAATGTTATCGAAGAATGTGGAGGGCTTGGAGGGCTCCTGCATCTTGATTCTGCTGAGAAACCGTCTGAGTGTCTTTTGCGGCCGAGGGCCTGCACGGCCCGCACTCCTCAGGCAGGCTGGCCTTGGGAACAGCAGCTGCCTCGCCCTCACGGGGCGTATGCAGGTGCCACCTACGTGAGACCGGCCTTGCAGACCACCCGAGCCCTCGTCTTCACCTCGGGGTCAGTCTTCACAAGGATTTTGAGCTTTGGCGAGAGAAGCAGTGGCAACACCGAGGTGAGCAGCCTGCACGCAGACGGACAGACGCCCACCCGGACTGGGAAGTGCGGGTGTTAGGACAGAGAAGTTTCCCGAGAAGTTGGTGGCGGCCCTGAGGTGGTGGAAGTCACAAAGACATGTGTCTTTCCAGGGCCGGGGTGGCACTCCCCAAGTCAGGTGACGGAAGTGCTCCGGCTTACCCCTGAATCTGGGAGAGACCTGCCGAGCTCGGGCTGCGGGGTGGCCTCGGGTGTTGGTTGTCCGGAGTGCAAGGGCCCCCCCCCCTCCCCGCCAGCCTCCCGGCCCAGAGGCGCAGTCAGACCCATCAGCACCATCAGGGCGGTGGGCTGTGGCAGTGACCGCCCTCGGGGGTGGGGCCTGTGCAGCGGAGGTGACTTCCGGCTGGGACAGCAGCAGGGAAGCCCTCCTGCTCCCTTCCGGAACCTCACTCCCATGCCCGGAGGGCAGCAGGACGCCCCCGCCCACCTCAGGCCGAGTGAGGTGGGACAGGTGACAGGGCAGCAGTAACTAGTAGGTGGCTTTCTGTTTCTAGAACAAAGAACCGCAGGCTGAGGGAAGCTGCGGCGGGGACAGGTAGGCTGTAAGCTTTCCTGCTTCACACTCGGGAGCTGAGTTCTGTCTCCTGCTCTGCGAATCCCACTTCTACCGGCCCTGCCCGACGCTCTGCCAAGGTTCTCTGAGGACACCAGCAACCAGCCAGGCACCGCTTCTGTTCCATTTCAGGTTTTTCATCTGATCGCAAGTTCATTGCCCAGCTTTCCTCCAGCGGGCAGGAGGATGACAGGAATTGTCTTTGCTGGGAGCTTGGAGCTGTGGGGCAGAGGCTGAGCAAGTTACTTCAAAAGATGATGAGCAGGGAACCAGCAGTTAGCGTAATGGCTATGTCGCTGGACTCCCACGTAGTCGACCGTGGTTCGTGTCTCGGACCCGGTGGCTTAAAACTCACGCTGGGCGCGTGTGCGTGCGTGCCCAAGATCCCGAGAGGAGAATGGAGGAGAAGGGATTGCGGCGTGACCATCCCCTCTGGGGGGGCGATTTCTCGCTTTCTGTCTCTCTGTCTCTCTCTGTCTGTCTGGTGAGCGCACGCGCCCTATAGCAAAAACCTCTCCAAAAAGAAAAAAAGAAAGAAAGAAAAAGATGATGAGCAGTCCCTGCAAGGGAAGGTGAATAAGGATTCAGCCGCCCAGAGCTCGCCGGGGCACAAGGGGGCTACCACCACAAGCGCTCGGGGGAGACTGAAGCAGTAACACCCAAGTATTCAGACAGATATTTCAAAGCCATAATTTAAAATTATAATCACATTAAAAAGCCAACAGGTTTGGCAGTCATGAGGTTTTTTTTCCCCCTGAATTCTTATTTTGCATATGGCCCGTAATGTGCCCCCTCCACCTTCTCTTTGGAATCCGAACTGTCGGGCTGTTCCCGGGTTTTGACAGAAAGTCCGTTTGGCTCCGGCCGCCTTGGAAAAGAGAGGTTGTTCTCTAAAGTTCTACCTGCTCTCTGGGGCATTTTCAAAGGGTATTTGAGTAGATTTCAGTATATTTATGAGACTTTTGAAAATCAAATATCATAGGATGAAAAGGAAGGCCACAAAAAAGACATATTGTTTGCATAAAACCGACGTCCCCTGACTTTGCCAGATTCTGTTCCGGAGGTTACCAACCTTCTGTTTCAGAACAGGAAAGCAGCTGAACCTCAGGGAGTCACCTCCACACAGGCCTCCTGGATAATTACTCAGCCGACAGTTCAGAGACGAACGAATCCTGCACGGCTTCCAAAGATGAACTCATTATGTCTTAAACATGAAAATAATTCCCATTGGGTTTTTCAGATCTTTGTGCTTTCTGTAAGTATGTGGTTTACCTGTTTAAGGACTTGCCAGAGAGGATGAAAAATGCCTTTCTTCACAGCGATATCTTAGGCTTTAATTACTGCTATTTTTGATCTTCTAGCTGTAGATCTAGAATTAAACAGTTTTCCTTTAATGTGGGCAGCAACTTTTTTTAAAAAAAGGTCTTTTTTCAAGGTGTAGGCTTAAAATGTTTTTTTTTTCTACATGAACAGCTTGAGTAGAGAGAAGAGAAAGTGCCAGTGGATGGCCTTTTGTTTCACTAGGAAGCTGCTGGGACATTTTTCAGAACGGTCTGGAGTAGCGTATGTTGCCCAGGCTGAGGAGGCACAGGTGTGCGTGGTCACCCACAGGCTTGGACATGCGGTCATAGCCGAGGCGCTCTCCCCGCCCCGTCCCTCTAGCATATCGTGTGAAGATGGAGTGTGCACCCAAGGGGCTTGTGGGCCTGGAGGCTTGGGGGCTGGACAGGGAGAGGGTATTGTGTGGTGCTTTGAAGTATCTCTACATGCCACCCGAGAGGCGAAAAAGGCAAGTTTAGCTTAGAATTTATCCCCTCTGCGGGAGCAGCAGTTGACGTAATGGCTATGTTGCTGGACTCCCATGTAGTCGACTGTGGTTCGAGTCTTGGACCTGTGGCTTAAACTCATGCCGGGTACATGTATGTGCGTGCCCAAGATCCTAAGAGGAGAATGGAGGAGAAGGGATTGCGGCGTGGCCATCCCCCCGGGGGGTGATTTCTCTCTCCCTGTCTCTCTGTCTTTATGGCGAGTGCATGCGCCCTGTGGCAAAAAAAACTCTTAAAAATATAAAGAATATATGCCTTCTGCTATAGTTTTGAAAATATGTCCATTGAGGGAAGATACTTAAAAAAAACAAAGCAGTCTAATCAGTTTTATTTTTTTATTTTTTAATTTGCTATAGAGTGCATGTGCTTGCTAGAGAGAGGGAGAGAAATCAGGCCCCGGGGACAATGGCCATGCCACAGTCTATTCTCCTCTTGGACTCTGGGCACACATGCCTGCACCTTCGTGTAGTCCACCATGTGGGGTCCAGGCACTTTAACCCGCATGCTACCTGCTGGCCCCGCTTGAACACGTTGATAAAATACAGTATATGTTTCCCTCCGTTTCACTTGGAGGGCGGGTGTACAGAAATGTCAGTAAACAGCCTGGAAAAGAGGAAGTCTCGGGAACAGGAAGGATGGAGCCAGCGGCCCGGGGTCAGGAGAAGGACGTTCCAGCAGGTGTCACGAAGTGACAGAGAGCTGCCTAGCCAGTCTGTCTCCTGCCCGGGGCCAATGGCACCCTGAAGAGCCTGCTGGCCAGGAGATGGCACCGAGGACAGGGGGCCCCGAACAGCGGTGTCCAGGCGGTGCTTGCTCAGGTCCCGAGGCTGTTCTGTGTGCTTTAGAGCACCCGTTTCATCCAGGTTATTCGGCGTTACCGGCTCAGGGGCCCAGGGGGGGGCTAGCCCATGGTGAGTGGTAGGGCAGGGCTGAGATGTGGGGGCAGGACGGAGTCTCTGCAGTAGTGACTGGAGGTCCCACAGGAAGAAGAAATGAAGTAAGCAGTAGGTCAAGGGGGGGGGGGGCATGGTGACAGCCCTTGTCCTGCTGGGGGAGCTGGCCATTGTCAGGGGAAGGAGAGGAGGAGTGCTTCTCTGCAAGTTCTCAGAGCCAGAGGCCCACGGAGTCAAACCCACTGGATTGCAGCCAGGCAGGAGTGGCCATGAGCCGAGAGGAAGTGTCCCTGCCCTGCTGACCCTCATGCCAGGCTGCGGTGAGGGCCATGAGGAAGTGTGCCTTCTGGGCTGAGGGATAGAGTCTGGGCAATCCCTGTGGTTCACGCTGGAAAAGGGGCCGGGGGGTTCAAGCTGCTGCTGTGACTGCCATTGGTGTCCGAGGGTCAGCTGACTGCCCTTCCAGGCCCCCAGGTTTGGGAGAGCGGCTCAGTGGACGCCACTGCCCCAAGGACTTAAAGCATAGAACACCGTGTCCATCGGGCCAGGATGGGTTACTGCCAGGCTTTGACCTCCTGAAGGAGGACGTGTGGGCTTGGGGTGGATCAGCAGCTTGTCCCCAGGTCAGCGGCTTGTCCCCGGGTCAGTGGCTTGTCCCCAGCTCCGCAGCTGGCCAACGACAGAACCAGGTGGAGTGAACCTGGCTGTGCACCTCGGGTGACGGGCTGAGGCCTGGCTGTCCGCCTCCGTGTGGGCTTGTAAGACCTCATCTAATTAAGCTCGGGGCGTCTGCACCCCCAGACCTCACCTAGAGTTATTCCGTGTTTCACGTGGCACACTGATGAACACGGGCTGACTGGGAGTGTCAGGGCTGTGAGGGGGTGGCAAACATGACTCATTTCACACCTCTGTCTACAAATGGCGGACGCGCTGCTGTGGAACTTTTGGGACAAGTGAGATCATAGGGCGATTGGCTGGCAGCTGGGAGCTGCTTCCTGCCCCCACGGCCCTTCGCCCTTCCCCGCGACGGGACGTGTCGGTCATACCAGATTTAGCCTTGGTGATACCTTGTCCTCGGGGGGCTCTGGGGACAGGTAAAAGAAGAGCTTTAGGATCCCGGGACAGGCAAACAGGCACAAGCTACTAGGCATTCCCACACGCCGGATGCCCGCACCAATGACTCATCGGACTTCCCCCAGCCTTACGAAGTGAGGGCTTCCTCTCGATCCATTTTACAGACGGGGAGCCTGAAGCTTGAGTAGATAAAGCCACAACTGAGTTATGTGGCCCCAGAAGCTGAGGGCAGTCACTAGAGACACGCTCTCCTCCTCTGGCTCGGTTACACTCCACTGCGCACCTGTCTGGAATCAGACCCACTCGCTGTGGTCCGAAGGGAAACCCAGCCGTGCCCCATTTCTCAGGCCCCAAACCTTGGCCTCCGAGGCCGTGGGAGGCCCAAAGAGAGAGCTCACTCAGTCCGAGAGGAAGGAAGCACCTCAGCATTTCCCAGATGGAGCCTCCCGCTTCCTCACCTCCAGATGAGTTGGAAGAACTGCTGGGTTTGACCTGGATTAAGACCTGAGGCCTACAAAGGGCTGTGTCATTTCAGGTGTGGTCAGGGGTCCTCACTGTGGGTGGGATATAGTTTTAAATGCCAAATGTGGGTGAATACATGGGGCCTTTGAGATCTTTCTACAGCCAGAAAGAGCATTGTGACCTAGAACTAGACATGCAGGGATATCCTGCTCAGTGGGGTTTCCCTCATGGGGCAAAGCTGTGGAGCAGGGGATGGGATCCAGGCAATGGTGTCTCCTACTACGTGTACGGAGTTCAGGGCTAAACTTTCCGACAAGCACCCTGTAAGTTTTCTCTCAAAATGGTGGTTCAGAACTTCAGAAATGAGCTACTCTTTGGAGACGGATCATCTAACACAATGCATTCTCTTAGCTGTAGTCACTTTACAGCTGAGGCAACCGAGACCTGGGGCTTTCCTCAGGTCTTTTCTGGAGTGACAAGGCTGGGACTTGAACCCATATCCCTTGGTTCCCTTGTCCAAATCCCAAAACTTGCTTAGTCCAATGACTCACCCATGTCTTTGAGTGCTTGAGGATCTTGTCTAGTTCAGGAGTGTCTGGGCAAATCCTTCCTCACAACTTCTTCCCTCAGATGAAAATGTGATCAGGCTATTATAATATATCATCTTTTTAAAAATTTTTTTAAAAATTATTTATCTAACTTTATTTATTCATTCATTCATTTTTAATTTGACCAGAGAAATACACAGACAGAGAGAGAGAGAGAAGGTGAGAAAGCAAGCCACCAGGTCCAGGACTTGAACCGTGGTCAGCCATGTGGGAGTATCCAGCGCCTTAACCACCATGCCACCCGCTGGTCATCTTAAAGAAGGATGCTTAGGCTCCCATGGGACAGGGGTGGGGCAGATCAGGAGGGTGGGTTTAAACATCTGTTTCCCTGCTTCTGTGAAAACAAAACAGAAGCTTCTCTTGTTGCAAATCTTTCCAAAACATTTGTGGCTGCATCCGGGTCTTAGCAAATAGAGCTTAATGAACATAACAAACACTCTCACGTTATTGAAGATGGTGTAACCCCTCACGGCCATTACCCTGGAGACCCCTGTGCTCGGGTTGGAGGACATACACTAGTTCGACACCTTCTAGTAGGCTCTTCCAGTTGGTTGGTCTTCTATGTTTATAAAGTAGGAAGTCGGTTATGTGGGAAGTGCGCTGAATTCTGGTTAGCTGAGGTCCTTTGGCACTGTCCTGGGCTGATCCATCTTCGTCCTACCAGCCTCCTCAAACAAAGTGAGACGCCGTAATGTCACAGACACCTCCCGGTGTTTATATGGGCACCGCAGTCTCCTTAGCCCAGGGCGTGCGTGCTGTAAATCATACCAGAGAAAGAGTGCGGCTAAGGGGTGGGTGCCAGCCGAGACTCCGAGCCTGTCCAACTCTCCTGTGCCCTTGCCCCTCTGTCAGACTCTGAGGCAGAAGGAATCCGAGCAGCACTTTGTCCTCTTCCCAGGACAGTCTGCTGTGGAGCCAGAGTCGCAGCTGCCCAGAGGCAGCCGAGGGCTGCCTGGCATTCCCCAGGTTTCTCTGGTTTCCCCGTAGACAGCCAGGGCGGGAGGGGCAGCCACCTGTCCTCTCCCTCCGGGCAGCGGGGTCTCGCAGTCTGCAGAAAGGACTGCCTCAGGCTGACTGGGGCCTCTTCTGTGAGTCTGGAGATCGTCCCATAAGTCAGGGCTTCTGTCTCCCTCCTTTAATCAGACAGAACACAAGTGCACGTTTCTCGGCCTCCGAGCGGTTTCTGGTTGGGCCCAGAGCATGCGGCTCCTAAGGCGTCTCCTGTGTTTCCAGCCGTGCTTTCAGGGTGGGAGCAGCCTAAGTCCTGGGGCTCGATGCCATTGCAAACGTGCAGCGACAGGGGGGCCGAGGCCAGAGCCTGGAGCTGGAGCAGCAGGTGTCACGAGGGCCGGGTCTAGCGGCCATCGCGGGGATACTGGAGGTCCCCCAAGCTGCTGCCCCGGGGATGCCCTCCCACTCCCATGAGGCCTCTCTCACTCCTGGCATCAGCAGCTCCTCGCACTTACTGCTGCCCCCCGTACCCTGAATTCTGGCCTCCTTGGCTCTGAGTTTACTTTCTGACCCGTCTGAGGGCGCATCTCCTGCTGCCCTGATCCATGGCGGAGGCGGAGAGGAGGAGGGGAGGAGGAGGAGGGGAGAGGTGGGGGGCATTAAACTGCTTCAGTTCTTTCTCCTCCTTTTGGAAACATGTGACGTTTCCTGTGGGTTCCTTGTGGGTTCGGTCTCCAGTCTGTGGTCCAGTCACCCGTGTGCGAAGGTGTGGGTGGGAAGGAGCCTCCACTAGCCAGCAAGGGCTGCAGGCGGCTGCTCCCTGCACCCCAGGGCAGCCAGCGCATGTGGGCAATTGAGTCTTTCTAGAGTTGCCTCAGCTCCCACGGAAGGCCTGGTGCATGGGAGACCGGGCACAGCGGGGAGAAGGTGAGAGCTGGGTCTTTGACTCTGACAATCCAAATACACTTTCCAATTCAAGGACAAAGCCAAGGACAGTCTGGCTTTTCAGAACAAATGAAAGAGACATGCCCGCAGCCCCCAGGCCTGCCCAAGCTCCACGTTCAGCCCTGCTTGGGGGGCCCAGCACACGCGTGGGTCGCTCACACAGCCGGAGACAGGTGTGGGGGCCACGCGGAAGGGCCCGCAGCCCCGATGGGACTCCCCTGGCACTCCTTTCTCGTAGGCCTGATCGGGAGGCGGCGGCCTTGCCCTGTTGGACACAGATGCCTACAGAGCCCTGTTGTTCCCCTCAGGTAACAAATGCCACAGGCCTGGGCTGGCCGCTGTCCTGGAACCCAGCTGCTTCCCCGCGTCAAAGCAGAAGGGCTCTTTGTTCTAACTGTCACATTTGTTGTTTGGAAGGATGCTCTTTGACTGCGGAGTTTTCTGGGTGACCTTTCTACAAGCAAGCAGACGTCCCCGCCAAGGTTGCAGAGCTTGGCCAGGAAAGGTTACCTCCACTCATCCAGGCTGCCTTCACCCAGGAGAGAGTGCAGGCAGGTGTCCAGGCTGGAGCCCCAGAGGGTCGCCAGCCCGCCCCCACCGCTGCCCCGCTCTGCCTGTTTCCCTGGCCTAGACTGGCTGCGGCCCCCCACAGCCCGACTGCTCAGGACAGGTGCTCTTAGAGCGGATGTCTCGATCCCCCGAGACAGCACGCCCGGGGTCACCCCCAAACAGTCGAGCCTCCGCTAAGAGGTTCTTAGGGGTTTCTTGAGACGACACATTTGAAGGGTTCACCCTCCAAAGAACCCTTTTTGAATAATCGCCCTTTCCGAACCAACAAAAAATGACAATTTCTGGAAGCCAGGTGGAGATTCATGTGTTCCTTATTACCCCAGAGCAGTCTGATAACCCCTCATCCACGGTCTCGGGCTGGCCGGAGAGATGGTTTTCACCCAGACCTGCTCTGCGCTAAGCTGAGGAACAAGGCCCGGCTGGGATTTACGGGTGCGGGGCTGACCTCGGCCCCTGTCCAGTCACTCCTGGTAAGCCCAGGCTGTTTATTTTCCTTCTGGGCGGAGGCCTCGAGGCAGCGTAATTAACCTCAGAGCTGCTTCAGGCGAGGTGGGAGAGAAAGATGCAGGGAGGGTGAAGCCGAGGCTCTGCGAGGTGCTAGGGGCCGGGGTGTGAAGTTCTAATGACTCATGGCAGCTGTTGACTCGGGCTTCTCAACAGACAGCTGTGAGAGCAAGCCACGGCGGGCCCCGGGGAGCAGGTGGCGACGTGGGCCGCCTGCCCCGACCTGCCTCCATTAGCTATAATTACGCCGTGACTTCTGCCCGAGGCAGCCAGCAGCGACAGGCCTGCCGCCACTGCCAGGGACCCTCAATTTTAGACAGTGGTCAGTCAGCTGTAAAAATGGGCCACAGTTGGCAACGGCAGAAGGAGACCGAAGCCTGAAGCAATTTTTCTTTGAAATCAGCTTCTAAATTGCAGGGAGTGCAAGCAAATTGGCACATTCGCCAGCTCCTGCCTTCTGGGTCCTGTCCACTGCCTCTCCTCACCCGTCAGCTCTGGGGGTGTCGGGGCCTTCCCTGGGTGGGGCAGGACCAGGCCGTGCTCGATGGGAAGGGTGGCCACAGCTCGGCTCAGAGACGATTTCTTTCTTTCTTCCTTTTTTTTTTTTTTTAAAGAGAGATTTTTGCTATAGGGTGCATGCACTCACTGGAGAGACAGAGATAGACAGAGAGACAGAAAGCGAGGAATCAGGGACCAGCAGATGGCATAATGGCTACGTCACTGGACTCCCATGTAGTTGACCGCGGTTCCAGTCCCGGACCTAGTGGCTTAAACTCATGCCGGGCGCGTGTGCGTGTGTGCCCAGGATCCCGAGAGGAGAATGGAGGAGAAGGGATTGGGGAGTGGTCATCCCCTCGGGGGTTGATTTCTCGCCGCTTCTCTGTCTCTGTCTGTCTTTCTGGTGAGCGCATGTGCCCTATAGCAAAAACCTCTCCAAAAAAAGAAAGAAATTACTGTCCCCAGCAGCAGGATGGCCACACTGCAGTCCCTTCTCCTCTTGGAGCCCTGGGCAAGCATACACACGCCCATGAGTTCTAAGCCTCCAGGTCCAGGATTCGAACTGTGCTCGACTATGTGGGAGTCCAGTGACATAACCATTATGCCATTATGCCACCTGCTGGTCCGGGCACAGGGATGATTATGTGTGCGTACATATCCTCATTTCCGGCGTAGAGTACGTTTCCACCTTGTACACTGCGAGCACCATTCACAAGAACCTGTAACCTCCGGGGACATGAAAACCAGAGAGGTACCCAATGCTCATTCAAAGAGAAGTGCTCCATGTCCCCTCCCATACTCCTGGGTCAGAGAGCCGCCTTCTTAGGCAGAGCATTGTCGTATAATTTAGCTGGTTTAAATTCCAGAATGTTCCTTCACTAATCAAAACTGAAATGAAATGGCAGGCAGCCCGCGTGAGGTCAGCTTTGCCGGGTCGCTTGGCATTTTCAGCTCTGGCTTCTGCCTGCCGGCCGACGGGGCATCGTCTGCACTGAGGGCGGAGTGGCCAGGACAGGGGACGCGTCTGCACAGCGGCGACCTCAGGGCCCGAGAGCACACGCTGTGTTCCTCCCACACAAATTCAGATGCTGCCTCAGTCGCCCGAGAGCCCGGTGACCTTTGGGCAAGGAACACCATCTTCCTAAGCCTCAGATTCCTCATCTGTCGGTGGGGATGCTAACACTACCTCATGGCTAGTTCAGGGCTAAGCAGTGGGTGCGAGGTCGCTGGCCTCTCATGAATGCGTGGTGAGTGTCAGCTACTCCCAGTCATCACAGACCACCCCTTGAGCTTGGGTTCCATACCTGAGGCCAGGCGCTGGGACCCGGCTCACATCCTGGTTCTGCTCCCGACGTGAGCCCTGGCCTCGCCCTCTCATCCTTTGCACCATGACTCATCACCAGCGGAGCCAGTCCTTCCACGGCGCCCAGTAGGTCCTTTGAACTCTGATTTCTACTCCCTTGTCTTCCTCTTTCCCTACCTCTCCTCTACACCTATCTTAGGTATAAGCTGAAGACTCACCTCCTCCGGGAAGCCTTCCCTGAAGCTATGTTAAGGGCCGCTCCTTCCCTGGAATTCCTAGGGCATGCATTAGCAGCCTTGCTGTGTATCTTGTGACCCTGCAATACTAATCAGCTTTAGGTGAGTCCATGTTGCCCCTTAAGCCAGATGGCTACGAACGCTAGGACAGTGGCTTTTCTACTTCTCAGTATCCCGCCCAGTGTTCGGCTCAGAACAGGTGCTCAGCAAGTGCCTGTCAGCTCAGATGGATGTGGGAACTCAGACAGGACTGGGGACGAGCTAAGGTCAGAGTTGGTCCTGGTCACCCCTGGTGCTGACTCGTCCAGCCCATATTTATGAGGTGCTGCAGGCACGAGGGTACAGCAGAGAGCAAACTCCGGGAAGTACCTGCTTCCCCAGCCGTTTGGCCTCACACTGAGTGTCGATGGGGTGATGCCTCTATGGGGATTAGCAGGTGTGTGAGGGCCATGGGGTGCAGGTCACAGGTGCTGTAATACCTCGGCCCACGGCAGCTCCGGCCACCTGATTCCTTGTCCATATTGTTCCTGGTGAGCGCTGCCCCACAGACGTGAACGACATCCAGAGGCAGAGGTGGAACGGGAGCCATAACTCTCAAACTCTGAGTGTGCGCTGGGAGCCGTGCACGCGTGGGTGTGACCCGCTGTCCCCTGGCTGGGGGCCGGCACCTGCTCTGCAGACCCATACCTCCCACCACATCTCCGCTCGCCCGAGCCCTGGGTCAGGTGCTGATGCCCTCGGTGGCAGCAGACGCCAGCCTCTCCTCAGGTCGCCCACGGCACTGGGATGTGAGGGACAGGAGAGGGTCCCCTTTGTCTGCCTGGGGGTGTTCTAGTTGTTAGGAGTCTCAGCTCCCCTTTGCAGATCCTGCTGTGGCCTGGCGGGCCGCTCCTGGCGGCAGACCCGGCTGACTGCAGAGGGAACGTCCTGCAGGGACTGCGCCCGCGTGGGCTGGGCCCCACCGCCGCAGAGGTCTCACACCTACGCATCCAGTAAGCCGTCTGGCTAACCCCCACACGCTGTGCTTCTCTGATAACCCTGCCTGATCCAGCTCACCTGTGGGGTCCTCACTGCCTTCAGGTTCCACGGCCACGCCTTATCTACGAGTCCACATAAAATGAGCATGGCGAGAACCCTTAAAACCCCCGATTTAGAGGTGAGGGACCCCTCCCCGTCTCCCGGGCTGTGGAAGGGGAGGATGGGGGTGCTGTGGAAGCCGTGGATTCGTGCATGATTGCAGCCAGAGGGACGACCGCGCTTCCGACCGCGGGCTCGAGGTGAGAGGTCGGTGCAGCCTTTTTTTTTTTTTTTCTTTTGAGAGGTTTTCGCTATAGGGTGTGTGCGCTTGGCAGAAAGACAGAGAGAGACAGAGAGACAGAAAGCGAGAAATCACCCCCCGGGGGGATGGCCACGCCGCAATCCTTTCTCCTCCATTCTCCTCTTGGGATCTTGGGCACGCACGCACACGCGCCCGGCATGAGTTTAAGCCACCTGGTCCGGGACACGAACCACGGTCAACTATGTGGGAGTCCAGCGACATAGCCATTACGCTAACTGCTGGTTCCCGGTGCAGCTTTTCTTGTGGTTCAGCAGGTACTTGTTGCTGGCTTCTGTGAACTGGTGGTGGGAAGGGGTACCAAGGAATCCCGTCTCCCAGATTTGGGGAGCGTTTGCCTTCAAAGGGACAGCAGCCTCCCTCTGAAGGAGGTGGCCCTGAGGCTAGCCTGGGGCCGGAGCTTCCCACAGGAGTGGCCCCAGCAGCTCTGGAGCCGCCAGGGCTGGACTGAGCACCCCCGAGGGCGTAGACCTGAGGCTGAGCAGCCTGGGCGGGCTGCACAGACCTGAGCCGGACCTGAGGCGGGCTGCACAGTCCCGGGCTGCGCCTGAGGCGGGCTGCACAGACCTGAGGCGGGCTGCGTAGACAGGAGACCTGAGGCGGGCCCAGGAGGCAGACCTGAGGCGGGCTGCGGAGACCTGAGGCGGGCTGCGGAGACCTGGAGACCTGAGGCCGCCAGGGCAGTGCGGGGGCAGGCGGGCCGCGGAGGTGGACTGAGCAGCACCCTGAGGCCCGAGGCTGCGGGCCGCGGAGACCTAGACCTGAGGCGGGCTGCGGGCCGCGGAGACCTAGACCTGAGGCGGGCCGCGTAGACCTGAGGCGGGCTGCGGAGACCTGAGGCGGGCCGCGTAGACCTGAGGCGGGCCGCGGAGACCTGAGGCGGGCCGCGGAGACCTGAGGCGGGCTGCGTAGACCTGAGGCGGGCTGCACAGACCTGAGGCGGGCTGCGTAGACCTGAGGCGGGCTGCGTAGACCTGAGGCGGGCCGCGGAGACCTGAGGCGGGCCGCGGAGACCTGAGGCGGGCCGCACAGACCTGAGGCGGGCCGCGTAGACCTGAGGCGGGCCGCGGAGACCTGAGGCGGGCCGCGGAGACCTGAGGCGGGCCGCGGAGACCTGAGGCGGGCCGCGGAGACCTGAGGCGGGCTGCACAGACCTGAGGCGGGCTGCGGAGACCTGAGGCGGGCTGCGGAGACCTGAGGCGGGCTGCGGAGACCTGAGGCGGGCTGCGGAGACCTGAGGCGGGCTGCGGAGACCTGAGGCGGGCTGCGGAGACCTGAGGCGGGCTGCGGAGACCTGAGGCGGGCTGCGGAGACCTGAGGCGGGCTGCGGAGACCTGAGGCGGGCTGCGGAGACCTGAGGCGGGCTGCACAGACCTGAGGCGGGCTGCGGAGACCTGAGGCGGGCTGCACAGACCTGAGGCGGGCTGCACAGACCTGAGGCGGGCTGCGGAGACCTGAGGCGGGCTGCGGAGACCTGAGGCGGGCTGCGGAGACCTGAGGCGGGCTGCACAGACCTGAGGCGGGCTGCGGAGACCTGAGGCGGGCTGCGGAGACCTGAGGCGGGCTGCACAGACCTGAGGCAGGACGCCGAGGAAGCCTGTGAAACCGCGGTGAGATGTGTGGCAATGCACATGTTCACGCGAGGAAAACACGGAGATGGGGAGAAAGGAAAGCGGCGGGAGCAGTCACCTCCCGAGGCGCGTTCTGCAGCGCGGTGGCGAAAGCGGGCTCTGCCGCGGCTCCGCCGGCCTCACTCCATCATCCTCCCGCAATGCTGCGCTATCTCCGGTTCTGTTATTCCTTCCTCGCACCTCAGGATGCCCAAGATGTCTGACAAGGGAACGTGTCAGAACACGCTTTATTTTTCCAGCACCACGAGGGATTGTTACCGGGAGGGGACCCGGAGCCCGCCGCTGCCGGTGGTCCTGCCCTGGCCCGCAGCAGAGTTCGGCTGGGCCCAGAGCCCAGGTCTGGCCTGATGGCGCCCAGCTCCTTGCCGGTGGCCAGGGACCCCAGCCTCCCTCCCGCAGAGACAGCACCTGAGCACTTCCGTTCTGCTTCTCGAATTCCTTTGTTATAAACAGAAACGAAACTAACCGAGCTCCCCTGAGGAAAGGACGGGAGGCTGTGGGAGTGGGGACACGGTGCTGCCACCGTGCCATTTCCCACCTGCCGCTGAGAACCTGCAACCCAGAGGCCGCCTCCCTGGCCCGCCCACTCCTGCCTCACCGCCCTCGGGCCACACCTCGGCGTCCAGCCTCCCCGGTCTTGGGTCCCATCTCTGCCTGCGGTGTTCAGGCTCAGGAGGTGCCAGCTCTCCTTGGCGAAATCACCCCCTCTGTGATCCGGGGCTGGGACGGCCAGAGCATCGCTTTGTTTCAGAGTGGCACTTTCTTTTCTTTCTTTTTTTTTGGAGAGGTTTTTGCTATAGGGCGCGTGCGCTCGCCAGACAGAGAGAGACAGAGAGACAGAAAGCAAGAAATCAAATCACCCCCCAGAGGGGATGGCCACGTCGCAATCCCTTCTCCTCCATTCTCCTCTCGGGATCTTGGGCACGCACGCACACGCGCCCGGCGTGAGTTTAAGCCACCGGGTCCGGGACTCGAACCACGGTCGACTACATGGTCGCGGTCCAGGGACATAGCCATTACGCTAACTGCTGGTCCCTCAGCGTGGCACTTCCAGCAGTGGGACAAGCCGCTAACCTCCAGGAAGGAGCTGTCGAGGACACGCACTCCCCCGTACCGCGCTCCCAGACGTTGGGTGGAAGGCTGGAGCAGCGTTCTGCCAAGGGCCCGCCTGCTCATTTCAAAACTGAGCTGAGAGACCAGCAGGTGGCGTGGTGGGTAAGATGTTGGGCTCTCACGCGGTGGACTGCGCTTGGAGTTCTGGACCTAGCGGCTTTAAATTCACACTGACATGTGTGCATGGGTGTCCAAAATCCTGAGAGGACAGTGGAGAAGAAGAGACTGCAGTGTGGCCATCTCCTCTGGGGGGCAATCTCTCACTTTCTATTTCTGTGTCTCCGGAGGTGAGTACACACACCCTATAGCAAAAATCTCTCAAGATAAATACATAAATAAATGAATAAATACATAAATAAATGAACTGAGTGGGCAAGCAAGTGGCATGATAGGTAAGGCAGTTCGGGTCCTGGACCTGGTGGCTTGAGGATTGTGCCAAGTGCCTGTGTGTGCATGCCCGGGGGCCTGAGAGGAGAGTGGAGGGACGCAGTGTGGTCGTCCCCTCAGGGAGTGATTTATCTCTCTCTCCTCTCTCTCTCTCTCTCTCTCTCTCCAGTGAGTGCATGCAATGGCAAACCGGGCATTTGCGTGCATGCCCAACATCCCAAGAGGAGATTGGAGAAGGGATTGTGGTATGGGAGGGGGCGATCTCTCACTTTCTGTCACTGTCTCTCTGGTGAGTGCACGCACCCTATAGCAAAAGCCTCCCCCCCCCCAAAAAAATCCCCCAAAAACCTCAAAAGAAAAGGAATGGAAAGAGAATGAATGGAGCCAGTATGGGGCATCGGTTTCCTTCTCTCTTATGATAATAAAAAGCTGTTTCCCTGGGAGAGTTTTGAAGCCACAGGAAAAGCGTGACTGCCTGGGTTTACTACTCCATTACTCTATGCCAGGGGTCTCCAGCCCCTCCGTTTCCCTGGCTTCCCAGGAAGATGCTCTTCCCGGCTGCCATTACGCGCGTCTTGTGCAGGAGCAAGCCCTAAAGGAGCCCTATAGTGCTTGGAAGCTTCATTTTACTTGAAACGCACGACCTCTCTCCAAACCTTCTTGATCCGACCTCACACTGCAAGACGGTTTACAGTCTCTGTGCAAGCCCTGGGCTTCTCTGTGGCTTCTTGGACCACAGAGTTTCTACCTGGAAAGCTTGTCCGATGGTTCCAGTTGTCCAAACTCACCCATTCTGAAGACTGAGCACGAATCTCAGATCCTCCGCAAGGCCTTGGTCGAGACCCAAGCACCCTGCTCCCCACCCCTGAGGTGACCCCCTTCCTCTCTAGGTTCCCGTAGCAATTTTACTTTAGTCTGTTTCAGGGGTCTCGTGCATTTCCGCTTTATGTAGTGGTTCTCTGGCTCACGGTGGAGTGGTTATGTACGTGGGTTCTGGAGGCAGATTTTCTGGACAGCCCTGGCTCAGGCGTTGATTGTAGGGCCTCGGGCAAGCTAATCCGCTGCTATGGGTGTCAGTGTCTCCGTCCGTGGGATGGGGATTGTGACAGCTGCTGCCACACAGGGCGACTCTGCTGTCAGACGAGCACATGGCAGTGAGTGTAGGTGGGCTGGCAGTGCTCAGGGCGGGGCGTGACTGTCACCGTCATGCATCGTGCTCCTCCTTTCCCCTTAAGCCTCATGGCTGGGCCCATCTCTTTCCACCACGAACACCTTCCACGTTGAGACACGTTTATAACATCAATAAATCGATGGCCGAAGAACAAATACAATGTCTTTTTTTGTGAGTTGAGCCAATTCCCATCCATTAGTTTCGAGTTACAGGGAACTTGATAAACTAAGGTGGGTTTCAGATGGCACTGTTAGCCGTGCCCTCCACCGTATCGGATGGCACTGTTAGCCGTGCCCTCCACCGTATCGGATGGCACTGTTAGCCGTGCCCTCCACCGTATCAGCAACCGTCCTTTCTGTGAAGCCAGCTCATTGTGCTGGCCACGCCTGTGCCAGGAGAGACAGAGCCCCCGCACCCAAGTGCCGGGAAGTGGGTTATTGCGCTCAGACAGTGAGGGACAGCAGACAGCGAGGGACAGCAGACGGTGAGGGACGACAGACCTAGGCTTCGCTGCAGGTTGGCTCCCGAGCCGCAGGAGAGCTCCCTGGAGTCCCGATGTGGACGCCCGCTTGCCCTGCAGGTAGGGGCTGGGGAAAGCGGCCGCCCTGGTCCTCTGCGCAGGGCGATGGGGATGCGGGGTGGCCGCTGCAGGCCGACCACCTCCGGGAGAGCCTGGAGCAGACCAGAGGCGTCCCTGCTGCCCTCACTCGGGCACTCCCTTCTCGGTGTTGCTGCAGTTCTCTGAGGAGCACAGGCAGGAAAGGTCTGTCCTCACATTGTCACTTCAGGCCCCGCCACCCAGAGACGATGTGGAGACCCTCTGGACGACATTGTGTGGAGATGGCACAAAGCCAGTCCTGGCCCTCTGAGAATGTGCAGCTTAAACCACGCCTTCGAGCCAGAGCCTGGTGACGGAAGTCACTCCCGGGCCTCGGCCTGTCCAGCAGGCCCGACCTCTGGCTGCACTACCTGGCCCACTCTGCAGAGACTAGCCAGCTAGGCCAGAAGTGGGATCTGGAAACAGGAGTTCAAGACTCAGAAGCACCTCAGACCTAGGAAGGGCCTCGAGGAAGCCGTGAGGTTTTTGTCACAGACACAGTGTGACCTTGCAGACGGTAGCGCGTCCCCCACATGTACCATCTTGTGAAGGGGACGGGAGGCTCGTCCTAAGTCTCGTTCCTGTGCCTCCTCTCTTTGGGGTTCTGGAGCAGGTGGGAGAAAACGGGATGATGGGAAAGAAGTGAGGGGAGAGAAGAATGCACACGGGAGACTGCAGGAGAGATGCGTTGTTGGAGGGCTGGAGAGGATGACCACGGAGAACGTCCCAGGGAGGAGAGGCGCTTCCCATTTTTACATCTTTCCCCCGTTGCTATGACAGTAGAAGCTGTCTGGAACGTGGATGAGGCGGAGGAGAGTGAAGGAGCAGTGCCCGAGAGGATGGCCTGGAGGAGCTGGCCCAGGCAGGCTGGCCTGTGGCGGCAGGTGTGGCCAGGTGGCCGTGCACCATGGGGGGTCATGGCCCCGAGGTGCACTAACAGCTCTTTCCTTTCTCAATGAGAACTTTGCACGTTTTACCCGCGGCAGAGAAGTGGGACTGTGATCGTTGGCACTTCATCACGTTTCTCGAGGGCACGAAGCTTTGCTGCACTCCAAGATGCCCGGAGGCCGGGGAGGAGCGACACCCACTTTGTCCCTGAAGTGGTGTTTATGGCAGCTGTTTGCCCACTTATTTAAACTCATTCATTCAACCAGAAAGTTCCCTGAGCAGAACGGAGGTCTGGCGCTGCCAGAGAAGGCTGCAGGGAGGGCCTGGTGGGCTCAGAGACGTGACCGGGAATGAGGCAGGAGCGACAGTCTTGAAAAAATTCATGAGAATCAAAACCCTGCCCAGCACTGGCTTGGACCTCATGGTCAAGCAGCATAAAGTTCTGCCTTTGCCAGTTACCTGAGCTGGGTAAGTGCACCAGGGAAGGCTCGCAGTGCCGCCTGCGGAGCCGAGCCGAGCAGCAGCCACTCGGCTTCCCTAGCCCACTCAGACACCCGAATGCAGCAGCCTTCGTGTTGAAAGCAACACAGTTACATTGACTTAAATAACTGAAGGACCTATAAAGTCCTCGCAGGGTCCCTAAGGCCTTAAGCACAATGTCTCACATCCTGACAATTAATTGCCAAATGGGGGAGGGTGCTGTGTGGAGGGTTCCAGCTGCCCTGTCCTGCCCACGGGTGCCCCCCCCCCCCCGAGCAGGCTGCTCCCTTCCTGGGGGCCCTGACTCCCCTCCTGTACAGCCGGGCACTGAAGGCCATGAAAGGACAGCCCAGGAGCTGAGCCGTGGCCTGAATCTTCCGGAGCTCGCCTCCCTGGCCACGCCCTGTGCTCCCGGGCATTACAAAGTCCACTTAGGCTCCGGGCTATGGGAGATGGGAGCCTAGGCCCACACAGCCCGGGTCATCCCTCTGACGGCCCGACAGCCCCTCTCCCTGGATACAGGACCCCGTCCTCCGCCGAGGTGGCCTCACCGAGGCTCCTCTCTTTGCTGAGCCAAAGGCCCACTTTCTGAGGGCTGCAGAAACCTGGTCACAGGACAGACCCGAGGAAACCTCAGGGCCCCGATGACTGTCTTGTCCTAGCTCAGCAACGCTAACAGGACCCTCAGGAGCTGTCAGACAAAGCCACTTGTTTCTTTATTGCCAGGGTTAGGTAGGTGTGCACCCTGGAGAGGGACAGAGGGAGAGAGGGAGTGAGGAAGGATCCCTGCATGGGCAGTGGCCATGTTGTAATCCCTCCTCCCTTCTCCACGGGTTTGTCCTCTCAGGACTTGGAGCGCATCTGCGCACGGAGCGTTCTCCACGCTGTTGGGTCTGGGCCTGGGACTGGGCAGTGGGCCAGCGGGATCCTCTTGCTTTAATCAGCAGGGCCTCAGCTGGCCCCAGACAGAGCCCGTCCAAACTGCTCCCAACTCTGGGTGACAGCCGAATCTCCGAGCACAGCAGAGAGGGCTGGGGCGGTGTCTGTCTCGTGTTGGAGGAGTTTAGCTCGGGCTTGGCAGCCTTGTTTCTGGAGGAGCCGTGTAAGGGTAAACTGTGTGTCTGTCGGGTATGTGCTCTGATGTGTAGCCGAGAGCTGGGCTCCAGCCAGCACTCACTCGCAGGGAACTGGCACAGTGAGTAATGGCGGGTCTCCACCATGGAGTACTACGTCACTACGGAAAGGAAGGAGGCAGGCCAGGGCCTCGGACAGACCTGTGGGTTCAGTGGTAAAGGTGGCCAAGTGCAGGCCAGTGTCTGCTTGTGCTGTTTTTATAACAGTGCTTCTGCACCTGCCTTACATTAGCCCCCAAGAAACCTTTTTAAGACAGGCTTTCCCAGGAACCAGCAGTTAGCATAATGGCTATGTTGCTGGACTCCCACGTAGTTGACCGTGGTTCGTGACCCGGACCCGGTGGCTTAAACTCACACCAGGCGCGTGTGCGTGCGTGCCCAAGATCCCGAGAGGAGAATGGAGGAGAAGGGATTGCGGCTCGGCCCGGCGGCTGCAGGAGGTGGCCAGGCGTGGGGAGATGAAGGCGTCCACGCCACACCGTTGTGGATTTTGAACTATGCGGCTGTCCTGCCCAAGGCGTGTGGATGTATTTTTTCTAAAATAAACCAACCAACCAAAACAGGACACGTGAGGAAGCGCCACACAGACAGGCGCAGCCGCCCCCGCTGCAGGGTGCTGTTCCTGAACTGCGGGCTGCAGCCAGCCCACCCGCTCCCGCGCGCTGGCAGCGCCCTGACCAGGCCTGGGGGGCCTCCATTCCCAGGCGGTCCTTTGTCCTCCCCGCCCTAGTTTTCGGCACGCAGGGACACCCAGAGTACACCTGCACCTCGGAGGGCTGTTGGGAAGACCCAGCTTCTATCTAAAGTCCTCGAGGTGTCTCAGAGCAGGAGGGAGAGGCCTGAAGGAGCCCACTCTTCCTCCAGGGCACACACGGGCCCGAGCAAGGAAGGGCCTGGACGGGACAACGGGGAGGGTGTGAGAGGGGCAGGGCAGCACTCCTGGCCAGGGCCCGCTCCCTCCAACATGGTGCTCCTCGTCCTGAGACGGTGTTCCGGGGTCAGGCCTGAGGCTCAGCGGGAGACCAGACTCCCCCACCGTGGGGTTCACCGAACAGCGCTGGGCCCGTGCTTTGCTACGGCAGCGATTTCCATTTGATTGTGTAATAAGCCGAGACAGCCAATAAGGTCTGCCCGATCGCGCCCCTTCCTTGCTTCAATGTCCAGCATTGCAGTGTATGTTTGGGACAAATGGCTGCCTTTGAAATGAGCGTTGTTTTTAAAATGTTCCAGTAAGTTAGCCACAGAGCGGAGAATCAGCACGTTTACAAGTCCCAGCTGAGCCCCTAAACTTCGGTGTCCCCATCCGTGGAGTGCGGACAACAGCGCCCACTGTCGCCATGTGATAAGGCTGCTGCGAGGAGCGGACCGTTGAATAGAGTAGCCATGCTCTAGTGGTTCGCTAGAGTAAGGTATTTCTGTCTCTATGGGAAGGGCGAGCCTTGCTTTTAACCGAGCGGAGGACACCAGCAGAAGTGCTGAACTGAGCCGCGTCTGCTCCTCTGCGGAGTGGAATTCTAGGACGAGCATACCCCTTCAGTAATAAAGACTCGCTTCTCACCTTCTTCCGAAACATGGAAGCCGCTGGTTAAATACCCCCAGGCCCCTGGGTATCCACATGGGTGGTTTAGATGCCCCAGACCCCTGGGTACCCCCGTGGGTGGTTTAGATGCCCCAGACCCCTGGGTACCCCCGTGGGTGGTTTAGATGCTCCCAGACCCCTGGGTACCCCCGTGGGTGGTTTAGATGCCCCCAGGCCCCTGGGTACCCCCGTGGGTGGTTTAGATGCCCCCAGGCCCCTGGGTAGCCCCGTGGGTAGTTTAGATGCCCCCAGACACCTGGGTATCTCTGTGGGTGGTTTAGATGCCCCAGACCCCTGGGTACCCCCGTGGGTGGTTTAGATGTGGAGGGCCGTGTGTGGACAGGCAGCCTGGGTGCGGTCTCCCTGTCAGGCCTCAGGCCAGTCCGGCCCTCCCTGGGTGCTGCCCTCAGGGATACGCACAGGGAATGGAACATGTCTTAGGAAGCACTTAGCCTCATCCCGCTAGGCCACAGCAGCGCTGAGTTCTAGCCCTGGGGCACCCCTCCAGAGCTGCCTGCCCGCCAGCGTCACCCCCTGGGGCACCCCTCCAGAGCTGCCTGCCCGCCAGCGTCACCCCCTGGGGCACCCCTCCAGAGCTGCCTGCCCGCCAGCATCACCGTCTGACATCGGTGAATTCCCATTGGACCTGCTCACCTACTAAGGTGGGTTCCTGGCAAACAATCGGGGCTTTCGTTTTAGGAGAAAGGAAACAAATGCACACTTATTGTACAAAAAAGCTTTAAAATGAGTATAAAATAAATGTGAGTGGAAGAAAACAGACATGACTCATATTCCTACTAGAGCTATGAAATGTTAACATCCAGGTTTGCAGATATTTATGTACTTATTTGCATGAAAATATCTGACTTTGCAGTTCAAGTCCTGGACCTGGTGGCTTGAAAATCACACAGAGTACATGTGCAGTCACAAGAGAAGAATGGAGCAGTGGGGATGATGGCATGGCCACCCCCAGGGAGTAATTTGGGGCACACGTGCGCACATGCTTGGCGTGAGTTTCAAGCCACCAGGTCTGGGGCTCAAGCTGCAGTTGGTCACGTGGGAGTCCAGTGCCTTAACTGCTGTGCCACTCGCTGGACCTAGCACATATACTTTTAAAGTGTGTTTCTTTCGTGACAGAGAGACAGAAAGACAAGCACACAGCAGCTCCACGATTCTCTCTCCAGCCTTCGGAGCCAGCCGGAATCGCAGGCACACGATCTACACTGGCAGGACAAGTCATCCAGGGAACCGAGTCTCCGTCTTCCAGACGGCTCCCGCATGACGGGGCTGAGCACTATTGCCCTGCCACCCCCAGGCCTCAGCGTGTCCTTCTTATCCATTGCTCTTAACTCCAAATTTAAGTCATTATAATTTTTTTTGAGAGGTTTTTGCTATAGGGCGCATGTGCTCGCCAGACAGACAGAGAGAGACGGAGAGACAGAAAGCAAGAAATCACCCCCCAGGGGGGTGCTCATTGGAGAGACAGAGAGACAGAAAGTGAGAAATCACCCCCGGGGGATGGCCATGCCACAATCCCTTCTCCTCCATTCTCCTCTCGGGATCTTGGGCACGCAGGCACACACGCACACACATGCGCCCGGCGTGAGTTTTAAGCTGCCTGGTCTGAGACTTGAACTGCAGTTGGCTATGTGGAAGTCCATTGACATAGCCATTACGCCATCTGCTGGTCCCAGCCATTTGACTTTTCAACCACGATAAAGCTAATGTGCTGCTGTCCTTGCACAGACTGCACAGTGCTTAGGACTCCCTTCAGGATGAGTTCTGAAAGGGAACTTCCTTGCTGGGCTGAAGGTCTGAACGCGCCACCCAGTCAGAGCACGTTCCAGCCGGCACTCGTACCAGCTGGATGGCGCCCTCTGCCACCTGCACCGGCTTTTTATTTATTATTTATTTGACAGCAGGTACATGCACGTGCTTGAGAGAAACAGAGAGGCAGAGGGATGTGGTCACGCCACAACCCCTTCTCCTTTTCTCTATCCTGTTGGGATTCGGGCTGGCTCACACACATGTCTGGCATGTTTCTAACGCTGCTGGGTCTGGGACACGAAGCACGCATTCAGCCATGTGCGTTCTGGCTCCTTTAACCTCTAGGTCATGGGGCCAGCCCTGGCACTGGCTTTTATCTTTTTATTAAACCTTGCCAGATTGTATTTGTGTGTGTGTGTGTGAAGCTGTACATTTTTGCACATTCTTCTTCTTTTACAACGTGGTTAATATTGTTCTTTGCCCATTTTCCAAGGAAGATATTTATCTTCTTGTTGATTCGTAATGTTTTTATCCATATCCTTTCATCATTAACCCTCATTGAAAAAGAAGGTAAATTGAAAACCGACTTCCTCAGCAGGCCACGTGCTGTCTCAGTCCGCTGGGCCGCTGTGAGACAATGCCATAGACCGGGGCTCACACCCGTCAGAGCAGAGCGAACGTTTCTCACCGTGCTGGGCTGGGAAGGCCAGGGCCCGGGGCTGGCCATGCGGTGCCAGGCGACCTCCGCTTGCTGGCCCGTGGGCCGCTGTCTTCTCGCCGTCCTGACACGCAGAGCACGCAGGGGCTCTCAGGTTTGCTTCCGAGAGCACTAATTCCGCTCACGGGGCTCCGCCCAAAAGCTCCACCGCCTCCACCGTCACACAGGGGTCAGGGTTCAGCATGTGAAATGCGGGGACAGAAACGCTCCGTCTGCAGTTTCCTGACCTGTTCTTCCACTCGCCATCCCTCCTCAGGTATGGGCATGCGTGCTCGCTGAGGGGGAGAGAGAGAGAGAGCACCCTCGGGGGTGGCCAGGCCGCAGTCCCTCCTGCTCCATCTCCCCTGATGTAGGGTGCACACACACACACACTCACGCACACGCACACACGCACGCACGCACACGCGCGCGCACACACACACGCACACGCGCACACACACACACACACACATCCCCGGCATGGTTCTCAAGCTTCCAGGTCCAGGACTCAACCCGCTCAGGTGGCCACGTGTGACCCAGCCGTCTTACCCGCTGTGCCACTGGCTGGCCCTCACCGGCAGCCTTTCTGGCACCCACGTGTTCTTGAATCCAGTCCCAGTACCACCACCAGACAGATTTTCATTAAACCTCATTCCAAAAGAAGGTAAATTAAAAATTTGTTTCCTTTCCCGAACCATTGAAATGTTCTGTGTTGTGTATCGGTTCTGTCTTGCCCACCCCAACTCAATTGGGACGCTCATTCCCCCAGCCAGGTAAGGTGGAGCAGTCCCTGCCACAGACCTGAGTTAGGTCATCTCGTTCAGGTTGTGGGTCAAGGCCCTCCTTCTCCAGATCTCGTGGTCCTCCTCCGGTCCTTTGAACTAGAGGCTTTGCTGTCTGTCACGTGTCACGTATCTCAGCAGCTCAGCTCTGTCATATGTAAGCTATATGTTCTTTTATATACTATAATTTGGTGAAGGATTGGTGAAGGACCCAGGTGGGTTTTTTCTTGCATTTTATTAATGCATTCAACTGACAAATAAGAATTGTATTTATTCATGGTGTATAACATGATGCTTTTAAATATGTACCCTTCGCGAATGGCTAAAATGATCGAATTAACATGAATTACCTCCCATACGGACCATTCTTTATGATGAGAACGCTTACAATCTAGTCTCTTAGCGGTTTTCAAGCACACGATACGTTGTTATCACGGCCACCGTGCTGCGTGACAGATCTCAAGGCCCGCCTTGCGTATGCCCCTTCTGAGTGGCCTTCAGGGCCTGGAGCAGAAGCGATCAGCCGCCATCTGATGCGAGGCGGACTGGAGGGAAGGAAGCCCATGCAGCCCTCTGCGCTCAGAGCAAAGCCGGAAGATGGAAGAGTTAGAAGGTGGATGTCAATGTTGGACACCCCCCATCCCCCGCGACACAGATATACTAGCACCCTGCTGACCCGGGACGGTCTGCCTGAAGGCGGATGGGCTCCCCGAGTTGTCTGGCTCAGTCCCACACTGCGGGCCTTCACAAGGAGTCGTAGCCCGTAGCGTCTGAGTGCGTGGTTAGGGGACGTGGGCTCAGGTTATCCAAGGCCATGCACTAGCGAAGGAAGCCATTCGCGTGACTCCGGGGTAGAACTTCAGTGGGTTATTCCAATAATGCAGCCTGTCAATATTCGCTCTAACTTCCTGAGAAGGGGAAGAGAAAGCCCCACCCTGCCTAGGATGGAAAAGGAGGGTCCGTGGAGCGTGGGGGCCAGAGGGGGCGTCATGGAGTGATGTTAGCACGAGAGCCCGAGGTCGAATCCTGAGCCTGACGGGTGGAGGCCCCGAGTCGGCACCTTTTCATCCCTCGGCTTCAGTCCAGACAGCAGTGGGGAGACAGTGGGCGTCTTGTGCTGCACGGAGACGGGCCAGACGCCCTGCCCTGCGGTACCGAGGCTTGTACTAGTGCCGGCGACTGTCACTCGCACATGGCTGCTAGGACAGGGCCTGCGCTGGTTTCTGTAGGAGCTCCCCACACCACGGCTAGCGCTCCTGTCGGCCTGAGACAAAGGTGGCGTCATTACAGACTCCGCGGACAAAGGGTAGTCCCTTGTCCCAGGCCATGATGGGACTCATGGAGGGGCCAGGGTTGGTGGAGCATGGCTCTGGATTTCACACCGCAGGAAAAGGAACTCTCTTGGGCCTGAGACTTCCTGCAGCCGGCCGCTCTGAGGGCCTCAGGGGGCCCTGCAGCGAGGGCCTGGCTCTCCGTGTGGAGGTGGGGGAGGCGGCCAGGCTATGCAGCATGGCCCCTCTGGGCGCTCCTCTCAGAGCTGGGGCAGGGGAGGCGGTGTGCAAAGAGCAGCCCCGGGCCGTTGTCCTCGCCATTATGAAAGGAACGGGCTGGAAACTTTTCTGAACGGCCGAGGTCTGCATGCCGGGTGCAGCAGCCGCGCAGCTGGGACGCCTGGGCTTTCACCAGAGGGGGGTGTTCCACACGCCCTGCCTGTCCAGTGCACCCCGGCTCCCAAGGACCCTCAGGACATGCCTCCCGGGAGAGACACAGGAGAGGCACTCCCAGGACTTCTTTGCGCTAGCGTTGCCTCAATTCCTCACGTGTCCAAGCTGGCTTCTTGTCCCTTATTTATGTGCTGGGGCCACATCGCGCCACACGGCCGTGCTGTCTCAGCCGCCTCCTCGTGTCCAGCCACGACCGCACCTCCGCGGCTCCCCTGGCGCTCTGAGGGCTCGAGTTGACCTCTGGGGCGACTCTTCCTTTTCAGACAGGGCTGTGTGGACCGCGCGGTCCTTTTCCTGGGGCAGTCAGCGGCTCCGCTGGTTCCAGAGGCCTCAGGATGCAGACTCCGACTGCGTGCATGGCGCTCCGCCCGCGGCGCCTGCAGCCCTGGCTCCTACTCCAGGAGGGAAGTGGGTGCATTTCCACCCTTGCAGAAGCGGGCTCTGTGGGGAGCAGGGCCTGGCAGTTGAGGCCAAATGCCCTTGCACGAGTCAAGGGAGGGAAAGCTGCTGATGTCTGGAAAGCTATTTGGTCATCGGGGAGTCAGGACCTGTTTTCTATGTAGAGATGCGTCACGACTCTCCGACGACCCCGTAAATACCAGCTCCGGAGCCATCAAGCCCTGCCTGCAGCCGGGGCTCCTGGGCTAAAGCAGCAGCTCACGGGAGTCTGGGCGCAAAGGGCCCCGGAGCGCAGAGAGGGAGAGCGGAGGAGCGTCTCCTGGAGCAGGGGCTCAGGGCTGTCGTGGGCCACGGTGCTCTCTAGAAATGAGGAAGCTGTGGACTCTCTGGGGTCCCCAAAGAGTGCCCGGTGGGGCGTCTCCTCGGTACCTACATATGACATAGGCCCTTTCCGGAGCGTGCCATCCCGAGGGTCTGCTGGGCGTGCGGAGCCTGTGGAGGTAGGGAGGGCAGCCTCCACCCCCGAGCCACGGGAAGGCACTGTCCAGTTTCTGGGTAATTTGGGAAGAACCTCTCTTCCCCCATGCTCTTAGCACTCCATCCCAACCGAAGGGTGCCGTTCCCTAGGTAAGTCGTACCTTCCCGGCGCCTCTAGATGCCGGTCTGGGGCAGGAGGCAAAGGCAAGGGTGCGGCCCTCTGCTGAGGAGCTCGGGCCACGCTGGTCAGATGTGCAGTGGCCACACAGCCACGAACCCCAGCGCAATTCTGGCTCTCGCAGCCTCAAAGCTGGAGTCTGTGGCCTGATTTATCACTGCCCGTAGGGAGCCCCAGGCCCCTCTGCCAGGAGAAAGGGAGGCTTCCTGGCTGCACTGCAGGTACGTTTCTCTCCCCGTGGCAGGACGAGCGTGTGCACCTGGACGAGTCCCATGGCCTTGGCTTGCAGCAGCAGCACTGGCTGGCGTCCTGGGGCCATGCCGGCCCAGCCCAGAGGACACGGTGTGTGACGTGACATGGTGGTGCTGGCCCAGCCCTCACCTTCGGAGTCAGCCCCGGCGCCTCAAGGCCAACCAGAGGGACAGGGGCTTTCATTTCCACTTCCTGGGGCCCAGAGTGGCCGCGAGCAGAGCTGAAGAGCCTGAGCAGTCACCCAACTCCATCCAGTTCTCTTAGGGCCACCGCCTCTGACCACACCCAGAAGGGCATGTCCCCCCCACCCCGTCCGTTACCCCCAGCTGTGCCAGTTCTGCTGGTTTCGAAGATGCCGTGCTTCCCACAGCCCCCCGCAGCCCATCCTTAACCCAAACACGTTAATGAAGTCCTTCCTTCAGAATCCGAAGGTATTTTCACACTCAAGCTTCAAAACGGCCCTGCGATGTGAATAGGCCTCGTTCCTCTCCCCCAGACTCGCTCCCTGTCTTACAGACAAGGGAGCAGAGGTTATGAGGACAGGGAGATGGCAGAGGGGACACGTACAGCCCTGGAATCAGATCAGGAGGACCCGGGTTCAAATCAAAGCCCTGCCCCACACTCACCAGACTGCCTCTTAGGATTCAGACTGCTCTGAGCCCAAGTGTTCTTATCTGTAAAGTGAAAATGATGTAACGAGGTTGCCATGGACACTGGCAGTTTATTGTTACTGTAATGCATGACAGAGAGAACGTGTGCGTTCATGGGAGGTGGGCGTGCACGTGAGAGAGAAAGCTCCCCACACAGGGCTGGGGGTCATGCCGGCCTCCTTCTCCATCTCAATCCACGCACAGGCACCCGGCTTCTTACCTTCAGGGCCACGTGGGGTCTGGTCTCCACATGGCACTTAACTGCTGAGCTAAGGAGCCAGCCCAAAGTGGAATCTAAAGGAAGACCCCGTGGGTGTTCGGTCATGGCGGTCGCACCGGCGGTGACCTGCCCGGGGCTGGAGCGCGTGCTGTTTGTTCTTCCACGTTCGTGTCCTGGCGTGTGGCGCTTCTTCAGAGCATGACCACTGACCGCGCTAGGGCGTGGCTGGCACGTTCCCCAGGCGACCCCTGAAATGACCCGGCCTCAGTGACGTCGTTCCTACGTGATTTTAAATAGCACAACCCCTGCCCCAGCCCCGGGAATCACTTGTGCTCACTGCCACGGTCCCCTCGCCGCGCCAGGGCCTGGGCGCGTGGGCTGGTGGCGGTGCTGAGCCAAGGGCTTCTTCTTTTCAAATACAGTTTCCCCTTTTGCTCAGAGCTCCCCACTGAAGCGTCCTACGGCCTGCCATCCTTTGGGGTTGCCGGGGTCCCGTTCACCCCCCCACAGCCCCTGCCACCACCTGGCCGGCCTACCCTCGGACCTGGTGCTCCCGGCCACCCTCAGCGCAGGCCCCAGACTGGCTCGGTGCCCCCCACATCCTGCTCCGGGGCCAGCACAGGCCATGTGCCCCCCCCCCCACCCCCGTCTCCCTGCACTCCCAGCGTGTCCCGGCCTCCCCGGTGCCCACCGCCCACGAAGAGTGCCCTGCCCAGCTCCGGCCTCGAGCCCACATGGGCCTCGCACCACTCAACCGCGGTCTGCTTGGAGGAGCAGTCGTCCGAGCCTCCCGCCGGTTTAGACCTCTTCCAGCCAGCGCCCCCGAGGCCGGCCTGCCCGACCAGCTCTGAGGCCCGCAGTAGCCAGCACGCCCCTTGCGAGGTCGTCCCAGTGAATCAGTGAATTAAACAGAGGACAGTCGTTACAGTCCGGAATGAACCGGTGGGACTGGTCTGAATTACCGAGAAGTCCGAGAAGTCCGGACCAGCGGGCAGCAGCGGGCGGCCCTCTCAGGTCTGCACTCCAGGCGGCCCGCTCTAGCCTGGCCTCACCACACCCCCGGGGAACCTATTTTACTGAAAAGTTCATCTATTATTAATACCACATCGATTATTTATGTGTGCTCGGTGCTTCTGAAATAGTTCCTGGGTCTTGGAAACCATGTTCCCCCTCCTGAGTATTTTAATATTTCTATTTAAAGTAGAAATCCAGTTTACACTATTAATTTCTTGTTCGTGACGGTGCACACACAGTCAGCCCCACTCCAGTCTGAACGACCAAATGCACTCTGGGGACGCAGCCCTGAGAGATGCTCCAGGAGACCGTGCGTCTTGCGGCCAAATGCTCCAGGCGTCTGTCCTGTCCTCACGCGGACAGACAGGCAGTGCCTCCCGCCGGAGTGGGGACGAGGAGGTCCTCTCCTCTCCATGGACCTTCCACTTCAACGTGGTCACCACTGCTGGCTCCTCCGCTGTGCGTCGGGCACTCGGCTGTCCCTGTCCTTGGGACACACCTGAGAACCAGTCACAGCGAGGCAGGGTGACGGGAGCAGCATACGCGGGGCCAGATCATGGGGTGATGCCTTGGTCACATGCACCCCACCTCAGGGCATGTTCATTTCAGAAGCCCTCCCCTCCCTGCACTGCTGTCCCCTCCCCTCCCTGCACTGCTGTCTCTTCCTCACCCTGCACTGCCTCCCCTCCCCACCCTGCACTGCCTCCCCTCCCCACCCTGCACTGCCGCCCCTCCCCACCCTGCACTGCCGCCCCTCCCCACCCTGCACTGCTGTCCCCTCCCCACCCTGCACTGTGTCCCCTCCACACCCTGCACTGCTGCCCCTCCCCACCCTGCACTGCCGCCCCTCCCCACCCTGCACTGTCTCCCCTCCCCACCCTGCACTGCCTCCCCTCCCCACCCTGCACTGCCTCCCCTCCCCACCCTGCACTGCCGCCCCTCCCCACCCTGCACTGCCTCCCCTCCCCACCCTGCACTGCCTCTCCTCCCCACCCTGCACTGCCGCCCCTCCCCACCCTGCACTGCCTCTCCTCCCCACCCTGCACTGCCTCCCCTCCCCACCCTGCACTGCCTCTCCTCCCCACCCTGCACTGCCGCCCCT
This sequence comes from Tupaia tana, assembly GCA_026018925.1. Taxonomy (NCBI): domain Eukaryota; kingdom Metazoa; phylum Chordata; class Mammalia; order Scandentia; family Tupaiidae; genus Tupaia; species Tupaia tana. Next base: position 1,351,329 of record JAKSZU010000014.1, read on the forward strand.
CCCCACCCTGCACTGCCTCTCCTCCCCACCCTGCACTGCCGCCCCCCCCCCACCCTGCGCTGCTGTCCCCTCCCCACTCTGCCCTTCCTGTTCTGCCACCTGGCTTCACTGACAGCCCCTTTCTGTGCCCACCTCCCACCACAGGGGACTCACCTTCCCTTCCAAGCTGTCCCACTGGGAAATTTTAGGTTAGACCATATGAATTTATCAATAGTCCACTGTTTTTTACCTACAAAGGGCAATTCCATAGAGCTTGACTCGATGCTTCTTCCTCGGCAGGGGCGACTCTTCGTCTGAGCAGGGAGGTGTCTGCAGGGGGGGGGCTGAGGCCTATCCTCCGGGGCCTCTCTCATCCCCCTCTTGTGTGCTCGTCGGCTCCCCGCGAGCTCCTACCCTTCCTGTCGGTTCCTCCACAGCCCTTGCCTCTTCTGTCACTCTGCAGGGGTGAAGGGACTCCCGATGGAGGACAGAGCTCGCTGAAACCACAGGACGGGCAGGAGCGTGAGCACGGCGGCTCTATCAGCACACGCGGCCCTCGGGCCCTCCAACCCGACCGAGTCCAGGAAGCTGTCTGAGGTGCGCCTCGGTCGGCGTGGCAGGGACATCCGAGTGGCAACGTGACCTGACCGGACTGAGGGCTGCGCTAGTGCAAGGGGACCCGGCGGGGCCACCTGGCTAGGCCGGCTGTCCAGGCCCTGGGCCTCCACCCGACACTGTCAGACAAGGCTGGGCAGAGGCCTGTGGCGCCTCTCACGCAGGAGGGCGGTGGTGAGGGTCCGTCTTTAGGTTCCATGGCTGCGCTCGGGGAGAGTTGTCTGTGCGGCCCACCTTGCGAAGGGCCTAGTGTCCGTGTTTGCCCCGGGAGAACAGGGGAGGGGAAGGCCGAAAGAAACTGCTTCCAGGGCCTCGAGTCCGGGGATGGCCTTCTGACCCACAGCTCACAGCACGCAGGCCTGCTCTGCGGTGGTGCCCGCCACTGCGCAGAGACCTGAAGCCACCCGCCTGTCCCCGATGCCCCCTTAGCTTTCCTGCTCAGGAGGGCCCATCCGCGGCGGGCTCTGCCACCGTCACGTGACCCTGAGAGTGACTGCTGACAGTGCCAGTTCTCATGCATGGGAAACTGAGGCACCCAGAAGTGAAACGCCGATGAGCAGAGCAGAGACGAGCCCTGCTGAATGGCGGAGCTCGAAAATATTGTTGGGGCCAGCAAGTACGAGGTGGTTAAGCCGCTGAACTCCCACATGGCCGACTGCAGTTCGAGCCCTGGACCCTGCAGCTTGAAAATCGCACCAGTGTGTGTGCATGCCCAAAATCCCAACAGGAGATTGGAGGAAAAGAGACTGTGGCATGTCCATCCCCCTGGAAGGGTGATTTCTCACTTCCTCTGTCTCTGTGTCTTTTTTTAAAATGTAAAAACCTAAAAAAAAAGAAGTGTTATGAGGTTGAGCCTCTGGGGCACAGTCGACAGCATGCCAGACTGTGGAGCAGGAGGCCATGTGCCAAACACAGTTTGCGTCCCCAGGCTGGTGGGCCTGAGAACATGCTGGCACCTGTGCAGGAGCGCCCACGACGCCGACAGAATGGGGCCTGGAGGAAGGGGCTCGTGGTCCGGCCGTGCCCCGTGGAGGGTGCGTCTCCCTCTGTCCCATTCGTGTGCAACACTCTGTCCTGAATTACATACAAAATGCCATCGGCCAGTATTAAACGCAACAGCAAACGGAGAGCAAAGTCAGCACTCTTGGTGGTGATGGCACAGTGGTCATATGGCGGGGTGGCCACTGCGTGCAACACCGCGTGGGCCCAGGGGACAGGGCACCGGGAGGGCGTGGGCTCTGCTCCTGGCAGAGGAGCCACGTTGGCTAATAGGACATGCTCTGGCTTCGGCACCTAGGAGTGAAAGATCCCACGTGCGTCGTGCTCACATTTTATGCAACGGGTGCTTTTCTGAAAACCTTGCATAATTCAAGACAGATTTTCCCATAGCCATAAATGTAACGTCGGATGCATTCCAGGAGAACATAAATCTGTAATTACTATGTTGTCTTTCTGCTTCAGAGCTGCTCTTTATTTTCTCGGCATTCTCTTTATGTTTTGCAGAGCCCTTTCCTACCCTGCAGCACACCAGCGAGGGGAGGGCTGCTGAGCAGGTCACCCCCGCCAGGGCCCCTCGCGGAGACATTCATCTGGGAGCTATTGAGCAGCCTCGGCCCGAGCATCCGTTTAGGGGTCTTTTAGATGATACTACTCCAACAGATTTCCAGAAAGTAATAATCAATACTAGTAAGATTAAGATCTTAGCAAAACAGTCATCAAGATGACAACAAACTCTTCAGTACACTTACATATGTCAGCAGAAAAGGTTCACAGACTGCAGATCTTGAAGGGGCAGGCGGGCGTTTCTGCGCTGTCCTGTGGGTCAACTGGAGGCTGGTACCAAGGGCCTCTGCCAGGCTTCTGATTAGGCAGTTCTTTTTTTAAAAAAAAAAAATTATTTATTTAATTTTATTTATTATTACTATTTTTTTTCTTTTTACTTTGTTGTAGGGCACATGCACGAGAGAGAGAGAGAGAATGAGAAAGCAAGCCACCAGGTCTAGGACTTGAACCACAGTCGACTACATAGGAGTCCAGCAGCCCAACCGCCATGCCACCTACTAGCCCTGATTAGGCAATTTTTGATGGATTTTAAAAAAATAAAATGGAGCTGGGCCAGCAGGTGGAGTGGTGGTTGAGGTGCTGGACTCCCTCATGGCTGATTATAATTCGTGTCCCAGAACTGGTGGCTTGCTTTCTCTCTTTTCCTCTCTCTCTCTGGTTGAATTAAAAATAAATACATAAATAAATTAATGCAATAATTCTTTTAAAACTTGGGGGATTCACATTAATCCCAGTTTTATGTCTAAGACTTCATCAATGCGACGTGACAGTCTTTGGATTGGCGCAATTAGGATTGCTATGCGCGTGGCCGTGGGGTGATGTAAGTGGGTCCCGCGTGCCTGACACCTCACACTGGCAGCTCTGCAGTGGGTGGGGTCTGTGGCTGCTGGGCGGCCGGAGCTGGAAAACAGTCCGGACCGGGGAAGCGGGATTTCACCTCCAGCACCTTGCCCTGCCATCGGTCCCCTCTGATGGCGAGGCAGCCTCTTCTGTCCTCACCAGAAAACGCCCTGTGAAGGGTACTGCAGGCACGGGGATCACTTGAGCAGCTCCACGCAGGGAGATTCTGACTCGGCAGGGGTGGGGCCTAGGAGTCGCATGCTGCTCCCAGCAGATGCTGCTGGGCCAGGAGCCACACTCCGAGTAGCAAGTCCATAAGGGGCTTGGGGCCCTCCGCCTCCACCATCCCTCATCACCTACTCACAAATGCTTAATCCACGGTAGAAGAGAGAAGGCTAGCACAGCTGAAATGACCGTGTCCTGATGAATCCTGCCACAGGAGGAATGACAGACAGGTTGCAGAGAATCCCCCCTCTTTCTTTTCTTTTTCTTTACTGTAGTTTTTGTTTGTTTGTTTGTTTGTTTTTTGTAAGTTTGCTACAGGGCACGTGCGCTCGCCAGAAAGACAGAGAGAGACAGGGACAGAAAGCAAGAAATCATTCCCCAGGGGGATGGCCACGCCACAATCCCTTCTCCTCCATTCTCCTCTCGGGATCTTGGGCACACACGCACACGCGCCTGGCGTGAGTTTAAGCCACCAGTCTGGGACTTGAACTGCGGTCGACTATGTGGGAGTCCAGCGACATAGCCATTACGCTAACTGCTGGTCCCACACCCTCTTTTTCTTCTAATTTGCCATAGAGTACATGCGCTCTCCAGGAGAGAGGGCAGTGAGAACGCTCCTCCCAGGATGGCCTCACTGTAGCCCCTTCTCTTTCGCTCTCCTCTTGGGATTTTGGGCATGCACGCACAGGCGCCCGGGGTGTTCCTCAGGCTACCGGGCCTGGGATTTGAACTGCATAGTCACATGGTCAGCCGTGAGGGACCCAGCTACACACCTGGTCGCTCCCTTGCTGATGGTGGAGGAAGGACGAGGGCCCTGATTTTGACCAGGGAGTGAGGACGAGACAGAAGGCTGGGGAAGCAGAGCCCATGGGAAGACCTGACGACTCCCATGGAGCCCGCCCGGCAAGTCCTCGGACCCTCCTCCCAGAAAGGCTCGGCTGCACCTCGCCTTGTTATTTAATATGTCTGGCAGCACACAAAGGAGCTTTGTGTCGGGCGAGCTTGTCGAGGCATCAAGGTATATGATACGGACCTTGCCCTCCAGGAACGGAATGGAATTTTTAACCGTTTCCGGAACAGGATTCAGCAGCAGCTCTGTTCAGAAACGGGGCAATGAGTTTTCAGTGTCTAAGTCCTTTCTCGTGCTGGACAGAGAAGCCGAAAATCATGAGGGAGCTTGCTTTCTTCTGCAAAACCGCAGGTCCATGACATGTCAGAATTTATTCAGCTTCTCAGGGAAATGAGACGACAACTAATTTTCACATAAAATTCATCATGGTGTACACGCGAAGACCAGCAGGCCTTCCCGTAGCTGTGTGGCTGCGCGTGGGAGAACCGGGATGGATTTTTCTTCTTTAAACATTCCTTCAACTGTGGTTTTAATGATGTTTATACAATAAAAACATTCATTTTGGAAGGGCCAAATGGTCTCTGAACCGTTTCTATTGTGCATTGTATTGGTAGGGGCAGAATAAGCTCATTATTCCCATACAGTCAGGAGAGCGGAAAGTGATTAAACCTTTTGATAAGAAGATAAATGATAGGAAATCCATCTGAAAGCCGGCATGGCAGAGTCAGAGTTTCCACACGGAGCCAGCACAAAGCCCTCCTTCTGTGCAGGGCACCCTGGGCAGCCACAGCCTCCCAGCTGTTGTCCCATGCTGGCTGTGACACTCTTAGAGACCCACACCTGGGACAGTAGCGCTTCCCAACAGCAGAACCCTGGGGACTCGGTCAGGCCTCTTGTCACGCACTCCTGCGCTGCTCATCACGCTCCGACCATCTGTTCACGCGTGTGTCCTGAGAGCATGTGCTCCGAGTGTCCACCGTCTCCTTTGCACACTCCGGCACACAGGGCCACTCGGGGAGTGTGACAGAGACGGGTGGATGAACACACAGTGGGTGGCAGGATGGACAGGAGGCTATCAACCTTTACAGAGACTGTCACGGAGCTGACGTAGGCCAGACTCAGCCTGAGCCGATAGTTCCCCGAGTTGTGTCTATAGCCTGCCCGTCTCTGCCCTCCAAGGCAGCTTCTCGCTGGGGAGTCGCAAGCAGCCTCTCTTCCTCCGGATGTTGGTGTGCATACAATGGCTTGTGTGAGGATGCCTTGGGCACTGGCTCCCTTCACCGTCCTCGAGAACCCTCGGAGCTGTGCGGGTACGGGGCTCGGGCTCCCCTGCTCCCGCTTCCTCTCCCTCAGGGCAGGCTGTGCAGAGCAGGTCTGGCCTCCGAGTTAAGGGTTATGAGAAGACCACGCGGCTCACATCAGGGCACGGGCCCCCACTGTCGCGCCGGGCACTTCAGGCGGAGCACCGGGGCTGGAGGAACGGCCTCTGCCAGGGCCAGCCCCGCTGTGAAGAAGCTTCCAAGTTTTGTTTCACTCGGAGACAGATGATTGAAAACCCAGTTGTAATTTCTCCGGGAATAAAAAACATTTTCTTTTCTTATATACAAGGAAATAAACAAAAGAAACGCCCCAAACTTCACATTAGACAATCTACTCATGCTGTTGATCTGCTGTTTGACAAACGAACAACTTCGTCACGTCCACAAGCCATATTAAGCTCTCTCTCCTTTTGAAATTAATTGTGATAGGTTGACAGAACTCCAGAGAGCGTTAAAAAATACATTTGACTCCACTGCCAGCTTACCCTAAATGTCGCCTGGCTCGTGTGAGAGCAGTCGCACTGTGCAGCCCTGAATCAGGAGTTTGTCAGATCAGCGCCCTTGCTGGTGCTGGGGTGAATCGGAGCACAGGCGGCTTTCTGGAGTCCTGCTGATAAAATGAGCCGGCGGTTCTACTGCCAGTCTTGTATACGCAGTGTGCAGTTTATGCGTGTTTATTTTAGAAGGCCCTTTACCTAGGGGTGAAGGATAAATTCATTGTTTGAGGACCAGCAGATGGTGTAATGGCTATGTTGCTGGACTCCCATGTAGTCGACCACGGTTCAAGTTCTGGACTAGGCAGCCTAAACTCAACCCGGGCACGTGTATGTGTGTGTGTCCCCAAAATCCCGAGAGGAGAATGAAGAACGGATTGCAGCATGGCCATTCCCCATAGGGAATGATTCTTGTTTTCTGTCTCTGTCTCGCTCAGTGTCTCTGTCTAGCGCATGCACCCTAGAGCAAAATTCTCTCTCTCTAAAAAAATTGGTGTTTGAACACAATTTACCATGTTAATACTGGCCAATTAAAATTTTTAGAGCCAGCAGGTAGCATGGTGGTTAAGTGCTGAGTACTGCTTGGCTGACTCTGTGGTGCGAATCTCAGACTGGGTGGCTTGAGAATCACGCCAGGGGTGTGGGTGCATGCCTAAACTCCCAAGAGGAGAATGGAGGAGAAGGGGTTGTAGAGTGGCCACTCCCTGGAGGGAAGGGGAGCGGTGAGCTCTCATTTTCCTGCTCTGCCACTCTCTGGTGAGTGCACACACCTTATGGCAAAAACCAAACTAGCTAAGTAAATAATGGTAAAAGTGGACACATCAGTGAAATTACTTCTGGTCTACACTAACCTTTGGCTTAGGATTCCAAAGACGCAAGTTGGAATCCTGACTGCCCTTTACCCGCAGGCTCTGTGTGCAGGGTGGACATGTTTCTCCTGCCTGTCTTCAAGCACCCGACAGCTCTTTGCCATGCCCACTCCATGTCTCCTTGACACTTGTCCGTGCCCCAGCCCTAGGCAGGCGGAGCCCCGGTGGTTCCTTCAGCCTGGGGCAGTGCATTGTGGGACCAGGGCAACGATCTCCAGCCTGTGACTTTAGCTGGAACTGTCGAGAAGACTCTCTTAGTTTTCACTGCAGTGTCCAGTCAATAGACAACAAGGCTGGAGTTTCTGGTGACCATGTGTTGTGCCTCCGTAGAAAGGAAAGGAATGGAAAAATAGACACTGGCATATTAATTAAACACCTGGATACAGCCATTCCTGCAACCACGCCTGGACTTTTTAAATACATGAGTAATAAATGTCCTCCTTCCCCGCGCTTTTCTTTCTTCTTCCCTCCTTGCTTACCTTCACTTCTCTCTCCCTTCCTTCTTTCCTTTCCTCCCTTCCTTTTTTCCTTTCATTTCTGCCTTGGGTTTCTGTCATCTGCGACTGAAAGAACAGTGACCTGGCCAAATGCCTTAGCGTCTCTTAGCTTCAGCACACACATGATCAAATGAGATAAAACGGGACCCTGCCTAAGGGGTTGGGCGTCCCGTGTGCGACCTGGAGGCCCAGGGGCCCATTCGGCATGTCTATCCTGGACACAAACTTAACATCCAGGCTCAGGAGAGAGATCACACACCTCCAGACCTCGCTCAGCTGTGCACCCAGGGAGCAGTGGCCTCGCTGTCACCGTGGGCCTCCTCACGTCTCGCTGGGCTCCCTAGTCCTCACCACGTCGGGCCTGTGCGGGGGCAGGCTCTGGTCAATGCAGTCCGTGCAGTGCACAGACTGGTCCGCTGGGGGACCTGCAGCTGCTGGGCTGCACGTGGAAACCACGCTATCCTGTCTCCCTGTGGGCCATTTCCCCACCGGGGGGTTATTATAGTATTATATACTATATAGTATATTATTATATCAGGCAAATCCTCTGGCCTTTCCTATTATTCTTAGATAATAAGAAATTCTCTGGTCACTTTAAGTTATAAAAATCATTTCATTTCAATAATTAAAATATCCAGTTGGCCCTAATAATGAGAACTTCAAACTTAATTAAAAATGAAGCCTTCTCCCTCCTCCTGGCTGGGACCGTGTGGCAGGGAGGGAGGCAGGTTATCCTCTCCCTCTGCCTTGTCCTCACCTCCTCCCCACCCCACCGGGCTGCTGGTGGCTGCTGCAGGGCTTGGAGGGGAACGGTGGGACATGCTGCCGCATCCGACCGCCCTCGCCAGAGCCCAGGTTGCCTCCGCATTAGACAGATTTCCAGTGGGGGCCTCGGTGCTGGCCTCCGTGGGACGCTCTCTCCTCGGGCACTTCAGCTGCAGGGGACATTGCTTCCTTCCTTGGCCCCCGCGTGCCCAGCAGCCCCCGCTGGCCGGGTCCAGTGGCCCCCGACATATTCTATACGGGTCAGGCCTAAGGTTTGCCAGGCCTGCACACCTACCCCTCAGGAAGCTGCTACTGTAGGAGTGTAATTAGGCCTCGGTATCCCTTCTCCACTGTCCCGACTCCAGCAGTGTCCTGCCCGTGGACTCCCTTAGGCATGAGTCTAACCCCATGTTCTCCAGCGGGCACAGCCGGCCTCTCCAAGCGATTCCTCCAAAGCCAGCCCTTGTCAGCAGGGCTGTCCCCTGACTTGTGCACCCCACACGGAGCGTCTGCAGTACTCAGAGCACATGTGCGGGCCTCTGAGGAAGCCCCGCGGCTTTGGCACCCCGGCCTTTTCGTAGCTTCAGGCAGCTCGGGGCGAGGGGCAGACCTGCACGGTGGCTGGACAGGCTATCTGGTGCCTCGCCCGGGACCTGGGCCTTCTTGGCTCCTCGTGTTCACTGAACAGCTCAGCCCTTGGGGCCACAGCAACACTGAGGCATAACGGGCCCCCTTTGAACATGCTGGTCCAGGCGTGGTGGCCACACGAAGGCTTTCGAGCTCTATTTCTAACTGCAGGTGGAAGGTTCCTGGTGGAGCATCTCCCATCCCATCCTCGGGCCTTTTGCAGGTGGTCTCGTGCAGGGACCAATGGAATCTGGGCCACAGGACCCTGGATAAGGGGCACGGCATTTCCACAGGGGCCTGCACGCAGACCCCGCTCCCGAGCTCACTGCGGAGGGTCCCGATTGATCGGATGGGACATGCGGCCACTCTGACCCTCGCACTGATGTCTGGATGCTCATATAAATCATTGGTCCTCACTGTTGTGAGTCACACCGACAGGCCAGCGGGAGAGGCTACGCAGTGGCCTGCAGTCCCGCAGCAGAGCGGTGGCAGGAACTCCTGCCAGTCAAGTACTCGGGCTTCCAGACCCGCAAGCTCCTTCCTAAACTCATTACCATCTGTTAAAATCCCTTCTCCCCTTTTGCACACAGCAGCCGGGATGTCTGCAGACACATTACACAGAACACAAACATCTCCAGCATTCATTTCCATTTCCATTTCCAGCTCTGAGGAGGTGTTAACTTCAGAGTACTTCGCCGATCATTTTTCCTCCCGCAGCAGTAATTGTTTAAGAACTTGACACACATTTCCCAGGGCTCGGTGCTGCGGAGCGGGCAGTGCAGGAGGAGCTGATTCCCAGAGCCACACTTGCATGGTGCCGCACCCCAGCGGGCTGAACACCCCGGTCCCAACAGCACCGATTGGTGCCCGCTAAGCGCCTCCTCGCTGCCAGAAATACATTTCATCGCTCTGGGATCTGTGCGGATCCCTGGCCTAGCTCACACCCAGCCGCCAGAGCATTCGCTTTGTGATGTGTAAAAGATGTGTGCTGCACCTGGGTGCCTCAGAAACTTTCAAAGAACTTTAAAGCATTCAACACCAGTCTTAAATAAGCTCCCCAAATCCCTCGCCTGATGAGTGTAATTAAACTCGGGCCCACACAGGTGAGCCTTTGAGTACAGCCTCGTGAGCAGGCGGCCTGGCCGGGCCCGAGGAGAGCAGTTTCGGAGACTGGACAGAGAGCACACCCGTCCTGCAGGCAGCGTAACACACTAAGGCCAGCCAGGGAGCTAGAGGGACGCTGGGGTGGGGGTGGCATTACCCCAAGATGCCGCCATGCGTATCAGACATCGCCTTACTCTGTGCTTTTCTCTCTCTCTCTCTCTCTCCTTTTTTTTTTTTTTTTTTTTTTTGAGAGGTTTTTGCTATAGGGCACATGCACTCGCCAGAAAGAGAGAGAGAGACAGAGAAACTGAAAGCGAGAAATCACTCCCCAGGGGGGATGGCCACGCCGCAATCCCTTCTCCTCCATTTTCCTCTTGGGATCTTGGGCACGCATGCACACGCACCCGGCGTGAGTTTAAGCCACCAGGTCCGGGACACGAACTGCGTTTGACTACATGGGAGTCCAGCGACTTAGCCATTACGCCAACTGCTGATCCCGCCCTGGGCTTTTCCCACCTATTCCACACCGTGGCCCGCAGGGTCTGGACCGGGTTGCCCCAGCCCCTCAGCAGCACCAGGAAGTGGAGGAGCCAGTCTCCCCGGCACCGAAGCTGCTGCTCAGACTAGGGAGGCGTCCATGTGCAAAGCGCTTGAGGGTGGGGCCTGGACAATCTGCTAGGACAGTACCGACAACGCCGCCCAGGTTACCTTAGAGTTCACTGTCTAGAGCAGTTATTTTTAAACTCAGGTCCCTGGAACCTTAGGGTGCTACAAAGGGCACAGTTTGGGAATTGAGACTCAGGTTTGGATCCTGGCTCTCCCGCCCAGTGGGTGTCAAGTCTCACTGCCTCCCAGACTCAGCACCTGCTCTGGAAGGGCGGGCAGATGACCATGCCCACGTTGCCTTAGATTTTATTGTCCACTCTGCAAGAGTTGAGGTAAGTCAAGTGGGATAAAATTTACGACTCTTCCTGGCACGGGGCTGGACATGACTGAGTTTCCAGGGTTGCCCTACATCCCGTCATGAGCTAGGTAAGTTCGCGTGATGCCGAATCACTCGGCAGGTTTCGCAGCATGGCAGTGTTCCTCTGTCTTCCTCATTTCCAAATCTAAAAGTGAAGGTTGCCGCACAAGCTCCCAGGTAGATACGTCCTTGCACTCCAAGCTGGGCTGGTAGAGAAATAAAATTGCTCAACTTGCACAGTAAATAAGAGTAGGCCCTTGGGGCCTGGGCAATCTGGACCAAGGGCTCCCAAGAACCATCTCTAGAGTCCAAGATGGTGGCCAGTAGACCACAGAGCACTTGAAATGTGGCCAGGGCAGCATGTCCACAAATACACTCTTAAATAGTTCATTAGGGAGGGCCAGTAGGTGGCATAGTGGTTAAGGCACTGAACTCCCACATGGTCAACTGCAGTTTGAGTCTCAGACCGGCAGCTTGAAACTCACACTGGTGTGTGGGTGCCCAAAATCCCAAGAGGAGAATGGAGGAGAAGAGATTATGGCATGACCATCCCCCCGCCCCCCTGAGGTGATTTCTCGCTTTCTGTCTCTCTGGCGAGTACACTTATCCTATAGAAAAATCTCTCAAAAAATTTTTATTAAATTTTTTGTGATAGTATGGTGAAATCATAACATTTTAGAAATCGTAACATTTAAAAAATTATATTATCGGGACCAGCAGATGGTGTAGCAATTATGTGGCTGGACTCCCACATGTCTGACTGTGGTTGAGTTCTAGACTTGGTGGCTTCAGACTCATGCTGGGCACCTGTGCATGTGTGCCCAAGATCCCAGAAAGAGAATGAAGGAAAAGGGATTGTGGCATGGCCAACTCCCTGGGGAGTGGTTTCTCACTTTCCCTCTCATTGTCTCTGTCTGTCTCTCTCTCCAGCCCTATAGCAAAAACCTTAAAAAATTTTCAAAATTAATTTCACTGATTCTCTTTTCATTTTTTTATGTGTGTGTGGCAACTGAAAAATAAAACATTACACTTGTGGCTTTCATTATATTTTACACCAGACAGACCAGCTCAAATGAGGGGCTTTATCACCTGGATCTATGTGTGATCTCTCAGGGCCTCAGAAGGCAGCCCCAGTGTGGGAGCAGCTCAGGACAACTGGATTCGGAAGGTGTTCCTGGGTCCACAGTGACTCCACGGCCGGGGCAGCCGTGTGGATCAGCAGCCCTGTCCCCGGGTCCTCTCCCCATATCAATGGACAGCGTCTCTGCACACTTCCTGTTTATATTCCTGACACAGAGAGTCAAACTGACCTCGGTGATGTCACCATCTACAGTTAGGAAGAAGGTACCAGCTGATTGGCCGTCCCTGGTCAGGTAAGCATCTCTGAGCCAGCCGTGCCTGTGTGGGGAAGGGCAGAGCCATGATGTCCAATCAGAGTGCGCCCTGGGCTGCTTTCCGTGGGGCTGTGAGGGGGCCCGCTCCAGGAGGGCTTGTGCAGGACCGCGGGTGCTGAATTCAGCTGGAGGACGTCAGGTGCGTTTCAGGGTCTGACGGTGAAACGTACTGGGTGGGGATCTGAGAGGGAGCGACCATGCGGCCCCATCTGGCCATCGCCCTCAGCTTTCTTCTGCATCCCGTCCAGTTGCCGTTTGGATTCTGGACAGAGTCAGCTTCTCACCCAGCAGAGACCGTCAGCGTGGGCAGAACTGGCCCTGCAGGGAAGGCCCGAGCGCCGGACCGCATCTCCCTGCACTCCTCTGCGAAGCTCTGACCCAGCTGCAGCGCGACTGCATCGAAGGCAGGGCATCCCTGAGGGCATGACAATGAGCCCTACACCAGCGAGACCGGCGTCCTTCCAGGAAGAGGTCGGGACACAGACACCCCGGGGAGGCCCTGAGAAGATGCCGGGGAAAGATGGCCGTTAACGGCCAAGGCCAGGACCTGGAAGGGACCACGGCTGCTGGCACCTTCGTCTCAGGCTTCCGGCCACCGGAACTGTGAGAACCACTCCCGCTGTTTAAGCCCCCAGTGTGTGGTCCTGGGTCCTGGCAGCCCTACTACGCAGGCAGCCCCTGGAGGCGCGCTTGCCCAGGCTCAACTCCCTGCCCGGTCAGCGCCCTGGGCTGCAAGCTGGTGACTATGAGGGCAGCGGCCGAGAGCCTTCCCGACCGAGGCCCGCGAGCCCTCCCCTCCCCTCGCCTAGTATAGCCCTGACTGCCCGGGAGCCCCTTCACCTTTGCTGGGTGTGGGCGGCAGTCCAGCCAGGGACTCCTGCCCAGTTTCTACGTCTGCTGTTGACACTGTCTCCCTCCAGAGCTGGCAGGAGGACTTCTCTAGCTCTCGTTTGTGCTTTGAAAGTTACAAACCTGGGAGTCTTTTCTGGCGAAACAGGCCTCAGAAGAGCAGGCGACAAGGAAGCCAAGTCCCAAGAAAACGCGTGGCTGTCACAGGAGGCCTTGAAACTTTGAAAGTGACTCAGCGAAGCTGTGCGCACAAAACTTTATCAATTATGCATCATAAATAAGTCATTTAAATGCAAGAGGTACTAATTGAACATTGCCTTAATTCATAGTGATGTGGGGTAATTACAAACCTCACCCCACCCCCTTTCAGAGTGCAGAGGTGAGCGGAAAGGACTGCCCTTGGGGGCCTTACAGTGCCGCAAGGCCCAGAGAGTAGACCCGAGGCAGAGGACGGGGTGTGGGGCTGCTGAGCTTTTCACTGGCCTCTGTCCCTGCCTCTGCTGTCCTGAGTTTGCAGCGGCTCCTGTCCCAGGTGCCCCCTGCCCAGTGTCAGCCAAGGGGCCCAGCCGACGCAGCTCCTGCCACTCTGCTCGCCCCAGCACACCCGGGGTGGGTGTGCTACAGGACCCCCCCCCCAGAGGGCCCCGTGTACCCAGGTGCTGCTCCAGGACGAGGTGCAGGACGTGCCTAAGAGGGCCCCGTCCCCCCTGTACCCAGCTGCTCCAGGACGAGGTACAGGACGTGCCTAGCCCCCCCAGAGGGCCCCGTCCCCCCTGTACCCAGGTGCTGCTCCAGGACGAGGTACAGGACGTGCCTAGCCCCCCCAGAGGGCCCCGTCTGTACCCAGGTGCTGCTCCAGGACGAGGTGCAGGACGTGCCTAGCCCCCCCAGAGGGCCCCGTCCCCCCTGTACCCAGGTGCTGCTCCAGGACGAGGTGCAGGACGTGCCTAGCCCCCCAGAGGGCCCCGTCCCCCTGTACCCAGGTGCTGCTCCAGGACGAGGTGCAGGACGTGCCTAGCCCCCCAGAGGGCCCCCCCCCCTGTAGGTGCCTCCAGGACGAGGTGCAGGACGTGCCCCCCCCAGAGGGCCCCGTGTACCCAGGTGCTGCTCCAGGACGAGGTGCAGGACCTGCCTAGCCCCCCCAGAGGGCCCCGTCCCCCTGTACCCAGGTGCTGCTCCAGGACCTGTAGCCCGATGCCTCAGGGTGCTCCTTACAGAGTCCACCTGCCAGGTGTCTTGTTAGGTCCAGAACAGCTATTGGAGAGTAAGAGCTCAGAAATCCCACCTACACAGGGGCCCTGAGGGCTGGCAGGTAAGATTTATTTCCGCGGTCGTCTGTGAGGGGACCTGAGGAGGCTGATAGCTGCTCAGTTTTCCACAGCTCTGGGTACAGGGGCTGGCTCTAGTTCTCCCTCTCTAGTAAGAATCGAGCATATGAACATATCAGCACGTCTACACTCGAGGGTGCTGCTTCTGGCCGCAGTCAGCCGTCCAACGTGCACAGTGGGCGGCTTCCACGCGGCAAGGCCTGCCGGCAGCCAGAGCCCATCGCTGACCCGGGGCCCAACAGGCCTGTGAGTCGGGCAGGGTTTCCCGGGAAGGGGAAGGTGGGAAGGCATCCTCAGCAGCGGCTGCCCCGGGCGGGAGGGGGGCCTGGCTCAGTCCCAGCCCTGCTCCGGCCTCACCGCCCCCGGCTCCCTCCCGGCACCTCCGCAGGCCGATGGCAGGAGAAGCGGGTTTCCCTGGCGTGCAGCGAAGGTCCTGTCTCTAAGGCCCAGGGCACTGGGGCCTTCCCAGCGGCGGCCTCTCCTGTTCCACCTGGGGTGCGGCAGGAACGCAGAGGACCAGGGACCAGGCCCCAGGAGCCAAGCATCAAGTACTATGAGGGGCCAACAGATGGCGTGATGGTTACGTCGCTGGACTGCCACGTGGTGGACAGCGGCTCGAATACAGGACCAGGGTCCTAAAATGCACGGGGCGCATGTGTGCCCTAAATCCTGGGAGGAGAATGGAAGAGAAGGGACTGTGATGTGGCCATCTCCCTGGGGGGTGACTTCTGGCTTTCTGTCTCTCTGTCTCTCTCTGTCTCTCCAGTGAGCGCACATGCCCTGTAGCAAAAATCTCTCCAAAAAAATACACAGGCCTCGGGCAGACGGCGGAACGAAGGCTGAGGACGTGAGAATGAAGCGGCGGAGGGGGAACGGTGGATTTGCATCCAGGTTTCTGACTGTGAAACTCAGGGTCCGCTGCAGCCTCGAGGGTCGCAGCTCCCCAGGCTCGCCGTCTGTCACCTCTCTGACGGGCACTTCTCTGGTTCGACGTCTCTGGCCCAGCGCTCAGAGATGTGTGCGGACTCGCGTGGGTCGCTGGGCCTGCGAGAAGCCCGGAGGTGCTTGGCCGGGGCTGGAGAGCGGCAGGTACAAGGTCAGTGGCTTCGGCGTCTCTTCCCTGAACTCGGCGGCACCTGCGCGTGTGGCAGGTCACCCCGCACCCCGCGCCCTGCTCACATGGCAGCAGCACTGCCTGCCCGTTAGGGGAGTCTCAGTCCACTCGCCGTCCGCGTCAGGTCGCCAGCGGGTAAGTCCGCCCGGGAAGTGCATGAAGGCCATGTAGAGTACGGGTCACCCCTGCGACACATTTAGGAAGTGACCAATGCTTCTTTTTAGCACAGTTTGCGGAGTTATTTAAAGCCGAGCTGCTTAGTCACTGTTTTGCAAAGCCTACTGGGACACGTCTGGGTTCGGGGGGGATTGGTGAGAGGTGAAGGAGAGGAAAACAAAGCTAGATACTCTGAGAAAACCTGTCCCGAGAAACAGCCTTCGCAGGCATGAGAGCAAAAACGGGGCAGAGTTTACCAAATTCCCGTCCTTTCTCTACCGTCACTATGGTGTTTGTCTTTACAATACTGGACTATTATTTCTTTAATATTTTAATCCAGAAGGGCTCATTCGTTAGGTCTGTCAGCCTCGTCTTGGGTGACACCATCCATGGAATTACTTCCGAGTTACAGCTTTCTCTAAAACACTCATAATTAGGACAGGACAGTGGGAATAGAACAATGTCTGCATCGTGCTCAGATCACACATGCAATGCCAGTTCGGTGCCCCAGAACTCGCTCCTGCACGGCCCCTGTACGCAGGCGCTCTGAGGCTGCATGGTGCCGGCTGGCACCCTGCCCTCTGGCACTGCCCCCAGGTGCTGGCGAAGGACAGCCAGCGGGCAGCCCTGCCCTGCAGTGGGAGACAGGCGCTAGCGTGGTGGCTACTCGGCGTGTGATGTCCAGTAGCGTCTCCAGAATCCCAGCTCAGGATACAGAGTTCAGTCACGGGGTATTTAGAAACGAAGCAGTCCCAGAAGCCATGGGTGAGGAGGCTGGGCTCCAATAGCTTCTAAGGAGAGGCTCTTCTGCTGCTGTGGCTGCGCACGTAGGGGTGAAGCATGTCCACCCAGATGGATAGCTTGCGGTGCTGGACGCTCGCTGGGCTTTTCTGGACTGGCTCTAAAATCCCCTCCAATTGTTCTAAAAGGTTAATTCCGTGTTTCTTATTACACACTGGCCTTGCCATCCGGAGGCTCCTGACCATTGTCAAAAGCCCCATGCCAGCGCAGGTGCGGGCATGTCATTCCCGAGAGAACGGAGGAGAAGGGCCTGCAGCGTGGCCACCCCCCGGGACATGACTTCTCTCTCTGTACGTCTCTGTACCCTATAACAAAGCAAAAGAAAAACAAACAAAAGCCTACCTGGAAAGAAAGAGGGAGAGGAGAGTGGGGGAGAGGGAGGAGAGGACTGGACTGCTGCCCTGCGGCTTCGCAGTGGGGAAGGCAAGGCGGGCAGCCAGGGCCAGTCAGGGCCCGTTCCGTCTCAGAGGCATCTGCCAGGTGGCTGGTTCAGAACACGAGACTCCCGTGGGTGGGTGTGGGTGTCTCCCTGGTATTTATGCCAAGAGCGGAACCATTTGCCGTGCGCTCCTCCGTCACCTCAGGACATCTTTGTGCACGTCGGTCAGTTGGAACCTTTGGTTGCCAGTAATAGGAGAGCCAGTTCAAACTGTCTTCAGCCAAAACGGACGTACTGCTCTCTGCCGTGCCCGGCAGGAAGGAGGGCTTCAGGCACGGCTGGATAGGGCCGTTTCTCTGCGCTTCTCCGTGCACGGGCGTCCGTCTCCCCTTTGCCTGTCCTAATGTGATAGCGGCAGTACCAGGGTCTACACGGGCTCTGGTTTTCAAGGTCTGCCTGGCTCCCGTCCACCTCCCTGGAGCTCCTTGGCAGACCCAGTGCAGCAGGCAGCCCAATGCCAATTCCCACCTAGCTCAGGGCCAGCTCTCCACCGCCCTCCGGGAGGGCCTGCACAGGCCTGGAGCTTGCTTCAGAAAGGTCTGTCTGGTGGTGTGTGCACCTTGATGTGCAAAGTGCAAAGTAAGGAATAGATTTCTGTCACCAAATTGGGACCGAGACGATCAGATTTCTTTCTTTCTTTTTTGGAGAGGTTTTTGCTATAGGGCACATGCACTCACCAGAAAGGCAGAGAGACAGAGAGACAGAAAGTGAGAAATCACTCCCCAGGAGGGATGGTCACGCCGCAATCCCTTCTCCTCCATTCTCCTCTCAGGATCTTGGGCACGCACGCACACGCGCCCGGCGTGAGTTTAAGCCACTGGGTCCGGGACGCGAACCACGGTCAACTATGTGGGAGTCTAGCGACACAGCCATTACACTAACTGCTGGTCCCAAGAGACTATCAGATTTCTACTCACTTTATAAAATGTGCATTAACAAATGGAGGAAATATTTTTTAAAGACAACAAAACAACAGCCCTTTGCAGTGACGCAGACCTCTGGAAACAACCTCTGGCCTACGGTCCTGGGCGGACATAGTGGCGTGTGCAGGTGCCTGGCGAGTCCCCCTCCCTCACGCTGGGCTCCTGCCCCATTCTACGGCCATCTTTTCGTGGGCTCCCCCTCTCAAGCCAGCTGCCCTACATCGATCTTGACTTTTTGCTCTCGTCCCCTGATTATCGACGACATTGCCCGGAGATGCAGGCCAAATAGGAAAGCAGGGGGCTTGGTCCCGAGTCTCCCAACGGAGTACAGAGTAACTCAAGCTTGCTGCCAGACCTGGCACGTGTCTCCTCGTAGCACCTTTAAAAGGAGATCGATACTCTTCGTGTCTGTCAGGAGGAAGGGCCTCAGACAGCCTCCCGGGTCACCTCAGCCCGAGCCTGACAGACTGCGGCGGTCTGTCCCAGGTCCCCCTCCTGCCGCCCCGTCCGGCTGGCTCCTGGCTTCTGCCTTTAGCTGCTGCCGCCTGTCCCCCGAGCCCAGGCCAGCTGTCGCCCTGGCTCGGAGACCGGGCTCGCGCTGCCTGTTTACCTTGGAGTCACGTGGAGGAAGCTGATGTGACGCTCTGGTTTACCGAGAGCTTCCCCTTCCCACGCCCTTATCTCACTGGATTGCCACAGTCCGCCCAGAGGAAGGCTGGGACTCAGCTCCTGGCTGTGTCACCTACAGCCCGTCCCTGTGTCGGCAAACTGCTCTGCTGATTCGCCCCAGGACCTGCCCCTGGGACGTGCTCCCCCTCCCCAGGGAGTGCTGCCCAGAGGCGTCTCTCTAAGGCAGGTAGGCAGAGCTGTCGGCTGAGGGCTGGAGCTGACCTGTCACCGCAGGCCGCTGGTCACCTCCTGGGGCTTCTCCAGGGAAAAGCTGTAACGAGAGATCTAGGAGGCAAGATGGTGGACTGTGGCGGCCATCTGGGGATAAGGGCTAAAACATTTCAATGGGGGCCTTTATTTCCAGCAGAGAAAGAGGCCAGGTGGACTCAGGACGGGAAGAGGCTGTGCGAGCTTCCGGAGCACAGAATCTCCACCTGGAAAAGTAAAGAGAGAATCAGTCACCGGGACTCCATGAGGCTCTCGACCCCCACCAGGGGAGAAGGGCGTGAGAGGACCTCTCCTCAGAAACTCCAATTTCATTCCCCCACCTCGAACTTCAAAACTCCCCTCCTGCAGAACAGTGGGATGGATACGGAGCAGACCCTACCACAGGGAAGAGCGTCCACGTCCCACTTCAGAGAGAACTTTTTTAGAGGTTTTTTGCCTTAGGGTGTGTGGACTCGACAGAGTCAGAGAGAGGGAAAGTGAGAAATCACCCCCTGGAGGGATGGCCACTCTGCAATTCCTTCTCCATTCTCCGCCTGGGATCCTGGACTCCCATCCCAGCCCCACTCCAAGCCAGAGAGCTCAGCACCATCCTGGGAGCCAGCATTGTGACGGTGGGAACAGAGGACACGACGCAGAGCTGAAGATGCCCCTGTGACTGGGGAGAAACGGGCGGACACTCGCAGCCACGGAAGCCTCTACATCCCACACACGCCGGAGGTCCATGCACTTCTCCCCCCAGAGTGTAGAGTATGAGAGACTGAGGAACGTGGACACTTCCCCTGACATGCAGACTGGGTAGGCCTGCACTCTCCCTCCTCTCCACCACAGAGCAGCTTCTCCGAACCTCCCGGACTGTAAATATGAGTAGAAGAAAGAAGGAGGGGCCCCTGATGGAGAGGAGGGCACTGGAGAGCCGGGTTCTGGGTCAGACGGGGGAAGGTTGGGTCTCATTGCCCTAGAACACCTCCTGATCCTGCAAGGCGTGATCCAGCCGCCTGACTCCTAGGTCAGATCAACCTTCTTGAATCCCAGGACTTTATAAACCACCGTCTCTGCTGAAGGCCCGACAGAGAAGCCTCCCTCAGGTCCTTGTAGAAAAACCTCCTAGAGCCACGTGCAGAACCACAGGGTCACTCACATCACCAGGTATCCCTCACAGGCCACGAAGGACCCGCTTGTTGGGTCTCACTAGGAGGCTTCACTGCAGCTCCTGGACAGACTCTCTAGGGCTGTGCTCAGGCCTGGTGCGCTCTATCTCCAGGGATTATAGACGGGTCCATGAGCCCCGCTTAGGTCAGACATGCATGGCTGGCATCTGGCCCCTCCTGAACTGCCTTTGCAAAGGCCATATTTGGGTTTTGGGGGCAGACCTGCCCACAGATGGCAGACGGGTCTAGCAGCCTCTGTGGGCCACCTAGACTGAGCACACCTCCTCTTCTCCCTGACGGCCTGTATAAGGACACATCCTGGCTTTGTTGGTCACATCACCCCTGAGCACTTCACACGGGCTGCACAATTCCTTCTCCTTGGGTCTCATGGACAGACTTGCCTCTAGCCTCTCATGGACAAACTTTCTAGGGCCACATTCAGGTTCAATGGATGGACCTGATACCGGAGACTACAGGCAGATACACAAGCCTGGCTTGGATCTGAAAGGCACATCTAGTTTCCGGCCCTTTCCAGACCATCCTTTCCAGGGCCACATCTGGGTCCTGAGAGTTAATTCAACCCTTGGACATTACAGAATATAGTTCATAAATAAGGAAAAAGTGAGTACTTCATGAGATGCCTAAAATTTACTGTGGAGATATAAGAAATAAGGGGAAAAAAGGAAATACTCCTCACCGATGATGAATAACACGCATTAAATCACTCAAATGTTGGAAAAGGAAATAAAAATATTTATTGTAACAAAACTCTATGGGATGAAAAAGAAAACAGACAACCAATTCCAGGAGGTGAGAAAACTATTCCATAACACGAAGGAGGAGCTCTGTAAAGAGATAGACACTCTGAAAAAGGATCAAACAGAACTTCTGAAGATGAAGGCTACAATACAGAAAGTCAAAACCTCTCTTGAAAGTATTAACAGATTAGATCATGTAGAAGAATTTTTGAGCTTGAATACAAAAACCTTAGGTTTAGTCCAAGTCACCAAAAAAAAAAAAAAAAAATGAAAAAACAATCATTAAAAATTAGGACAGCATACAAGTAATTTTAGACCACCATTAAGCAGCCAAATATCTGCATAATGGCTGTTCCAGAAAGTGAAGAGAAGGTAAAGGCATAGAAAAATCTCTTTCATGAAATACTATCTGAAAACTTTCCATATCTAGAGAGACATACACACATCCAAATCCAGGAAATACAAAGGATAGCAAATAGAATCAACATAAGAAGATCTCCAAGGCACACCATTGCCAAAATGATGACAGGTAAAGACAAAGATAATATTCTAAAAATGGTATGAGAGAAGTGTGAAGTTACTTATAAAGGATACCCCATCAGACTAACCTTAGACATCTCAGCAGGAACCATGCAGAAAAGGAAGGAATGGAAAACATATTCAAAATTCTGAAAGAAAAACAATTTCAGCCAAGAATACTTACCAAGCAAGATTATTCTTCAGACTGAATAAGTTCCCACATATTCCCACTAAACAACATTGCATGTTAATGGATTAAATTCCTCAGTTAGAAGGTACAGATTGCCTGAATGGGGGAAAAAATGCAGGCACTTCTTTATGTTGTTTACAAGAAACACATCTCATCAGTAAAGACATATCTAGATTGAAAGTGAAGGGCTAGAAAAAGTCATTTCCTGTATATGGAAAGGAGAAAAAAGTCGGAGTTGCAATATCATTATCAAACAAAATAGACTTCAAGGTAAAAAGTGTAAAAAGAGACAAAGGTCACTATATAGTATCACATATATATTTTCACTCCCAATATCAGAGTGCCAAGTACGTAAAGCAAAGACTGCTAGGCCTAAAGAGAGAGAGATTTCAAGACACCAATTGTTGGGGATTTCAACACCCTACTCTCACCACTGGACATATCATCTAGACAAAAAATAAACAAAGACACACAGGAGCTAAATGATACCATAAACCAAATGGATCTGACAGACAGTTACAGAACATTTCATCCAATGACTATAAAATACATGTTTCTCCCAGCCCTACATGGAGCATTTTCAAAGCTGACCACATAATAAGGTGCAAAACAAGTCTTTACACACACACACACACACACACACACACACACACAAATGCTATAGAGAGCATGCACTCACCAGAGAGAAACTGACAGAAAGAGAGAAAGTAAAAAGCACCCCTCACTTCCAGGAGGAATGGCCATGTTGCAATCCTTTTTCCTTCCTCTCAGCATTTTGGACACACTTTCACATGTGCCCAGAGTATTTTTCAAGTCACTGGATAGGGACACGAAGCACAGAGTCAGAGTCATCTGAGATCCAGGGCCTTAACCTTCATGCCACTTGCTGGCTCGATTTACAAATTTAAAAGTAAAGAAATCATATCTAGTGTGTTTCTGGCCAAAATGGAATTAAATTCAAAATCGACAGTAGAAAGAGCCTTAAAAAATGCACAAATACATGGAAACTAAACAATTTACCCAGAGTCACTTTGAAACTACTGAAGAAATTAAACATAAAATTGAAGAAAAATTTGAAGCTCTCTATGAAAACACAACTTCCCATAGTATCTGGGACACACTGAAAGAGGTTCTAAGAGGAAAGGTTATAGCAATTAGTGCTGACAAGAAAAAAATCAAAAGATGGAAAATAAATAACTTAGAGAAGTACTAGAAGAGAGAAATAATAAAATTAGAGCAGAAAGAAATGAAATAGAGAATTAAAAAACTATACAAAATCAATATAATTAAAAAAGTGTATTTTTTGGACAAGATAAAATTGACAAACCAATAGTTAGACCAAGAAAAACAGGGAAAAGATACAGATAAATAAAATCAGAAATGAAAAAAAGGTGATATCATGGACCTCAGAAATAAAAAAAAGAACACTAGGGAATATGCAAAAAAAATTGGAAAACCTATAAGTATTAGTTCTAAGAAGAAATTCAAATACATTCAATATACTTAGATTGAAACAGGAAGAAATAAACCTAACTAGACCAATAACAAACAATGAAGTTGAAAAAGTAATAAATAGTCTCCCAACAAGGAAAAGCCCAAGTCCTGAAGATTTCACTTCTGAATTTTGCAAAACTTTTTTTTTTTTTTTTTTTTTTTGAGAGGTTTTTCGCTATAGGGCGCGTGCGCTCGCCAGACAGACAGAGAGAGACAGAGAGACAGAAAGCGAGAAATCACCCCCCAGGGGGGATGGTCACGCCGCAATCCCTTCTCCTCCATTCTCCTCTCGGGATCTTGGGCACGCACGCACACGCGCCCGGCGTGAGTTGTAAGCCACCGGTTCCGAGACACGAACCGCGGTCGACTACGTGGGAGTCCAGCGACAT
The DNA here is from genome assembly GCA_026018925.1 of Tupaia tana. Lineage (NCBI taxonomy): Eukaryota > Metazoa > Chordata > Mammalia > Scandentia > Tupaiidae > Tupaia > Tupaia tana. The sequence goes on from JAKSZU010000014.1 coordinate 1,374,439, forward strand.
AGCCATTACGCTAACTGCTGGTTCCCATTTTTGCAAAACTTTTAATGAAGAATTGACACCAATTCTCCTCAAACTATTTCTAAATATACAAATGGAAATGAGTTTAGGAACCCCCCAAATTCATTTTATGAAGTCTCCATTATCTTGATTCCAAAAACAGACAAGGACACAACAAAAAAAGAAAATTACAAATCAACATCATGATGAATACATATGCTAAATCCTGAACAAGATACTAGCAAGTGGAATGCAATACACAGTAAAAATATTTTACTCCAGGAGCAGGTAAGATTTATTCCAGGGATGCAAGGAGATTCAACATATGCAAAACAAATGTAATACATCATATCAACAGAAGGAAAGATAAAACTCATATGATCATATCAATAGTTGCAGAAAAAGCATTTGATAAAATACAACATCCCTTCATGATTAAGACTCTCAATAGACTATGTATAGAAGGTATATGTCTTAACACAATAAAAGCCTATCTATGACAAACCCACAATTAACATCATACTGAATGGGGGAAAGCTGAAGGCTTTCTCACTAAAAACTGGAACAAGACAATATTGTCCACTTTCTCCACCCTTGGAAGTCCTAACCAATGCAATCAGACAAGAGAGTGAAAGAAAAGGCTTTCAAACAGAGAGGGGAAAAGTGAAATTGTCCCTATTTGCAGACAACATAATCATATGCACAGAAAATCCAAAATAATCCACAAAAATTTAGAAGTAATAAATACATTCAGTAAAGTCACAGGATACAACGTCAATGTACAAAAATCTATAGCTTTTTATACACCAACAATGGATAGACTGAAGAAAAGCAATCCTATTTACAATAAGCAGACACAAAAAAATGCATAGGAATACATTTAATCAAAGAGGTGAAAGACCTCTACCTCCACATGGAAAACCATGAAAAAGTGAAGAAAGAAATAAAAATGATACAAAAAACAGAAAGACATCCCTTGTTCTTGGATTGGCAGAATCAATGTAATTAAAATGTCCAGTCTGCCCAAATTAACTTAAAAATTCAGTGCAATTCCCAACAAATCACCAATGACATTCTTCATAGAAATAGAAAAATACAATTGTAAAATTTTTCTGGACTCATAAAAGACTTCAAACCCTCTAGGAAATACTGTGCAAAAATAATAAAGCTGGAGGCACCCCACTACTTGATGTCAAAATATATTACAAAGCTGTGATAACCTAAACAGCATGGTACTGATACAGAAGCAGACACAGAGACCAATGGGACAGGATAGAGAACCCAGAAATAAACCCCCAAACATACAGCCAACTGATTTTGGCAAAGGACATAAAACAATCCAATGGAGAAAAGAAAGTATTTTCAGCAAATGAAGCTGGGAAGTCTAGATGTGCACCTGGAAAGAAATGAAACTAGACCCCTGTCTCTCACCATTAACAAAAGCCAACTCAAAATAGATCAAAGGTCTAAATGTAAGGCTTCAAACTATAAAACTACTTGTGTAAATTATAGGGTGAACACTTGAAGACATTGGAGTAGGCAAAAATTTCTCAGTTAAGACCCCTAAAACACAGGCAATAACTTCAAAAATAGACAAGAGCGATTACATCAAACTAAAAGCTTCTGCACAGCAAAAGAAACAATAAATAAAGAGACAGCTTACAGAATGGAGAAACTATTTGCAAACTATACTTCAGATAAGGGATTAATAACCAGAATGTATATGAGGCTGGCAGGTAGTGTGGTGATTAAGGACACTAGACTCCCACATGGCTGACTGCCTTTGAGTCCCAGACCCGGTGACTTGCTTTCTCACTTTCTCTCTTGCTCACTCTCTCACTGTGTCCCTCCCTCTTTGGTCAAATTAAAAATAAATAAAGTTAAAATAAAAAAATTCTTAAAAAGATATATAAACTGCTTAGTTCCAAAAAAAAGTAATAATCAAGTAATAATCCAATTTTAAAATGGGCAATTGAACAGACAGCTCTCAAAGGAAGACATATAAATGGTCAAAAATCATATGAAAAAATGTTCAACATCTCAGTCCAGACAGGTGGCATGGTGGTGAAGGCAGTTGGATCTCATATGGCTGACTACATGGTTTGAGTCTTGGACCCAGCAACTTGAAAAACATGCCAGGCAGATGAACATGTGTGCCCAAAATCTCCAGAGAAGAATGAAGGAGAAGGAATTGCAATGTGGCCATCCTCCTGGGGGGGGCGGGGAGGGGGGATTTCTGTCTCTCTCTCTCTCTCTCTTGCTTTCTCTTGAGTAAGTGCATACACCCTATAGCAAAACTAATAAATAATAATAAATTAAAATGTTCAAAACTTTTTTTCCTGAGGAAAATGGAAATAGAAACCACAATGATGTATTACCTAACCCCAAATGCTGGGATTCTGTGATGAAAAGGGAACGCTTCTAAACTGTTGGTGGAAATATGAATTAGCACAACCATTGTGAAAAACAATATGGAGGTTCCTCAAAAACTTACAAATGGGGGACCAGCAGTTAGCATAATGGCTATGTTGCTGAACTCCCATATAGTCGACCGTGGTTCGAGTCCCGGATCCGGTGGCTTAAACTCACACTGGGCCCAAGATCCTGAGAGGAGAATGGAGGAGAAGGGATTGCAGTGTGACCATCCCCCCCAAAGGGTGATTTCTTGCTTTCTATCTCTCTGTCTCTCTCTGTCTGTCTGGCAAGCACACATGCCCTATAGCAAAAAACAAACAAACAAACAAACAAACAAAAAAAAAAACTCTCCAAAAAAAGAAAAAAAAAATTTACAAATGGAGCTACCATATGACCTAGCTCTTACCCAAAGTACAAGAAATCACTCGGTCAGAAAGACACTTGCACATTCATGTTTATTTCAAAATTATTTACAAAAGTTAAGACAGGATCAAACTTAAGTGTTCAACAACTGATGACTATATTTTTTAAATGTGGCACATATACACTGTGGAATACTACTCAGCCATAAAGAACAATGAGATCCTGTCATCTGATAGAAAGTGGTTGAATCTAGAAGATGTAATGCTAGACAAAATAAGGCGGACTATGAGACAAACACCGTATGTCCTCATTTCAGGTATACTTAATGTCTGTACTCAGTGGCAGAAGTTGAAAAACTTGAAGACATAAAGTAGAGAGGACCACTATAGATTCCAGAGATTGCATGGAGGTGGGGTGGGGTTAAGGGAGGATCAGGGACAAAAGCATTTAACAGACACAGGAATGCAAGTAGATGAGGTACATGGGTTGTGGCTCTGCATACCATGGCTTAGTGAAAACAACAGACATTGCCAATGCCACATACAGATCTCAAAGGTGGTGTTCTTTGTTGTAAACAATGATTTGATTGACACACAAATCAGGTCAAAAGATGTTTAAAAAGAGAGAGAGACTGGGAATAAACTTCACTCAGAGGTCACCTTTTCTCTGTAGAGAAGTATCAGGGGATAGAACCCGATCGTCCTTCCAGACCCAGGCACTCATGGCACAGCATGGCACAGCAGCTCAGCACAGGTGGAAAATCTTTCTTTCAGCAAATATTTATTCAGTACCAACTAATGGAATTCCTGATCCATAAACTTCTCTGTCCCATGTGTTCTTCCTGAGAGCATTCTAGTCAATCCAATACTTGATGCTCAGAAATTCGCGGCTACGGCCAGCGCCCTGACAGCACGGTCTTCTTTCTTCATCCTCACCTCCGGCATTAACAAATAGTACGTCAAGTGCAGGAAAGCAATTTAAACATGTGAAACCTGGACCTGTTATATAGGTCCGAAAATGACTCCCGATCCCATCACAACAGATTTTAGGGTACGATAGTCTGAACCGTGCAGTCCAAACTAGTTTAAATGCCTGAAAGAGCACTGGGGATAAGAGCAGTGACTCTGCAGACTAATGATGGAGTCAGGTCTCCGGACCCCAGTTACACTTTCAGCGTAAGAAGAAGCCTGTATTTGAAAAGATCACGGTTATGTACCTCTTTCCTGGCTTAATAGCCATCTGTGGCTTTGAAAGGGCAAGACCCCGCCCTGCGGTTATCTCCAGCTCTGAATCTGGTGGCCTCGTCTGGAGTCTACGAGGCTCCTGTGTGAACGCCGGCCCACCGCTCTCCCGTCCCATGGCCGTTTTCTGTCCACAATATAGGGCTCTTCTGAGGATTAAATACAATTTTGAGCTTGAAGCATGTAGTGGAGTTCTGGGTACAAAGAGTACCTAAGATATCTAAAAATATTTATTTTGCCCCCCTTGGCAGCTGGGCTGGTAGCCGTCATTATTCACGTCTTTCTGCACATTTGTCGAGTGACTTTGATGCTCTTAGCAGCAGAGGCAGAGCATCCTGCTCAGCGGCTCCGATGCTGGGCTGAGCCCCGATCTGCTCTGGGCTTAGCTATGCCTGGAGGCCTGCGGTGTATCTTCATAGCTGCGTCTGTTCGTTGCACTCGCACGTTTTACCAGGAGCACCGCACACCTGAAGAAGCTGCGGGGCCACGAAGGTAGGAGATGTGAGGAGGAGCCCAGGACTCACCTGCAGCTCGGCAGCAAGCCCTGCTGGGCCCAGCTGCCACCAGCTGAACCCCGGCTGGCAGCGTGCCCCTGCACTTACATAGCATCCCTGAAGCATAGCTAGCTGAGGGTGCCCTGGGGCGTTCGCACTCCCTGATGCGTGTCTGAGATGGCAGGGAAAGGAGCTGTTCCCGGGTAGAACAGAGCGGGTCACTGGTGCATGGAAGGGCTGGAGCTTTATTCTCCTGTGAGGCCCTAAGACATTTTGCCGGTCTTCACTGCCTTTATTTGGTCACAGGAGGTCTCATATCAGAATGAAGCTGTTCAGACAAGGTCCCATTTCCATTAAGATAACCAGGATGTAGTTCTCCCAGTGGGCCAAACTACTGTTAATCAGAAGCGCAGCACACTGGGAGAGAGCAGGCTCTGTTGACTTCAGAAGAAAATAAATTCTTTTTGACGAGGCCGCTTGCTCATAGGCGATAGCCAGGTAGCCTGAGCCCTGCTGGTGAGAACCACCAGGCCCAGGAGGGCCCCACTTCCTCCTGCAGCCACAGGGAGCAGAGGCCAGGGGGCCTCACCCAGACTGGCCTCCCATGGAAGGGCTTTATCCAAACAGATGTGGGAGGAAACTGGACTGAAGAGCACGGGGGGGGGGGGGGGGGGGGGGGGGGGGGGGGGGGGACTATGGGAAAGGCGGGGAAAGGCCCTGAGCAGTTCTGGGCAGAGCTGGGAGAGGGGCGGCGACCCTGCGGAGAGGGTGGGGCAGCCCAGACAGTGCGCTGGCTGGCGAGGAGGGAAGGATGGCCGGGCGGCAGGCCCTGCTTGTCTGTCTAGCACGCGGAGAGCAGAGCTTTCTCCACGTGGTGATTCTCACAGGGGCACGGCGGCCACTGCCACGCCTCTGGGCAGGGTGAAGCTGTGCAGTGGGATGTCCCCGAAGGCCGACTGCGGCTTTGTTCTCCCACTCCGACTAGTAGTAGTAGGGGGCAAGAAACAATGTCAGGTAAATCCAGCCCTGCCCTCCTCTCCCTGTCTGGCTAGGATACCTTCCCAACTGTTCGGTTAAACCTCCTGCTGGGGTCAGCAGATGGCAGGGTGGTTAAGGCACTGAACTATTACGTGGCTGACGGTGGCTCGAGCCCTAGACCTGATGGCTTGTCTTCTCACTTTCTCTCTCTCTGGCGAGCACACATGTCCTATAGCAAATTAAAATAATAATAATAATAACAACAATCTAAATAAATAGTTCTTTTTTTGGGGGGGGGAGAAGTTTTGGCTATAGAGTGCGTGCGCTCACCAGAAAGACAGAGACAGAGAGACAGTAAGCGAGAAATCACCCCCCAGGGGAGATGGCCATGCCATAATCCCTTCTCCTCCATTCTCCTCTCGGGATCTTGGGCATGCATGCACACGTGCCAAGCATGAGTTTAAGCCACTGGGTCTGAGACTCGAACTCCGGCCGACTACATGGGAGTCCAGCAATATAGCCATTACACCAACTGCTGGTCCCAATAAATAGTTCTTTAAAACAAAACAGGGACCAGCAGATGGCATAATGGTTACATCGCTGACTCCCACATAGTCAACCATGGTTTGAGTGCTGGACCTGGTAGCTTAAAATTCATGCCAGGCACGTGTACATGCGTGCCCAAAATCCCAAGAGGAGAATGGAAGAGAAGGGATTGTGGCAAGGCCATTTCTCTGGGGGCTGATTTCTCACCTTCTGTCTCTCTGTCTCTCTGGTGAGCACATGTGCCCTATAGTAAAAATCTCTCTCTCAAAAAAAAAAGACAAAAACAAACAAGAAACCTGCTGAATTCAGAAAGCGTTCCTGCCGGGGAAGCCTGGGCGGGTTCCTCCACCGAGGAAGCGCCTGTTTCCTGACCACCTGGCTGCAGGCCCAGCCCTTCCCCTCTGAGCCTGGAAGGAGACAATTCTCCAAGCCCGAGTGACCGTGGCTGCACTTCTTTGCTTGCCCCAAGCCCCAGTTAGGTGGTGAGGGACTTCCTCACACGGGACAGAAAGGAGTGTCCTGACACACCCAGTTTATCAGTCTGTAATATTTCAAAAGCAAAAATCTTTTTCAGCTTTTTTGTTTAGAGAATTCCCAAGGATGAGTCTCCTGGTTCTATTTCTTTTGCTCCTTTGTTCATTTATTTATTTATTTGTATTCTGGTTGGAGAAAGACCCCAATTCTAGAGGGCACAATGCTCGCCCGGTGGAGGCCCCGCTTTGTGAGAACATGCAATGGCAGTATGGAACCAGTACAGAAGTGAGTCTTTGTAAGTAGGAGACTGGGGTCTGGCGCAGGTGTGGGGTCCTGAAGTTTGAGCTTGATTGGCTTCGGGGTGCTTCTGCTCTGACCTGGCTTGATTTACCGCCTCCCGACTCGTCTGAGAGGGTGACGGCCAGAGCCAGAGCCTCCCTCCTCCGCCTGCAGCGTGTGCTCGGCTGAGCACTGTCAGGGCAGGGCGCCTGTGACGTGGCGCCCGCTCTGCTCCATAGTAGCCTTACCGTGGAGGTGTGGGGGCGGGCGTGGCCAGACAGCCACGCCATGGTGAGTGGGACACCCATGCAGAGGTCTCGGAATGTGCCAAATGCCACCCTCGACCCCTGGATGGCCCCCTCAGTGGACCTTCTCCTAGAATTGCGGGGAACCTGTGATATTCCCAGAGCATCTGCGGGTGTTTCCTGTCTTCTCGAGGAGCACGAGCAAATCTCCCCAAAGGTTGGGACCAGCAGAGGGTTTGAGTCCTGGACCCAGCAGCTTAAAACTCATGCCACGCACATGTGCATGTGTGCCCAAGATCCCGAGAGGAGAATGGAGGAGAAGGGATTGCAGTGTGGTTGCAGTGTGGCCATCCCCCAGGGGGTGATTTCTAACTTTCTGTCTCTGTCTCTCTGGCAAGCACGTGTGCCCTATAACAAAAATCTCTCTAAAAACCATAAAGCTCCCGAAAGCCCACTCTGTGTGAAACAGCAGTGTCCGAGTATTTTCTGTTTGCTTGCTTGTTTTCTTAAAATGTCCACAGTTTATCATTCTATTAGGTTAAGAACTGGTCACTGGTTTCTTGAATGTTGACTAAGGAAAGGGAGACTTGCAGGGGGCACTTCACTGAATAAAGTTATTCAGGCCTCAGAAAGGGTGAGAGGGGACCCAGGCCAGACACAGATGGAGATACCCACAATCAACACATGGCTTTCCAGATCCCTGATTTTTATTTTTATTTTATTATTTTATTTTTTGTTTATGTTTTCACCATAGGGCTTGCGTGCTTGCTGGAGAAAGAGAAAGAGAGGGAAAGTGATAAATCACCCCCCCAAGGGGGGGCGGCCATGCCACATTACCTTCTTCTCCATTCTCTTCTCAGGATTTTGGGCACGCACGTACTTGTGCCTGGCCTGGTTTTCAAGTCACTGGGTCTGAGACTCAAACTGCTGTTGGCCATGTGGGAGCCCAGAACCTTAGCCACTACACCACCTGCTGGCCCTGGACTCCTGGTGTATATTAACCGGTCCCAACTGCCAGTTACCCTTCATTGCTTCTCTCAAGAGCGTGATGGGCGTCCACTGCTTGTCTGTGACAATGCCATCAAGGTGGCATAGGATGGTGGGGGCGAGGTCCCGCACAGAGAATATGGGACTGCTTCACAAAGAAGGGGGGAGGGGCCAGCAGATGGCGTAATGGTTAGGTTGCTAGACTCTCAGTTGACCATGGTTTGAGGCCCAGACCCGGTGACTTAAAATTCATGCCAGGCACGTGTGTGTGCATGGCCAAGATCCCGAGGAGAATGGAGGGGAAGGGATTGCAGTGTGGCCATCCTCCTGAGGAGTGATTTCTTGCTTTCTGTATCTCTGTCTCTGTCTCTCTGGCAAGCACACACGCCCTACAGTAAAAATCTCTCTCTCAAAAAAAGAAAAGAAGAAAGAAGGGGGAGGGGTGCGTGCACACTGGTGTGTCCTCTAGCACCAGAAATCCCCCCGTGTAACTGCCGTGACCCGTGGTAACGCCTTCGCGGCAGCACCACTCTGCCACCAGAGGCATTACCAGAGCATGGAATGTGAGGAGGTGGGACAGGAGGCGATGTGATGACAGCGAGGACATCAGACATTTCCAGAACGTGGCGAGTAAGAAGACAGATCTGGGGGGAGGGTCCAGGAGGAAGAGAAGGGCTGAGCCCTGGAGGTGGGGAGCGGGAAGCCGGTGCTGAGACAGACAGGGCGTGCGTGCTCAGAGGTGCGGCCCTGATGGGGGGCAGCTCACCGGGCCTCACTAAGACTGTCCTCTGAGGTGTGGTCAGAACCTCACCCAGGCATCCCAGTCCAAATGGGGCCGCAGGGACGCTCCCGGCAGAGCGACCTTGTCCGCGTGGGCTGAGTCTGAAGCTCAGAGGACTTCTCCACCAGGGCTTCTGGGAGATCTGAGTTGGATGGCCCGGGTGGGGCTGGCCGGGAGGTCGTCTCTGCTGGTGGGAAGTCACAGGAGCCATGAGGGACTGTGCAAAACTAGTCCTCAGAGAGCGCGGAGGGGACACATCACGCCTGGCCTTTAGAAGGCGAAGACTTAGGCCATGTGCAGCGGTCTCCCGGAAAGACCCGGACGGAACCACAGTCACATTCGGCTCAGGACCTGCTCACGGGTCTTGGCCGTCGGGCGGAGGCGCCGGGGCTGGACCGCAGCCCGCTGGGGTTCGGGCTCTCCGGCAGAATACATCGCTGACGTTCCGGCTGTCGTTCCGGCTGTCGTCTCCTCTCCCACGGGCTCCTGCAGGCTCAGAACTCAGGTCCACAAAGCTCTCCTAGCGACAGGCGCATGGGGGGGGGGGGGGGACCACGGGTGGGTCAGGTGGCCGCTAAGGCTGGCAGGGCGGGAAGAGGCTGGGCAGCACCAGGGGTGGGGCAAGGTGCCGTGTGCCCCCACTCCCTGCCTTCACAGTGGGTGTGCAGCAGGTGGCATGAGCGTGCTCCGACGCCGACCTGCACGGAGGCCCGGCTTGTGCCTGTGCACTGCCCGTGGCAGGCCGGCTGAGGCAGGCAGGTCACGGGCACGGACCCTCTCTCTCCCAGTCTCTGTCTTCCTCTCATAGAAGAAATAAAAGTAAGTGTAAACAGGGAGAGATAGAATGGATATATTTCTTGTCCACATTCCCTACAAATCGCTGGGCTCTGCCTGGGGCCACTGTCCTTGGTCTGCGACCCACTCTGGGTTCCCGCCCCCACGCAGCTCTGCGCCCTCAGGTGTCCACCCACCAGAGAGCCACTGTGATCATCCGCAGTAATGAGGGCCGGCCACACTCGTCCTTTTAGCCACGCAGAGATGCCAGTACCTGTGTGTCCTTCGACCGCATGAGTATTTTTAGAAGACTTACAAATGCCATTTTTCTTTTTTCTCCCAAACTCCTAGATGTATTCTTGGAAGCAGCCCCCTGCTGGCTTGACTTCTCTCCTTGGTCGTGTCTAAGACTGCTGAGTCCGAGTCCCTCGTGACGGCGCTGTGATGAGGAAGGACACAGAGGTCTGCTTTGCAGGACATCCAGCCTGCGGGAGACGCCCTTGTTTCCCCTCGGGCTGCTCCAGGTGAGGACTCCCTGCCCAGTTCTAGCCTCTGCACCAGCCTTCTGGGCGTGGATTTGAGGATCTTAAATGCACACAACTCAGGACCCGCGCCCGCCGCACCTGCTACAGAGCTCTGACGGCTCCTGCGCTGAAGCCGGATCCCTCAGCCTGACAGGAAAGGCCCTGCAGGACTGAACTGCAGCCAGGTTTGCGAGTCTCCACCCGATCCCCCAGAGCCGGGTGCCCTCCGCTGCCTGCACCCACCTCACCCCTTTCCCCAGACTGGCTCCCCAGCTGGGCACCTCCTTGGCACATCCAGTTCTTCTCCCTTCTAAACCCTCAGCCCCAAATCTGGCTGCGCAGGGGCCCAGTAAATATCCGATGAGGAAAAGGAACAGTTGTGTGGCCTCCCTTGGACACCAGAAATCGAGCAGGTGTTTCACGGGCACAGGTCCCCGCGCAGGCCGGGTGTTTGGGGAGGAGCTGGCGCCTCCTCCCTCGGTGCTCGGCTCTCTGTGGCCAGCCGCAGAGCTCCCAGGGCTGTGAGTGCTCTCTGATGATCTGCATCCTGTTGCTGGCTGAGGACGGCATCCACCATTGTGTTTTGTTTCCCTTTTCCTGGAGGACAGGAAGGTCAGGGCCAAGCAGACGCTCCGGTATGATTATTCTACGACCACTCCCTGACCGGCTCTTCTCGTTCTTGGCTCGGGTCTCCGACGTTAGGTGTGGAGACCGTGTGGTTGGTCCGTGCCCGTGCTCTTCATGGAAACCTACGCCATACCCTGTCGGAAGCAGGTGGGATATAAGCAGTGAGAGCTGAACGTACGAGCTGGCTTTCTTCTGACACGTGACCACCCGCTAGAGCAGGGAGCTCCTGCCCCGCAGGTGGGGCGTGCCCCGCCCTGAGATGCACACCCTGGGTCCCGGGTCCAACTCCAGGAAGCACAGTCTCCACTGCGGTCTGTGTCTGACTTAGAGCTGTGGAGAGAGCCCTTTGCCTCTGCCCTCCAGTGGGTCCCACAGCACTCAGGACGCAGTCCAGTGTACTTCATGAATTCACCTTTGCCGTTAACGGGCCAGCCTGATCTGGTGGCAGGTGCATTGAGACCTTTAGGGAGGAGATTTCAGAAAGGTAGGAGGCTCAGGTGACCACCTCTCTTACCACCTCTGGACATTCAACGCTTTACATAGAATTTCAAGGGGGCTAGGCTTCCAGTTTAAAAGTCTATCCTCTCCAGGATGGCTTGAATAGGATGCTGCTATGTAGGTGAACAGCTGTGTGATAAATGCCAAGCAAATGCTCAAATGCAACAGCAGACTGGCTTTGCTTTGTCTGATTTAAAACTTCCATAGTATGGACCCCACTACCCAGATGGATCAATGGAGTGGAGTCCGGAAGGGGGAGCTGGCCCAGTAGGCTACTCATTGAGGCAGTCGGATGCTGCATGGCCAACCCAGTTTGAATGCTGGCCTCAGCAGCTTGAGGAAACAAGCCAGGAAACAAGCCAGGCATGCACGTGTGCCCCAGTTCTGACCGAGAGGGGCATGGGGGAGATGGAATTGCAGTGTGACCACAAGGCACAGAATGCTTTCTCTCTCTCCCCCTCTCGCTGTCTCTCCCTGGCTAACACGTGAGCCCTCGGGCAAATAAAAAATAAATAAATGAATGGATAAATAAGGAAAGGGGTCCGAGTAAACTGGGAAGCAGTGTATAACACTGGCGATATCGCTCAGGGCTCAGTGACAGGGGCAGAAACGCCACCGATGATCCAGACCGGCAGTTCGTGGTGATGATTTTGGAGATGGGTGGAGTCTTGTAGCCGCAGCGAGGGGACGGAGCACTGGCATCTGGTGAGTAGAGGATTACCACTGGGCTGTAAGGTCCTTGGCTGCTAAACACCCTCCACACAGAACTGTCCAGCCTGGAACATCGGCAGTGACGAGGCTGAGACATGGATTTGAGCGATTTATTGCGCGGTGGAGGAAGCTCGTGGAGAAGCCATGAGGGCTGCTCTGGTGTCTCTGAGGCCTGCCCATCACAGTCAGCCTGGCCAGCAGTCAGGAAGGAGAGCTCACGTGCCTGGGGAGGGAGAAGACGCGTGGTCCGACCCGCAGGGGTGCCCTGGAACCTGTTCTGTCACCGCCTCACCCTCTGTGCTGTGGGTGACCTGCAGAGAAGCTGGGCCTCGTGCTGCAGAGCTGAACTGCACACACGGGGCCTCAGGCCTGGGTGCGGCCCTCAGCACCATGCAGGAGCTGCCGACAGCACTTTGCACCTGCAGTGACCTTCAAAACCTGAGGACTGTTGTGTCGCTGACACCCTCCAAGTGCTTCCTGTATCATCCCCAACCTGGAACCACCAGGGGAGGGCGTTCCAGAAAGCAGAGCCGCAGCGTAGCTGAGCTCAGAGGCTCACGTCACCGCTCAGGCAGCTGCGAGGCACGGTGCCTTCCCTAGTAAACCGTGGTAGAACAGCCTGCGTCTGCTTGGGAGATCAGAAGATGAAGGTTTTGCCTTGTACTTATAAAAATAAATTAAGAAGATAGAAAGTGCCTATCAAACAGAGAAAATATTTTCTTGCTATTTTCCTAAGCAAATAAAAAGTTGCTTGACGTCACTGATATTCAGGGACATGAAAAGTAAAATAATGAGCCTTTTTAGGCACAAGATTACGCACAAAGTGGCAGAAGTCGGGCAGGGCGGGCAGGGTGTGAGGAGAAGGGCAGTCCCGCCCATCGCTGGTTTCCCTGGGGTCACAGGAGCAGTGCTGAGTGAATTTAAGAAACAGTTATTAACACTGAAATAAGCATATCTTTGTCAGAGTGACACGACCTCTGGGAATCTGGTTAATAAAAATATTGTCAGTTTTCTTTTTTTTGGAGAGGTTTAGTTTTTGCTATAGGGCGCGTATGCTTGCCAGAGAGACAGAGAGAGACAGAAAGTGAGAAATCACCCCCCCAGGGGGGATGGCCATGCCTCCATCCCTCCTCCTCCATTCTCCTCTAGGGATCTTGGGCACACACGCACACGTGCCCAGTGTGAGTTTAAGCCACCAGGTCTGGGACTCGAACCGCGGTCGACTACGTGGGAGTCCAGTGACATAGCCATTACGCCAACTGCTGGTCCCAAAATACTGTCAGTTTTTAAAGGTGTCATTCTAGGTTATGTATTACAGCCTGGTTGACCTGGGAACAACAACATACATGCTGTTACGTGCTACGGCGCGATGTCGAGTAGAGTCCTACTAGTCATTGGCCATCTGGCGGATGCAAGTGACGCGGCTCACAGTATGCAGTTAGTGGGGAAGTAGACTTTTTTTTTTTTTTTTTTTTTTTTGCTATAGGGTACAAGTGCGTGCCAAGGAGACAGAGAGAAAGATAGAAAGCAAGAAATCACCCCTCCACCCAGTGAGGATGGCCACATTGCAATCCCTTCTCCCCCATTTCTCCTCTCAGAATTTTAGGTACACACATGCCAGGTGTGAGTTTCAAGTCATCGGGTCTGGGACTTGAACCATGTCCAGCATGTGGGAGTCCAGCGCCTTAACCACTATGCCACTCGCTGACTCCTGAATGTAGACAAAGCTTGTATTGGCAGAGTCCTGCCAAAGACAAAGTATGCAAGTCTGTGCTGACACGGTCACATGTTGTCGACAGAGGTCACTTGCACGTCGGGGGACGGTGGAGAAGGGTGCTGTCCGGGGACGCGGCCTGGGTCTGTGCAGACACAGTGGTACCACGCATACCGCCCCAGAGATCTCAACGTGGGCGCCCACCAGCCCGAGGTCGGGAGGCTCCTCAAGGGAGCTGCATTTCCGGCGCCCTCACCTGCGTGGCTCCTCTCTCACGGCAGCCCCACCCCGGGCCCCACCACCGACCCCGCTCCCGGGCTAGTTCACGCAGGCCCGTCATGGCTCCAGCTTAGTGCCGCTGCCTCCAAGGAGCCTCTCAAAGGCCCTCTGCCCCTCTGCTGGGGGAGCGTGGGCCTCCTCACAGTAATCCCTGGACCTGTTCATTTTTGCACTCCAGAACAGCAAATGAAACACGATGCGAGAAGGGTGTTTGCTAATGAAACGAATAGATGCCAGACTTTGCGACAAGTATTTGGGAAGATATTTGTTTTTTGTGTGGCCACTGGAGCGATGACACGGTTCCTGGTGACTTAACACGAAGAAAACCAGAGAGGCTTAGCGAGTGAAGAGACTCTGTATTATAAAACTCCATTCTCAGCCCAGCCTGTGGCTTACTGGTTAAGGCACTGGACCACACATGGCTCACTGCACACAGTTCAAGCCCCAAACCCAGTAGCTTAAAAAATATGCAGGCATGTGTGTGTGCCCAAAATGCCAAGAGGAATGGAGCAGAGGGACCGAGAGTGGCCACCCCTGGGGGCGATTGCTCGCTTTCCCTCTCTCTGTCTCTCTGGTGAGCTCTTTCACCTTACAGCAAATTTAAAACCAAAAATCTGCATCCCGACCTCCCGCACCTGAGCACCCACATCCGTATCTCCGAGCACAACTCACATATGGAGAGTCTTCTTCCTTGCCTGACAGCTGGTGCTTGGATATTCTGGGAAAATAATTTTTAATTTTACCATTAAGGAATAAAAATACGTCAGCACCTAGTGAGTCACAGTAGCGGTGCGGAGTGTCGTGTTTGTTTGAATAGTCGATCCCAGGGGCTGTTTGCAGTGCTGTCACTCAGCCGAGTGTGCTCACATGCAGTCTGGGGGGCAGGGCGGCTCCGCATCTGTGTGTGCTGGACGGAACCTTCCAGACAGCCAAGACCCAGAGCTCTCTGCACATGCTGCTTCAGAGATCCATGAACATCACAGGACCAGCAGTTAGTGTAATGGCCATGTCGCTGGACTCCCATGCAGCCGACCGCGGTTCGTGTCCTGGACACGATGGCTTAAACTCACACCGGGCACGTGTGCGTGAGTGCCCAGGATCCAGAGAGGAGAATGGAGGAGAAGGGATTGCGGCGTGGCTATCCCCCTGGGGGGTGATTTCTCGCTTTCTGTCTCTCTGTCTCTGTCTGTCTTTCTGGTGAGTGCACGTGTCCTATAGCAAAAACCTCCCCCCCCCAAAAAAAAAAGTACCCAAAAAAAAAGAGATCCACAAACATCGCGAGGACGGGTCCTTGTCCTCTTGTCCCCAGCACCATCTATGTGCCAAGGCAAGACAGAAATGGCTTGCTGAGAGCCAGTGTGTGCCAGGCCCTTTTCTTAATTATCTGATTAACTTGTACTCCCCCAACCCCTCTTTATATTTTATATATATATTTTTTGAGAGTTTTTTTTTTTTTTTTTATTTTTGTTTTTTGTTTTTTGTTTTTTTTTTTTTTGCTATAGGGCGTGTGCGCTCGCCAGAGAGACAGAAAGGGAGAAATCACCCCCAGAGGGGATGGTCACGCCGCAATCCCTTCTCCTCCATTCTCCTCTTGGGATCTTGGGCACACATGCACACATGCCAGGCATGAGTTTAAGCCACCGGGTCCTGGACTTGAACCGCGGTCGGCTGCATGGGAGTCCAGCGACATAGCCATTACGCCAACTGCTGGTACCTCCTCTTACTATTTTTAATGAGGACGTCGGGGCTCAGAAAGCTGCAGCCATTCCCACAGGCTGCCTGACTTGCAGGGCATGAGGGTTCGTCTCTGGGACCAGACCGCGCTCCCGCTTTTGTTCTTTGGTGGCACCCGAGTGATGCCCGTGTCCCTGTGGAGACGCCAGGGAGTGAGGGTGGCCGCCGGGCCTCCGCTGATGCCAGGGCCGAGACCAAGGTGCCCGGAAGCCGCAGTCTCTGCCGGGCTGAGTCGGGCCTGAGGTACTCGGAAGCTCGGTCCGCCTTCCTGGAGGAGCCACTCCCGGCCACGTGCAGAGACTCAGAGCGCAGCGTCTCAGAGCCGAGCTAGCACGGGAGATCAGAGGCTCAGGGGCCCCAGAAAGGGACCTTCTGCTTGCTGAGTCCCATGCCCGGGTTCGAGGCCCTCACAGGCCCAGAGAAGCCTCCGAGGTATCACCGAATCCTAGGGCAATTCTCATTCCCCTAGTTACTCTGGGCTGGGTGAGTTTCTGTTGTCTGTGACCACGGGAGTTCGGTCGGGAAGTTGCACTGTTCGTCCGGAAGGCCCAGTGCCCTGTCTTGTGGCTCCCTGCTCCTTTCTGGAGGGTGTTCCAGATGGCCCGGCTGAGTGAGCTGCCCACGGCCCTGTCGGTGAAGGCGAAGGGCTCGCATGGTCACCTCAGGAGACCTGTCCACTCCAGGGTTAGGGAGGGCAAGCACCTTTCCCGCGGAGCCATCGAGATCCCGCCGCTCCCAAGGAAGATCATGCTGTTACTAAAGAAGCGACGATGTGGCACCCGCAGGCCCATTTTCCGAGGAAACGGTCGGGCCGTCCGGAAAGTCGGGACGTGTTTTTCTATGCAGTTCCCAGGCCGTGCTGGGACCCTCTGTCCTCGCTCACCTGCCTCCTTCATGTGCCAGGGCAGCTGGGAAGGGCCGCCTTGTCCCTTCCCCACACGCCGCTCAGGCGGCTTTTAAATCTGGACTTAGCCTCTACGAAGGGTTTCTGTGTTCGTTTGGGTTGATGTAACCTGCACTGAAAATGGCAGGTGGAGTCCAGGCCCCCGATGCCTGCAGGTCCTTCGGCGGGAGCCCAGGTCCCACAAGGCCTCCCAGATAACCACGGCGCGTGTCAGCTGCTCGGGATGACGTATTTGTGAAAGGCTTCACATTTGGGGGCGACTCCTCACATGGCGTCCATCTGTAAAGGTGGGTGTTACATGTGCGTAAAGGACCCCAACTCTCCTGCTGTGATTACGAATGAGAACAAAGGTGCTGTTTTCAGTCTGACGGGTTTCCTCCCGCAGGGCGCTCACCCACACGCGGTGGTGCTAAGGCAGAGGGAAGGTGGCGAGCTGCGGCTGGGAGGGGCCACCCCGGCCGTGGGGTGGGCGAGAGCACCTGGGCCCCCACCTCGGCCCCCACAGGGACATCCTTCTCTAAGGAAACTTCTTCAACCCAGCATTTTGCTTTCACCCCCAGATCCTGAATAAGTGGAAGTTGAAGCTTTGACGCCTGATTTATTTTAAACCTTAGTTTAACTCCTTCCCACAGCCCAGATGTTCCCTCACTCGTCCTAGTCCCACTCCCTCCTGACACAGCGACGATGACGGATGGGAATCGGGCGGTGGAGGGTGCCAGCGAGCGCCCTGAGGCTCTTCACAAGACTGGCCTGCAGGTACCCGGTCTCCAGCCCCGCAGCCCTGCCCCTCTGGCCCTGCCACCTTGCATCTGAACCTGTGAGCGCCGGCCGACCCGGGCACGGGCACGCTGTGGGCCTGCCTGCGCCCGAACGTCAGGGTGCTGAAGGGCCAGAGGAAAATAAAGCTACAACCATGGGTGTGAGGTCCAACGGGTTCATTTAGACGTGGCTCGAAAGGAGTGGGTCGGCTCATCTTCTCTTAATTTCTTTGTTGGGATTTGGAAACGTTTGCATGGTACAGCAAAGTGTTTACAATCTCGTTCCTTCGTGTGCTCCTTCAAATGGCTCCAGAGAGTAAGGAAGGCTCGCTCGGCCCCAGGGCGCCCTCCCGCACAGCGGGTGCTCAGTGACCTGCGAGACACTCAGAGCTGGGAACAGTGGGCTTCCCAGCCTCCCGGGCGACCGCGGCAGGGAAGGGAGAGGCAGATATTAAACCCTGTTCAAAAAATATCAAGAAAGAGGAGCCTTGGTCCTTGAACTACCTCTAAGAGAGATCGTATTACATTTTTTTCAGTGTTTCCTAGGAAACCAGTTCAGTGTAAAAAATGTACTCTCTGTCTTCTGCTCTTTGCGAAATTGTTTGAACCATCATATCTCATAAAAGGTTGCTTCACAGGCAATTTGAACAGCATTAAGAAACGCTAAATCTGCAGTTTGCTGCTCCAGCGAAGGCGACACACCTTTACCGGAGGGGGGAGGCTTCGGATGGTGTTTGCTGAGAGCCGATGCGATTCTGCCGTATTTCTGAAGCATCTGTGAAAGCATATCTTGTTGTCTTTCCCCCTCCAAATCTTTTTCTCTCAACACACCCAAGTTGCATGAAATAAAAAACGTCTCCTAAAACACTGTTAGGAGATTCTTATCAGCACTTACACAGCAGAGCATTCGCGGGGAGAGACGTCGCCACCACCACCCCCGTCTCCAGCTGCGGGCTGGTGCCTGGGCTCTGGAGTGGATGCCCCGTGTCCCCATGACGGGCCAGGTAGGGATCCCCGATGCCCACCCTGCTGTCTCGGGTTAGTTCTGACTTATTTCCCCCTCACCGCATGTGCAGTTGTTTTGTGATTTTGCAAATGGCTGGTGCTCTGGCTCAGGCAGGGATCTGGTGAGGGCCAAGGGCATTGGAGAGCAAACGTTTTTCGTTTTGTCCCAAACACGTGGCAGTTCAGCCCCTGACTTGCCCTCCGGGGTGAGGAGCAGCTGCGGGGTTGGCTGGATGGTGTGAGCAGCATTCCCGGAAGTGCCACTGGGGATCCGACTGCCTCCCACCCCTGGTGTCCTTAGGTTCCTGTGCTGTGGCTGCCCCCTGGTCTGATGGCGCTCTTACCTTGCCTGCAGGTGCGCCTGGCCCACCTCACCCACTCAGGCGGGGTGCGTACGTGACCGTCCCTGGCCACCAGCCACCGGCTCTGTGAGTGCAGGAAGTCCTTCGCTCCCCTGTGCTCCACTTGCCTTATCTGCCCATTGGAAACAATAAAGGGACCTGCCTCGAAGGGTTCCTGTGAGGGTCACAGGGCCCAGTGCCCCGGGGACGGCTCAGCACCTGGCGCTCGGGAGGGCGTGCCCTGCACGACAACCACATAACGCTCTCGCGGCCGAGAGCACATCACGCTGTGGTATGGGGACACGCCACCCTCGCCTGTTAGGTCCGACAAGGGGTTTGTCGTACACCCACAACTGACCAGACTCAGTGTAGACGGTGGGCTTAGATACGGTTCCTGCCCTCCATATGGAGAAGCAAAGCTTTACGATGGCCGCCGGTCATACTAGAAACCTTCATGCACAGAACGCTCTGACGAGGAGGGAAAGCTCAGGCAGGGTGGTGGAGGTGGGATGCCCGAGCACATGCTGGTGCGACCCGTGGTTGGTTACGGACCACACGCACCTCGCGCGGGGAGACACGTGGACGTGCTGACTGTAAAGTGGGAGCGACTCTGACTTCCACAGTACCCGTTCCCCTCATTTTTAAAACTTAAAACATTGAATTTTAATATATTTAATGAGAAATAAAGATTGAACACATTCAAGGTGTATGGCATGATTATTCGATGTATGTAAGTGCTATGTCATGAGTGCCACGTGGTATAAATTAACGTACCCGCCACGCCCATGCCCCTGAGAGCCTCAGGACTTCCTTCCTCTCACGGCTGAGAGTTCACACGCTCGGCCAAAACCTTCCTTCTTCCCATGCTCCTCCCTGTGGCGACCACCATCCTGCTCTCTGCTTCCACGAGCTCCACCTCTCAGGTTTCACGTGTGCAAGCATGCGTGTGTCTGGCACATTTCCATGAGCGTAATGTCCTCCAGGTTCATCCATGTGGTCACAAGTAACAGGCGTTCCTTTTCTATGGCAGAACCATATTCCAGTCTGTCTCTCTGTACCACGGTCCGCTTACCCATTGACCCATTGTGGACACAGGTTGCCCCATAGCTTGTGCTGCAATGGACGTGAGGGTGCAGCCATCCCTCCATCACACTGAACTCACTTCCTTTGGGTATACACCTGTAGGTGGGGTTGCTGGGCCTATGATAGTTCTGTATTATTTCCTAAGCAGCCTCCATACTATTTTCCATAATGATTGTACCAGTTCATAATCCCCCTTTCTTTGAAATTTCCAGAAGGTGCATGTGTGCAGCAGGGAGAGAGAGACAAGGAGAGAAAGAGAGAAAGAAAGCACCCCTCAGTGGGGACAAGGTCATGCCACAATTCCTTCTCCTCCACGTCTGCTCTCGGAATTCTGCACACACACACACACGCTCAGTGTCCTTAAGGCATCCAGGGCTGGGATGTGAGCTGCAATGAGCCGCGTGGTGTCTGGCTCCCTTAACCATCAGGCTACAGGGATGGCCTGCACATTCCTTAAGATCTGACTTCGTTGTTGTTGTTTTGACTGTTGAGGTTTATGAATTCCTTACATATTTTAGATATTAGCCATTTATCAAATACACGGTTCGCAAATTTTTCTCCCATTTCATGGATTGCTTTTTCTTCCATTTCATTGATTTTGTTGTTGTTGTACAGAAGCTTTTTAGCTTGATATAGCTCTATTGTTTATTTGTGCTTTTCTTGCCTGTGCTTTTAGTGTCCTATACACACACACACACACACACACACACACACACAGAAAGAGAGATAGCCAAAACTGAGACCAAGAAGCTTTTCCTTTATGTTTTCTTCTAAGAGTTGTACCGTTTCAGATCTTATTATTATTTTTATTATTTTAATTTACTAGAGGGTGTGTGTGCTTGCCAGAGAGAAATAGAGAGAGGGAAGTGAGAAAACACCCCACCTAATGGGGGATGGTCACCCTGCAATCCCTTCTCTTCCTTTTCTCCTCCTTTTGGGATTCTGGGCATGTGCTGTTCAAGTTGTAAGGTCCAGGACTCGAATAGTGCAGTCATTCATGTGGGATCCAGCCCCTGAACCACCACACCACTGGTTGGCCCCAGACCTTACATTTAAGCTTAGTCTTTCTTTTTTTTGAGAGATTTTTGCCATAGGGCGTGTGCGCTTGCCAGAAAGAGAGAGACAGAAAGACAGAAAGTGAGAAATCACCCCCCAGAGGGGATGGCCACACCGCAATCCCTTCTCCTCCATTCTTCTCTCGGGATCTTGGGCACGCACACACACGCGCCCGGCATGAGTTTTAAGCCACCGGGTCCGGGACGTGAACCGCGGTCGACTACATGGGAGTCCAGCGACATAGCCATTACGCTAACTGCTGGCCCCCTAAGCTTTAGTCTTTCTTGCTTTAAATAATACACACTCCCGAGTTTAGCAGAGTGAAAGGCCCTGAGCTCTACATTTCCCAGGTCTCCTTTTTGCTTGGTGTGGCCCTGCAGTTCTGTTCTGCTGGTGGGGTACAAGCTAAAGTGCTCTGCGCTGACACTGGGGCCACACTTCAAAATGACCTGGCATAGGGCCAGCAGGTGGCGTGCTGGTGAAAGCGCTGGGTACTTACTTGGCCTCAGTTCTAGTCCTGGGCCCGATGACTTTAAAATGACCTGGCATAGGGCCAGCAGGTGACGTGCTGGTGAAAGCACTGGGTACGTACTCGGCCTTGGTTCTAGTCCTGGGCCCGATGACTTTAAAATGACCTGGCATAGGGCCAGTAGGTGGCGTGCTGGTGAAAGTGCTGGGTACTTACTGGGCCTTGGTTCTAGTCCTGGACCCGAAGACTTTAAAATCATGCCAGGCACATACATGTGCACGTGTGCCCGAGATCCCAGGAGAATGGAGGAGAAGGGACTGTGGTGTGGCCATCCCCTAGAGGGTGATTTCTCACCCTCCTGCTCTCTGTCTCTCTCCCGTGAACACATGATTGGGCATGCTCCCCCCATTCTCCTTGTACCTTTGTGTTTGCTGAGAAGATGGCACTACTAGGGGCGCTCTTCGAATCTGAAGATAGAAGGCACACACTGAAGACCGAAAAAGTGTCCCTTACATCCCAGACCATGGAATTTAGGGTTCTCACAGGAAAATGAAGTCAATTTTCCCCCCAGGCTTTGTGTTTTAGGTTTATTTTGTGTTTCTTTTGTTTCTTTTTTTTTTTCTATAGGGCATGTGTGCTCACCAGAGAGAGACAGAGAACGAGAGACAGAGAGAGAGGGAAAGCGAGAAATAATCCCTCCAGGAGGTTGGCCACAACACAAGCCCCTCCCCTCCATTCTCCTCCCAGGATTTTGGGCATGCACGCACATGTGCCCAGCATGATTTTCAAGCCACCAGTTCTGGGACTCAAACTGTGGTATCAGCCATGTGGGATCCAGCTGCCCTAACTTCCAGCCCAGCTGCTGAACCTAGGGTTGCTTTCTTCAGAGGTTGCATCTGTGCCTTAACAATGTGTGGTCTTGCACAATGAAGTGGGACTTGAGGCACTGCGTTTTGCTCCCAGATAAGCCATACACGAGCACTCCGTAACTGAGCAGCCTCTCATATTTTGAACTCTTCTTCCGTTTAAGGAGAATTATTCTCTGTGTAAGGAGATTGTTGGGCTGGATTTTTCGGCACCATAGTTGTGTAACAATGACCAGCACAGTTTTGTTACAGTGCTTGGAGAGGAGACAGTGCAAAGCTTTGTCCAGGAAGGGAATGTCACAGGTCCTGGGACAGAGAGGGACAGGCTTGGGACCCAGTGGGCTTCCTCCAAGCCGTGTGGCTGAGAGCGGAAACACTGAGCCCAGACTGGGCAGCACTGCGGTGCTTTGGGAGAGATGGCTGGGAGTGCGCCTGCACCGAGCCACCAGGGTAGGTAGCTAGCCGTGCCCCCCGCGAGGTGTTCTGGGGCTGGAGTGGGAACTTGGGGACCAATGCACTGAGTGTGTGGACAGTTGTGGTCACTGCAGTGCATTCCGGGTCCTGTTCTCAAGGCCGAAACACTCGCCCAGAGGCAGGGTTCAGGCCAGCGGCAGGCTGGCAGAACGCAGCGAAGACCCCAGTCCTTCCCTGACCCTCCTCCTGGGACTGGATGAGGAGAAGTCACTGACCATCGCCCCGGGCCACGCCACTGGGAGGAGCCAGACAAGGCTTCTGCTTAGCCAGGCCCAACTGGCTGCTGTGCTTGACAGAGAAGGAATCCTTCCGGTAGAGAAAATGAGGCATTTTTACTACCAGTAGGGTGGGGACCAAAGTCATTTAGGCTGCAGGTTTATAGGGCCGGGATCTCATTTTGAACACCACGCCGGGGAAGAGGGACACGGGGTTCCGAGATGCGCAAGCTCGGATGAACTCTCCTGTTTGACTTTGGCGTAGGGACGTCTAGTTTGCAGATGGGGAGAACGAGTGCCAAGAGTTAGAATCGCTGCCCCAGAAGGTGGCCCCAGACAGCAGGCCAGCTGAGGTTGCTACCAGGCCAGACTCGCTGTGACGCACTTCCCTGAAGTCACGTTGCTGGGTGCGCTGGGACTCCATTGGCCTTAGCGCCTGGCCTCTGTGGGCCCTCATGCACCCTCACGCCGAGCCGTGCTCAGTCCTTCGGCCCCCACCGCCTGCTGCTCTAGCAGGGCAGAGAGTCCTCAGGGTTGCTCTTTCAGAAGGACAAGACCCCTTTGGTTTCTCAATTAGAAAGTCCAACAGATTGAGTTACAAGGAGAAGTTTTTGATCTTGCTGTTACAGGCGCCTAATTAAAACGAGGTGCAGATGCTCCGACACCTAGTAATTTTCACCTCACTCCGGCTGCAGTTTCAGCCCTTCCCACTGACTTACACTGTTTAAATTACAAAGCCAGAGGAAATATGGCTATTTACCTGCTTCTATTCACGCATGTGAGGCTAACACGTTATCTTTTCTCCCCCAGCAAGAAATGTATTCACCGGCCTTCTCTGCACCCTGGAAACAGAGGAGATAAATCTTTGGTCCTTAAATAAAATTAAACAACAATATGAATTCAGATCAGCCAACACCTACGTCAGCCTTCAGCAGATAATGTCTCTCTGTTTCTCTCTCTCTCACACACACACACACACACACACACACACACACACACAGTATCTTGTCCTCAGCAAAGATGGGGGCCTGTCTGCAGAACCGTTAGAGCGTTTGGCATTTGGAATCTGCACTTTGTGATACATAAATAGGTAAGTTCTTTTCAAAGTTAGTTGGCTGTTGACTGACCAGAAGTGACCTGTCTCCACGGTTGTTACCTTTCCTTAGTACACACTCACGAACGGCCCTGTGAGGGCGCTGGAGAAGTACACGCATATGGGTGCAATGTACGTGTGTAGGCACGCTCTCAGGGGGCGCTGGAGAAGTACATGCATAAGGGTGCAATGTACGTGTGTAAGCACACTCTCAGGGGGCGCTGGAGAAGTACATGCATAAGGGTGCAATGTACGTGTGTAGGCACGCTCTCAGGGGGCGCTGGAGAAGTACACGCATAAGGGTGCAATGTACGTGTGTAGGCACGCTCTCAGGGGGCGCTGGAGAAGTACACGCATAAGGGTGCAATGTACGTGTGTAGGCACGCTCTCAGGGGGCGCTGGAGAAGTACACGCATATGGGTGCAATGTACGTGTGTAAGCACGCTCTCAGGGGGCGCTGGAGAAGTACACGCATATGGGTGCAATGTACGTGTGTAAGCACCCTCTCCGGGGGCGCTGGAGAAGTACACGCATATGGGTGCAATGTACGTGTGTAGGCACGCTCTCAGGGGGCGCTGGAGAAGTACACGCATATGGGTGCAATGTACGTGTGCATGCACGCTCTCAGGGGGCGCTGGAGAAGTACACGCATATGGGTGCAATGTACGTGTGCATGCACGCTCTCAGGGGGCGCTGGAGAAGTACACGCATATGGGTGCAATGTACGTGTGTAGGCACGCTCTCAGGGGGCGCTGGAGAAGTACGTGCATATGGGTGCAATGTACGTGTGTAAGCACACTCTCAGGGGGCGCTGGAGAAGTACATGCATAAGGGTGCAATGTACGTGTGCATGCACGCTCTCAGGGGGCGCTGGAGAAGTACACGCATATGGGTGCAATGTACGTGTGTAGGCACGCTCTCAGGGGGCGCTGGAGAAGTACACGCATATTGGTGCAATGTACGTGTGTAGGCACGCTCTCAGGGGGCGCTGGAGAAGTACGTGCATATGGGTGCAATGTACGTGTGTAAGCACCCTCTCCGGGGGCGCTGGAGAAGTACACGCATATGGGTGCAATGTACGTGTGTAAGCACGCTCTCAGGGGGCACTGGAGAAGTACGTGCATATGGGTGCAATGTACGTGTGTAAGCACCCTCTCCGGGGGCGCTGGAGAAGTACACGCATATGGGTGCAATGTACGTGTGTAAGCACGCTCTCAGGGGGCGCTGGAGAAGTACACACATATGGGTGCAATGTACGTGTGTAAGCACGCTCTCAGGGGGCACTGGAGAAGTACGTGCATATGGGTGCAATGTACGTGTGCATGCACGCTCTCAGGGGGCGCTGCCTACTCACACTGTGGTTATTAGAGTTATTGAACAAAGCCTTCCTATCGTGTACTGGGAGACGGCCTCGGACTGGGAATGAAACTCTGACTGTCTAACAAATAAACAAAGCAGAACTGACCGGACAGAAAGAGAACAGCAGGGTTCTGAGAGATGGTCCGTTTTCTCTGCCTCCAAGCGGGCCCTGAGAGGTCAGCCCTCGGGGGGTGGATGCCGGTTTCCTGACAGACCCCAGAGAAGCCCTGCATGGCCGGCAGGAGAAAGCTGGATGCTCCCGAGAGGAGGCTCTGCTCCTCCTGCACCAGGTGCTCCCGGGATCGGCTCCAGGAGGGCTTGCTGGTGCAGCAGCAACCAGAAGGGGGCAGTGAGGCAGCCAAGGAGGGCCTGGAGGGCCTGTACGTGGGGAGCGGAATGCGGATTGCTGCCTCCTGCCTCCTGCTGGGAGGAGGCTCCACGTTCTCCAAGTCAGTGGGCACTGGCAGCAGGGATGAGGTCGCGCTGTGTGACCGCTACTCATGGTTGCAAAGTGGCCAGCGGGCTGACAGGCGAGGACAGGAGTGGACATTTCTGTGCTGCTCTCTCTTTCTGGCTACCCCTCAGTGCCTTGGGGAGGAAGCAAGCAAATTCTGCATTCCTCTTCCTGTTCTACCTCTTCCTGTTCCTCAGCTGCGCCCACTTCTGTATCGGTGGGCAGGACACGAGACCTACAGAAGCGTGCCCTTCGTCCCCTCCCACGAGGCGGCCTGTGGCACTGCCCCTGGGGGCAGGTCTTGCCCCTGGAGGGAGATCTTGGGATGGGCGGGCCCCCTGTCCTCCAGGTGTGCACAGCTCCTGGTGACACCGCTGGCATCAGCTGCAGGAAGGAGAGGGGTGCTGTTTAATGGAGGAAGTGCTGGGCACCGTGCCTGGCAGTAGAGCGGCCTAGCCCTGTCTCGGGGACCTTACTGTTGTAACCGCGTGCCCTCCAGTGAAGCAGAGTAATTGTGCAGCTGAGGGGTCCCCCGGAGAGTGACGGGCCATGCCCCCTCACAGGGCTTCGAACCCAACTACGTCTCTGTGTCCATCAGTGCTCGAGCTGAGCCTTCCTCCGCAGACCCCCAGTCCTGTACAATGGGCAGCCCACCGCACCAGGCTCACACGAGGACCGGGCACTGTCACGGGCAGGCTGGCGGCCCCACACTGGAAAGTGCAAGGCCTCTTTGCTATCGACCACAAAAGCTCTTCTCTGAGAGGCACGCTCTACTCTCAGTTTTCTTTTTAAATTAAAGTTTTTGCCAGAGAGCTGGTGTACTTGCCAGAGAGACAAAGGCAGCAGAGACAGAGAGAGGGAAAGTGGGGAACCCTCTCTCCCCGGGGATGGCCACACGGCAACCTCTCCTCTTCCATCCTCTCCGAGATTCGGAACGCAGCCACAGGTGTCTGGTGCGATTTCAAGCTGCCAGGTCTGGCCCTCGAGCCGCAGTGAGCCCCCAGTGGCGGGAGCCCAGGCCCCGACCACTGCACGCCTGCTGGCCCCTCGGCTTTTCTT
The DNA here is from genome assembly GCA_026018925.1 of Tupaia tana. Lineage (NCBI taxonomy): Eukaryota > Metazoa > Chordata > Mammalia > Scandentia > Tupaiidae > Tupaia > Tupaia tana. The sequence goes on from JAKSZU010000014.1 coordinate 1,401,236, forward strand.
TGTTTTCATTAAATCAGACCGAGCCCCTGAATGGCACGTACGTTCTTGCACCGACACAGAGCTGGGTGTGCAGGACGTCCAGGGGCCACGGCAGCGGCCACGGAGGAGCTGGGAACAGCACTCCTTACCTGGGACGTGGTGCGACGGATGTAGATGCAGGAAAGAGACGACTGGTTCCAGGTGTGTTTCACCATCTTTCTCCTCCTAGGAACCTCCGGGGGACCTGCCTGAGTTTCTTTCAAGCTGGAGTCCTGGCAGTTGGGGTGTCCAATGTCACCTCGGTCTTTTTTATTGTTCTGAAAACCATCGGTGAGAAATGCTCCGTGGTTATTCCGGCTCCCTTGGCCGGATGCTCTTGCCGGCAGCACCCAGCGACCTGCTAGCTCTTGGTGTGAGCGAGATGGAGCTAAGGACCTCAGGGGGGTCTGAGATGGTTAGGGAGGAGGTGATTAGGAAGGCCAGAGGAGTCGTTGGCCACCACAGCCAGGGCCGGCATCCCTGTGGTTCCCGTTTCTGAACAGCGGTTTGCCCAGATGTGCTTAGGGGTACGCGCGTTGTATCAGGAAAAGAGGTGAAAGTCCTCCTAACGGATCCGCCTTCAGCAAGTCCGGGTTCTCGCCTCTGCGACATTTTGGAACAGGACACGGAGAGGAGAAAACCCATGCGGGGCCCTGTGGGCGCATCTGCACAGGGTCTGCTTGCAGCCTCTCCAGGTTTGCTCAAATTTCATTTCCATTTCCTAGAGGGACATCTGCCCGCTTTCCTGCCCTGCCACGTTTAATGCACGTCACCTCAGCCCTAACCCACTGCCGAGGTCAGCCCGCCTACCTCGGCCTCCCGGGGCTAGAGCGGACGCGGTGCTATACCCCAAGGGATACGAGGTCCCATCTGTCTGGCCGCCTGATCAATCAATGTGAGCTCTCCCTTCCCACTCTGCAGGAGACGCGTGGCCACCTGCCTTTAGGACGAGCAAGATAGGGGTTTCGAAGGGTTACTGAGTCCAAGCGCCCAGCTGTCGGTGCAGAGCAGGGAAGAAGATTATGTTCTTAATCACGTTATTTTGTTACTGAAGGGCTCTTTTACCCCCTCCCTCCTTTCCCTCCAGCGAGCGCACCAGTGTTTCACTTGGAGGTGCTTTCTGGCACTCTCACTTGCCGAATGGCTTGCTTTTCGGAAAGAACTTTTGTTTGGAAGTAAGACCTCAGCACGGTGGCTCTGGGCACCTCCTCCGGCTTCTGCCATCACAGGGTTCCACAGTGGGAGCGGTCTGTGTCTATCTGACAGCGGGCGTGGAAGACAGCACGGTCCACGCTGTCAGCTCCGGGCCCCGAACACGTCTGGTGGCTGTATAGGGACAGCAGCCTAAAAACAGGGCAGAAGCTCCGATGCTGTAACAAGCAAGCACACACACAATTAAAATCCCATGTAGCCCGGGGCATTTTTGTTTCTGAGTGGGGACATCCCCGGGGCCCAGCCGAAATCCTGGCTGCATCTGTTCAGCCTCTGCCACCTCCTCGCCAACCAGAACAACGCTGGCTGTTGACTGCAAAGCCCCAGACCACGTATGCCACTGCAGGGCTGTCTGCTTCAAACCCTGTGGTCCCGTCTCGCCCAGACAGGGAACCTAGGCACCTTCGCTGGGGAGGGTGACAGGGGAAGGCTGCCCAGGGCTGGGCCACTGCCCTTCTAGATCTGAGGGGTAAGGTAAGAGACAGCGGGTCTGTCTACCCCCTCCGGGCATCGGACTGCAGCTTCCCATTTAACAATGAAGTGTCAAACTAGCTGTGAATGGCTGGTGGGCATTTCTGGGTTCTAGCTAAGACCCCTGGGGTCACAGGGCAGGGCCAAAGGTCAGTCACCTAAGGTGGAAGCTCTGCCTGGCCAGAGGGGCCGGTCACAGTGAGCCCAGTCTGTTCCCTAGAACCAGGAGGCGGATACAGGCCTCTCACGCGCTGTGTCACCGGGGCGTGCCACTTGGCGTGCTCCTCACGGCGCGCAGTCTCTCCTTGGTCTGGTCCTTATCCCCCAGCACTGCAGGCAGCTTGCTTGCTTGCTTTCTCTGTTTAGAACTTTTTATCTTAACTTTGTTTACTACTATTACTATATATTTTTTAATTTGCTGTATGCGAGAGAGAGAGAGAGAGAGAGAGAGAGAGAGAGAGAGAGAGAGAGCAAGCGTGAGCCACCAGGTCTGGAACTCCAACTGTGGTATGCCACGTGGGAGTTCAGTGCCTTAAACACCACGCCACCTGCTGGCCCCAGCAGGAAGCTTTCTTAAGCACAAAAGCATGTTTGCTGCTTCATAAGCACCCAGGCGTGGGTGGGTGGGCGTGGGGGAACCCCACTCCCTGCAGCTGGAATCCCAGGTGGGAAGGAGGTTCCTGGCCGTGCCCTGCCCAGCTTCCCACAGCCCCTGCTCAAACCCTGCTTGGCCTTTGTTTCCTTGAGGGCACCCTCTGTGGCTTCGCCATGTCGTCTGCCTGGCCTGGCTGTCCAGAAAACTTGACCAGTGTTACCTGGAGACCCTAACCTCTGTGGGGCATCCTCAGGATGCTCTGTTCTTTTTTATTTTTATTTATTTATTTTTTGAAGTTTTAAGCCATAGGGCATGTCTGCTCACTGAAGAGAGACAGAGAGGGAAAGTGAAAAACCAGCCCCGGGGGGCGACCACGCTGCAATCGCTCCTCCTGGGAGTTTAGACATGCTGCACGTGCACCCAGCATGATTTTCAAGCCACCAGGTCCAGGATTCAAACCGTGGCTGGCCATGTGAGAGTTCAGTGCCCTAACTGCTGGCCACCTCCTGGCCCCACTGGCACTCCGTTCTTATCTGCGACAGTCACTACGAAGGTCCTGCAAACGAGGGGCAGGAGCTGCATCCCGGCTGACTGTGCCTCCCGGTGCCTGGCACCACGAGCGGCACAGAAGCAACGCAATGGGAAGTGGCCCCCGGAGAGGGGACCGGACCAGAACTGAGACCACCAGGTCCCACCAGCAGCTGCCTGCTCTCAGCTCGACCTAGACACCAAGAAAAGCATTTCAGAAGGTCAAAGTAACGCACAGCGGCGGAGCTTAAAAATAACTGTTTTAAGAATGCTCCGGAGGGGAAAGCCTGAGCTCGGCATTTCGTACAGCTCCTCTGCAAAATCAGACGCAGGCGCTGCTCCCGTCTGCCTCCAGCCGGCTTCCGGGTTCCAGGGGGTAGAAGCCCACGAGGCGTAAAATCCCAGCACCTCCACCTTATTAATATGTAACAAGGCTGGAGCCACATCTGTGCAAAGAGCTATTTTTAGTGGACCCTACATACTAAAATCCTAGCCTTGATCTCTTAAACTATCAAGCCTACCATAAATGTTTGATGATGAACAAGCCCATAAAAAGAAAATGCATAAAAATGAACAGAGGGAGTCGATGCGTGCTCTGCTTTTTAATTACCGGTGGCTTCTGCTAGAATCCTGCTCCAGGCGGGGTGCAGACATAGAAAACACATCGATAACTGGGCGGGGGGCAGATATTCCAAACAAACGTGTCCGACTATACGGTTCTTCACGCTTTGGAAACCAGAGAGAGATGGATGAACGTGGAGAGTCATACCCCAAAAGAGCAGGCAGTGGGAGGGGACTGACTGAAAACGGAAAAATTAAGGGATAAATAAAAGCATTCAGGACACAAAAGATAACGTTGAACAGTCAGGTTTTATTACTTTGAAGTAATAAAGAGCCTTTTCCTTGCTTTTTTTCTTTTTTTCCCTTCTTTTTTACAACATACATTAAGTCGTGAATCGGATGTTAAGGGATGTGGAAACGGAAGGAGAATTGGTGACATCACGATATTTTTACAACTTTACGACAAATAGAACTCTGAGTTCGTTGCATCTACCAGTGTCTAGCGGGGGTGAAAGCAAAGGCACACTCAGGCTTAGGGACCCCCCACATGGCGGGGAGAAAGAAAAGGGGTACTCCAAGCAGACCAGTCAGTGCACGTGGTACTGGGGGACGACAGCCGCAGGTGAGGGGCTGTGGCACGCAGGGACACGAGATGCGAGTTTTGACGCTGGTCTCCTCAACACAGGTGAGCAGTGAGGCCCACAGACAAGGGGACGGGGACGCAGCACGCCGGCAGGCGGCCACTGCAATCGACCTCCTGGGAGTCGAGCCTGGGAGAGAAAGCAGGGCATCCCCATGCTGTCCTGCTCCTGCACCGTTACAGAAATCCAAGGGAGGGACAGTGTCTTGGTTTCTAGAAAAGGCTTTGGGTTTCAAGGTACAGATTCACAGATTGTGACATTAATTCCATTAAAAAAAAGAGTAACAACAAAAACCTACCCCAAACAACAGCAACATCGCAGTGGATTATGGGAACGAAGGGCTGTGTCCTCACCCTCAACTACTCACTCAGGTCTCGGGTGGAGGCACCACTTTTCACTAACTCAAAACTGTCCTCGTCAGTCTTGCTTGAAAGGCTTTATTATTATTATCATTCTTAAGAAAAAACGAAACCGAGAAGATTAAACTGGTAATAAAAAAGAGACAGAGAGACCAGCAAATATACTGTTATACTGCTGAAAAAAGCGAATGAAAGCTAACACTTACGGTCTATAGCACGCTGACAATGCCTCTGTGAGTCAACCGAAGTCCCTCTGAGTGCCAAGGGAAAACCCTACCCCCCAACAATAAGAACCAAAGGATAAAGAAATTTAAAAAAATAATAAAAAAATCTTTTGCCCTAGCCACCGTTTTTGCAACATCCCCCACGGTTGGCCTTGGACTTCCAGCCCCTCGCTAACCACAGCAGGGACCAGCCTCCTGTGTGTTTTCACATGGCCGCTCTGCGTGCACCATGTGTGTGCGAGTGCAGGCCTGGAGACCGCTCCAGGTGCCTGGCCAGCTGCACTCAGTGTGGCCTCCCACCAAGGAACACAGCAGAGATGGGACTGGGACTGGCACCCTGCTCCTGCTGGCCCTGAGGGCATCCCCAAATGGAAAAGATATGAGAAGGGAAGGAGCGGGGCTCTGGAGACAGAGCAGGGCTGACCACCCACAACACTGGGCCATGCTTGGCAGCATGGCCAAAGGGTGGTTGAGTTGGCACAACCGGAAGGCAGAGTAAACTGGAGGGTGTGGCGCCACGCCGCGTCCCCAGGCGTGGGGGACGAGTACCACCACTGCCTTTTTCCAGAGGGCTGGAGGGGTGGGCGAGGGAGGGTTAAATAAACAGCTGCACGTATTTCCGAAGGGGGAAGTTGATCACCATGACGGATTACAACTGTACACAACTCAGGGTGTAAGGCACAGATTCACATGTGGAAAACAGGCTATTCACAGATGTCACCCCACGAAGAACCCGTGTGAGCACACCATTACTTATGCAAGGTAGCAGCCAGCATATCGATTCGTTCACACCGCGAGGGGGTTGTTTGCTGTCTCACATGCAAGGTGAGATGAGATGGCGGATTGCAAGCTGGTGCCTTCACAGGGTGTAGAAGCCACTGACAAGCCACATTGGCGGAAGTGGGGCACAGGGCCACTCTAGAAGTTTCTCTCCTGGTTGCTTTAGAAGTTAGGATCTGGAAGGACTTTTAAACTAGTGAATGTTTTGTGTGTCACAGGCCAGAGACCTAGCCAGCAAATTAAGTGGTAGATTTAAATAAATATTCCCCTCTTAACGTTTTCCTTTAGCTACAGACCAGACAGTCCAAACACAAAGCTCAGAATTCCAGCTCCAACTTATTTACTCAGTGAATTTATTGTAAAAATAAAGAAACTCAATTATTCCAGTTAATGGATTTCACGTTAAATAGTTTTACTTTCGATGGGCTTTCTGAAGAGCTGTTCGTAGGGTGATATGTGGAAGGGTCCTTAAGGAAAAAAGAGTGAGCAATAAATAAGGGGTTACTGCGTTAACGGTCACGTTATTTCATTAACAGGAAGGAGCAGGAATCTCTGACGTCGGGCCCAACATGGCGCCTGTCTGCTGGAACAGAGAGCGGTAACACTGGTGGGCATTTCACAGTATCTGCGCATCGTAAACTGCCATTGTTAAAGTCTGAGTTAGAATGGTCAATGAACTCTTTATTTTTTTTTGTCTTTTTAAGTTTTCATGATTTAAAAAAATGTATTGTGTTGTAGTTTGGAACGTGAGGCCAGGCTGGGACAAAGGCCAAGCGCTCATGGACAAAGTGTTGCGGTTGCCATCCGCCTCTGTGGGGTGTGTGTGTGTGTGTGTGTGTGTGTGCATGTGGTGTGTCCACGTGTGCGTGTGTACGGGGGATGCTGGGAGGATGTGCTTTTGGCTCATGTTTGCGATGATAACTGAAGTCTTTTGTGGGTCCCACTTGGGGGGTGTGGGGAAGAGTGAAGGAAGAAGATGGGGGTGAGTCCGACCGTTGCAACCTTCACCAAACGTGCGCCCACCTTGGACGTGTACCCGCGTCCCAGAGGCCCGGCGTCCTCAGCCCTGCCGAGGGCCTCTTGGTCTGGTGGGTACTCAGGCGGTTGAGCCCAGCCGAGCCGAGGGGGCGCCCGCCGCCTGCTGGTTCACACCTGCCCCTCCCCCACGATTATGTACACGCGTCATTGGGCTTCATGGACGTGGAAAGGGGAGCAAAGGAGGGCTTGGGGGGGACGTCTGGCTTTAGCGAGGGCGTGCGCTTCAGCCCCGACCTGGTCAGTGAGTTGTAGGCGTTGAGGCTGGGCTGCCTGGAGACAGTCCCGGCCTGGCCGGCCGGCTGGGAGCTATGCACCTGGATGGAGTCCACCCTCTGCGGGGCGGGGGGCGGGTTGTCCCCCCGGCCAAAGCTCTGGTTTCTGGAGAGGTGGGAGGAGTTGGAGGAGTTAGTATTGTTTCTTTTGAGCGTGGCGGCCTGGTGGCTCCTGGTGAGCGAGTTCGTGGGGTACCCCCGCTTATAGTCCAGGCCGTAGGAGGAGGGGTGGTGCGTCTCCAGCCGCTTGCTCAGGCCGGTCTGAGACAGGGAGGCCTCCCGCTGGGGGACTCTGGGGGGCAGGCTGTCCAGGCTCTCCACCAGGCTCACCCCGTGGCTGGGACTCTTGCTGCTGAGATGTTCCTTCACGGTCTTGTACTCCAGGGTGGCCGCCGGGTCCTCCAGCGCCATCTGGGCCGCCTCGCTCGCCTTGGGCTGGTCCACGTACTCGTGCTGGTAGCCCTGCTGAGTGATGGGCAGCACCACCACGCTGGGGATGTGGCTCGGGGAGGCGCGCAGCGGCAGGTCGGTGGGGATGACCGGGGAGCCCAGCGCGGGCAGGTCCTTGGCGCAGGCGTTGATGAGGTTCTGGCTCCGCTCCCAGTCCCGGCTGCCGCGGCTGGGCTTGCGCTTCTGCTGCAGCGTGGGCGTGGACTCGGGCGTGGGCAGGGCCGTGAGGTCCAGCTGGTGCTGGTCGGCCTTGATGAGCAGCTTGGCCGTGTTGGGGGTGGCCAGCTTGCCGTTGTGCATGAGCGGTGTGAGGATGGCCTCCGGCTTCGCGTCTTTGGACTGGGTGTCCCCGAAGAGGCCGCTGAGCTTGGTGACGCTGCCCATGGAGCCGCGCCGCGAGTGCGCCAGCTCCTTGTCCTTGCGCGGCGCCGCCACGTCCTTGCGCCGGTGGTCGCACACGCAGTAGACGACGATGCCCGAGAAGACGGCGCCCATGACGAAGGCCAGAATGACGGCGATGGCCAGGAGGGTGACGGGGACCAGCTGGTCGTGGCCTTTGAGGTAGCTCTCCCGGATGACTCCTGCGACAGACAGCACAGGGCGTTAGCGGGCTCTCCCCAGACGGTGCCGGCCGCCCTGAGGCAGCGTGGCCAGGGCACCTCTGCTAACTCTCTTCAAGGAGCAGCTGCCAACTAGGAAGAGCGAAGCCTCCCTCCCCACCGCCAGGCGCGCCCTCTGTGTTCCCAACAGCGCTCTCCTTCGCCCAGGCTTTTCTGCTCCGCTTACTCCCTGGTGTACGGCAGACTCAGGCTTCCCGAATTTATTTCTCTCTCTCTTTTTTTTTTTTAATCTCTTTTCAATCTCCCTCTTTGAGAACTGGGATCACCCACAGACCGAGTCTGGGGAAGAGGCAACAATTTTATGCATGTTAAATGAACAAATCACACCCCACTCCAGGCTTCCTGTCTTTTCTGGCCACCTCTCTGTGGGCACCACGGCCTGTCTGGAGGGGAGGAAGGCTGCGGTGACACAGGGAGCGAGCTCCGGTGCAGGCATTGCAACGCGTATGCCGGTTCTGCATCACCCCGGGGAAAAGCCGGAAGCCCAAGTAAATATGCTGAATATTTGAAGGACGCTGTCCAAATTAGAAGAAAGACCCTTTGGGGGCCTGGAACGGGTTGATTATCAGAGCCCGTTGTTCTGCCTGGAGTTTGCTGTCACTGTGACTTCCCAGCAGGGCTAATCTCTTCCTTTTAATAAAAATGATGTGACTACCCGGCCCACAATCTCACACCGCATTAACCAGGATGCTGTTGTTTCCAGAGAAAGTTGTTTTTCCCGGTCCTGCTCAATCAGCCACCAAGCTGAGCAGCTCTAATCAAACGCAAACACTGAAGCTTTTATTTTTTAATACCAAGTGAGAATACACATCACAACTGTCATATCTTAAGTGCTTGATGCAGTAGCTAAAAAACAAAATCTCAAATACTTCAATCCCTGCCTCTGGAGAGCAAAAGAACGCGAGTACATTAGGGGCTGCGTGGGCTCGGAGTGTAAACGTCGCTCCTATTATGGGAACGACAGCGAGACAGAACACGTACCTTCTCTGGTCTCCAGAGACACATTTTTCATCTCCTAAATCAACTCTTTCAGAAATATGTTTAATGCATTTTACTGGCACAGAATTAGAATAGAATGAAATAAAAATCTACCTCTGCTAAGCCTATGACATGAAAGCCTGAAACCGCTGGTGAAATGTTTGGCGTGTCACAGCCGAGGTCTTGAAGAAAGGCAGTTGTCACGGGGGAGTTTTCCGCTAAGTGTTTTGATTACCAAAGCGATGGTGTTAAAACCCAGAAACAGCCAGAAGAGGATACATTCTCTCCCTCTTTCCTTCCTGCACTGTCCTCCTCCCCTCGGCTGTGACATCACTGTTGGTTGCTGTGGAAATGACTGTCCTGTGACAAAGGATTGTGACTTCAGGTGGGAATAAATAGAAGCGGCAAATACAGCTCGAGAAACAAAGACGGTGATTAAAGAAACACCCTTGCTAAGGGAGGGGGCCGTGGAGGACCCACCCCGAGGAAAGCGTGTGCTGGTGGTAAGATACCGAGAGGTTCCAAATGTGACAGTTTTCACATCTTTCCAGATTTAACTTCATGAGCTTTGGAGGGCTGGAAACTGAGAAGCCAAGCAGCCGCAGGGAGTCTGGCTATGGCTCACAATTTCCACGTGTGGCTCACCGGACGGTGGGGTGTCTGGCATTCAGATACGTCTAATCCCTAGTCACCAAGGATGTGTGCCAAAACGTCTCTTCCCATAATTCACATTTCCTTGTTGTTGTGCTAGAAGAGCGATGGATATGCCTTCCTTTTCGCCTGCGTATGGGGTTTACTGAACATCACTTCAACCACCTACACGTAACACAAAACGTGCACTTGGGAATAAGATGTCTGACTCCCTCAGTAACTTGGCGGATTCACTGGGGCCACCCAAGCTAGACCTCACCGATGGTGGCGACTAGGTGTATTTTCATGGTAAGGGACACTTGGCGGAGCCCTTCCGGGCCAGCCCATTCAGCGGCGCTGTTCCCAGTACATGTGCGGTTACAGTAAGAAGCTCTCTACGGTAGCTCGCCTTCTACAGTTCAAACTGCTCCCTCACTTTCAGAGACTCGGGAGAAGGGGGGCTGGAGCAGTCCCTTTGTTTCACTAGAAAGCTACGATTTTCTGACGTCTCCTGGCTTCTTCACCACACTTCCGGCTTCTAGATCCCGCCGTGCCGCAGGTCCTTGGCGCTCTCAGACCCATGGGGACCACCTGGGTTCTCATGGGAGCGTCTCCCTGGGTGGGTGGCATTGGAGCTCAGTCTCTCAGTCTGTTAACAAGTCAAACAGGACCTGACCTCTGAGGAGAAGGGGGTCTCAGACAGGGTCCCCTCCCAGCCCCCAGTCTCCTGTTGGTATGTAAATAGCGCATTTCTTCCTCTTTTACAGACCCACAAGGAGGCAGGGGCTTCCCAAATCTGTGCAAATTCAGAAACATCCCAAGTTAGAAACGGATCGGAGGAAAGTGCAGCTAGGGATAAGAAGGTAAAAGCTCCCCCCCTCCCCCAAATACCTTCCAAACATAAAGCTTTCTGCTTATCTCATGAGAAGGCGAGGAGCCCTCATGAGGACCGCAGCAGCACTGTGGCAGAGCCGTCCTGAAGGACTGAGCGCGCCGCGTGGTCGGGCAGCGCCAGCCACAGCCGAGGAGTCTACAGGCTCCCACTGGCTGGGCGAGCTTCGGAACGCCGCGTCTCCAGGCCTCAGTGTTCTCCCCTGCAAGGTGGGGTCGACTTGTCTTACCGGGTTGTTATGAGACTCAATGAAGTGAAGAATAAGGCAGAGTTTAAATGCCGTGGTCTGTAAGACACACCTAAGGGTCTAAAGAAGCCACAAAAGAGAAGTGGTGGGTCCGTGGCTCATGAAGGGCCTCCGAGGGAGCCGCGGCTGCTCCGTGGGGAAGGGGCCAACTCCGAGCCCTGTGCTGATTAAATGTGGTCAAAGAGACTCTATCATCTGGACCCCGAAACACTCAGACAAGAAGCCATTTTAAATCTGAGGTGTGTCTTGGCATGTTCAGGGAAGCTATGCTCTGAACTCCGTCTTCTAGACCCCCAGAATACTCAGACAGGTAGGGCGACCTCTGTCCTCTCTCTGTCTGTCTCGTGCTCTCTCTCGCTCTTCATTTTTTATTTATTTTTTTACATTTTTAAACTGCTTCTCACCTTGGGCCTTTTCTTTCTCTTGCTAGTTTCAGAAACTATTTTAAATCTGAGGTATGTCCTGGCGTGTTTGCATAGTGCGCGTGGTTTTCATTTTTTACCTTAATTTTTTTTTGTTCTATTTTTTGGTCATTTTTGTCTATTTTTTTCCTTTTGCTTTTATTTTTTTAACCTTACTTTTTCACTCTTCACTCTCCACACAGAGTGTCTAGACAGACCTAGGTACACAGTAGCCAAGCATCTGAATACTTTTAGGGTAATTGAAATCCTCAATGCTTACTGAACCTCTAGCTTTAAGGGAGAAACTTCTTTTTATAAATCTGAACTCCTAATCTCTTTCTGTGGACACTACACTGCAAAGCACAGTAGAGTAGAGATTTTGTCACAGAGTAACCAGAAACCATCTCAGAGGCACAAGAAATATGAGAAACCAAGAAACTATCTCTCCTCTAAGGGAAAAGAACAATCCCTCATCATCCACAGACAGTACAGTAGAACTCATGGAAATGTCTGTTGAGAATTCAGAATAGTCATAGTGACAAACTAAACAAGATGCAAGAGCTGAGAGACACTGAACTCCAGAAGATGCAGGAGAAAAGAGACAACGAGTTCCAGGAGGTGAGGAAGTTCTTGCACGATCTGAAAGAGGAAATATACATAAAAAAGAATCGAATGGAGCTATTAGAGATGAAGGTTGCAATTCAGGAAATCAAAACCTCCCTCAAAAGTATTAAAAGCAGGGAACCAGCAGTTAGCGTAATGGCTATGTCACTGGACTCCCACGTAGTCGACCGCGGTTCGCGTCTCGGACCCGGTGGCTTACAACTCACGCTGGGCGCGTGTGCGTGCGTGCCCAAGATCCCGAGAGGAGAATGGAGGAGAAGGGATTGCGGCGTGACCATCCCCCCTGGGGGGTGATTTCTCGCTTTCTGTCTCTCTGTCTCTGTCTGTCTGGCGAGCGCACGCGCCCTATAGCAAAAAAAAAAAAAAAACCTCTCAAAAAAAAAAAAAAAAAAAAGTATTAAAAGCAGATTAGTCCATGCAGAAGACTGAACCTCAGATGTTGAAGACCAAACCTCTGATCTAAAAAAAAAAAAAAAAAAAAAAAAAAAACCAAAAAAGCTGAGAAAATAACCCCCCACCAAAATGAGAATATTATATGAGAAATACTAGACACCATTAAGTAAGTGCCCAAACATCCTGATAATCAGTATCCCAGAAGGTGAAGAAACTAATAAGGGCATTAATGATCTATTCCATAAAATCCTGAAAGAAAACTTTTCAAATCTAGAGAGGCATTCAAATATCTAGACCCACGAAATACAAAGGACCCCTAACAGAATCAACCGAAGATCTTCCCCAAGGCACATCCTAGCCAGACTGGCCAAATCTACAGAGAAAGAGCAGATACTAAAATTGGCAAGAAAAACATCAGATTATTTATAAAGTTACTCCATCAGGCTAACAGAGGCCTCTCATCAGATACAACGTGAGCAAGGAAAGAATGGGAAAATATATTCCAAGTGTTAAGTGAGAAACAGTTTCAACCAAGAAACTATACCTGGCAAGACTATCCTTCATGTGGAAAGAAAGGATAAAAACATTCTCAGACCTGAAAGAATTTGCCAAAACCAGATCCACTCTTCAAGTAGTTCTGAAAGGAGTGCTCTACCAGGAAAACTAAAGACACATACAGAAATAAGAGAGCAAAAAAACAACCAAGAAAATGATCAACTTAATGCTAGGGACAAGAAATATCAATAATAACGTTGAATGTTAACTTCCAGGATTTAAACAGAAAGATTAGACCACAGTGACACTGCAGATTCAACAGAAGATAGATTGAACTTGAGACTGAACTGGTAATGGCTATGTCACTGGACTCCCACGTAGTCGACCGTGGGTTCGCGTCCCAGACCCAGTGGCTTAGAACTCACACCGGGCACGTGTGCATACGTGCCCAAGATCCCGAGAGGAGAATGGAGGAGAAGGGATTGCGGCGTGACCATCCCCCCTGGGGGGTGATTTCTCGCTTTCTGTCTCTATGTCTCTCTCTGTCTGCCTGCCAAGCGCATGCGCCCTATAGCGAAAACCTCTTAAAAAAAAAAAAAAAAGACTGAACTGGTGAAAGAGAATTTTATGACTTTTGGGTAAAACATTACTGATTTTTTTTAACCTGTGCTTTATTTTCCCAATTTAAGGATTTTGCTTTCTTTTGAGCTGTTAATAGGTTCAGCAATTTGTTAAAATTTTTCTTCTTCTTCTTCTTTTTTTTTTTTTGTGGAGAGGTTTTCACTATAGGGCGCATGCACTCACCAGACAGACAGAGAGAGACAGAGAGACAGAAAGCGAGAAATCACCCCCCAGAGGGGGATGGTCACGCCGCAATCCCTTCTCCTCCATTCTCCTCTCGGGATCTTGGGCACGCACGCACACGCGCCCGGCGTGAGTTTTAAGCCACCGGGTCCAGGACGCGAACTGCGGTCGACTACGTGGGAGTCCAGCGACACAGCCATTATGCTAACTGCTGGTTCCCTTTTTTGTTTCTTTAAATGGAAACATAAACTTTCCTTCCTTCCTGACCCCTTTGTAAAAGGAAAACATTTGGGAGTATTCTTATTTTGTGGCAGAAGGGTTATGTGACATAACTCTGTCCCATGGTTATGCCACCTGGAAAAGTCCAGGTTATTTTATGGTACAGATTCTTTCATGTAGCTTCTCTAATCCTCTCTGCCAGGCAGAACTGTTTATGGTGCCAGGCCATCTTTCCAAGAGTTTCTGTTGGTTTGAGATCTACCTTTGTTCCTTAGTTTTCTGGTTAACCTTCCGATGTGCCATTGCAGTCAAAGTCCGATAATGAGTATATCCAATTTCTGACTCCATGCAACAGGCATTACTCAACTATGGAGTGTGACCAAAAATTTTTTTGATATGTAAAGTAAATGTGAGAAATGTGAAAATAAATAAATAAATAATTTATAAAAAAGAAGGAAAATAAATACTAAGTAAGTGGTGAATAAAAAAAAAAAAAAAGTGGCCAAAGACATGAGCTGTTGAGGCAGCACAGGATACAGGCACTTCAATTTCGGAACTGCCTAGGGGTCCGGGACTCTGAAATAGTTCACAGTGAAAGTGAAAATACTAAGTAAAACGCGGTAGTCCCGGCTGACTCTCAGAGGCCATGGGCTCCCCGAGGGGGTGTGTATTCTCTGCATTTCTGACTCTAGCACGGCCAGGATGCTTACTCAGGTAAGTCAGTCAATGATGGCTGAATCAATGGGTTTACAATACATCGTAGAGAGATTTTAAATGAATTTTTAAACTTGGGGGAACATCTTTGGAGTGAGTAAAACATTGCTTTTGAAGTCACAGAAGTGAATTATACACCTAACCATATAGTAGAATTTTAATAGTAGCATCTACCAGGCAAATCAAAAGAAATCGAAACACACACACACACACAAAACAAACAAAAAAGGGACCAGCAGTTAGTGTAATGGCTATGTCGCTGGACGCTCATGTAGTTGACCGCAGTTCGCGTCCTGGACCTGCTGGTTTAAACTCAGGCCCGGCGCGTGTGCGTGCGTGCCCAAGATCCCGAGAGGAGAATGGAGAAGGGATTGCGGCGTGGCCATCCCCCCTGGGGGTGATTTCTCACTTTCTGTCTCTCTGTCTGGTGAGTGCACACACCTATGGCAAAAACCTCTTCCAAAAACAAACAAACAAACAAAAAGAAATCAATAAAGGAGCTCAGTATTTGTTCCGAACAGTAAGAAATATTTGAACAACGGAAAGGAATCAGTTCTGGGATAGGTCCAGAAGGGCCGTCCAGCGTGAGTGGGTTATCCGGAAGAGCTGAGGGCTCCCTCTGGCAGAACTGAATGATTCTAAACAAACGCCTCTCTGCAAAGGAAGGGGCCAACGGCAGAGGGTAACAGACTGTGGCTGCCAGGAGCGTCCACTCCTCAGGTGACGCGCGGAAGGCCTGGGGAAGTGGAGGGCTTCTGGGAGGCGACCTGCCCCGCGCCCGCATGCCCCAGTGCTGGGACAAAGTGCAGAACCGGCTCTCCACCCTGGCACGCTGAAATGCCACCTCTACCAGCCGCTGGTCCTTGAGTTCTCACCAAGTGGAAAAGAGGTATTAGCAAAGAAAACAGCGTCTGCAAACCCTGCACTGACTCATTACCCACCGCTATTTCTCACAGTCACGAGGTGCTAAATGCTCATTCTTTCCACCTCCTATCGCAGGAAGTGCAGCACACAATGCTGGGCTTTCTCTGAAACTGGGCCTTAAATTGGCAAAGCTGAGGAAGAATAGAATCTCTGCTGGCTTTTTTTTTTTTTTCCTATTCCTGAGGGGAGGAGAGTTTTCAGATGCTACAGGGCGGCCTCAGAGGAGGTCTGCAGCTCTTCAGAGGCCAAGGCAATGGATGGATTTAGAACAACCCTGCCCTGTGGCCCTGTAAGTTAATTCAAAATAACAACTGTAAATGGCTAGGGAGGGAGCCGAGACAGTTCTGACTTTTCCTGTGATGACCATATTAATCAGTTTTGAAATATCAAACGCCAAGTTCCTTATTTGAAAACCAGTTCTAGCGGCCTTGCTGATGGGCTGCCCTGACCCGCGTGTGCACGGGGTCAGCACTGGGCCACAATTTGACTCCCTGGTCTCGCGCCCCGTGCACACCGCGTACCAGCGGGCAGCGCTGTTCCAAGCACCCCCGGGCTGTCTTCAGTGGTCAAGACTGAGCACACGGAGACGAAGGTGCAGGACGGACACCCGCGGGGAGAAGGCAGGTGTCGGTAACCAGCCTGCTGTGGAAGTGCTCCGAGGTACGTAGGAGCCGGCCTTTGAGCTGAGCCCAGCGACGCACAGGGTCTGAGCTGGAGCAAAGCGAGCAAGAACCGCAGCACGGAGGAAGGGGCGGGGGGCCGCTCAGCCCTGCGAAGGGTCTCGGAGGCTAGCCACAGCCACCTTGCTGCACCCTGGCTTCTGGGCTTTCACACGGGCTGTTCTCCCACCCTGAGTATCCACACCCAGCTTCCCAGCCATCCGACCTTACCCTTCAGGTCTCAGCTTACATGGAGAAGCCTCGTCAAACCCTCGGCCCTCACACCACCCGTGCTGTGCTGCTCGCCTCGGTGGTTGTCTCACCCAGGCTGCTCGAGGAGGGGACCGTCTCAGGGCGCACTCAGTATGTGTTAGCTAACGGGACGAGCGCACACGGCTGAGTACCTGCAGAGGGTGAGAGCCAGACACACCATCCGGAGGTAGTCTGTGCAAAGCTCAGATGACTGAACACGTGCCCGTTTTGGAAGGTAAATTTTTCTGGTTAATACCCCCCCTTTTATTTTTCTTGGCCAAAGGGCGGGTGCACTCACAGGAGAGACAGAAATGGCAAGTGAGAAATCGCCCCCCAGGAGATGGCCACTCCGTAATCCCTTCTCCAGTCTCTTCTCAGGATTTTTGACTGGGGACGCACGCACAGGTACCCAGAATGATTCGCAAGTCGCCGGGTCCAGGACTCGGACCACGGCTGGTCACGCGGGAATCTAATGTCTTAACCACTGGCCCGCTTTCTGGTTCACTGACTCGCAATTTCACGTGTCTTCTTGCCTGAAAAAGCTGACCTTCAGCTTGTCTGTCCCACATTGAATCCACTGTGGAAAAGGTAGTGGCTTCAAAGGGTGACCATCTTTACATCAAAAGCACAGCCAGCCTACCTGCATTTATTAATTATCACTGTTTTTAAACGACAACGCGGTCATCAGGTACACTTATCCCCTCGCCTCAGAGAGCTGGGAGATGTCATTGTTCTATCAAAATAGGAAGCAAAACACGTGGACAAAAATACATAAAATCAACCTCACCTATTAGCCAGACAACAAGCGGCCCTACCCACCCCCACTCCACGCCCTCGCTGAGCCTGGGAGCCTGGTCGCCCGTAACGTGAGCGGTTAAGTGCACTCTCCCTCTCCCCCGCTCGCTGCCTGCTTCCGAGCTGCTGAGACACGACGCATGTGTCTGTCTCCATAGTGAAGTGATTAATAGGCATCTGTGTAAAGTGGACCCGGGGACCACAGAGGCGACAAAGCCTCTCTGTGTCCTTTGGAGAAATATGCGAAGGCAGAAAGGAGGACGCCATCTCCATCGCAGAGCCCGAGAGGGTCTGTGCCGGCCTGAGAGCTGGGAGAGATGGCAAAACACCAAGAAAAGCCCGAGCGGGAGCCCTAAAATAGGCTCTCGGTTCTGCCTTATAGTACAAGCCTGCAATTTCCTTGAAATCCTCTTAACAACTTGGGTGAATGGGATCTAACAACCCAATTTTCCTTGTTTGAAAATCTTATTGCAACAAAATGCCAGGCTGGGCCTGCAAGGCACTGCGGCTGAATGAACTACTCACAAGCCAAGCCTCCCCACCAGAACTTCCAGCCCGCTGTAATCCCTATTAAGAAGAGAAGAAAACAAATCAGGGAAAAACCCTAACTGGAGACAGTTTATCCTGCAGGCCACACCCCAACCCGCCGAGATGACCACACTGCAAGTGAAATGGGGCACTGTGGTTATCGCGGCAGGAAGCAGCCTTCTCCTCTTACGGCATAATGCGAGCCAGAGGGTTTCAGGAGAAGCTGAAACGCCAACGGCCATAGAAATGGGCCCTGAGTTTGGAGCTCAAATGTTCCCTTTCTTTTTCTTTTATTTTATTTTCCTGGCAGGCTGAAAAGTAGGTTCCTGTCTTGAAGATGTATGAAGTTAATGATAGGCCGTGCCAAAATAGAGGCAGCTTCTCGGTCTGGCTGTTTAATATCCTTAGTTAGGAGCTATTTTCAAATTCACATATTGAAATAGTGCTTACTGTGGTCGACTGTGGAGGGACACCCTTCCATCCACTTCCACTTCCACCACCTTTGAAATCGATGCGTTTTCCGCTGGGATGCCATCTCAAGAAGGCAGAATGACAAGAATGAATGAAATAAACTCATTCAGTTTCACTTACCTAGAGAAGAAACAGCTCCACTTTTGCCCTCTTCGCCAGCGGGAATGTTTGTTTCATTGTCCCTCCGCTGATCCCGTTTTAAGCATGGCACTGCTGATGGGAGTGCCACACCCAGAGCGGGGACTGATGTTTAGATTGAACGTCACAATAAGAGTGTTTTGTAAAAGCCGTGAGCTGGACTGTTGGTCTGTGGCTCCGTGTGTTAGAGTTAATACTGTCCCTATATAGGTGATGACTGCTTTAGATCAGTAACGTTTAGTAAGGTTTATTTTCTGCTGTTTGAGGTTTTCTTTCTAAATAAGACTTAAAACCCAACATCTCAGTGGTTCTAAAACTAGACAAAGCATTTCTATGTCCCAGCTTCCTGGTCGCATGCTCTTCCTTGCTGTCTCACCAGGCATCAAAGCTGCAGAACGGGGACGTGAATCTCCTTATGAGATGAGATTCAGGGGCTGAGTCTTTGTTGGGAGTATTTGCAGTGCTTTGATTTTTCTCTGCAAAGCAAAGATAAAGCAAATGTGGTGAAAAAGGGCTGTGTGATTACTTCTAAAACGGCCAAGTTAAACTTGCTAGAAATGCCACATGATACATAGCGGCATTGTAGTCAACGAGGGGCCACGTACCGGCTCCCCCAGGTAGCACGTAGGCTACCCGGCCAAGCGTGTGGAGGAACAGAGTGAAAAGACACATTTATTTGGGTGAAAAAGGGGGAGGGAGTTGAAATCTGTGCATAGTGTTTTTGTAACGCGTATTTTCCATGAACTTTCTAAAGGCCCCTCATGTTTCTGAAAACACACTGAGACGTCAGGCTTTAACACCCAACCTCACACCACTGAAGCAGTGTATGGGCAGACTTTCAAAATGATTTGAAAAATAATAAAAAAGTATGAAGTCTTCCCTGATGTTCACAGTGAGAGTCTTCAGTGGGTCACATGTATAATCCCTTCCCTGTAGTTACCATACTCTGAATAAAAAAAAAAAGGTGGTTTTATTGGAAAAACATCAAATCCTTGACACGTTTACTTGGTATCTGATTGAAATGTGGAATACGTCCTAAAATAGCGTGTGGGCACTCCTGTAACACGGGCAGCTCAGCTTGCCAGCACCAAAGCTGCTGGAGAAATGCCCGTGGTCTCTTTACCTGCCTGACGTGGAGACATGCGAAGAGATACATCTACATTGCCACCCCTGTCATGATGGCCATTAGGTAGTGTTAGTACTCTGAGCCCAGTTAAGCCTGAGGTTAAGTCAGCCCACTATTTTCTATATTTTTAAAAGAGATTTTTGCTGTAAGGCACACGCATTTGCCAGAGAGACAGAAAGATAGAAAGTGAAAAATCATCTCCCAGTGGGGATGGCCACTCTTCAATCCCTTCTCCATTCTCCTTCTGGGATCTTGGACATGGACACGCATGTGCCCAACGTGATTTTGAAGCCACGGGGTCCGGAACTTGAACTGCAGTCGGCCATGTGGGAGTCCAGTGACGTAACCACTACGCCATCTGCTGGTCCCAAATCAGCCCACTCTTTAGTGGGTCCCAGGAGCAGAAGCAGCAGGGTGTTCAATGATCCTACCACTGAGTAGCTCAGCCTCCTTTACAGACCAGCATGTAACCTCACCTCAGCATCAATGCCTTCAACCCAACTCACAGCCATCAAGCCACATCAGAATGATTCCAGCAGCGGACACCAAAATCTTTTCCCCTCACCTCTTCAGGACCAGATGAGAGCAACAAAACTCGGGCAACTCAGGGAACGTTCCCTTTACAATCCTGGGTTAAAAGGAGGGCCCCGAGCTCATGTTTTGTAACTCGGATCAAGGTCCTACTTCACGACAATAAAAACGCCTAGCACCATACACTCAGCACAGCCCCGTACTTACAGATCTGCTGAGTTGAACTGAATCTGCAAATCCACAGAATTACATAAGACATTGGAAGTTACATTAAATTTCGGCTATGTGCTTTTAAATCACGGAGTGCAAGACCCATCAGCACTTAGAGTATATTTATTACACGAACAAATGTCAGATGATTGTGTCCAGCGTTATCTATAATTTATGAATAACAAGAGGCTGTAGGACTGGAAATGACATTCTTTAATATGTCCAAAAGGTTAGGCATAATGCAGTTTGCCAACCTATAAATTTCTTGTCACCATTTTCCCTCCTAATAAAGCATTGTCTGGTTGACTACATGAGCGTCCATTAGTTCTGTACAGTTCAGTGCAGAAATGTAATTGCAGATACGTGTTTGGAAGGAAGGCATCCTTTGAAAAATATGATATTTAAAAATAATTGGAGTGGAAAAACTCCCATTACTCCATTAAAAATGAATCTCTGTACAAAGATAGTTCCTGGGCTGTAGACTTAGGAGAGCTTAAGAAATATTAATTAAGGCTGACAAACCTTCACATTGCCTGTAATTGGCTTTCTGACACGGATTAAGATCCCACTGAGGGTGCAGCCGGGCATCTGAATACACCCAACTACATCTCTCTAGTCGACTCCAAGGCCTTCCTATGCGTGGTGAAGCCGCCAGGAGATTTACGTAGGGTGCAGCCCCTGTGGCTCCCTGCAGGCCCTAAAAGCAGCCCGTACACCTTTCAGGGCTGGCCTGTCTCTGCCACAGCGGATTCTCTGGGATCACAACGTGAGCACGCATTTTCATCTCGTTCTTCCTATGGCAACGATGCTCACTAGGCGTTCCCGACAGGCCCTACCGTATGGGAGGCCATGCTCACGGGGAACGCCAAGGAGAAAAGCCATCCTCCTGAGGTTACCCTTTTCTACTCTTTGGCCTTTTATAAACTAGTTTGTGCAGAAGTGAGATTTGTGAAGTAAAACCTCTAACAAGCTCTTAAAAACAAAAGAAAGAAACAACTTCATGAGACGAGGCTATCACAAAACAAGCTCTGAGACAAAGCTAATATTTCCCTGTTACTGCACATGATCCAACTACACATGAACTCTTCATGATTTTATGGTTAGGACGGAACGAAACCTCGATGAACACCATGCAGTCGAGCCAATCAGAGAGCAAGGCTTTAAGTACTCCAGATGTTTCGTTAATAAGATCCTGCCTACCCTAGTCCCTGCAGTCCTTGAAAGTCCCATTAAGCTGTCAGAAAACTTAGTCATTGTGTGTGTTTTTGCAGAAAAGATGGGCGAGAGAGGAAAAAAGATTGAGGAAAAGGGGTGGGGGTAAAATGTCATGTCAAGAAAGATGTAGCTCAAAAAAAGTGGCTATGGATTAAAAGCAAAGAATCTCTAGAAGGTGAATTGATTTCTTTTAAAGCCCGAAGGTTTAAGTTTCTGTTTTAAAAGCAAAAGTTCAAGTCTCCATAATCGTAATTTAAGTCTTTCATCTTTTGAGAAAATAGATGTTAGGTGGAAAAAGGAGGTTTAGTGAGTGTCTCTAGAAAAGCACACGCAGTGCTGGCGTGCAGAGGCAGGCGAGCAGGGATGAGGCGGCCTCTCTGTGGCTGACGCCCGTTTCCCCCCCACCCTTTCCACAGTAATCTCATCACGGCCTTGGATAAATTCAGCAAGTTGTCGAGAGGACACAACATTAATTAGATCAAATCTACATGGATGCTGCACTACGGAAGGAAACCTGCAGCCTCCCGCACAGGCCCCTCGGCCCCGGCCCTCCCCCGTCACACACTCACACAGGAATTGGAATTGTCCCTGTCACCCGTCGGAGACCGCAAGGCCAGACCTGCCACAGTACCGATTTCCCCAGTCTTTACAACAAGTCAGGCTGCGGACAGGCAGGTGACAGAGCTGTCATACGGTACAAGTACGTGGAGGCAGCCTGGATTACGCTCTTGTCTCTTCTCGGCGTCTCCTGATTTCAAACCCTGCTCTGATGGTGATGCACCTCAGCATTTCTGCTGAAGGTCGGGGAAGCCAGAGTCGGGGCCCCGTGAGCCTGGGGTTTCCCGCAGGCCAGAATCTTGGTCTGCTGAGTCTCAGGAGGGCCAGGAGTCAGGGACAGACCCTGCGGGCCTCAAAGGATGAGAGGTTCCAGTTCCCAATGACTGCAGCCATCATCGGTGACCTGATAGGGGCAAGTCGTCCCTGTATGTGTCTGTCACCTGCCCAACTCTGTCCTCCGTCCTCTCTCCTCCTGTCCCTTGGTCCTGTTCGCCTTCCCATTTATTTCCCTGTCGCCGCCGGCTGCACCCGAAGGCAAGCCCTGACCTACAGGACGGGTCCTGACCATCATTTGAGTCCCCAGCCCCTCTCTGGCCTGCCACTCCTTTGTCACTTCGGTTGCTCTAATGTCTTGTCTCTGTGTCATCACCCCAGGACTCCAGGACCGCTGGTGTCTGGGCCATGCATTATTCAGCTTGGCGCGTCCTTCCTCCTGCCCCTGAAACCCAGCTTTTCCTCCTGGGCTTTGCCAGCCAGTCCCTGGTCTCCAGGCCCCAGCAGCCCTCAGCGCTCTACCCGCCCCTCGGCTTCTGCTCGACGCCCCAGCCAGGCAGACGGGGGTGGTTGGGCCCTCAGACTGCTCGTGGCCCCACGAGTGCCGGGCCAGCGCAGGGCGCGGGGCATCGGCTCCTGCCCTGGCCAGAGGTTCCCGCACAGCGCGGGTCTGAGCGATGCCCGTGCGGGCCAGGCCGGCACAGGGCGCCAACCACGTGGCTGGCCTGGCACCCGAGGGCCACAGCTGGAAGGACGGGCTGCCAGGCTGGGTGCACACCCCTCATGTGCCTCCATCTCCAAGAAGAACGAGGACGGCCGGAGGGAAGGCTGCCGCTCGTCCTTCCAGGTGACCAAGGACACTGTCCGGGTTTTAAGCTATTATTTTCTAGATTTCGGTTCTTTGTCTTCGAGATCATCTCCCAGAAAAATGAGAAACTGGGGGGAAATGAGGAAGCCTTGTAATTTAAGAGGGGAAAATATATCCATATTGATGAAAACTCGAGGTTAAATAAAAAATATAAAACTTGAGGTTAAACAATGACACAGTTGATAAACACTTGATGTTGAAGAACACCGAAAAAGAACCACTAGTGTTAACCACGTGCTTGTTTATGAGCCATCTGACGTCGGGGTTGGCTCACCTCACCGTGGCGCTTGGGCGCCTGCGCTCAGAGCCGCTCTTCTAAGTCGCTCTACCACATTTCAGTGACCACTCTGCAGGCTAATCTAAGACTGTCTCTCACAATGACCCTTTCACGTAAACTCCTCTGACGAGGCTTATTCTAGACTTCCGAGAACTGACGGGAAACGTAACTTGGAGTACAGATCTCATATACTCATGGAATAGGTTACCAGAACTTTTTTCAGTACGACTGCCAGGCAGCAAAAAGCACGCAGGATACTCAGTTAAACTTCCGATAGACAATGTTTACCAATGATAAATAATAATTAAAATCACTACAAAAATTATTTTAAGAGAGAGATTTTCGTTACAGGGTGCATGCGCTTGCCAGAGAGACAAAGATAGAAAGTGAGAAATCATCCCCTTGGGGGGATGGCCACGCTGCAGTTCCTTCTCCAGGGATTCTGGGTACGCATGAACTTGCACCTGGCATGAGCTTCAAGCCTCTGGGTCCAGGACACAAATGTGGTCAACCATGTGGTGTAACTGTTACACCATCTGTGGGTTCCACTTTTTTTTTTATTTTTTATTTTTTTTAGGTTTTTGCAACTGGTTACATGTGCTTATTAGAAAGAGACAGAGACAGAGACAATGAGAGGGAAAGTGAGAAATCACCCCCTGCAAGGACGGCCACACTGCAATTCCTCCTCCTCCATTCTCCTAGCGGGATTTTGGGCACACATGCACCGGCACCTAGTGTGATTTTCAAGCCGCCAAGTCCAGGGCTCCAACCAGGACTCCTTAACAGATCTTTCTTCCACTCACAAACACTAAGGTTTTGAGTGATTCCAACAAACATTCTCACCCTTTGCAAACTTTTAGCTACTACAATGATTTAATAGAGAGTAATAATATTACATGAAGGTGTTATGGAAGCAAGTATAGTACAATTTATAAATAAAATACTAATAAACTAATTTTTTTTTGAGAGTTTTTTGCTATAGGGCGCGTGTGCTTGCCAGAAAAACAGAGAGAGACAGAGAGATAGAAAGCGAGCAATCACCCCCCAGGGGGGATGGTCATGCCACAATCCCTTCTCCTCCATTCTCCTCTCGGGATCTTGGGCATGCACATGCGCCCAGCATGAGTTTAAGCCACCGGGTCCGGGACTTGAACTGCGGTCGACTACATGGGAGTCCAGCGACATAGCCATTACGCCAACTGCTGGTTCCCACTAATGAAATAATTTTAAGAGTTGTATTTTATTTTTCACTGTTTAGTAACAACAGCAGCTTATAAACCAAATCCCTTAAGCTTTGAAAAAGACCTTTCCTGTAACTCTGAGAAACAGACAGAAAGGAGCTCTAACGGACTGGGACAACAGTCGTCCACGCACAGTACTCGGTCCCTCGCCGCTGACACGCGGGTCTCTCCTGGCTCCACTCACGTTCAGCTGTCAGGAGGAAGGAAGGGCCCTGCCCTCTCGCTAGGCCTATTTCCCGTAAGACAGAGCCCTTGCCCCGCAGGTCTCCTGAAAACTGTCCTGCTTCACTAACATTTAGAAATGGCTGTGTAGGGCCAGCAGGTGGTGTAGTGGGTAAAGTGCTGGAGTCCCACGCAGCCAACTGCAGTTCAAGTCCCAGACTCAGCGGCTTAAAACTCACTCCGGGGGCATGTTCATGCATGCCCAAAATCCTAGGAGGAGAATGGAGAAGGGATTGTGGCAGGGTCACCCTCTCCCCTGGGGGGGGAATTTATCACTTTCTGTCTCTGTTCTCTCACATGCCCCATAGCAAAAATCTCTCTCTCTCTCTCTCTCTAGAAAACGCTGTGATACAGGGGCCAGCAGCTCACGGTGAGGGGAAGGTGCTGTATCCCACATGGTTGACTTCACAGTTTGAGTCCTGGGCCTGGTGGCTCGACAATTACACTGGGCACATGTGCATGCATGCCCAAAATCACAAGAGGAGAATGAAGGGTTGGCCGCGTGGCCATCCTCCTGGGGGGCAATTTCTCACTTTCCCTCTGTCTCTGTGTCTCTCCCTGGGGAGTGCATGCACCTTTTGCAGAAAAGACAGTGACACTAATAAAGCTATGCACATTAGTATAGGCTTCGTTTGTTTTTTAAATGAAGTTTAGGCTATGCAAACAAAACGAAACGAAACAAGCCCGGCGATGACAGCATTCCCACAAAAATGTAAGATGCGAATCCCACACCCCTCACTTTCCTTGCCTTCCCTGTTCAGTGACTTAATACCACCATAACGCTGGGCCTGAAGGAGGACCAGGAGGGCGCTGCAGGCTGCCTCAGAGCGCCCACCCCGGGCCCGGCTGGGCGTCGGCCCTGTCTAACCCAGCGTTCTGACCCGCTGTGCATGGTCCGCGTGCTCGGGGACAGGGGCGCTCGTAAGGCTGGCGGCGGCTCCCGGGCCTGTGTGGTGGCTGGTACTCTGGGGGTGGGACCAATGTCGGTCTCTGCTATAACCCCTGCCCCTTACGGGCACCCAGACTGTGTGACGGGGCCAGTGACCAATTTTGCTCGAGTTGCTTTAGAAAACATGTTTGTCACAGTATTGTTACTGCAGAAGTGGCAAAGAAAACTCAGCCTGGGTGGAGTCAGGGAAGTGGAGGGGCCATTTTTCTTCCTTTACTAATTTTCTCTGTATGTAAAATCGCTTCCACACGTGATGATAGGGGCAAGACATCGCCTTGTCCACTGGGAGAACTGGGACGGCAGAGAAGGATCTGCTGGGTTTTAGGCACTGCGGGTGGTCAGGGCGAGGCGCCATTATCGTCACACCTGAAGTGGGAGTTTCTCCACCTGCTCATAAAGAAAGCCTGGCTCTGACAGCTCGGGACTCAGACGAGGTAAAGTTTGGGAGGGAGAAGAGGGGAAGTATAAGGGCGCTGCCAGGCCAGGGAACACCTGCGAGTGCGGGCGGTCCCTAAGGTGTCAGAGAAGGGGACGAGGAGGCAGAAGCTCCAGGCAGATGTGCCCAGGCCTGGCTGGGAGTAATTGCTGCAGTGGGCACAAGGGCAGTCCCTGCTGCTGTGAGGAAAACACCCTCCGTAAGCTTAATGAGCCCAGAAAGGCTACTTTCTTTATGGTCTAAAACTATCTTTTAAATTCCTATCCGGCCAAACTTCCCATCCCAATTACAAAGCTCAGGAACTGGTGAAGCAATGGGAAGACCCATGGTCCACGTAGCTGCAGCGGTCGGGGTGGGGAGCAGGGGTCCCTGGGTCTGCAGTGCCTGGCTGAGAGGGGAACGCGGGTGATTGAATCTCGTTCTTCCAAATGACTGAACAGTATTTATTTTCCCCCAGAGGGTGCATGCACTCTCCAGAGAAACAGAGACAGTGAGAAGGAAAGTGGGTACTCACTCCTGGGGGGGATGGCCACACTGCAATCCCTTCTCCTCCATTATTCTTCTGGGATTTGGGGCACTCATGCACACATGTCTGGCATGATTTTCAAGCTGCCAGGTCCGGGACTTGAACTGAAGCTGGTCATGTGGAAGTCTAGCACCTTAACTACTATGGCACCTGTTGGCCCCTCTCAGTAGTTTAATCCCCGCTGGACTCTCTTCGTTGCTCTAGGCCAGAGCTACTCAAATACTACAATTTTAGTCTTAGTGATTCTTACCTACCACACTATTCAGTTAATATACTTTTAATAAAATCGCTAATACTTCCTGCATTGCTAATTACTTAATCTCTTATTTAAATTACCTTTAAAATGTATTTCAAATGGAAACTTTATATTATTATCATAAGTTAAAAAAAGACTCACTTTTGATAAATAGAAGGTAACCATAAAAAATAAAGTTAACTGGGGCCAGCAGGTGGCATGGAGGTTAATTAAGGTGCTGGACCCAACATAGCTGATGGCGAGGTTCAAGTCTTAGAGGTGGTAGCTTGAAAATTATGCTATGCACATGTGCATGCAAGCCCCAAATCCCAAGAGGAAAGTGGAGGAGAAGAGGGTGTGGTGTGATCAGCCCCCTTGGTGGTGACTTCTCTTTCTCTCTCCCTCTCTGTTGAGCATACATGCCCTATAGCAAAAACTAAAAAATTAAATTAAATTAGATGAATTGAAAGCAAAACATTAGTTCTAATAAGATTCAGCTACAAGACAAAACTGCATTTCTCTCTCTCTCTCTTTTTTTTTTTTTAAGAGAGATTTTTGCTATAGGGCACATGTGCTCGCTGGAGAGACAGAGACAGACAGAGAGACAGAAAGCGAGAAATCACCCCCCAGTGGGGATGGCCACACCACAATCCCTTTTCCTCCATTCTCCTCTTGGGATCTTGGGCACGCACACACACGCTCCTGGCGTGAGTTTAAGCCACTGGGTCCGGGACTTGAACCATGGTCAACTACGTGGGAGTCCAGCAACATAGCCATTGCGCTAACTTCTGGTCCCACACGGCGTGATTTTCAAGCCTTGGGGTCTAGGACTTGAACCACGGTCGTCCATGTTAGAGTTCGGCGACGTAATCATTATGCCATTTCCTGGTCCAAAAGTGTTCTCTCTTTTCTCAAGAGGGATGGTAGCAAGTTTAGGGAGTTGCTAACAACAGAGCACCAGAGACTTTCCCCCGACATAATCAGAAGACAGAGAGATGAAGAGGTCACTTCGGTCACATGAGTCCTGGCCGAGAGCCCACGGTGCCCCAGCTGCCCGCCGCACGCGGAGGTAGGCGTGCCACTCACTCCGTGTGGAGGCAGCTGCTGTGAGTTCAATGCATCTGAGAAGTAATATGTGACCAGTGGGGAGACCTGATGCCCTCCGACCCCTGAGAGCCCTGGGCTGTGGCCGGGCAGGTCCTCCGCACCGCCCACAGACCGCAGGCATTGGACATGGCCACCCACACAACACCTGCTTCCACACCGTTTCCGCGTTCGCGGGCATGGCCAAGGCCTGCGTGTGTGTTCGTTGACGTGTGTGAGCTCCGTTTAAAGTCTCCTTCCTCATTGTTTCCTCACTGTAAGAAGCGTGACCTCCTGAGTGAACGACTGCCGTGATCACACCACACTGCAGTCACTAAAATACACGGGCACACCACAGTCCTGGCATTTCCAGCCACGTGGGAATACGTCTCTATACAATGCTACTTCATCTGGTTGTTTTGTTTTGTTTTTTTAAGAGAGAATTTTGCTCTAGGACACGTGCGCTCACCAGAGAGACAGACAGAAAGTAAGAAATCACCTCCCAGGCGACGGCCAGCCGCACCGCCTTTTCCCCATTCTCCTCTCGGGACCTCAGGTGTGCGTGCACTTGGACCTGTGTGAGTTTCAAGCTGCCGGGTCTGGGATTCGAACCGCAGCCAGCCATGTGGGAGTCCAGCGCCTTACCTACTCTGCGGCCTGCTGGCCCTCATGTTTCTGAGTGCTCACAAGAACGCTGTAAAATGGAGTCTGAAGCAGGAGGTTTCCTTCTGTCGCGATTTGCTCCTGCGTGCCCAGGGCCGGCTCTCACATTCCCTGTCTATGCTACACAGCTCTGTGGCTGCCGTACCTGGTTCATTTCCAGTCTTGTTGGAATCAGGTTTTAGAGTATTGTTACTCCTCACGAGAAGCAGAACGCACACGTGGCCGTAAGTCCTGCTGGGCCCCACACAAAACTCTTCCTTCTTTTGCTGTGGGATGGAGGCCTGGGAGGTGGGTGGTGGAGAATAAGCCGAATCTAAAAATAGACTGGATTTTCTCTCCTATTTCTATGTAATTAGAGCCCTTTATAACCACCCATTACCATCTCGATAGTTACGGGATAAATAAATATGTATTTTTGAATGTGGCAAAACCAGGGAGAAGCATTCGGGGCTGCATCTAATTTATCAACTTGGCGGTGACAAGGCTGGCTCTCCCGGCTCCAGATATCCAGCGACAGATAAGCAGGGGTTTGGCCGTGTCTTTACTAACGAATCCAGGGCTGGAAAGACACCAGGCAACTTTAAAGAAAAGGACCCAGGACGAGAGACAGGAGACAAGGCCACTAGGGTGACGGAGGGCAGGGCTGGCCATGGAGCGAGGCGACGCGTTTCCCACGACACTCCTCGGTGGGCCACGCAGGTCTCTCCCCACGCTCTGCCAGTGCGGCGTGTCCCTCCAGCCTCAGACGTGCTGCTCGCGGTGTGGAAGGGAAGAGCCTTGGAACATTCCACGGGGGGCAGAGGGCTCAGGGCTCTGAGTTCGAAAGGGGGAGGCTAAGAGCAATGGCAGCAGGAGGGGTTAGACTGCAAGGTGAGGACGGTGCTCGGACAGGACATGAGGGACGCACGCACAGGAGTCGATCAAGACGAGACACAGACAGGGAGAAGGGAGGGCGAGCGAACATACTCTGGAAGCGCAGGCCCGCGGGGACATGCAGGGGCAGGCCGGGCGCCCGCCGAGGCGGCGCAGGGCAGGCCGGTGTTCTGCTCACGGGCCTTGTTCTCAGGGGCCAGGATCGGAGCGCACTAGACACTGGGCCTGGCCAGCACGCACTTCTCCGCTCAGCGGGAAGTCCGGGGTTTTAGCAACGATTCCAGAGTATGCCGAGCTGTTGAAGCCAGGCACACACGTCACATTCCCGTGAGACAATCGACCCAGAGAAGAGCTCCCATCTGCGGCCCACGGAAACCCACGGTGGCCTGGCGCCCCGGGAGATGCCGCACACGCAGATGTGACGTCGCCCAGGCACCGAGGTCGGGGTGACAAGAAGCGAGGGGTTGCAGGGTGGTTCATTACAGGACGTCATAACCAGCCAGAAAAGGAACAAGACTTTTCCAACAGAATAACATCACCACCAACTCTTAGCACACAGTGCTGGGCAGAGGGAAACGGGAGTGAGGCGTAAATCATAAACAGAGAACAGAAAAATAATTGAGAGCAAAATGGAAATGAAATCATAAAAGTCATGGTAAAAGGAACACCAAGCTCCATCATTTTTAAAAGTTTCTGCACACAGCTCATTGGCATTGCCCCATCAAACACGTCGTGACCATCGCAAATCGAGCTGGGCTTGACGGGCAAGGCAAGGAGTCAGCACAAGAACAGCGACCACGTTGGACACCCATGCGCTCACCTCTGCCACCATTGTCTGACGTGGACCGCTTCCAGCTTTGTCAGCGTGCACGGTAGGACCCCAGAGAATGAGCAGCGCCAAATTGTAAAGCCATCTGTCAGAGCGCTAATTAGACTCCGTGAACCTTCACTCCTCGGGGAGAAGTCAAGGTTGGAAGAAATCCACTCCACCCCTCAGGGCAGTGAAGAGAAACGACTGCCACCAACAGCTGGACACCCAGCTGACGCGGTCCAAGCTTTCCTGGAAAGCTGTTTCCGAATGTCACAGCGGTGGAAACAGTGACTTTTCCCGAGCTGTCTCTTCTCGAGGCACGACTCGGCACCCAGCCGGAGCCACACAGAACAAACAAGGGCACGTGTTGGCGTGGGCCGCCCGACACCCTACGACCCGGGCTCTCCGAGACGGGATGAGTGCCGACCCCAAGCTGAGAGGCGGCGAGGGTCAGGCTGTGGTCAGCAGCAGGCCTGGCACAACTGGGCCCACATGGGGACGTCCCCGGTCCTGTCCTGGGGACTCCCAGGTTCCATGAGGATCAAGCTGTGAAGGCCCTTTGGGGATTGCTGGGAGGTGCCGATCTCTCGCGTGGAAGAAGGAAGGGGACAGAGAGAGAGAGAAGGAGAGAAAGAAAGGAAGAGGGAGAAAGGAGAAAGAAATGAAAAAAAAAAAAAAGAGGCTGATGACACAAAATGCACTTTCCCCTCCTGAAGCCTGGGCAGGGCGAATTAATGAGTGGACGTGTCTGGGCCAATGAGCGAAGCGGCCCGGGGCAGGCTCGCAGACAAGGCGGAAGCTCCATCTTTATACCCGGGCCTGGCACGCAGGGCCTCCGAGCACATGGCACGCTCAGGAGGTGACCGGCAAAAAGAGGGTGGAAATTTCGCATCAGTCTGCCCAGAAACGCTCTAGGAAAGGAAAGTCGGCAACGGCGGAGCAGAAGACGCCAGGGGAGGGTGCCACAGAGACGCGTCAAAGCCCCAGGGGCTGCTTGGCCTGCACTGCAAAGCCCGCTTGGATGGACGTCTGGAGGCCACAGACAGCAATGCGAACGGGCGGACGGCTCGGCCACATCCCGGCCCCAGTCTCTGCTCTACAGAACCGCGTCTGGACGAGGAAAGTCCTCTCCGACTGCAGCTGCCACTGGAGTAGGGTGTCACCAGGAGCAGCGAACGGAGAGACAAGGGATGGCACTTCCTGCTGGAGCTCGGCACACAAAGCAAAGGCGAATCTAGGGCAGTTCACAGCAGAGTCCCTCTTACTGCTGTGGCTTTCTCTCCGCTCTAACTGCGCAGCCATCCTGCCTGATTAATGGCACAGTTCGTCCTAGCTGCTGTCCTCCGAGGGCACCAGGGCCCAGCTGGATGGCACCACAGCATGAGGGGCGCGTCCGGCAGAGCCTCGGCCCTGCTGTTCCTCAGGGCGCTGACCGCACTGGCTGGCCAGGGCTGCCCGTTTCCCATCACATCGTGGTGGGAAAAGAGAGTCCGAGAACCACAGAAGGAAACAGGAGTGGGAAGGAAAGGAGCACAGGACGTGGCCCACCCTGGGCCACGCCACGCCGCCTCTGAGAGGAGGGGCTCCGGTGCGGGGGACGTGCTGTTTGTTCTGTGTGGTTCTCCGTGGTCGAGCAAGGTTTCTGGGTGAGACTCACACCAAGGATCGGGCTGCCATCTTTTTTGAGAAGCTTTCGATCACGGCGCACTGGAGGTTCCCTCGCGCCGCTGGGACTCAGCTGGAAGCGTTACACAGTCCTCCCCGCTTTCCCCGTCTCCCCCAGAGGAAGAGGCATTTCCAAGGCCTTACCCTTCTTGTCTTGGTGATTATGGGAAGACACTGCCCCCAAAGGGTCTGTGCTGTCAGGTGAGGCGAGCAGATCCTTCCAGTCCGGCATTCCTCCCCTAGACTCATACCCCTCTCGAGCCGCCGAGTCTGACGTGGTGGTGCTGGGCAAGAGGGAACTGGAGTGCCCTGTTTTCATCACAAACACGGTTAGGGAGAACACCGCCCAGAGACCCACGTCCCCTCCGCGTGGGACGGCCAAGCCAGATGGAGCGGGGTGTGCTCTGCGGAGGGCCCCTGGACTTGTGGGTCGAGGCTGAGAGCCAGATCCTAACTCTACCGCGGGCTGGTGGGCCTCAGAGAATCACTGAGCCTGCCTGTGTGCACACAGTGGGGACGGCCACTTACCTCTCATGTTGGGAGGATGCTGTGACACAGTGGAAAGCATCTACACTGCGTGCTAGACACCAAGTGTCTGATACTTAGCAGGGGCTCAGAAGACACCAGTGTCTGCCTTTGGTATGCCTGTGGCCGCACTACAGACAGAGTGTGCCCTCTGGGTATAGCGTGTGACACCGACCGGGCAGGTTATGTCACAGGACGCGCCTCCGCCCAACCAAGGGCTCAGTGGCAAGCCCGTCCTGCAGTGTCCCCGTCTTCCGTGTCCGCTGAGCTTCATGGGCATTGCTCTTCATGGGGGCGCGAGCGCTTTGGAAGGGACCTGCCTTCGGAAAGGAGTCTCGACAGCTACGTATTACGGCCATGCCCTTTGTCTCTTACTCCAGTAAAATTACTTTCAGAGTTTTACAGCTCGTACGTTTGAGTTTTCACTGAAGGAAATGATCCAAATTAGAAAAAGACAGGTTTCTAAGACCCAGAAAGGCTGACCAGAGGATAACGCAGGACAATGGCGAGGTTGGGACTTGCGGCAGAAACCCTGGACACTCCTGTGGGTACTTTCGAAGCCCTCCCTCTGTCAGTCCACAAGGCCAAGTGCAGACTGGACTGGGGCTTTGATCTGAGCTGCCACGTGATTTCAAGAAGCCTTACCACCCGTTCTCTCAGCTCAAAATAACATATAACCTCTGATTTCCAAGTGGAGTCTTTGGCTTATTAAATTACCTGACCTATCCCAACCTCCTGAACAGTTTTTACTGAATAAAAAGACACCAGGGCAGCAGCTACTGAGCGGTGTAGTTGGGCCTCTGGTAGAAAGCAGAAAGATTGGGGCCAGCAGGTGGCATGGTAGTTAAGGCGCTGGACTCCTGCAGTCGACTCTGGATCGAATCCCAGACTGGGCAGCCTGTAAATCACGCCAGGTGCAGGTGCATGTGTGTGCGTGCCCGAAACCCCAGGAGGAGAATAGTAGCCAAAGGACTGCAGCATGCCCATCCCCCCAGGGGGATTTCTCATTTTTCCTCTGTCTCTGGTGAGCACATGTGCCCTTTGGCAAAAACTTTAAAAAAAAAAAAAAAAAAAAAAGGCAGGAAAGACTCAGCCACTCCAAAGGCTATAACCTCAGGTGTGATCAGCGTGCATGCAAGTCAAACGCTTGCCCCCGGAAAGGCAGATTACACAGGGAAAGGAAATGCATCCTTCTTTTTATTTCTGCACCAATTATTGGAAATTAGATTCCTAGGGCACTGTAATATTGAAAATTACAGATACGTGTGTGTGTGCGTGTATAGCTGCTTCTTAAAATTCTGCTTAGCATGGGGAACCAGCAGTTAGCGTAATGGCTATGTCGCTGGACTCCCACGTAGTCGACCGCGGTTCGCGTCTCGGACCCGGTGGCTTACAACTCACGCCGGGCGCGTGTGCGTGCGTGCCCAAGATCCCGAGAGGAGAATGGAGGAGAAGGGATTGCGGCGTGACCATCCCCCCGGGGGGTGATTTCTCGCTTTCTGTCTCTATGTCTCTCTCTGTCTGGCGAGCGCACGCGCCCTATAGCGAAAAACCTCTCAAAAAAAAAAAAAAAAAAAAAAAAAATTCTGCTTAGCATGGAAAGGCAAGTAGCAAGCTACTCTAGTAAACTCCAGTCATTTATTTCTATGGACCCACCACACATGACTGCTACCACGAGGCTTCGGGAACAGTTAAGAGGACTGTTCTGGTAGAGCTTGTGTGCTTCTCACAGTGTCAAACACCCTCTTTGTTGAAAATGGTCTACTTCATATCCAACTGCTAAAAGCATGCTCAGTTAAAATGCAAAAATGCTTGATTCTAGACTTTGTTTTACATGTCTGGGGTTCACAGCTCCTCTCAAAACACTGACAGGAGAACACAGGCGGGAACCTCAGCCTGAGAAGCAGACACGCAGAATTTCCTTGGCTTCCTTTTGGCTCCACTGAGGGCCAAAACGTAGTTTCTATTTTCCACTCCGGAATTTAAGACTGCCCTCATGAAATATATGGTCAGCCTAAGAGAGAATTTAGCACCCAGCAGAAGCAAACAATTAGAAATCGTTTGTGGGGAGAACCTCACACCTCCAACCAGCAAGAATTTCTTTTACCTGAATTGATATGCATTTAGAGTACTTTTGATTTAACTGTGTTCAAGGGGCAATTTTATGGTAATGCCTTAAGTACGGTTTAGGGAGAACATTTCTTAATACGGTAATCTGGGGAATACATGCCTCAGGACACATTCTCTGTAGAAAGATTTCCTGGACCATATGCTGCAGACACATGGAAAACTCATTGGTAATGGAAAGCTATGGCTAGGGGAAGAGATTAATGTGGACCAGATGGTAGTTAGGTAGGAAAATGTTTTACACAAATGTGAGAAATCAGCCTCTTCTCCCATTGCTGAAGTGTTAGTTTAATACCCACCGCATCTTGATGTTCTGTATGTAAATCTAGAGAAACCGTGCACTTGATTTACCAAAAAAGAAAAAAAAAAAAAAAACCACCAGCATGAGGTTTCTACTCTATTAAACTTATGCTTGAGGACAGAGAACACGTGCCAGTGGTGAATTAAACAAGGAAAGCAATACCTGATTCTTAAGAACGTCAGAACAACAACAAAAAAATGTCAGAACCAGCACGTGAATCCACCACTAAGCAGCAGTCTTTTGAAGTCAAAGAGATGTATTCCTCTCCAAGCTTCAAAATCATGTTACAAAGAAACTGCTTATCTTTCTTCTTATAATCTGATTTTAGAAACTGTATTATTTTTATGCATTCCCTAAGAGACCATAACCAAAATAATGCTACAAAACTAGGTCATCATTTGTGGGTATGGCATTACATGTCAGTAGATTTGGAACCTATCGTTTTGTCTTGTCTGTTCAACAACAAAGGTCACGTTTTAATCAATGGAGCTTATACCTCCTGAGTCTCATAAAATGCAAAGAAATAAACATATTTTAAAAGTTCAATTTAATGCATCATACCGTTTCTCTATATCTACAAGTCATGTGATGTGATTTCAATGGTTAGAGACATTTCTAACCTATTAACAATTAGTGTAGGCAATTAGACACAAAGAGACATAGAATCAATGCAAGAGAGGAAGAGAGAAGGAAAGTAAGCAGGGCCCAATTCACTAAAAGGGGTTCTTGCTTACGCACCTGGTGCTGCTCAGAGCTTTCACCAGGCTGAAAGCTTGCCTGGTTACTGAGCTGATCCCTGCTTTCAGCGACCGAGTGTAGAACATGCAGCAGACCTAGTCAGCAACGATGTGGGTGCACTCCCGACTGTGGGGCTGGCTGCCCAGTGAGTGTTCATGATCATGGAAACAGTTTGGTCTGCCCTCTGCTGCTACGAATGCAGCACCCAGTCTGGTGCCCAGCACACGGCGGGCATGTCACAAACACTTGCTGAACAAATGAACGCAATCTAGTCTGTAGCTATTAACTCCAAAATAAGCTTCTCTTGCTGCAGTTTAGGGGGAAAAGTCTCCTATATTTGTGTAAGTAGTCTAGGCCAGCCCTATTTTGCAGGTCAATCAGTCAGCTATCCTGAAATGGTCAGGATCATAAACAGTCCAGCTATTCTTCCGCTTCATCACAGAAACTACTGAATGGGGGCTGAGAATGCACGGGTGTTATCCCTTAAGGTGTTCATATGGAAGAATTCCTAAGTCCGTTTCCTTTTGTTAAGGAACTAAGACAAGAGCCCCAGCCTGGAGACTGGTTTTTGTTCACAAAGAGCCCTCCATGGTTTAATTATCCTAGATGTGAGAAATTACCCAGGAGTTACCATTGGTCTTAGTATGACTGATGAAGACTGGGGAGGTTGCTGGTTTAATTTGCTTCAAGATTTGAATTTCTAAATATCTGATAAAGATTATTTAATTGCAGGGAATGACTGCAAAGTATGATATTGGAAAGAGCAAGCATAAAGCGCATTTCCTCTCTGAAGGTGAACATTGTCAGGTGACAGTGCCCCTGAGCAGTCTTCCTTCTGGTCTTTCATGTTCAATATTCTGATTTGAATACAGGAGGGAATGTGAAAGGTGGGGCACTTGGTGGGCTCACGCACACCACCCTGACCCAGCTCACAAGGGAGAGGCTGGGCACCATTTTCTGTATTTGAACAATTGCAACCTATGAGACAGTCTTGAAGACTTTCAAAAAGGCTTTTTATTTATGCTAATTAGACATGGGGAGTGAGTGTACAGAGCTATTAAACACACTTGTGGCCATCCTGAACAATTTCTTTGGCTCTTAAATGCACGTTGCTTTCTTTCCCTTTCTTTTCCCTTCTTTTCTCCCTCTTTTCTTAGCTACATCTATTGGGTTGTCAGAAAAGTCGTGAAACATTTTTGCATACAAAAAATACATCATGACTTTTCCGACAGCCCAATATATTTAATGCCAATCCTGCGACTGTTACTTTGTTATATATCTTAAACACACAAACTACAAAACGGCCGTGCACCTATGAAACTTGTAGTCTCCACTGTCAAGCAGAAGCTCGGACTTGCCGTCATGCGAATGTTTTTCATATTATATTTCTAAAAACACACCAATAGTTTAATAAGTATTTGGGAGGACTCTGGGAAACGTCAATGAACAGCTACATCCCAACTTCTCCTACGCTGAGGCTCGGAATACTGTTTCTGAGCATCACAACTCTGTTTAACTTGGTGTGTACATACTTCAGAGCAAGAACAACAGGATCAGCCCCGCTAGTTCATCATTTCCACTGCATCACTCTTCTTTGTATGTTCGGAAGGGATCTCACTGAACATACGCCTAAATATTCATACTCTTTGTGATCTTAAATTTCAATTGCTAATATTATGCAACACTGGAACTTTGCCCAAGAACCCGGTGTCCACACTCTGCATGGGCCCGTTTCCCCTGCAGCAGGCTCCCCGAGAGCCATTTTGGGGGATGGTATTTTCTATCAGCTGAGGTCCTGTAGCCTATTAGTTGTAAGAACTGTTCTTTTATCTTGGATTTATTTCTGTCCAAAAGCCATTTCTTCTCCCTCAAGAACTCATTACACATATCCACCATATTCCCTAAGGTTGGCATATTTCATGTTACATGGATTAAAAATTTAGGACTAAATCTCCCACATCAATTGTCCGATGTAGG
The DNA here is from genome assembly GCA_026018925.1 of Tupaia tana. NCBI lineage: Eukaryota > Metazoa > Chordata > Mammalia > Scandentia > Tupaiidae > Tupaia > Tupaia tana. The sequence continues at coordinate 1,438,599 of JAKSZU010000014.1, forward strand.
CAGAGTGGTTCTTGAAGCATAGCGAAATCTATAAATAATTTTAGTGAATTGGGGCCCTGAAATAACAAAGAATCTAGTACATGATGTTTAGGAATGAAAACTATAAACTATCACAGGGTGAGTGAGTTGAAGAATTAAAAAAAAAAAAAAATCCAGAAACTGACCATACACTGTGTTGTAAGACATTTCATGATCTGGTAGAGGAGTTGAAATGTCTATAAAAAAATAATAATGAGGATAAAAAAATTAATTAAAAAGAAACCCAAGGTTTGAAAGTACTCAAGAGGATTAGTGAAATGGGATTTCTCAGATAAATTTCCACTGGTATTAAATGATGAGAGTAATATTGTCCTTACCATTCAGTGCCACGAAGGAATCTGAAAGACAAAAGGGAGGAGAAGGTTACTTCCTACTTGACGCTGTGTAGAGAGCCTGGCAGGGTCGGCGGGAATGAGCCAGGACCTAACCGTGCCAACATGTGGTCCCCGATCCTAATTAGTGCTTTTCTAATTCCTCCTCATAGCCTAAGGTGCCTTCTGCTAGTCCCACCTCCCACGGCCCTATCTCTTCCACCAAGTGAGTTTCCTCAGTCGCTGCCCTTACCAAGAGGCAAAGAGAAAGCAGGAGTTAGTGGATGCGATGGGAACCGGATCATGTGTGGTTCTGGGGCCTCGAGCCCTCCTTCCTACAGCGGGACATGCATGTGAGTAAAACAAATGTCTGGAGGACACTTAGCGAGAGCCCTGCTCTGGAGGTCTCTCCCTCACAGCCATGCTGTCCAGCACTGTCCAGTTTCCCAATGCGAGGACTGATGGGGCTTTATTTTGGCAATTAAAACAGAAAACAAAGCCACACACGTATCAGGCTACAGGTACTGATGTACAGGTGTGTGTGCTGTGTGTCTCGGTCAGATCACAGGTTCACCCCGTCTGTGGCTCAGCCTCAAACGCTGACTCCTGTGGTCCCTCATTTCCCCCTCACAATCCTGTAGGTCATCGTGCATCAAGTGGGCCAGACGCCGGACCCCTGTGGTGAGCAGGTGTGTCTAACGGGAGTTGAACAAGCTCTTGCAGGAGCTCGGGGAGAGGAGAAGCCCATAGGGAAGGCAAGCAGCCTTCTTGCCTGCTACTGCAGCTGGAGTGAAGGTCAGAGGGCACACCAGAGAGTGTGAAGGCCGCTCTGGGGACTTGCCCGCTGAGCCCACTCTGCAAATAAAAAGGCTGAGACTTGAGGGCCTTCCCTGTGCTAGACAGAGGCTTCGCCATGCTGGCCCACCCGAGCCGGGCCCAGCCACGGGGCCAGCCTCTGGGTGCAGCACAAACTCTACAGAGGCAGTAACGGCCCTCTTCCCATTTTCCCACACATCGGGTCGTCGGAGAAGTCAAGACATATTCTTTTCTATGTAAAAATGTGTCAAGGGGGACCAGCCAGTAGTGCGGTGGTTAAGGCGCTGGGCACTTCCACACGGCAGACCACGGTTCGAGTCCTAGACCTGGACGCATGCTTTCTCACTTTCCCTCTCTCTCTGGTCACATTAAAATAAATGAATGAATAAATAAAATTAAATAAATAATTCTTAAAAAAAAATGTGTCGTGGGAACCAGCAGTTAGCGTAATGGCTATGTCGCTGGACTCCCACGTAGTCGACCGCGGTTCGCGTCCTGGACCCGGTGGCTTACAACTCACGCCGGGCACGTGTGCGTGCGTGCCCAAGATCCCGAGAGGAGAATGGAGGAGAAGGGATTGCGGCGTGACCATCCCCCCTGGGGGGTGATTTCTCGCTTTCTGTCTCTATGTCTCTGTCTGTCTGTCTGGCGGGCGCACGCGCCCTATAGCGAAAAACCTCTCCAAAAAAGAAAAAAAAAAAAAAAAAAGTGTCGTGACTTTTTCTGACCACCCAATACTTCCCAATGCAACCTAAATCTACATCTCTATTTTTCTACAAAAAAATAAAAGATCATTAAAATGTAATGAAAATGGTCCCCTAAAGTCAGCAAATTAACTGGCGGTGAACACACAAGCGCACACCCACATCCCAGAACTAGTCCCCTGAAAATGAAGTTGTGAGGCGCCGGGGGTGAAGAAGCCAGTGGATGTACCCGTGTCGCTGGTGTGGACGCGTGTATACCACGTGACACGGACTTTAGGGTGACAACAGTCTCCTGTGCTAATTTTTTAACTGATAACATGTGAAGACATTATAAATAAATACACAGTATTTGTTAAAAAAAAATAGGGCAAGTAATTTGGGGATAGCTCCTTTTAATTGGCTACATTTGGTCTCTACAAAAGGTTGAAAACTGAATGACACTTAGGAGTCTAAAGTTTCAGTACTCAAGACTTCAAGATTTAGTTATATTCGTGATTTTCTTTAAAGAACCAAATATCAAAAGTAATGTAGTTTTATTCCCTTAAGAGGTAACTTTGGTGTCATTTTGAATACAGCTTCTGGAAATTCAGCATTTATAACACCGCAAAGTAAACACATTTTCCAAGAGGGTGGGATCTTTTTTAAGAATTATTTACTCAATTTTATTTATTCATTCCTTTATTTTTAATTTGACAGAGAGATACACACAGAGAGAGGAGGGGAGAGTGAGAAAGCAAACCACCAGGTCTGAAACTCAAACCATGGTCAGCCATGTGGGAGTGTCCAGCACCTTAACCACTACGCCACCTGATGGTCCCAATGATGTCTATTTAATTAGTTAATTAATTAACTAATTTTGTAGAGGTTTTTTCCTATAGGGCATGTGTGCTCGCCACAAAGACAGAGACAGAGAGACAGAAAGCGAGAAATCACCCCTCAGGGGGGATGGCTACGCCACAATCCCTTCTCCTCCATTCTCCTCTTGGGATCTTGGGCACACACGCACACGTGCCCGGTGTGAGTTTAAGCCACCGGGTTCAACACTTGAACCATGGTCAACTACATGGGAGTCCAGCGACATAGCCATTACGCTAACTGCTGGTCCCTTTATTTTTATTTATTTATTTTTGAGAGGTTTTGCTATAGGGCACCCTGTGCTCTCCAGAAAGACAGAGACAGACAGAGAGACAGAAAGCGAAAAATCACCTCCTGGGGGGATGGCCACACCACAATCCCTTCTCCCCCATTCTCTTCTCGGGATCTTGGGCACGCATGCACACGCGCCCGCGGTGAGTTTAAGCCACCAGGTCCAGGACTCGAACTATGGTCGACTACATGGGAGTCCAGCAACATAGCTATTGTACCATCTGCTCGTCCCGGTATTATCTTAAATCAGTATTAATAAAACATATTCAGGAGAATGTTGGTGTTGTAGGATGCAGGATAACTGGGCAGAATTTTGACCATGATCTTCTATAAAAGGTTCTTCCCTAAAATGCTATCATTTTATAACAAACTCAGATCAACATAGTAGGTTAATTCCTATAAAAAGGCGATTTTGAATCACCCTGTACTTATGGCTATTTTAGAAGTATTTCTCTATTACAAATGTTAACAAAAAAAACCTTTTGGTTAAGTCTTTATGTTCAAGAAGAACAACCCTATCCAACTAAAATGCCAGAGGACAATGATCGATCTTTTTACTATTTGAGTAAAGATCACAGTGTTAGGAGCACACTGCAGAAAACAAGGACGCCGTCACTTGGCGATGGAAGCACTGCTGCGGCTTACTGCTTGGCACTAACGGGTGAGCCCTGGGATGGACCGGTCCCACAGCACTGGCGAGACGAGGTGCCGGCCCCTACGGCTGACCCTGGCGACCGGATGCGCAGGTAAAGCACGCGTGTCCTCTATCTGGCCCTCACGGCTGACCCTGACGACCGGATGCGTATGTAGAGCACGTGTGTCCTCTAGCCGGCCCTGCGGTGCTTCGGCAGTGCTGTGCGCCACAGTGCCAGCTGCGCTCAGTCCCCGCAGAGACAGTGACAGGCCACCGCGGAAGGCACGTCTACCCGAAGGTGAGTGCGGGCACTTACTGTGACAGTCTCCCAGGCCGTCCGTGCTGCCGTGCTCGATGTCTTGCTCAAAAGTCAGTCTTCAGAAAAGGCGAGGGACAGACAGAAACAAATGCAGTAATGTGAGTCAATCTGATTCGCCAGAGGAAGTCACACGTTCCACCCGAGTGGCGGGGCGAAGGCCCAGCCACGGCGCGGATGCTCGTCCCCAATGCCACTCGAGAGGCGCAGACGAGGCTTCGGCCCCTCTCCAAACAGGAGCAGCGGCAGGGGATTCGGAGTACTCGGGAAGTTAATTAGTTTGTGGATTATTGATATCCTTCTTTTACTGAGTCCCCGAGTACTTCAGTACTTCTTAAACATTTAAAAGTTGAAGTGTTAAAATGTATTCCTCATCTAGGCAATACGGAAATCTGCAAATTCAAAGTCTTCTCTGCTTGGCTTTCTCGTTCCTTCCTATCCTTGCCTTCCTAGACCTAACGTTAGGGGTTTACTTGCTGAGCAAAACCTTGTACCGCAACTTGTGGGAGGGACTAATGCCAGGGGGTCTGTAGGCCTGGGGGCGCCAGGACTGGGTGTACGCTTTTCCAAGATGGCTCCAGGATTCTGCTCGCTCCCACCCCCTCCACCCCCAGGGTGTCACTTTCTCTCCCCTCCAGGGACTCACTTTTCTCACTAGGTCACAGTTGGGTTGGACACTAATGAGCCATTCTTCACTACATTGCCAGAGGGCATGTGTGCACATCAGAGAGAGAGAGATGCAGAGAGGAGAGGGGAGAGCACGCTCCGTGAGAGATGCAGAGAGGAGAGGGGACGGCACGCTCCGTGAGAGATGCAGAGAGGAGGGGGGGCACAGCACGCTCCGTGAGAGATGCAGAGAGGACAGGGTGACGGCACGCTCCGTGAGAGATGCAGAGAGGAGAGGGGTGAGAGCACGCTCCGTGAGAGATGCAGAGAGGACAGGGGACGGCACGCTCCGTGAGAGATGCAGAGAGGAGAGGGGTGACGGCACGCTCCGTGAGAGATGCAGAGAGGAGAGGGGAGAGCACGCTCCGTGAGAGATGCAGAGAGGAGAGGGGGCAGCACGCTCCGTGAGAGATGCAGAGAGGAGGGGGGAGAGAGCACGCTCCGTGAGAGATGCAGAGAGGAGAGGGGAGAGCACGCTCCGTGAGAGATGCAGAGAGGAGAGGGGACGGCACGCTCCGTGAGAGATGCAGAGAGGAGAGGGGAGAGCACGCTCCGTGAGAGATGCAGAGAGGACAGGGGACGGCACGCTCCGTGAGAGATGCAGAGAGGAGAGGGGACGGCACGCTCCGTGAGAGATGCAGAGAGGACAGGGGACGGCACGCTCTGTGAGAGATGCAGAGAGGAGAGGGGACGGCACGCTCCGTGAGAGATGCAGAGAGGAGAGGGGAGACGGCACGCTCCGTGAGAGATGCAGAGAGGAGAGGGGAGAGCACGCTCCGTGAGAGATGCAGAGAGGAGAGGGGAGAGCACGCTCCGTGAGAGATGCAGAGAGGACAGGGGACGGCACGCTCCGTGAGAGATGCAGAGAGGAGAGGGGAGAGCACGCTCCGTGAGAGATGCAGAGAGGAGAGGGGGACAGCACGCTCCGTGAGAGATGCAGAGAGGAGAGGGGACAGCACGCTCCGTGAGAGATGCAGAGAGGACAGGGGACAGCACGCTCCGTGAGAGATGCAGAGAGGAGAGGGGACGGCACGCTCCGTGAGAGATGCAGAGAGGAGAGGGGACGGCACGCTCCGTGAGAGATGCAGAGAGGACAGGGGACGGCACGCTCCGTGAGGGGCATGGCCACACCACCACTCCCCTCCATTTCTCCCTCCTGTCAGAGTCTGGGGCACACACGCCCACACACCTGATGTATTTTTTAAGCGCGTAAGCCTGTGATTTGAACTGTGGTTGGCCCTGTGGGATCTGGCTCCCACTAGGCTATGAGGCCGGCTTTAACAAATTTAATAATACTTATTTTGATTTTAAAAATAAGCCTGATTCAAAGGAGCAGTCTCCTTCTTTGGGGAGATCTGTGCTTATTCCCATAATGCAACGGAACCTCTTCTTTTGCAACTGCCTTCAAGTTTATTTATGTAGAAAAACCACTTCGAAAGTCGCACCTTGATCTATTGCAACAATCCACCATGTTTGGTTTTCAGTGTCTTTTGCGGAATTAAACATCAAATGCATCCTCAAGTGAGTAAGATTTCTAGGGCATGAATGCCAACTGTCACCTGGCCCTCAAGCCCCCTGCAGGGGAGTGCCGTGATCTGAGCTTTGGCGACGTCACTGACAGGTATATGCAGGCCTTAAGGGAATGATTCTGGCCTCCTGGTGTTGATTTCAAAACAGTTTTTAAAAAATCAGTCTCTCTCACACATCGGAGAGACAGGATAGGTCATTTCTTACCCCTCACTGGGCTGGCCAATCCTCCCTTCCCTACATCAGGAGTTCCCAGGAAGAGACACCCGGTCTCCCTCGAGTCAGCGCTGGCGTGCAGTGAGCCAGGCTGTTCCAGCTACCCGTGGGGAGCCATTCCTCTGCACCCCAAACTCCCAGCTTGCTCTACAGTTCTCGCTGGCTTTGCTTATGGGAGGACCCGTCCACAAATCACACGGGTGGAACTGGCCAGCCTGCCATCTGCCTGCCTGCCTGTCTGTCCCACAGCAGGGACGGGGCCTGAGCGACGTGAGGATCTGGGATCCGGAGACGTGGAAGGGACGACCTTGCTGCCGGGCGGCACCCTCCGCACTGCGGCGTCCACCAAAGGTGCGCCGGCGACCCGTCCACACGCTCATAGGGATTTCACCTGCACCGAAGTAATGACATGAATGGAAAGCCCTCGGCCCATGTCGTCTCGGCGTGCAAAGGCAGGGTAACCCCCTTACACACCTAACCACAGACGTGGGAGACGGCCTGCTGGGGGAGTGCCTTACGAGGAACCGGCCAGCTGTCCTTCAGAGCGGGGAGGGCCACTGGACGTACACCACGCCTGCAGTGCAGACGCGCTGCCAATGAACGCTGTGCAGCCCCTTCTCGGCCCTGCGCCGTCCATTACAAGAGCTGTCTCGCCATGGACAAACCTCCCGCTCATCCAGCTGGTGCCCCGTCGCTCCTTTTCTCTGCGTTCTCGCACTGCGATAATCAAGGCAGGAACCTTCTCATCCCTCTCCCTGGGGAACACTTTGAAGCCCACTGTGAGTTTCCTTTCTCTGTGTTTTCATTCTGTTGGAAGGTGACGAATCAGCAGGAAATCTGCCACGTGGGATGTGGGGGGTTCCACGAAGTGGGCGAGAGAAGAGCGGCAGACAGTCCTGACCTGGGGCTCGCACACGGAGGCTGAGCGGCAAAGGGGGCCGGAGCACAGCTAGTCCGAGCACAGCGGGCCTAAGTCTCGAAAACACACTGCCAAAGGGCGCCCCGCCTGCTCCCAACCTCGCGCTCCTCACCTGCTGCCGGGAGCCAGGCGGGTGCAGGCGCCTCCGTCCTTTGCCCACCCACAGTACGGGTCTCTGGAAGCGATGCAGGTTCTGTAGGACAAGGATGAACGTAAGCGCCCTGGGCCTCTTCTAACCCCTGAGGACTTCCCGGCTGCCACCGAGGCGGCATACATACTTTTTACACCTCCCGTGTCGCTCACAGCGGCCGAGGGGCACCTTTATCACGCAGGTGGAGAAGGCGACGTACAGAGAGCTGCTCGCTCTGTCCAGCTGCATGCCCACGATCCTCTTGTCTTCCACCCCATCGTAGCTGCACCTGGCGGGGTGGGCGGGCACCACCGGTCGGCGGGGTCAGTGCTCTGCCTGCCCCCCGCTCCCCCCACCTTCCAGCCCCAGACGATCTCGTAATCCTGTCAGACCGATGGTGAACAGATCCTCACACACATGCACACGCAGGTACACATAAACACACATGTACATGTGTATACACACAAGCATGCACACGTACACGAGCATGCACACAATCACACATACATGTCAGTGCACATGTACACATAAGCAGACACACATATATACACATAATCATGTGTACACATACGCACACCCACATTAGTGGCAAGGAGAAAATGATGCTTTGTATGTGTTAAAAGATTCCACAAACAGAAAAATAACCCATAAATGCAAAACCAAACTAAACAAAAGGGAACAAAAGCACGCCTGGTCTGCCGTGACCTCCAAAGGAAAGCGGCTGTATAGCACACGGCCCCGGAGGGCCGGACACCCCACTCACTTCTCGGGGTTGTACACGCTCATCTCCTCCAGGAAAACGCTGTCATTTAGGACGCCGCTGCTTCCGATCCTGGCCAAAAACTTCAAGACGATGCCTTTCTCGGACCCCAGGAAAACCACAGTGTGGTTCTGGTACGGCCCGGCGGCCGTGTCCACTGCAATCTTGGTCAGGCGGTATCTGAAACGACACGGCCTATCATTAAAGTGTCCCCTTTTCCACTTGACAGCGCTGTGACACAGCTTTCTCGCAGCAACCTCGAGAAAAACACAGGCACAAGTCACGCTCTCAAGCCGCCCTGCCCTGTCCTCCCCCGTGCAGAGCGTCGGCGGGCTCCGAAGGGGGCGGAGGTACGTGTGTGAGGCCAAGCTCCATAGTGAACGGACCGCCCTAGCCACCCGAGACCACTCGGCACCCCCCTTCCAGGAGCAGCAGAGCGAGACCGACGTCTCCTGTGGAGACACCAGGACTGGTAAGTGACCTCCTTGACCACGGGGGAGGGAAAGGAAGGCTCCCACGTCTCCACACTGTCCCCTCAGGGGCAAAGCCTTCGCCGACACGGTGTCAGACTGAGAGCTTTCCAGCCGCACCCAGACGAGCTGAGGGCGCTCTGAAGGACAGCGGCAGGACGGTGCGTGGGATAACGTGCCCGTGGCTCTGCTAACACACAGAAGCCTGCACAGGCAGAGCAGGCCCACGCACACCCACGCTGAAGGGCATGCAGGGCTAAGTCCTACGGGTGTCCTCGTCACTCCACATCCCATGGACCTTCTCTGTCCTATGCCCCATGGCGGGGACCACCAAGCACGGCCTTCCTGAGTTACGGCTACGGTTTGCGACGTAGTTAGGAGTATCAGCAGTATGCTAGTATCTTTCAACAAAGTCATGGGATAAAAGTGGTGACTGGGGTCAGCAGGCGACATGGTGCTTAAGATGCTGGATCCCACAGGGTCAACTCTGTGATTTGACGCCCGGACCCGGCAGCTTGAGACTCACACCAGGCACATGTGTGTGTGAGCCCCAAATCCCAAGAGAATGGAGGAAAAGGGATTGGTTGTGCATGGCCATCACCCTGAGGGGTGATTTCTCACTCTCCCTCTTTATCTCCCTCTCTGTCTGGTGAGCACACACACCTTACAGGAAAAAAAAGTGGTGGCAACGTTAATGAACATTTTGTTCGCTAACTGTCACAGCTGGACAGTACTCGGGAGTACCTGCTGCATTTCTTGAAAATAAGCTCTACGTACACAGAGCAGTATTTAGTGCCGGCACAGAGCCCGACCGAGCTGGCCCTTCTCGGTTGGCCACTGCTAGGACCATGACGCGGGGCATGGATCTGCCCACCGGTACGCTCATGAATATGGTGTCTGTGCCCGTGACAGCGAACAAGGTCAGCCCAGGCCCGGGCACCCGCAGCAGGTGCCGTGAGCACACCAGTCACGCGGTGCCCACGTCTGTTCACGGCCTCCTGCTCTGCTCCTCTGCTTCTGCTCAGATCGGATGAGCGGGCCAACCCAAAAGGAGAGAATCTCTTCCTCTGTGTCCAAGCAGCCTGGGGCTCTTCCCGTGGGGATGCAGCTCTGAGGGCCTGGCAGCCTCCGCCGTCCCACCGGCATTTAGTAGCTGAGCCGACGCCCAGGCGGGCAGAGGACGTTTGTGGCATTGCAAACACGACCCATGGCTAGGTCCCGCCAGCATGAGGTGAAGTCCAGGAAACCTTCGTGGGCCTGGTTTGCTCGACACCCACCTGACCATCGTGCGCAGGAACCACGGCCTGTTGATGATGGAGGGCACCGCCTCGTCCATGAGCGGGTGTGTCTTGATGAAGTTCAGCGTGTCGTCAGGAAACTCGTTGGAGGAGGCGTATTTCTCTAAGGAGGATGAGCCAGCACAGCACCCCGGCCTAAAGTGAAGCCAAGGGGGGAAGAGGGAGATTATTTCACGCCTTCTGGCAAATTCTTTAGATAAGCTGCTGCTTTAAGCATCCTGATGAAGGGAAAGGGCTCGGGGCTGAGGCGGAAGCCCAGCAAAGCAGAACGCCACCAAACACAACACGCTGCGGTTCCCGCTGGCCGCCTCCGCACTCCACACTGCAGCCTGTGCCCGCGCAGCTCGGCTTTGCCGGAGGCAGCGTGGCGCCCTCCCAGAAGCTCGAGCGAGCCTCAGTGAACAGGGATGGGGCTTGAAACGAGTGAGTGTGCAGTCCGCACATAACTCAGGGGTGGCGCCACTCATCCAGGAAACCCCGCTGGACGCTGCAGAGGCACTGGCTCTATGACGGGAGAGAATTACGGTGACGTCTTCGCAAGTGCGGGAAACAAGGACTTTCAGAAAGCTGCCAGGGCACACATCAGCCGGCCTCACCCTAGCCATCATTATCTCAGAGGACATTCGGGCTTTGTTTTTGTTATTGTTTTCATATATGTTAAATTTGGGCAGGGATGAAAAGCCAGTTTCACTGAAGATTCTTTCCTGAAAGGTCATTTCTTTGTAACTGAACAATGACAGCAGAATTCTATTCCAGGAGTCAAGAGTCATTCCAGGGAAGCCAGCCCAGGACACGGGCCAGGCCAGCCCAGACACCCGAGTCTCCTGCGGGGGCAAGAGGGGCGTGACACCCGCACAGCCCCGCGTGGCACCCGCACAGTCCTGCGTGACCTGCTTGCACCTGACCTGGCACTAACCCAGACAGCCTCATGAACTATCCTGACGTCTGCAGGAGACACCGGTGAGCGTGTGGAAGGATGCAGGCAAAACCCTTTTGGGGGTAGAAAATCACTTGGAGCAGGGGTCCCAGGCCGTGGTTAGGAGGCGGGGCACACGCAGGAGGGGTGTGGCGGGTCTGTAGTTGGCGCCTGTGTGTGGCGTACCGTGGAGCACTCGCTCGCAGGAGCACCCTGACGCGCCAGCCCCTTTGGTCTGTAGCTGGGAAACTGAGGCTGAGGGGTCACGAGTGTCGTCAGGTCCGCATTGCTAAGGGGCATTTCTGCTGCTCTCGCTGTTTCCCCTTGGATTGAGAGACCTGTAGCTTTGAGTCCTAATAAAATGTGAACTAGAAGTGGTCCCTTGAGTCACTAACAGTGAGGCTTCCTGTTTACAGCTGCTCCTGACCTCGCATCACGCCAAGATCGGCAGCGTTCGGTTCTCACGCTGAAACGTGCCAAAAGTCCCAGTGTTCACTTGCTGCCCCCTGAATCCCAGCTGGCTTTGAATGCACTTGCATTCTAGTTACAGGAAGAAGAGCTCGGGGCTCCTGCTGATTCTGCAGAAGGGCGCGCTGTACAATTATTTCATTATATATTACTACATAAAAATAACAAAAATAAAGTGCACAATAAACGGAACACACTTGAACTATCCTGAAACCACCCCCTCTGCCTCAGTCCGTGGAAAAACTGTCTTCCACAAACTTGTGCCCCAGGAAAAAAGGCTGGGGGCTTGGCAGTGGCTGGGTTGCCACCAGCTTTACCCGGCGAGGACAGAGCCTTACAGGAGGATTCCCTGAAACCTGGCCCCTCTGGTGAACTGCTCTTCTGACTCATCTAACGGTGGACAATGACTCAGGGAATCAGGTTGCTGGGGTGAGCTTCTGCACCCCATAAACAGCAGAGGAGGAGCACGCCACATAATGTGGGCGAAGATGGGGGAGCCACGGGGGTTTCTCTCCAGTACACTGCTGCTTATTATCCAAGTTAGTTCAAGTAGATGTACTCAGCGAGGTGTCTGGGGTGGGAGACTGGACCTTGGAGAGCAGTTGGGAGATGAAAAAATTAAGAAGACATTGGGTTTTCCTCCAGAGGCACACAGACCCCGGGATGCTTCCATGAAGCGTGGATGGTCAACGCTGCAATGGAGGGGCAGGGGTGCAGCAGGCACGGGGCTGGGGGAGAACGCCATCCTGTCCCAACTAGAAGGAGCTGTTCTAGCACAGGGATCTGCAGGAGGCCACACAGGGACAAGGGGTCCCTGGGCTGGCTGAGGGGCAATCCAGGGACAGTCTGGGGACAGGGGCGCTAACTGCACTCGGCCCTAACAGGCCTGAGCGTGACCGACCGGTGCTCTCCGGATGATCTGCTGGGCCCTCCCCCAGACTCCCCCTGCCCGAGGCTTGGGGTACTGGCTCAGCTCTCTTCTGGCCACAGACTCCAGGGACCACTTCTAGTTCACATTTTATTAGGACTCAAAGCTACAGGTCTCTCAATCCAAGGGGAAGCAGCGAGGGCCAGCGGAAATGACCCCTGGCGATGAGGACCTGACGACACTCGTGACCCCTCAGTTTCCCAACTACGGACCAAAGGGGCTGGCGTGTCAGAGCATGTGACACGTACCTGTGAGCAAGTGCTCCACGGTACGCCACCTGCACGGGCGCTAAACACAGCGCTCGGCAGTCACCCTTTCTAATGTAGTGAAGGCACAGCGGTGGCGCAAACTTGGTGATGCTGAGGCACACGGCAGGGCCCTGAGGTCTCCTGGTCACGCGGGGCACACGCACTTGTCTGATCGAGACTGGCTGAGGCCCGGAGTGGGTCACAGTGGGAAGGCCAGGCTTGAGCTCTCTCTCTGTGTATCTCTCAGGGAAGAAGTACACAAATCATCTTACGAGAAAGATAATCCTGGGTTTTGGTTAGCGGGTGAAGGAGGATGACCTCACAGCCCTCCTGTGCTGCTGGCCCTGCCGTCCGGTGCTGTCGGGTGGTGGTGTGCATGCAAGGCTAGAGTGCAGGTCGCAGGAGGTTCACTGCCGGAGGAGCAGCCTTAGCCTGGAACCCCTGCAAGTTTAAGACGCCACGGAGGGACCTGCACGTACCTGGGTTTAGGGACGCGCTCATCAGGAACAGGCGTCCAGGTAGAATCGGGAGACTTCTGCTCCTTGAAGCGCCCGGTGAAAACACTGGCAATGTCCAGCATGTCGTAGGCACAGACCGCAGACCCAGGGATGCTGCAACGGGACATTGCACACCGCCGTTACACACGCCAGCTTCTGTGCGCAGCTGGGGACACGCCAGCCCGGATACGGAACTCGCCTGTAACGGCACTGAAATCTAAAGCTCGGACTCGAACCCTGAAAGTAAGGAGGCCCAGCGCATAGAGAACATGTTTCTGTCAGCACCCTTAAAGGACATGCTGGTCACTTCGAAGTCACAGAGGCAGGAAGTCCCTGCATGTCACCACCGCCTCTTACACTGCTTTCGTTTATAAAGGAAGAACTGCTGAAGCGGAGACTGGGTTTCAGGAGTCCGCTGACATTAAATCTCAGTCAATAACCAAGACAAAACCTCCGGAGAACATTCTCAAACTCCAAACCTGATGAACGTCCGAGCACACATGTCTGCTGTCCACAGATTGCTCCTTCAAGCTGGGCCTTGGGTGTGAGAATGGGGGGATGGGAGTGAAGCTACACTCACCTCACCTCAGTCGCTTACGCTCAAATGTTTACTTGTTTGTTTGCACAAGATGAAACAATCTCTGTCTCTAAAACACCAACGCTGTGCAAATAAAGTGCGCTATAAAGTGCTAAGTACTCATAATGACAGTCATTGCCACCTATAATTACATCCCTGCCCGGTGCTCGTGGAGGGACGTTGCCCTGTGTTTCATTGGTGGTGGGAAGGCATGAATTATTCATTCATCTGATACACCGGCTACGTCTGCCCGTGTTTGCTTCTGACTATGGTGGCTCCTTGATTTTGATCAAACAGCAGGCACCGGCTGGCCAAGGGGCGCCATCGGGCCTGGTGGGCTGGGCTGCCCCGTGGTGGGGCACCCGGGCCTGGGATGGGGTGGGAACATCAGGCAGGGCAGAGACAGTGCTGTGGGCCTGGTTTTGCACATTCTGAAATCATTTCAGAAACAACTGGGAGAGTTTTGTGTCTTAATCACATAACGCAATTACTGAAGTATTACTAATAAACCAAGGAATAGGAGAGGAGTAGAAAGCTTATTTGACATACAGTGGCAGGAGAGATTTCTAAGTACATGAGATTTCTAAGTTCACAGAATTGCATGTGTAAGAAAGGAATCTCTGGGGCTAGCAGATGGTGTGGTGGCTATGTCACTAGACTCCCACATGGTGACTGTTGTTCGAATCCTGGACGTGGTGGCTTGAAAATCACTCCAGTGTGTGTGCATGCATGGCCATTTCCCCTGGGGATGATGTCTCACTTTCCCTCTCGCTGTCTCTTTCTCCCTCGCCAGCAAGCACATGAACCCTATGGCAAAAACCTCTTAAAACATGAAAGAGAGAAAGAAAGGAAGGAAGGAAGGAAGGAAGGAAGGAAGGAAGGAAGGAAGGAAAAGAGAAAGAAAGAAAGAAAGAAAGAAAGTCAGTCTCTGCTCTGGAAAGTTAGCATTAACTAATTAATTTTGTAGACATTTTAAGCATCTTCCCTTCCTAAAGTTAATGGGTTTACATATTTACCTTATATACTAAAACTAGAATACACAGAGACCAGCACATGGCCTTGTGGTTAAGGTACTAGACTCCCACATGGTCGACCACGATTCGGTCCTAGACCTGGTGACTTGAAAATCATGCCGGGTGCATATGCGTGCGTGCCTGAAATCCTGACAGGAGAATGGAGGAGAAGGGACTACAGCATGGCCATCCTTCCTGGGAGGTGACTTCTCACTCTCCCTACCACTGTCTCTATCCGGGCAGTGCACGCACTTCATGACAAAAACCTTAAAAGGCACAATAATTACGTGGCAGCAGGAGACACGGTGGTTAGGACGCCTGTATTCTCATAATGGCTGACCACGGTTTGAGTCCTGGACATGGCGGCTTAAAAATCATGCTAGGCACATGTGCGTGTGTGCCCGGAACCCTAAGAGAAGAATGGAGAAGAGATTGTGGCATGCCATTCCTCCTGGGGTGTGAGTTCTCACTTTCCCTCTCTCTGGTGAGTGCATGTGCCATATGGAAAAATCTTAAAAAACAAAACAAAACCAAAAATCGGATACCTATGGCTTAAAGTATTTTTTGATGCGACTTGTAAAAGCCAAGGCCATCCTAGGGTTTCATACTTTCCTCAAAGTTAGGCTCGCCTGTGGGACCCTTCTCTTCCTCTCCTACTTCACTCCCTCCTTCCCTTCCCTCCTTCCCTCTCCTCTGCTCTTCCTTCCTTCCTTCTCCCCTCTTCTCTGTCAACGCACACTTCTGGAAGTCCTGATCTAAAGCAGCAGTGCTCCATAAACACGGGGTCCTGTCCGCGGGGTTCAGTGCAGCGAGGAGGCAAGCAGAATAGCGATGACAACAACGACAACTCGCGACAATCTGGGGAGAGCGGTCAACAGAGAGGCAGGGGCGAGGCCTCGTGAGAGGGGCCCGAGCAGGGTTCCCTCAGTGAGGTGCTGGCCAGGCAGGCAGGCCAGCAGGGAGCAGCGTGCCAGCGAAGCACATCACCTTCCAGACACACACCTCGGCCTGCTGCTTAGTGGCACACGCTGTGTCGGAGCGAGGGGGGATGAGCAGAAGGAAGGGGGCTTGGCCCTAGGAGGTGTGCAGGCCATGCTGAGGAGCTTGGGATTTTCCTTGAGGCAGAGAGGTACAGGAAAGATTGGCCCTTTTTTTTTTTTCTTTTTTTTTTTTTTTTCTTTTTTGCCATAGGGTACATGCGCTTACAAGGGAGATAGAAAGAAGGAAAGTGGGAAATCACCCCGCAGGGGGAATGGCCACGCCACAATCTTTTCTCCTTCATTTTCCACTTGGGATTTGGGGCACTCACACACGTGCCTAGCATGATTTTCAAGACACTGGGTCTTTGACGTGAACGACAGTTGGCCACGTGGGATCCAGCACCTTAAGCACCATGCCACCTGCTGGCCCCTCGTGTAGGATTTGAAACACTGATGTGAGTAAGTTTGTGCGTTTTAGGAGGGAGTAGACTACAATTTATAGATGAAAGTCAACATGCATTTTCTTTTTTTTGGAGAAATTTTTGCTATAGGGCACGTGCGCTCGCCAGACAAGAGGAACATAGAGACAGAAAGCGAGAAATCACCCCCCAGGGGGGATGGTCACGCCGCAATCCCTTCTCCTCCATTCTCCTCTTGGGACCTTGGGCACGCATGCACATACGCCCGGCGTGAGTTTAAGCCACCAGGTCCGGGACGCGAACCACGGTCGACTACATGGGAGTCCAGCGACATAGCCATTACGCTAACTGCTGGTCCGAACATGCATATTTTTAAACTGGCAAATTAGTTTGCCATTTTCAGATCTTACCAGACATGTTTTCTGTGGCTGCGTGGGTATCTCAGGGCACTAAGAGGCTCTTTCCTAAGGGCTGTTCAAATGGCGTATCTATAATATTATAATATCTATAAAGAATAACCTACCACTAGTTATTAAGATCATTGGAGTATTTTATATGCCAGATATATAAATAGAATATATTGTTATAATTTATCTAATTCCTCAAAAATCCTAATTGAATAATGCTGCAAATTACCGTCCATTTGTTGATGAAAGCCGAGTGTTAAGAGCTTCTTAGTTACAAAGAGTGAGCAGCACACGTTCGTCCCCTGGGAATGTGTGCAGGAGAGGAGAGGCCCTGGGAAAGGAGGCTGGGAGGAGCCCACGGGGCAGGGAGTCACGCGGCCGGGTCAAGGAACCCACAGGGCAGGGAGTCAGTGTGACCGGGTCAGGGAGCTCGTGGAACATGGAGTCAGTGTGGCCGGGTCAGGGAGCCCGTGGAACACGGAGTCAGTGCGGCTGGGTCAGGGAGCCCGTGGAACACGGAGTCAGTGTGGCTGGGTCAAGGAGCCCACGGGGCAGGGAGTCAGTGTGGCCGGGTCAGGGAGCCCTTGGAACACGGAGTCAGTGTGGCTGGGTCGCGGAGCCCGTGGAACACGGAGTCAGTGTGGCTGGGTAGAGGAGCCCGTGGAACACGGAGTCAGTGTGGCTGGGTCGCGGAGCCCGTGGAACACGGAGTCAGTGTGGCGGGTCAGGGAGCCCGTGGAACACGGAGTCATTGTGGCCGGGTCAGGGAGCCTGTGGAACACGGAGTCAGTGCGGCCGGGTCAAGGAGCCCACGGAGCACGGAGTCAGTGTGGCCGGGTCAGGGAGCCCGTGGAACTCGGAGTCAGTGCGGCCGGGTCAGGGAGCCCACGGAGCACGGAGTCGCGCAGCCCGGGCATGGTTACCTGTTAAAAGGTGTGGAGAAGGTGGCCAGGACAACGTCGCGGCCGTTGATCCGAATCACTTCCGTCACGGCCTGGAGGATGTTGAAGTAGAAGTGGGAGTCTCCGGGGACGGAGCAGTTGAGGCGTGCCTTCAGGAAGGAGGTCCACTGCTTCTCCAGCACGCGCTGAGACCCGCCCATGTCGTTCTTGCAGACCTGAGCCACTCTGGGGAAAACCACCTGCGGAGGAAAGCAGCCACTCTGTGAGGAATTTGTTCTTGAAGAACCAGAACAGAACAACACGGTGCTTCGTTTAAGGCCATGTCTCTAAAATCAGCAGACAGAGGAGGAGGCAGCACCGGGGCAGCATGTTGGAGAAGATAAGGCGGCGGCATTGAACACGGAGCCGCAAATCCACGGGGATGGCTCCCGGCCACACGGGCTCATTTCCATACAGACTGCTGGCCTTCTACTTCCTCCCACAGAAGCACGCTCCGTGTGCACCATCTCTCATCTCTGCTGCGCTGCCTCCGCCCGGCCCTGCCGCTGGAGCTTGGGCCCCCTAACTGCGAGTCACCCTGGCATGTCACCCACGCTCTCAACGCAGCGACCACCTATTCTCTGGTGACAGTAACTGCGACAGACATCCTTAACGGTTCTCTTGCCTTTTGCAATAAAGACAAAAATAAAAACTCGGTCTGTGTAGACAGAATATTTCCTCTTTCTTTAGAGCAACTCAATTTAAAACAAAACAAACAAACAAAAAGCCCAAAAACTGCTGCTATTACCTGCAAACCACATCTCAGGATACACGGCCCTTGGTAAGCAATCAGCCAAATGGCTACCAACTGTATTTTTGATAGAAATACTTAAGAGCGTCCCTGTGATTCCTCACCGCTCTGAAAAAGCACCCAGGGCTTCCAGATTGCGTAATGCTTTATGTCAGTCAGTTCTGGGCTGGATCTTCTCAAAATGATGACCTCGTTATTAAAGACGGGACTTTGAAAGTTCATGGAAAAATAGGACTGAAGTACTGGTATATTTCAGTGCAAAAGATTTTTTGAAATCCATGCATAGTTTTCCTAATATGCATCTTAGGAACTTTTAAAAAATCCCTCTATGCTTCTCATTTCAAGGTCATTCACAAGAAGAACGGCCCCAAAGCGGGCTTCTGAAAAGCGTGCGGGAGCTAAGGCTCTTACCTTCCCCATGGTGTTGTACTCCACCGCTATCTCCCTGAAGAAGAAGTAGATGTAGCTGCCGTAGCCCACTGCTTGGACGAAGTACGGCTCTGTAAACGAACGGCACTATTACAGTGGGGGCGCGTCACACAGCGTTAAAAAAACCGCAGTCAGGTGCAACCAAAGCCATTGCTGTTCATTAAAGGGCAGGGCCGTTAGACACCAGGTCAACACTAACCATTTCCAGTGACTTTCACATGCAAGTGCTATGACTTCCGAGAGCACTTGTGCCTACAGTCTATCTTTCAAAAGCTTTGGAATCAACAAGAGGAGTTCGTTTTCCTTTTTTTTTTTTTTTTTTTTGGAGAGGCATGTGTGCGCGTGTGCTCACCAGAAAGACAGAGAGACAGAGAGACAGAAAGTGAGAAATCACCCCCCAGGGGGGATGGCCACACTGCAATCCCTTCTCCTCCATTCTCCTCTCAGGATCTTGGGCACGCACGCACACGCGCCTGGCATGATTTTAAGCCACTGGGTCCGGGACTCGAACCGCGGTCGACTACGTGGGAGTCCAGCGACATAGCCATTACGCTAATTGCTGGTCCTGAGGAATAATGAGGTCTGCATGTCTCTGTGGTTTTAGTTCCCAGCATAGAATGCTCCTACCTCAGAGAAGGTTTAGTCCCCGGCACCTGTCACCCTGACTCACCCAGGTGTGGGACAGATTTTCCCCTGACCCCACCACCACTCCGTCCACAGGTGCCTCCCACAACCGAGCTGTGCAGTTCTTCCCTGTGGGCTCTGAAATGGAGTCTGGGACAGGAAGGCTGAGTGCAGCATGCCCTACTGTCGTGGCAGTGGGAGTTTTAAAACTCCACAGACTCACGGGAGGAGAAAAAGGGAGGCAAATAAATCCTGCGAGGCAAACGATACGCAGCACGTGTCCCTTTCTGTCAGGAACCTTTGCTAACTGAAGTGACGGTCTGCTCCGCCCAGATCCTCCATCTCCCACCTGACACCTACTCCGCCCAGTCCTGTCTCCTAACTGTTCACCTTTCAGCCATTTCGAGTCATGCTTGACAGTCCGCAGGGTGGGGCTGTCTCCCAGGCTCCGGTAAATGACCGCGTCGATGGCCAGGAAGTCCGTCACCGTGGCCGAGTACAGCTTTCCATCTGAGGAGGAGAGGGGAGAGGGGTCAGGTGCAGGCCAGTGGGAGCGGGGTGACGAAGACCTCCCAGGCTGTCTCTCCACAGCAGGCAAACGAGATAGCACGGCCGGGAGGAAGCCGAGTCTCTGGGAAAATGCTCGGCCCACATTCCGAGCCATTTCAAATTGGGATCACAAGAGACGAGACATTTTTCATTTTTAAATTGCATGGCAATTTCTCTGAGCAGCCGCAGCTCAGGGAGCAGGATAAATGAAAACTGTCATCGGCTTCCCTCGATTAGACTGGCCCTGACTGCAATCTCGAGGCCAAGGACCCATGGACACTGGCCCGCCTCCGCACCGTGCGTGGTAAACCGGACTAGGTGGGGCCCGGGGAGACACAGGCGCTGACAGCATGGCGTGAGCGGGAGGAATGGGGTCCTCCGCCTGAGGCAGAGGGGAGCGGGAGAGAGAAAGTTCGTAAGCAAAAAATAAAAAGGCTGACTAAATTACTGCTCACATCCTGAAATCACCATTCCTCTTGGCTTCAGTCACAAGAGTTCACTGAACTCGACCAGTCTGAATCACAATCAACAGATACGCGCTTCAGTGTCTGTTTTTGTGGGTTTTTTTTTTTTTTTTTTTTTTTTTGGTATATGCCAGAGCACATGCGCTCACGGTTGGGGTGGGTGAGAAAGCATCCCCCATGGGGAAGAGCCATTGCTCAGTCCCCTCTCCTCCATCCCTCCCTCCTTTCAGGTTTCGGGCACACATGTGCATGTACCCAGCATGTTGCTCAAGCTTCTGGGCTTGGGATTTGAACCGCAGAATTGGCCATGTGTGATTCAGCTGCCTTAACCACCATGCCACAGGCTGGCCACTTCAGTATTTGTAAAGCCACAAACTGTGGACATTCTTATAATATAAGCTGTCAAAACAAAGAAGAAAGTGTGTAGGGAGGTGTTGAGTAAAATAGGCCTTGCTTCAAAAATTAATGCTTTCTGCAAGATACGCTTGAGGATACATCTAAGGCAAAAGAGAACGAAGACTGCACATTAAACTCTAAAACTTTTCCCCCTGGATTAGTAAACAGCCTGAGAATAATTAAATGGGATGCTCTAAAATAACAAAATCCTGTGTAGATTGGTGAAAACAATAATTATAGCCAAAATTTTAAAAAGATTTGATTCATTTTTAGTGTACCCAAATACACCAAAGCTAAGATCTTGATGTGTACTTTCCAATCTTAAAATAACTGAAATTTGTTCAGGTTCAAGTTAGAGCTGTCCTGATGTCTCCATCATACATCCGTAAATCTTAACAGCCACACGTCAGTAAATGTCGACTGCTCTGAAAGACTTGAAGGCAGCAGCAAAGCTTTCCGGTGACCAGCACATGCCTACACACCAGGACCGACGCACTACAGCCTCAGGTGGTAAAGATACCCAAGTATCCCCAGTTACGTGTGGATCGAAGCTGTCCTCGCTCAGCCCCAGACACTGGCAGAGCCGGGCAGTGCGGGCGGGAGGAGGCGGGCAGTTATTCCCCACTGCTCTCCAGGCCGGCCCTGCACTCACTTCCAGACTTCACCTCCCCAGACCTTCACTTGTGAGACACCAGGATGCTGCCACTCTGTAATACGACACCATTCAGTCGCAAAGAGGCCTTTTCTATGAATAAAGGTGGAGGTTTAAAGCACTCCAAGGAAAAGATGCTCAGATACACACCTGGGCGGGGCAGCACGCCACCTCCCCTGGCCACCTCCACTGGCTCCCGGAAGCTCAGTGGCCTTAGCAAATACTCTGCCACGCTCCCACTTCTCTGTCAGGCTACAAGTCCTCTCTTTAGTTGCAATGGCACTGAAATGCAACTAAAGTGCAGGTCCTCCACGGTCCCAACTAAGGAGCTCAGGCTCCGTGTCGGAGGTGGTGCGCAGGACGCGGCCTTTCAGCCAGGCTTTGTCCCGGGCAGGGCTCTTCCTGGTGATGCTGGACTGGCACCTGCGGGGCCCCGCGGACCTTCCCTCTGAACTTGGCTTCTCCAGGCTGTCCCTGCTCCTCAGCCCACAGATGCCTGACAGGCAAGAGGCCCACGGGGCCAGGAACTAATCTCGTTTCACAATCAGAGCCCTCCAGCCCCTCCGCCGGCGGGGCTGTGCCAGGCCTCAGCAGCCTGATGGAAATGCATCTACAGCCATGCCCACCTCCACACTCAGCTGGCATGGCTTCCCGGAAAATTCTAATTACGCAACAAGCTCGCAGGCACAGAGTCCCGCTGAGTCGGGAAGTGACGGCCCACTTGCTGCTCCTGCGTGTCCCGGAGTGAAGGCAGGGTAGGGCTGGAGTAAGAGCCCCCCCAAGGACAGCATCGCCCTTTCTGCCACCAACCTCGGTCAGAGGGAGTCCTGATCAGATCAACAGTTTAGAAGACGCTTTCTGGAAGCTGAGGGGTATGTGGCCTCACAGCCCTGACGAGCTTCCAGAAGTTTCCTTCTGCTTCTTTCCCTTCTATTCTATACACAGACAAGAAGATGGTAGCCCTCTCAGCCCAGAACCATCCTCTGCCTGAGAAACAGAGGTCGGCATGAAGCTGACCGGAGCGGCAGTGACGGGCTGCGCCCTGGATGCGGTGAGCTGCCGGCCACACGCCCCAGTCCACTGTAAGGAGACCACGTGGGTTCTGAGCTGGGCTCTATTCCTGGAGCCCAAACGTGCCCTAACGGTGCAGCACGCGTGCGGCGCTCCGCTGGTATCCTGTTCTGAAGGCACAGAAGCCTGGTAAGTGTGCAAAGCCTTCTTTGGAGAAGCGAAAGTGCAATTTCCATGCTAATTTCAAATGGAAAAGGCATTCTTAATTACAGTATTCACCAGAGAATCAAAGCACAACTGTGATTCCCCCGCGAACCCCAGAGCGGCTTTGCAGCGACAGGCTGAGACACGTCAGAGCAAATGCAACGAGAAGAAACTGGATGTTTACCTGCAAACAGTGCGACGTTGGCATGTTTGGCGTCATAAGGGCACCTGGCCATGCCGCTAAATTCATCTCCAAAAGGTTCCAAAGTGTCCATCTAAATGAAATAATAGGACTTAATTACAAATCACAACCAACAGTAGTAACAGCAACTGATACTTGTAAAGCAAGTAATTATGTACAGAGCTTGCAAATAACCCTCATAAATACCCCCTAAGATAAATCTATTGGTGTTGGATGAAGAAACTGAGGCTTAGCGAGATTAAATCACGGGGCCGAGGTTCCCCAGCTGGGAGAGGCTAAGATCCAGTCGCGCCTGCTTGACTCTGAACCATTACAGTACACGGACTCCCATATCCTTAGAAACGGTCTAGAAAGAAGCACTGTGACCAAGGGATTCCTGAGGCCGTCAGTGGGAACCACCCCCTTCTCCCCTGAGTCATTAACTCTGCAGAGAATGACCTCGGTTTCTGGGTTGGCTTTGCACGAGGAGCCCTCCTCTGTGGGTGAACCCGGCGGAAGGCATTGGCATCTCCCACTGCTTAGCTGTAGGAGGGCGTGGCTCCAGCCGAGGTGCAGGACTCGGACGGCCTTGTGCCCCTCCTTTAGCACCATGGAGTGGTGGCTCTGAAAGTGACTTTACAGCACCCCAGACTGAAGCCGAGTCAGACGGAAGGGGAGCCTCAGCCCACACGTCAGCGGCGACAGCTGGAGCTGCCACGCGGCCTCTGTGTCCAGCGCCCTTCCCCGGGCCTCGTTCCTCTGGGCTAGGCACGACCCCTGCCTGCCGGTGACCTGTGTGGCCACCTTACTACCTACGGGGGGACAGAAGGGGAGGACGGAGCGAAGAAGAGAAATGGAAGGACTGAGCCCAAACTTTAAACCAGGGAGAATTCACATGCAAATCTGGGTGTTTTGCTTCTTTTGAACACGTGGGAACTCTTCAGGCCCTCCTGACCCCCACGGCAACAACCAGCCCTAAGTGGGAGCAGCCACTCCCTGCGAGCTCCATCCTACGGTGACTGCGCAGTCCCACGAGCGTTTGTGGGCGCAGCGGAGCTCTGCCGCTGCTGACCGTGTGGCCGCTCCCGCCCTCCCGCTACTCCGGCATGGCCCCTGCCTGGGCTGTGCTCTCCTCGGTGGCATCTGAGGCCAGCGTGCCGGTCACCTCTCATCTTGCTGCCTAGACCCTCGTAGGGTCCCTCCTGCTTTCTCTCCACCCTTTCCTTCCAGATGGGGGACTCTAACCCCAGGGAACGGCAGCCCAGGGGGCAGGCTGAGTCTGGCCTTGGGAGGCGCTGTGGACCAGGCACCTTTCACGCACTCCTACGCGGCTGTGTGGTGAGCAGGAAACGGTGCCTGCAGCGCCACTGTCACTAGTCGGAGGCCGAGGGCCAACCAGGAGTGCTGTTCCCGCTGCGCGCCACGCCCTCCGCAGGCATCGCCCTAGCACGGCAGAGCTCACACCGGGCCGGGAAGTGAGCTCCAGTGGCTGGTGTCCGCACACCACGGTGTGGGGGGCTCTTCCATCCTCGGGGGCTGCGGGAACCCGCCACGGCCACGAAGACCGAGAAGATGAACTGAGGACGCACTGGGGCCAGAGGGACATGGGAGGGGGCCCGAGGTCACCGCCGAGCAGAGGGCGGGCCTCACTGGCCCTCAGGGCGGACACGCTGTGCAGTCTTTGCCTAAACTCTGGCAGCCGTTTCAGGGAGGGGCAGGCCTTCGCTCTCTGCTCTCTGCCACTGCTTCGAGATGGCCCCGTGGAAGCCATCCTGTTCTTGAAGCTGCAGCTGAGAATCAGGTAAAACCGCTGTGCTCAGAGACAAAGCAGGTGTTCGCCACAGCAAAGCTCGCCTCGCCCGAGCCCTCTCCTTCTCCTGTCCCGACCCCTCTCCTGTCCCGACCCCCCTCTCCTGTCCCGACCCCCCTCTCCTGTCCCGACCCCTCTCCTGTCCCGACCCCCCTCCTGTCCCGACCCCCCTCCTGGCCCGACCCCCCTCTCCCGACCCCTGTCCCGACCCCCCTCCTGTCCCGACCCCCTCTCCTGTCCCGACCCCCCTCCTGTCCCGACCCCCCTCCTCCTGGCCCGACCCCTCTCCTGGCCCGACCCCTCTCCGTCCCGACCCCTCTCCGTCCCCCGACCCCTCTCCTGGCCCGACCCCTCTCCTGGCCCGACCCCTCTCCGTCCCGACCCCTCTCCTGTCCCGACCCCCCTCCTGGCCCGACCCCTCTCCGTCCCGACCCCTCTCCCGTCCCGAGCCCCCCTCCTGTCCCGACCCCCCTCCTGTCCCGACCCCTCTCCTGTCCCGACCCCTCTCCTGGCCCGACCCCTCTCCGTCCCGACCCCTCTCCTGTCCCGACCCCTCTCCTGTCCCGACCCCCCTCCTGTCCCGACCCCCCTCCTGTCCCGACCCCTCTCCTGGCCCGACCCCTCTCCGTCCCGACCCCTCTCCTGTCCCGACCCCTCTCCTGGCCCGACCCCCCTCCGTCCCGACCCCTCTCCTGTCCCGACCCCCCTCCTCTCCCGATCCCCCTCCTCCTGTCCCGACCCCCCTCCTGTCCCGACCCCTCTCCTGTCCCGACCCCTCTCCTGTCCCGACCCCCCTCCTGTCCCGACCCCCCTCCTCTCCCGTCCTGTCGACCCCTCTCCGTGACCCCTCTCCTGTCCCGACCCCCCTCCTGATCCCCCTCCTCTCCCGACTCCTCTCCTGTCCCGACCCCCCTGTCCCGACCCCCCTCTCTCCCGACCCCCCTCCTGTCCCGACCCCTCTCCGTCCCGACCCCTCTCCTGTCCCGACCCCCCTCTCTCTGTCCCGACCTCGACCCCCCTCCTGGCCCGTCTCCGACCCCTCTCCGTCCCGACCCCTCTCCTGGCCCGACCCCTCTCCTGTCCCGACCCCTCTCCTGGCCCCAGCACATTTCTAATGAAAAGTCTTTCTGGGATATTTCTTCCCAACAAGAGCTGGCTGTGGAGCTGTGGCCGACTTCGTGTTCTGTGGGTCCGGCAAGTGTTCCGAGGAAACCTAAGCGCACAGGGACGCGGCGGAAACTCCCTCATCTTAAGCAGAACGTGCTCTCACACCAGCAATGCGGAAACGTCGCACAAGGGGGAAATGGTTTTTAAAAGGTACCTATTTCTTAAAAAGTGGCCATAGCTGTTAACTAAGCAAAGACAGGAAACAGTGAAGAATTAACGTATCCGTTTCTGACTTCGGAAAGGTCCAGGACAGAACAAAGCCAGGGTAAACGCTCTTTCCGTGAAGTGAGAGCTAATCTTTATCGTAGGTAGGAAACCTCAGACTTAACAGCAGCCCCTGGGAAATTAAATCACCACAGGGTACAGATAATTACACAAAGAATCAGCCTGACTTCTGCAGAAAGTTCAAGAGCTGTAAGGAGCAGGAGGGGAAGGTATGAAGTGTAGCTTCAGACTTAGGGGGAGTGGCCTTTAAAACTCTCCCCACATAGTCCTGCTTGGGCTCTACCTCTCTAACACACCCAGCTAGAAAACTCTCCCCACATAGTCCTGCTTGGGCTCTACCTCTCTAACACTCTGGAAAACTCTCCCCACATAGTCCTGCTTGGGCTAATCTCTCTAACACACCCAGCTGGAAAACTCTCCCCACATAGTCCTGCTTGGGCTCTACCTCTCTAACACGTCCAGCTGGAAAACTCTCCCCACATAGTCCTGCTTGGGCTAATCTCTCTAACACACCCAGCTGGAAAACTCTCCCCACATAGTCCTGCTTGGGCTCTACCTCTCTAACACACCCAGCTGGAAAACTCTCCCCACATAGTCCTGCTTGGGCTACATCTCTCTAACACACCCAGCTGGAAAACTCTCCCCACATAGTCCTGCTTGGGCTCTACCTCTCTAACACACCCAGCTGGAAAACTCTCCCCACATAGTCCTGCTTGGGCTACATCTCTCTAACACACCCAGCTGGAAAACTCTCCCCACATAGTCCTGCTTGGGCTCTACCTCTCTAACACACCCAGCTAGAAAACTCTCCCCACATAGTCCTGCTTGGGCTACATCTCTCTAACACACCCAGCTGGAAAACTCTCCCCACATAGTCCTGCTTGGGCTCTACCTCTCTAACACAGCTGGAAAACCACATAGTCTGCTTGGGCTAATCTCTCTAACACACCCAGCTCTCTCCCACATAGTCCTGCTTGGGCTCTACATCTCTCTAGTCCTGCTTGGGCTACACTCTCTAACACGTCCAGCTGGCTTGTTTCAGAGGCGGCAGAAATCAGGGCGTGGTGCAGAGGCAGAGCCTGAAAGCTCAGCCGTCTCCGGCTTCACGTTACTCTCACTGGTCTGCTGGTTCTGTGCTATCAGACGGGTTTTTCATGGAGGACCAGTCACTGTTTTTGTTCTGAACCTTTGATCTGGTCTATTGATAAGAATCCCATAAGAGAGAGGCCGTCATCCTCCCGACAGGCAAACGGGTGTGCCCACGCCTCTGCAGCGCTGTACTG
Organism: Tupaia tana; assembly: GCA_026018925.1. Taxonomy (NCBI): domain Eukaryota; kingdom Metazoa; phylum Chordata; class Mammalia; order Scandentia; family Tupaiidae; genus Tupaia; species Tupaia tana. Next base: position 1,465,691 of record JAKSZU010000014.1, read on the forward strand.
TGCTCTGGACGGCTAGGACACTTTCTCAGCATGGCACGGGCTCGCGGCACGTGCGCAGTGCTGGGCGACAGGTGGGACGCGAGCGTGAACGGCACCCAGGCCCAGCGACTGAAGCCCAGGGTCCTGGAGCGTGACTGCAGGTGAGCTATTCAACAGAAGAGGCGAGAGGTGACCGCAGGCCTGCAGGGAGGTGTCGTGGGAGATGGAACATGCGGGGGAGAACGAGCCGGGCCTGGCCAGGGTATCGGAGCGCCAGGAAAGCCTGTCATTTGTCATGGAAGGCAGCTTTCCAGCTAGGGCACTCCTTGGGATTTGTTGGCAGCATTCATCTTTTTTTTGGAAAGGTTTTTTTGCTATAGGGCGCGTGCGCTCGCCAGAAAGACAGAGAGAGACAGAGACAGAAAGCGAGAAATCACCCCCCAGGGGGGATGGCCACAACGCAATCCCTTCTCCTCCATTCTCCTCTCGGGATCTTGGGCACGCACGCACACACGCCCAGCGTGAGTTTAAGTCACCTGGGTCCGGAACGCAAACCGCGGTTGACTACATAGGAGTCCAGCAACAAAGCCATTACGCTAAATGCTGGTCCTGGCAGCAGTCATCTTAGTGATGACAGGGGATGTTTGGTGGGACTCAGGTAGAAGCTCCAAGTGTCTGTGGCCACCACGCGAGCATGAGGTTGACCGGCAGCCCCCGTCAGAGCGCCGGTCCTGTCTGTGTCTCAATAGGATCTTTCGTTTATGACAGACTTTTTGTACTAATTTTGAATCTTAGAAATAGGCCCTAAAACAGCACTCATCTTATTCCTGAGCTCTCTGGGTCCCTGTCAGATTTGGTGCCAGGGCTAAGCGCCTCACTCGCCTCCCCCGAACCTTGGCCCTCGTGGGGCCCATTTGCCACTGCAAGATGGAAGATGAGGAGGAGGGTAAAGCAGGCCCTCCCGTCTGTCCCTGTGCGCCTCTCCCTCTGTGGGGAGCACCTGTCCGCCTTCTCACTGGGTACGTTCCCCGTGCAGCCTGCGGGCCAGGCGTCCTCGCGACTGCGTGGTGGCGCCTACCCCGTCACCCGCTCACTCACCGACCTCGCTGTTCTTCACTCATTCTCTGCCGAAGTGGCGACACCCATCTGTCCACTCTCAGGACAATGTGTCACTCCTGGACCCCTCCCCCGGTCCTGTGTGCGCATCAATTATTAGAGCCCACCCGGTTTGGTCACGGAAGTGTTTCCGTTGTGTTAATCACTCCACAGCCCAGCGATGCTGAACCAAGCTCGTTTCTGGAGCGGGCCGGGCCGGCTCTTACCCGCGCCTTTGCTCAGGAGCCCTCCTGGAGGTGCCCTCTCCTTCGCTTGGCTGGTTTCTGCTCATCCTTTAAGACGAAGGCTGGGTTTGCCTCATTCATGATTTATTCCATGGAGAGTACGTGCCCCTGCTCGGGAGGCACCTTGGTAGGTGGTCCCTGCCCTTGGGGGGCCACAGGCTCCTCATGACCCGGGGGAGCTGCGCCCAGGTGGCAGACAGCAGGTGGGAGCACTGGGAGAAGAGGGCCACCCAGAACCTGCCTGAAGCCTACTCGCTGCCCCTTCTCAGGCCGGGGCAGGAGCTCGCGCTGTGCTTGTCACACCCACACTGTGTCACCAGGGTGCAACCCCTTGGAACTGGGGCTGCCTTCTCCTTGTCTGGCTTCCCTCAGGACAGAGGCCTCCCGCTGTCTCCTCCATGCCCGGCACAGCAGAAACGCAACCCGGGTGTGCCGAGGAAAAGATGGTGTGGAGGAAGGGCCAGGCCGGCCGGGGGCGCGGGGCCGATGCTGGGTTGTGGGCTGCTCCCAGCGGCCTCGCACAGCCCACCCAAACTGCCAGCACTGTGATGCTCTCGGTGTCCCCCTTGGGCCTTGCACGTAGGCCGAGGGAAGCGAGCCAGGCCACGTGCTTGGTGTGAAAGGAGGTTGAACGTCGGTGCTCCCTAGAGGAAGGGCCGCGGTCCAACAGCGTGCTTCTGAGCACCGTTCAGACCAGAAATCCCGCGCCGTGGGAGCGCGCTGTTGTGCTCAGAGGGGACAGCGGGGTGGGGCAGGGAGAGAGGAGACCCACAGTGCACGTGGTCAGTGTGTCGGCCTCCCCGAGGAAGAACTGGGCCTCACAGAAACCGGGCCACGGGAAGGCGCTTTGCAGACTGTCGATCAAGCCTGAGCCCACAGGACGCTCGGAGCCTGCTCAGACGGCTCCTGCAGGGGCCAGGGCTGTAGCACTGCCCCCTTGGGTGGCTGCAGTGCAGTCACAGCATGCTGGGAAACACCTCCCGGGTCCGACAGACAGCGGCATTACCTTATAGTTTCTGCAGGAGGGGTTGAAGGCGTTAGTTCCACAGACGAACAACGTATCCTCGTTTTTCTTCAGCAAAACTTTAATAAAGTTGTGACACTCGTCCTGAAAGAGAACCCAAACCGTTTTCCGAGGAGCCCATTCAATACTGACACCCATTCGTCACTGTACCTCTGGGTCTGCCCAGAGAGGTTAAGGCAAAGGCGGCCGGGGGCTATGGGGTCAGAGCCAGGTTGCTCCTGCCTTTAACCTAGACGGGTCGGCAACAGTGCACGTTCAACAGTAAAAGCGTGCAGAAGGCAGTGTGCACGGGGAAGGGCCAGGCCCTCGCCATGTCCATTTTAATGCCAGACACTCTGGGGTCCCCTGATGTATGATTCTCCCAGCTGAAGTGTGTTCTTATGCCCTTACATGACCAAAGGTGCAAAACCCGAGTGTCGCTGGCGGCTCCTCTGCCTGCTCCGAGGGCCTGGGGCACGGGGCGCCTCAGCAGCTCCCGGTGCAGCCCTGGCTGCTGCCGCCATGTTTCAGCACATGAACTGCAAATTATCTTGCAAATTAAAGCCTTCCATAAGTGGATGGAAAGTGCAGTTACTGGGGGAAAAGGGAAAAGCATGATCCATTCTACATCACAGTCCAGGGCTGGAGGTAACAGTCGAAAACGTAACCCAAAGTGGCAGCGGCAGGAGGGCGAAGACTGCCTACCTTATGTTTCCCCTTCATTCTGCACGTGTCTACATCAGCCTGCCTCGATTTCCACGTCAGTTTCTGCAGGGAGCAAGAAAGGAATCAATTAGAGCCCAGAGGTGGTTGTATTTGATTTTAGAAGTAAAAGTCCCCTTGGGAAACCAGAGACTGAGCAGGTATTTACTGAAAGCTTTCTGCACCCCTTCCATGATTAATTCACCACCACCACAAAAGATTAGAGCTGGACATGCCAATTTAATTTTGAACTCCTAGTTTTTCATTTCACTCAAAAATGGTGTTCTTTTCTTTAAGATAAGATAAAGGAAAAAGAAAAGAATATACAGCAGTATGAACATTTCACATAAAATTCCAAATTAACTGGCTAAATTATGCTCATTTTGATAAAATGCATGTCCTTGCCCTTCCTTTCAGTTGATAAATCAATTTTTATAAAGAACGCTGTTTCCTTAAAATATGGAAGTCATTTTCTTAAACATAAAGGGAACATTCACTCTAGGTGGACTAAGATTTAATGCAGGTCACACTCCCTCATGTCAATAAATGGCCTGAAGGGACCTTCCACTCGGATGGCACAGGTTTTTATTAACTAAAATACCTCCACATGGAGTTGTAAAGAAAGCTTAGGTTGTACTTTATGTTCATCTAAAGTGGATAATGTTCAAATTTCTGAACCACAGCAGCCAAATCAAACTTAATAGTCAAGACATGGAAACATTTCTGAAATATCTTCGTGGGACAAAATTTTAATGTGTACAAATTGGTATTTTCCTGCATAAAAGTGGCAATATTATACCAGAGGAGTTTAGAAATTACCTAAAACTCCAAAATACATACGCATACAACGATGAATAAAATAAGAAGTGCTGCCCATTTCTGAGCACGTGGTAAGCCCTAACCTACTCCCTAAAAAGGATTTCACAAAGTACGTGGTTGGCATCTCCCAATGATTACTAGTCGCGTCATCTTGAACACTACATTTCAAATACACATTCCCTTCAGGACCTACCTTAAGGTCCTTCCTTTTAGAAAGAGAGTTTTAAAACGACTTACTTTGCTACAATAAATTTCTTCTGTGTGTGATGTGTCTATATCGACAGTATAAATATGGTCCCTATAAACAAAGGAAAATGAACACAAGTCAAACACGCGAGTCAAGGCAGTTCATTTTCTGCTGAAGGAGCCGCGTCTCACTCAGGGCAGATAAACGCACACCCATGTCAGAAAACAAAACCAGACATCCACACGCAACGGAAGGGAGAAGTCGGCCTGCAGCAGGTGCTTCTGGGAACATGCAGCGTGTTCTGTGTGTGTCTGTCCTGGGCTCTTGCTCTAAGGAGCCTTCTAAGAAAACTTCCCTGCAGTCACTCCTCTGAGACCAGCACCCCTGCAGCTGCACCTCTGCCCGTGCAGCTCCGGAGGGAGGACTCTGGGAGCTCAACTGGCCCAAAGGCAGAACGCGAGGGGCTCAAACGCCCTCTGAGTGTCTTCAGTCCACATCCCAACCACTTGGCATTCAGCGTGCCACATTTGTTCACGGAGAGCACAGCAAACGCTTATCTCCATTTCCTCCTCTCCTTAGCAAACGCACTTGTTCAGCCCCAGCTCTGATGATCTGATCGACAAGACGGAAGATAAAGGTAAAATTATTTCCAGAAACCACTCTTTTCTTCACAGAATGATGGTCGATTAAAGCCTGACGCATTCTTCAAATAAAGTTTACGTTTCTCGCTTTTGTCCCTTTCCTGTTTTGCTGAGAATTTGGTTGTCTTTACAATTTGCTGCCAATCTCCCCCTGGAAGGGAGAAACAGAACCCGCAGCTCAGGTGTGGGGCTATATTTAAACATCCCCTTCTGTGGGAGCGGAGGACAAGGCTGTTTTTGTCTGGAATTCAGAAGAAAGAAAAGAACTCCACTCAGCGGAGGAGATGGGGGACTAGTGAGGGAAAGCAAAACAGCTCATTTTCCCTTGAAATAACATTGAGTTTTTCTAAAATGCAGGAAGTCCTGGGGCTGGAAAATTACCCACAGCATTATAGCAGGACCTCGAGGCCCCCCCGTGCAGACTTTCCAGCCCTCACTACTTAAAAGCGAGCTGAGATGGGGGAGGGAGAAGAAAGAAAAGAATCAGTCATTTGTAGGACTCACTTCTCTCTCTGTCTGGATAGACACGGATAGCTGTCAGAAAAGTCAGGATGTATTTTTCTATGCAAAAATGTCATATATATATATATATATATATATACACACACACACACGTGTATACATATACACACACACATATTTATTATTTTTCTTCTAGTTCTTGGGAAATCTGTTTGTTATTGCTTTTAGAGAAAACACAACAGAGAAAAATAAAAATAGGCTCTGTTACTTGGAAATGCAAGGGGGCTGGCCAGGGCACTTGGCTTACAGAATCCCCTGGCCTGACGTGTGTGTGTGTGTGTGTGTGTGTGTGTGAGAGAGAGAGAGAGAGAGAGAGAGAGAGAGAGAGAGGGGAGGGAGGGAGGAAGCTGGGGAGCCTGTTTTGTAAACTGCTAAGTTGGTAAGTGTCTTTAGACTTCCATAGGGTGCCAGAACTCCCCTGCCCTTTAATGTCAAGGCAGTTTTATTGCATTTGTTTATTACTTATTTGGCTTCACTGGTGGTGCTGTGGCCAGGCTCATAATTGGAATGAAATTGCCTGTTACTTTGGTATCAGGTTTGAGAGGACTCCAGTCTTGTCCTGGCTCTGACTCCTCTCAGGACTTAAGTAGGAACTGAATATATGAATTGTAAATTAACAACTCATTAATATGCATTGGCAACTCCTCAGAAAGCTCTCAGATTGGCCCCTTTTGGCATGGACTGTTTATGTTAATTAGCAGTTTAGAGATTAAAAAAGAAGAGGAATTTACAAAGTGGATAATAATAAAGCAGAACTGAAAGGGGTTCTTGCCACCAAGCCTCACTAGGCCCCCAGGTTGTGGATGGGACTTGGCTTGAGATTACTGACGCCAAGTGTCTAGAACTGGGAAGCCTTTTATAAACAGAATTCCACTAATAAAATCTCCTTTTGGACAACGGTGATCTTTTTTGATATTGGAGCGATCACACAGCCCCAGCGAACAGAAGCGGGCTTTCTGGTCAACTGCAGACTGTAGTCGGGGTAATTCCCAATGGGTTGTGTCCGTGCATCCCAGGAGTCACGTGTGCTCTTCCTGAACGAAGTCACTTGAACACTCCGACTTAATCCCAGGGCTTCCTCTTCCCCTCTCCTTGACCCAATGAGTTGGTTGCCATGGCTTGAGCCGGGAGGAAGGATTTACGTCTAAATCGTGTTACTTGCTGCCTTGGAACCTGGGTCTCTCAGAGCAATGTGGGGAAATTGAAATTAAGTGGAGAAAAGAGAGCCCTGAACGTGGTGGCTGTGAAACTCCTTGGGAACTGTGCCAAGGGCAGGTGTTAAAGGCCAGAGCCTGCAAGTGGGTGAAAACCACGCCCACGAAGGGCGTTACAGTCTTGGACTTGAATGAAGAGGAGTCTGCATGACAAAGAAATAAATAAATACACGGTAAAGAAGAAGTAAATGTGTTTCTTCTGTTTCGTTTCCTACTACTTCTTGGTCCTCTCCTGAGGGTGCGGGTAATGGTCACCGGCAGGCCTGCCCAGAGTCTGCTCCAGTGCTGTGCGGCCGGGCCCCACGCTCTTTCTCCTCCAGATTCAATTACAAAGTGGACAATCCATGGGAGATCCTTGAGTCAACCCAGCATTTGCAAATCCAGTGTTCATCGTGTGTTTGGATCAGCCTGCAGACAACCGGGCACCAGGCGGCGTCTCAGTCCTGGAGGGGGACCTGGGACTGGATCTGGAAGGTGGCTGCAGAGCCCCGCCTGGAACGCGACATTAGGCAGGCCGCCAGGACGAACAGCACAGCGCAGGGTGGACCCCAGTCAGGCCAAGTCCCTTCCCGTCTCCCGCCCTCGCTCCCTCCTGTGAGAATGGAGGACGGCAGCTGCCTCTCAGGTTTCCGGGACTGACGTTCAGGAAGGACTTGTAACTACAGATGCAACTCAGCGCACGCGCCTACAGAGTGCTCGGTAAGGATTTAAAAACACAGTTTTAAGTGTTCATTTCTCCCATGAGAGAGAGAAAGAGAGAGAGACACAGGCATCCCCAACGAGGCCGCGCTCCTGCTGCACGTGCGGCCAGGCCAGCCAGGGTCACCGGGGGCGTGCACGTGCTGTGTGACCGGTGCCCTGGGCTGAGACCGGGCCTCCCTCGGGCATCAGCACGTGCAGTGTGCGGCCGATGTGACCAAGCGGAGTGCTGTGCGGGAGTTCAGCTCCAGCCATGGCTTTGACTCCACGCCGCCCTCTGACCCCTCTGAGCACCTCGCTGTAAAGGCGCCTGCCCTACCGTCTGCCTGTGCTCCAGGGACAGACACAACCCACTCCTCGACCCAGCGTGACGGTCATTCTGCCGCACTCAGGCAGGACCACTGGACAAGCCATACGAGAGTGCTCCCCCTGCTACTCCTGGGAACGCTGCCTCTGTTTAAGTTTATTTACTTGTATATTTCATGAGTATGGGGGTCTTCACACCCTGATCGAGCCTGGCCTTTGGCCTGCCCCGGGTCGTGGGCACGCCTCTGCCTCGGGACTTGAACTGTAACCTTCCCATGTACTGTGTTCCACTGCTGAGCCACTGAGCCATTTCTCTGAATGAACTATACACTCAAAATACTGGGGACCCACACACTGCTGGAACCCCAGGGCCTCCCCTGAAATAACCCACCCCAGTCTGACGTCGCAGAGGACACGTACAGCCAATGAAGCTCTGGTCCTGCTGAGTCAAGGGCAGGAGAACAAAAACCCATGACCTCTGCTTAGGCAGTACCCGTATCTCACCACGCCGGCAGCCCTAAGATTCCGCCGGTCCACATGACATTTTCCCAGTGAAAGGGTTCTTTTGTTATTGTTGTTTAACTAGAGCCAAATAAAAAACCCTTTAAAAAAACTTAGGCTTTGGGTCCACTGCCATTCTTTCAAAGTAATGATACACAGTATATATTCACTGTAAAAGTACAGATAGGTCTAATATATGCATACTTTATTATACACGTTTATACATTCAACTTAATTTAACAAACAAGTATCAAGAAGCAGAGCACTTACTGGACGCTTGAGTAAATATTTGCATACATGTTCAAGATAAACAGTGGATTATTTGAGTCTAGGCTCCAAAATGTGCAGTTTTTTCTATCTAAATCCATGTAAAGTTAAACAAATACAGAAAATCGTGAAAGAATGATTGCTTGACAAACTGAAGTAGCCTTTAAATGGAACACCACTCTGGTTCGGAGTCCTAAGGGCTGAGAAATGGCCCAGAACAGGTGTGCAGGGTGGGGCTCTCCGGACGTGGAAGGCTGGGGGGAGGCCTCTCACCTGGCAGCAATGTAGAGGGTTCTGTTCATGATCAGAGTCATCTGGATGTCCAGCCTGTGCCTCTGGGTGGTGTTCCGTCCTGGCTTGTGGCCCACAAACACCGGATACTGTTTTGTATCTGTGAAAAGAGGAGACGGCGCAAGAGAAGGAACAGCCAATCAAGCCAAGAATGGACAGGCCAGGGATGGGGGTCATGACAGAGCATGTGTAAGGCAGGGCTCTGCGGCTGGGGCTGGGGAGAGGTGTGCTGCCGGAGGACCCGGTCACCGTCCCATCTCCAAACAACAACGAGCCTGTCTTTCTGTGTCGCACTCTCTGACTGTCCCTTGTCTGGGGGAGACTTGCTAGTGAGCCTGTGCAGGAAGGTGCTCTCTGTCCCTTGTTCTGGGGGAGACTTGTTAGTGAGCCTGTGCAGGAAGGTGCTCTCTGTCCCTTGTTCTGGGGGAGACTTGTTAGTGAGCCTGTGCAGGAAGGTGCTCTTTTCTTTCAGCTTCTTTTTATCCCCTGTAGATGCTAAGCCTGAGGGGGCAGGCTGCCAAACATCTTGTCTCGGGACACAACTATTTGAAAGCGGCTTCCCATCCATCACCACAAAGCCAATGGGGTCTGGAGGCAAGAGTCCTCGTCCAGGAGCCAGAAGGAAAAGCCAGTCTCCACAGGCGTCCACTTGGAATAATCCACTATTGAAGGCGGCCCCGCGAGACGGGTTGGCATTCGAGGAACTGTGGGAAGCTCACTCTGGTGTTAAGCAATTGGCTCATCTCACGAAAATGTGGGCTCTGATGGGATAGGGTCAAAGCCAGTGTAGCCAGTCAGGTGACCCGGAACGGCCCGCCGTGGACAGTCCCCAGCACACGCCTTTCCTGTGCTCCCGGTGGCCGAGGGGCTGTCTGGACAGCATCTGGACTTCAGAGATACCTACAACTCGACATCCCTCCGCCTCTAAACCCACAGTCTCCAGGGCACGGGCAGCTCTCCAAGCAAATGGAGGAGAGAAAAGATGAGTCCCACTTACAAGCAGTTGTGACCCAGGAGGGATGGTATGATGAAAAAAGTAGAGCGCATTTGCAGACTCCAGGCAGACCCCTGCATTCAGACCTGCCCTGCCTGAGTGTCACCCGCGAGGGGCCCTCCTAGACAGCCACACATGGTCCCCGCAGGCAAGCTCGGTGCGTGGGCATCCTCTGCCTCCCTGCTCCGAGGCCTGTCTGCTGTGGTGAGGACGGCTGCTAACGGTCCTCCCTGCGAGCGCAGCTCTGAGCGCCACCGAGCAGCCCCCTGCACCATCGGGCGCACGGGACAGAGGAGGCTTCCCCCTGACGGAGATGCGGAAATGCTGGCTAAGCCCTGGGCCCTGAGCTCGGGGGACTGTGCCACTTGGGGAGGGAGAGCCTGAACTACACAAGCTGGCCCTCGGAGCCTCTGTTCCTAATTGTTCCGTGTGCCACACCGACGTAGAGCGACCTTCTCCACGCCAGGCGGTAATGAACCTTCGCCCCTGCCTTAATGTACGGCTCACTCGGCGTCGGGGGACCGTCAGTGGCAAAATAAGCATTCGGGAAAAACGCTCCCTTCCACCTCCACTGGGACGAAATGCTTAGTCTTTTTGGAAGGCGAGAAGTAAAAGCAGTGAACTGGAGGCTGCGTCCCACACACAGGGGTCTGCACTCCTTTGAGGAGACAGCCAGTGCGTGATCGCATCAGTATCTACCCGACAGTGACGCAGTGACCAAAAGAAGGTGACCAGCAGCTCGCACCGGTGCTCTGTGAATTCAAAACCAGTCTCTACCTAAGTCTAGCAACGATATGACTTCTCAGTCTTAAAAAAAAAAAAGTTTTTTTTCCTAAAGTACAAAACAGTTATCATTTGCTGCTTGTCTCTCGTAACAATGCCCATATATTAACCAGAGTTGAAAGTGTGTATTAATGGCGAGGCCAGGCAGCAGCAATTTCTCTCACGGCGTTGGTGTAAGGCGTGCCCATGGTGACCGTGTAGTCCCTGGGACTTTATTGCACTATTAAGGGACGCCCGGTCCTCACACTCTGTCCCCACAAGGTCTGATGGAGCTAAGTGCAGCGGTCCCACTGAGAGACCAGCCAGCAGTACCTGCTCTGGCAGCTACACGGCGGATGTGAACGGCGAGTCCCTGTCCTAGTGGTTGTCTTTGCTAGGCTGGCCAGGCTAAGACGTGGCGAGGGAGACCCGAGAGACGGAGTACTCACAGTTGCCATGCGAGATACTGATGGGCTCGGAGTCCTCTGGGAAAGCAGCCCCCGCCAAGTGCAGCAGTGTGAGGTACAGCAGCACGGCTTCTGACCTCATAGTAGTTCAGCGGGGAGGCCTGATCGCTCTACTTCACCCTGCCGGAGAGCAAACAGCTTTGTTTTTTTTTTTGCAAGTCAGTTTTATTCAATTTCACGAAGTGAAATGGCCTGGAAGATTATTTCGAGAGAACAGGGTTCTGCCTTGCATCCTAGAAGAAACGACTGCACCCCTTCCCACGCACCGGGCCCTGGGCGAGGACAGCGTCTCTCACACTCCACTCAGAGCCTGAGCTCCTTTGTCCTGGGCCATCTTCAGGCCGCTATCCGGGAATGTTACAATTGTGACATTCTGCATTCCAAAACCTGTGGGAAACTGGCAAGTGGCTTTTCACCCTACAGCTAGTTGCTTCACCTTTTCCACGCGAGATTCAGAGATGGGGAGAAAGAGAGAGACTAAGAGAGAGCCGCCCCCACAGGGCCCTCCCACCTCGATCCTCCTGCAGCCGGGCGGCCAAGGTCGGGGCGCAGCCCCTGCAGTGGGAGCCCGGCACCTTCTCCCCGGGGCGGCCTCAGCACCGGGGCACGGCTCTCTGAGGCAGCCCCTCCTCCACAGCAGGTGTGTGCACACCGAAGCCCGCTGCCCCCACGTGCGTCTCCTCGGCAGCCCAGAGCTTCCAGGCATTGACGGGAGTTGCCACTGAAGTTAGGGGGTTTCTGACAATCAACTAGATTTTCAGAATTTTTAATAAAATCAGAGTATCTTCCAGACTGACCTAAATGGCCGCTTCCTTCAGGCACCGTGCTGTCATACACACACGCACACATGCATGGACACCCACACCCACCCACACACCCACACTCAAATACCCCCCACTCGCACACACACGAAACACTCACCCACCTGCACCCATCCACCCACACACACACACCCACATGCAAATAGCCACACACCCACACACAAACATCCCCTGCACACACACACATGTGCACACACGCATGCACAAACACATGCAAACACCCATCTACACCCCCCAAACAAACACCCACCCACCCACACCCAAACATCCCCAACATGCACACACACGCAAACATCTACCCACTCACCCACCCCCACATACACACACCTGCACACAAACATCCACACACCCACATCTGCACACAAACACCCCCCACACACATGCACACACACACACACACATGCAAACACCCATCCACACTCCACACACATGAGTAAACACCCACCGACCTATACCCACCAACCCTCATATACACCCACACGCACACATGCACACACCCACACATTCGCATGCAAACCGCCCCCCACACCTGCACACAAACACCCGCACACACCTGCACACAAACACCCACACATGTGCACACACACACACCCCTGCATGAAAACACCCACATGAAAACACCGACACATGTGTGCACACACCTGCATGCAAACACCCACACACCCACACCCACCCACACACTCACCCACACTCCTGCATGTAAACAACCCCCCACACCCCCACACACTCATGCAAACACCCCCACACACACCTGCACACAAACACACACCCACACACACTTGTACCTGGTCTCATCTGCTCGCTTCCATTACCAGCCTGACCCCTTGTTGAGAGTCTCACTCCTGGTTTATATAACTCTGCAGTGGTCTTAGACATAAAGTCACATATTCTGTGTTTAAAAATAAGTAATTGGGGGCCCGTCAGGTGTGGTGGTGGTTAAGGCAGCTAGACCCCACGTGGGCAACCATGAGGTCGAGTCCTGGACCCAGAGGCTTGGAAAGCACGCAGGGCGTATGTGCATGCGTGCCCAAAGTCCCGAGAGGAGAATGGAGGAGAAGAGACTGCAGTGTGGCCATCCCTCCTGGGGGTGATTTAGTAACAACCCCTGCCCTCGTCTTTCTTTGGCGAAAGCACAAGCCTTATAGTAAAACTTAAAAAGTAAAGTGGATCCTTTCAGACTCTGACAAATGCTGTAAAGAGAACCTGAGACCACATTCTGAAACGGTGCTGTTGGTTTAAACCCTGTCTCTATATGGCTCAGTCTCAAACACCACCTTGCACTGAGACGGCAATGAGCAAAAGTGCCCGAGACGCCACGTCTGCGTTTCCCTGAAGATGCCCTTCACGTGGAGAAAGATTCTCTTCATTTTGGAAATAAAAACATCCCGTGTGGGGCCGCTGGATACAGTGAAAATAGTCTCACAGCACAGTAAACAGCACATAATTCTCGGGCGGATTTCAGATGAGCATTGATCTATCGGGAAATTAGTGTAAAATGGGGATATCGTTTCATCTTTCCAAAGCAGGAACGTCTTTGAAGTAGCCTGCCAAAGCTGATCTTTTTTGAACAACGCTATTTTACAGTAGTTCCATCTATCATGGAGGATTTGTGTGTAGCACTGTCAAATTCAGTAACCTCGATGTCTTTGAAAGTTAATTTGGCAAACAAACTGCTAACTTACACTTCTGGAACGCCATTTAATATGAGATACCTATGTCTCTTTTCTTCATGCCAAAAAAAGCATTAACAAATCCCAAGTGTTGCATCGTAACTTATAATTTCAGAGCCACAGCTGGGTCCTAATCATTTCTTCAACTGGAAAGTACACATTAATTAATTTGCTTTGTCTGGAAAATCAAAGAGGGAGTGAGGTTGAGATGAAAGCCTAACCATGCCATACTGCCATCTCTGATGTGTAGATTACAACTAAGCTTTAAATGGTTCCGTGTTCATGAGGGTGACCCGTGACCTAGGGACGTACACAAGCACCTGCAGAGCGGGTAGAGGAGCCCAATTTCCTGTCCGCCAGTCCCTCCTCTGCGGAGACCAAGAGCGGGTGCAAAGGCTCTGACGAGCTCTGTGCGTGCCCTGGCTTCGGCGCAGTGTGCCACGATCGGGAGAGATTGAAAACAGGAGGGAGTGAAGCCCGAATGGGCAGTGGGCAGCAGGCACATTTCCGGGGAGAAAGCACGGGGTGAAAGCAAGCCCATGACATTTACCCATTTACCGGGGGCTGGAGCGCACTCTGCGGCTTTCTACGGAGGCATAGTGCCCGGGAACTCGCACAGGCCACGGTAGGTCGAGGACACACCCAGGCCGGCTCCCTCCCTCAGAACACACTCTTCCTGATGTGAAAAGCGAGGCTCTAACTTCCTGCGACTGTGTCCATCTTGCACTGTGTCCTGCCAGCTAAGGAGACCGAGTCCTGCTCCTTCCCTCCATCCCCCACTGCACCCCCAGCTTCAGTCCCTACAGGTAGGTGCCAAACTCTCAGCCCAGGGGCCGGTGGGGAGCGTGCAGAAGACATCTGTGGTCAGTTCGATGGCTTCTTAATCCTAACACAGCCAGGACCAGCCAGGATGGTGGCTGAGACGTGTCATTTAAACACCTCCAGGTTTCACAAGAGGGCTCCTGGCCAGCTACAGCAACTACTTTAGGTGCCTGACTGTCATCCTGTCACCAGGCCGTTAACACGTCCATCCTGCAGTGAGCGTGTCCTGCCAGCTCCGGTTAGTTGTGGCCAAGCACACACTCGAGTCTCCTCTGCTGAAGTTTCGATGCCTTGCTCTATTGACTCAACCTCGAGCCCTCATCCTTGTAAGCATGTAGACAATGCATCTTCCTGTTGGAAGGCTTGCTGAGGAACCAGCTCAGGTCCACTCACTTCCCATCCCGCAGAACACGGGACACCGATCCTGCCAGAGATCAAAGAAACACAGACTAGCCTCAGCCCAGGGGGAAATACAACAGAAACAAACAAAACCAAGAGCCTTCCACTGAGCTTAGAAAGCCCGGAGTTAGCTGGGCCCCTGCCGTTCACGCGGCTGTTTAATTTTCGAGTCTTTGGAGAGTGCCACCACCCACGTGAAGTGCACTTAGGCATCTGTACACGTGTGCTGATTTCCCGTATCGGGGCCCAGACAGCCTGCCTGCAAGTTAGACTTCAGCAGCCATTCCGAAAACCAGATCACGGCAAGATGGTAAATATGGATATTAAACAAAAACATTTACTTGAAAAGTAAGCTTGTATCTGAATTCTCCACCCAATTGTCTCAGCCTTCTTTGAAGAGAAGTTGCCTTTGTAAAATATACCATTATTATAAAGTTATAATCCTACTCTGTCTTCAATTGTCTGGAAAACCTTAGAAACATTCTAAGGTTCATTGAAAATTATTTTGTGTTGAATTTCTACACACTGTATATCCAGACAAAAATTCTCATTACTATAGTTTTCCTTACCTTTTTTTTTTTTTTTTTTAATTTTGCTGTAAGGCACATGCACTCTCTAGAGAGAGATGGGGATGGGGGGAGGGA
The DNA here is from genome assembly GCA_026018925.1 of Tupaia tana. NCBI lineage: Eukaryota > Metazoa > Chordata > Mammalia > Scandentia > Tupaiidae > Tupaia > Tupaia tana. The sequence goes on from JAKSZU010000014.1 coordinate 1,480,741, forward strand.
GGGAGAGAGGAAGCATCTCCCCGGGGGGGTGGCCAGCTGCAGTCCCTTCTCCTCCTTTCTCCTCCTGGGATCTTGGGCACGCATGCATATGTGCCTGACATGTTTTTCAAGCCGCCAGGTTGGGACTTGAACTGTGCTGTTGGCCATGTGGAATCCAGCCACCCTAACCACCTACAGCGTTAGACAAAATCAAACAATAGAACTTTGCCGGACAGATGGGGGTGTGAACGCGGGCCACCATAGCCAGGTGGACTGTGCAGTGTGGTAACTGGCCGGGAGACCAGCCTTTGGCCGTTCCAGGTGGAGGACCAAGCCCAAGGGGATAAAAGGAGGTCTCTGGGAATCCTGCGAGTACATTCACGCTGATAATTGTGTCTGAAATAACAAAGTCTTTTCAGTAATTAGGGCTTCCATCCATGCGCACTAGCCAAACAGCAGGTTACCGCATCGCCACTCCACGAGGAGACGTGGGGAACGTGGAGGAGACGTTCTCAGAGCCGGAAATGGTGCCAGAGTCAGAGGATGGGGCCGACAGGGGCCACATCCTCCTTAGAATGCAGCCAGTCACCTTCATGGGCGCCACGCCACCCCAGGACCACGCTACCGGGCTGCAGCTCCACTAGGCACTCGGACGCTACTTCTAACTCTCTGCCCAAATATTCTCCCAAGTCCTGCCCCAGAACCTTCTACTGGGACTGGTAATCTGGTAGCACTTGGTCAAAGCTGACTGACAGAGAAGAAAAAACTGCATTAGCAATGTTCAGGAAAAAGCAGGGCATTTCACGTATGACTCCAGATTTCTGGCTTCATGATAAAGAACCCATCCTTACACTTGAACTGTGCCCTGAAGATCGGAGGGCGCCCTTCATCCATCCTGTAAGGGGCATCTCATGGCACGCTGCTCATCTTTTTCTTTTAAGTTTTCTGTTTTGTTTTGTTTTGCTTTAGGGGACATGCACTCACTGGAGGAGACGTGAGAAATCACCTCCAGGGTGGATGGCCATTCCACAATCCCTTCTCCATTCTCCTCCTGGGATTTTGGGCATACACACACACGCCCGGTATGATTTTTAAACCGCCAGGTCTGGGACTCAAACCATGGTTGGCCACGTGGGAGTCCAGCACCCTAACCACTACACCACCTGCTGGCCATGGTGTGCTGCTCACCTCTACCCCCGTCTGCAGTGGCCGTAGGGCAACCTTAGTGCATGGACCGCTGGGACCCAACGCCCGTGTGCGTCTGTGTGGACACTGCCTGTTTTAAAGGCCGGCTTGGCTGCCCCACGCCCCGGCTGCCCACCCGGTTGCCATAACCTCCACATCGAGGCACCTGTGTGGTGGCCTCCACACGTGGGAATGGCCTGTGTCAACTGTGGGACACGCACAGCACTGTCCAGAGCGCTGGCATCCAGCGAGCGTTTTAACAGTAAATGGTAATGATGTGAAAAATGATAGATCCGAAACTTGCAAAAACAAAATGCTCTTGATAATAACTCAAAGTGTGGCCTTGAAATAAAGAGAAAATGATGTTCTGGGAGGAAAGTCATTTACTGCCACGTTTCAGCACTTCTCTTAGAAAGCACTGACCTCGGAGGCAGTCTTCAAGGTAATCGATAGTGCCCGCTGTCATTAGTGGAAGCACTGCACGCTCACAGGTGACCCGGACAAGTCCGTGCGCCTTGTTGCTCCCAGTCCCTCACCTGCAAAATGCAAGGGCGTGAAGCAGGGGCCTGTGGCACTCCTCAGGGCTCCGAGACCGCTATGCCAGGCTATTCTGCCCCTGAGAAAAGTGCGTGTGCACGCGTGAGTGCGTATGTGTGCGTGTGTGTGTGAGAGAGGGGTCGATTAGGAAGCAGAGCAGGGAGTGACCCAGGCCAGGCCACTCCACTGTAACACCTCGCCAAGACCAGGGCTAGCATTGGAGGCGGGGCTTGGGCGGAGAGGAGTGGGGCTGCTGGAGTGGCCGGTGAGGACCAGAGCGCTGACCGCCTCTGTGCCCAGGGCCGCGGACTGAGCGGCTCTGTCCTGTTGGGCACTGACTGCGACCCAGGCCAGGCGCATAGTGCAGGGGCGGGCAAGCCCTTTCCCAGGCCAACATGGGGGAGCAGGCCCCTTCCCTTCCTGCTCTTTCCTGGTTGCCCCTGCACGGCACACAGCTTGGAAACTTCAGGGGCAGTGTGTGGGGTGCCATGGAGGACAGGTGGAATAAGCGCTGCTCAGCGGCCCACAGTCGGCCTGGCGGGAGGTCGGAGGGGCTGACACCAGAGCAGGGAATCTCAGCCGGGGACGCTGCCTAGTCTCGACGTCAGGGCGAGGTCAGGTCCTGTAAGCAATTCCAGCCTGGCCAAAAAGAATGCCAGGGGTGTCCAACGACCCAGTAAGGGACGGCTATGAAAGGGGCACACAGTTGCCGCCAAACACTAGGCAGCAAAGCCTCACTCTACTCACGGCCTGCGGTGGCAGGCCCACGCGGCAGGAGTGAGCCCACGCGGCAGGAGCGAGCCCACGTGGCAGGAGTGAGCCCACGCGGCAGGAGTGAGCCCATGCGGCAGGAGCAAGCCCACGCGGCAGGAGCGAGCGCTCGTCGGCACGGTTTTGGGAGGATGTGATTGGCTCGGACAGCGCTGTGAGGTGGGCCCGCCGGCCTGCCTGCACCTCCCTCCGCAGGGGTGTTTTCGTCCATGCATCGTGGAGAACGGCGGCTGCACGGTAGGACGGGCTCTCTGCAGCAGTAGCTGGTAGGACCAGCAGGGCACACCCGTCCGGGTCAGAGCAGGAAGCCTCTCTCCAGAGAGAGCAAGCACGTGTTTGTGCCGGAAGTCCAGCTTGCTGAAGGCTGGAGACCTGACTTACAGGGACCAGAAACTCTGAGGCTCTTGCACCAGAAGAAGATGGAAGGGATTAAGAGCAATAAAGTAACAGTGTCCTTCACCGACTTGGGCAGGCCCCTTCAGGACTACAGCAGCAGGAGGGTGGCTGCTGTCCGCAGGCCGCGGCGCCGTCTGGAAAAGGGTGCTTCCCCGATGGAGGCCGAGACGACTTGGGCCTGGACCCTGTGGAAGGCTTCACTGCACCGGCCTGCAGGGACCGCAGGGCCACCTGCTCGGGAAACTTGCATGAAGAGCCAGGGCTCAATCAGATGAGCAAGGTGGCTCTACCGGCTTAATAAGCACCTGTCTCCCTCCCCTTGTCCTCTCAGCCATTAACAGAGACATAAAAGCGCCTGTTTCGGAGGAAAGGGAAATGCCACAGACCTAACTGCAACACATTCTGGAGCCTGAGGAGGCATTCAATGGTGGGTAATAACAAATATCGACTGCGTGTAATAGCTGTTCCATTTTAGGCCTGAAACCACCGCCACCAAGGCGCAGAAAAACAGTTGTGAATTCAGAAGTACGTCTGGAAAAAGAGTTTTTAAGAAATAAAGGCTGGGTGTCTGCCTATTATCTCTGAGAGCAGAAGACGAACTTCATCTTTCTGGCGAGTCTCTGGGCTGTCCAGTTCCTTCTCTGCCTCTCCCTCCCCTCGCAGCCGCACCCCACACCGCCCAAGCCGCACCTCGCCTGCACCTCACTGGGATTCGGGTCCAGTCTAGTGCCCCGTCAGGACTCTGCTGCTGCAGTCCGGGTTGCAGCAGGCCCCAGTGTACCACGGCAAAGAAAAAGAAAAAGAAAAAAAGATGCAGAGGGCCACCTAAATAACATGTCTAAATCCATGGTACTTTTTCCTGGTGTCTTTAAAAGATACTAGGCCACAGGGCCAACTGCAGTTCAAGTTCCAGATGCGGTGGCTTGAAAATCATGCCGGGCGCATGTATTTAAGTCCCCGAAATCCCAGGAGGAAAGGGGATTGTGCTGTGGCTATTCCCCCTGGGGGGTAATCACTTACTTTCCCTTTCTCTGTTTTTCTCTGGAAAACTCACTCACTCTATGGCAAAAACCCAAAAAAAAAAAAAAAATGTATTTGTAGAGTGTTTCTTTTTCCTCATTTATTTATTTTATCCATGATACAGAACACTGCCCAGTGTTTTCAAGCTGACCTGGGGATTCGAACCTCCAGTTGCCACATGGCTCTCAGCACTGCAGTTCAGTTTGCTACCAACTGTTCCACAGGCTAGGACTGCAGGAATGACTTTCAAGGAGCAAAACAGAGAGCTATCTAGTGACTGGAGTTTCCCAAAAAAATTTTGTCGAAACCTTGAGCAGATCTAAACTAAAATAAAGCAATTGCTGCCCTTTGACAGGACGACTCTCCTTAATCATTTCTTCTCCGTTTAGTTTCAGTGTAGTTAATAGAAAACAGAATCCTTTAGCCACAACTCGAACCCTCCTGATCGTTCTCTGCCTGGGATCGCTCAGGCTTAGACAGCTGCAAGAACATGTTCCTTCCCCAGCTCGGAGGAGGAGTCAGCTTCAAACAGTGCTCAGAGGCCTCGAGGTCACCCTCCAGGGCTCCCTTCCTGGAGCTCCCAACAGTCCCAAATAACGTCATCAATCACAGATGATTTAAACCTTGAACCCCACAAATCCTTATTGTTCTCTTGAAGTTTGTAAATGTTTTTGGTAAAACAGCCTCAAGATTAGGAAGACAGTGAACACATTTTCTCGAACTAGAATGTTAAGGGTCGGGTCGATTGGTGCTTAGCGCACGTCATCTTTCAATCTGCCCCCAGGCCTTCCCAGGGCCTCGAAAGCCCCAGAGAAGAGTTCATACCCAACGAGCGCTTCTGATCGCACACAAAGAAACGCAGTGTCATTGCGGATCTGCTCCCTAACAAGCCTGTCCTGCCGCCTGGCTGGGGCTCTCGGCCCTGGAGTTCACCTCCCAGTGCACAGTGGACTCTGCTTGGCTAGACACAGAGAGAGAGGAGAGGGAAGCGCTGCTTTGAGTTTCCATAATCTCCCCACATTCCTTAGGCGATTCAGGTATCAAGAGAAAACAAAAGGTCTGCTTTATGGTGAAATTCGCAAACCCGTGATTGGATTTGGTGGGCATTGCCAAGTGTTTCTGGGTCGAACGATACTTTCCTTGGCTTTGTTCAGGCTCTTTACACATGGCAAGCGTCTCTGGGGTGGCTGGATTTACTCAGCACGATAACCTAAGTGTCTCCCAAAGGCGGTCGATCAGTCTGAACTGTAGAGAAAGGACTAACGGCCTCTTCCTAAATCTGAGTCAAATCTAGCAATACCACCCCCTAAAAATGTTCGTTTGTTTTTAACCTGAAATATTACCTTTGAAATTAACCATTATTCCCAAACATCCTGAAAATATGCTTCCTTCAGGCCAAGAGTGAGTTCGGCCAAGCCAGGAAACCATGGGTTGTTGAAGGTCTCAGCCGCCTACTGATCGGTTCTTCACCGGGTCAAGGGAAAGGTCACCACAGCCACACCAACAGGAGCAGGTGCGTTCTGCGGAGCCAAGCCTGGGCTGTGCCTAGTGTCGGGGAAACCATTCTGGTGCGGGTCCTCTGAAGTCTGCCTTGACATTCCCTAAAAAGGAGGATGGGATTTGCTTTCCCTGTTCCTCCAGGTCTGAGAGAAGTTGGTTTGGGAAATGCAGGCACACAATTCCTTACCTGCAGTAACAAACAACACAGCAAACCCCCTGAAGACTGAACGTTTCCCGGGCCAGCACGGAGCGTGGTGCTCCAACCGCTGCATTCCCACCGGGCAGCTGCGGTCTAGTCCCAGAACGGGGCTTGCTTTCTCATCTGCCCTCTGTCACTCTCTGGTGAGCACATGTGCCCTGTAGCAAATTAATAATAATAAAAATAAATAAGAGAAAATAAATAATTCTTTAAAAACAAAACAAAACAAGAAAACCTTTCCCACTCATTTGGTGACAAGACCTGAGCTGAACTGGGATACACTGATTTATAGTCGTATTTGTCTCTTTCAGGATGAACATTTATGCACTTCACTGCAAAAGTATGAAAGGTTTTTAAAAAATATAAAATTAAATAAATAAATAAATAAAATAAAAAACTAGGTATTTCCCCAAGTCTCAATGGGTATGTATTCCATGTTATTTTTCTAAAAGAAAGATTTGAGAATGCATCTGTCCAAGCCTTTAATAACAACGACAAAAGGCTGCAGAAATCGAGGCCTGTGTCCTGAGACTGAAAACAGGGAAAAGCAAGGGGTGCTGAGACAGGAGAGGCCCCAGTTCCGCTCTGTTAACCCAGAACTCTCCAGTCAGCCCACAGGGTGGGGCAGAATTTAAAGCTTTAAATCCCATCTCGTTTGTTGTTAAAATGTGCACCCTGTCGTAACTCAGAGGTGAGCGCTGCTGGTTGAGGTACCTGTCCTTACTGTCTTCCGTCTGTGCTCCTAACGACTGTGCCTTCCACACCGGGAGCCACGGGGGCAGGCCCGGTTGAGGCGCCACATACCATGTGCCACACAGAGGCTGCCCGGAGGCCGGCTCCCTCCTGCTGACCGCCAGCGGCGGCTGTGTCAGGAGGCCGCATGCACTTGGTGGCGGTGTCTCGGGATGCCCTCATGTCACCTGTGATCGGCCTGCCCTGTGGACAGCTAGGTGTGGCCTGTCCAGTCCTGCCATCGGAGGCATCAGAGGCTTGTCAGCCACAGTCTCTGCCACCGCTTGGTCACGGGACTTGCCCGTAGTCTCCAAAACCCACACTTCTCTTCTGGTAGGACCCCAGCAGGTGAAGCTGCGGGTTTCCAGAGTGTTCGGGGTGTCCCGTCCCCAGTCCTGCGCAGGCTCCCTGACTCAGGCTGCTCTGTCTCCCCAGCGGGGTTGGCCGGGCCTGACCCTGGGACCCTGGGACCACGTGGTAGCAAGCAGCTAAGTGACACATCCCGGCCCAAGGTTGACTGCTGCGTGCAAGTGGCCCAGAGGGAGACAGCACGTGAGAATCACCAATTAACCCGTAAATCAAAAAAAAAAAAAAAGAATCACAATTCCCATAATTAATAGCACAGGAGACGATCCCTGTAATTAAAATCTCTGCCAGAGAGACCAGGATCGAGGGAAGTGAAATGAACCATAAGCCGAGTGTGGCAGAGCGACCCCGGGGAGTGGGCGGGAGCCCTACGCAGGCGCCTGCTGTCCCCTGCCTGGCCCCATGCAGGGTCCTGCCTGCCGTCAGGGTGGGTGAGGTCCCGCAGCAGGTGGGTTCCCGATCTAGAACCCCCAGACCTGGAACCTCTGACGGGGACCGCGGCCCTGGTGCACTGGCCCCCTGCGGCAGGGCCCAGGCCACTCCGAGTAATGGGGCCAGGGCGCAGGAGCCTCCTCTCCAGCTGCGGCCTTTCTGGTCTTCAGGGCTCAGCTCTCCAGAGGGGTCCTGCCGAGCGCGGCCGGGGCTTCGCGGAGCCCTGGAACCTCTTCCCAGAGTGCTGGGCCAGGAGAGGCTGGGCGTCTCCGGAACCACCCACAGGGGACAGCAAGGTCCAGACAGGCTGGGCGGGACGCCGGGGAGCCCTGCCACCATCTACAGCGAGGGCACGGGTGGTCAGGACACAGACAGTGAGGACTCCGGCGTGAGGACATGGATGGTGAGGGGGCGGGTGGTGAGGACACGAACGGTGAGGACTCTGGCGTGAGGTCGCAGGCGGTGAGGACAGGGACAGTGAAGGCCGGGGCTGGGAGGGTGTGAGCGGTCAGGACACGGACAGTGAGGGCGCGGGCGGTGACTGGAGGGCTGCCTCCTCCTCCCTCGCATGCAAGGCACACCTGAAGACTGTCATCATTTTTCCATTTTTAAAGTAATTTTATTGTAAAGGACATTGCTTTGGACACCTGGATTACTGCTGTAGTGTCTGAGGCGTTACCAGCAAGAACAGGAGGTGTGAGAACTGCACGCCTGTCGGCTCTGGACAGGGTGTTGCTCAGGGCAGTGGGCTCTGTGCACCGTCAGGTCCCGTCCTGACACTGCCCGACAGCAGCGTCCAGCCGTGTAAGCGCGTCCAGCCGTGTAAGCGTGTTCAGCCACATGAGCGCATCTAGCTCATGTAAGTTTGTTTGGCCGGTGTAAGCACGTCTAGCTGGTATAAGCATGTCCAGCCGTGTAGGTGCGTCCAGCTGGTGTAGGTGCATCCAACCGTGTAGGCGTGTCCAGCCCGTGTAAGCTTGTCCAGCCGTGTAGGCGCGTTCAGCCCATGTAGGCTTGTCCAGCCAGTGTAAGCGCGTTCAGCCGTGTAAGCACGTCCAGCCGTGTAGGCATGTCCAGCCGGTGTAAGCACGTCCAATCCGTGTAGGCGTGTCTAGCTGGTGTAAGCACGATCAGCCATGTCACCGCGCCGTGCCTATGGAAGCAGGTGCTGTGCTCGGACGTGGGGAAGACGGGCGTTGGCTCGAGGCGGGCTCTGCTGGTCGGGAGCTCCAGCCAGCACACACGCACAGAAGCCAGCCCACGGGCAGCCAGGCGGGGCAGAGCACACGCGTGCCACATGTCCCCGCCACACGGCGTTCCGTACGGGGAACCCTGTGAGCCTGAGGGATGAGAGCCAGGACGACCTCCCGTCGTCCACTCCTCAGTTACCTAGGACCGCCCTCGGCGCCTCCAGCCTCCCGCGGAGAACTATAATGCTCTCTAGCTAGTCTTTTCTTTCCTTTTCTTTCTTTTTTTGTTTGTTTGTTAAGTTTTATTACTTATTTCTTCCGTAAGCGAGAGAGAGTGACAGCATGCCTAACAGGGTCTCTGGGTTTATTTTTTAAGGTTTCTGCCATAGGGCACACCTGCTTACTGGGGAGGAGAGAGACAGAGAGGGGGAAAGTGAGAAATCACCCCCCCCCCCGGGGGGGAGGATGGCCATGCCACAATCCCTTCTCCTCTATTCTCCTCCCAGGATTCTGGGCGTGCACACACACACATGTGCCTGGCATGATTTTCAAGCCACCAGGTCCAGGACTTGTGCCTTCACCACCACACTGCTTGCTGGCCCCCAGCAGGGTCTGGACGCCGCCATCCACCCCCAACCTCAGCGTGCGTCCCCGGGCCTCAAGGAGGTCTCCAGACCCGAAGCCAGCAGCCTTCCCCACTGTGCCCTGTCACTGCTGACGCCCACCCCGGCCCCGCTGCCCATCCTCTCTTCCCCTCGGCCTCCTTCCGCTTCGTCTCCGCACAGCAACCGATGGGCTTTGAAAGCCCAGATCGCAGAGTCCTCCCTGCAGAAACCGTCCCGGGGCTTCTCACGGACTTAACAGCAAAGTCCCCTCCCCCATGCGGGTGCCCCCAGCTCCCGGGCCACCACGCCACAGCCTTCACTGCCCGCCTCTGCCTTGATCGCTCTCACAGGCCTCTCATCCCTGCCTTCTCATCTGCTTCTCCCTCTGCTGGGGTCGCTTTCTCTCCGTCTTCCTGCAACTAGCTCATTTTTGACATTCAGGATTCAGTGGAAAGGACGCTTCCTCAGGGGGCCTTCCCTGAACCCCCAAACCAGCCACATGCCTTCCCCCACCTCTTCATCCTAAGTTTCCGCAATAGTTCTGTCCCTGGTTGATACTTTCACACTGACATTCCCCCACTACCACGTAAGCTCCACGTGGACACACTTGCCATGGCCTTCGCTGTATCCCCAGCTTTCTAGGACGAAGCCTCGGGTAAGCCCCTCACAAACACCTCGTAATGAAGGAACGCTACGTTGGCAAGAGCATCAGACCACCTCTGAAAAACTGGTTTGAAACCAGGGAAGGCAAGAACAGCTGTGCTCACATATCCGAGAGCCCAGAGTGGCCGTGAGGGCAGCTGAGACGAACGAGGTGGCTTCTGCTCAGGGTGGGAGGGACGCTCAGAGTCCCAGGAGCACCAGCCTGACTGGCCTCCTGTGGGGCAGCTCTCCGACCCGGAAGGAATCCCGGCCAGGGGCTCGGACGTGGGAGGGGGCAAGACCAGACAGCATGGGGGGGCCCAGCGGGAGCCTGCCCGCCCGTCCCTGTATCCCCCGACAAGCCGGTCCCCCGTCCTCGCGTCCTCCCACGTATGGAGGAAGCAAAGCTGAGAGTAGAGGCCCAGATGGCCCAGCGAAGCCGCAGCCTCCTGGCTCCCGCTGGCAGCTGCTCATTTTGCTGTTGATGAGATAATGCTCTCAGAACCAGGAGACCAGAGAAGTTCGTAGGCTTTGGCCAAGCCTTATTTATTCAGGCTCCTGGCTCGGTCAGCTTGCATAGGATGCAGGCCTAGAGCCAAAAGCATCTGCAAGGGGAGAGAAGGGCCAACCTGAGGAGCACCACCATGGTGCTGGGGTCCTCTGGGGTGGGGACACAGCCGCCAGCCCCCCACCTCTCTGCAGGCTACAAGGCTCCAGTTAAACTGGCCGTGGGGCCTCCTGGTGATGTCCATCGCGGGCTTGTTCCTAGGCTCCACTGCAATGACAAACAGACCCCAGTCTTGTCTCGGATCTCGTCCCAGTGACTCATAACTTTCTCCTGACAGCAGAACAGCTGGGCCAGCCAGCTGGACAGAAGATGTCCAGATATCGGGGGCTGGAGCCAAGGGGTCCCGGGCTCATCTGTGCACTCGGGCCTGAACCCCTCGGAGGCGGCGGAGTGTGGGTGTTACCCCGTCTGCACACTAGACGTGGGTGGGGTCGCAGTCCATCACGACCGTTTGTGATGAGCACGCGTGGGCTCGGGGAGAGCGCTGCAGCTCTTCGCCTACAACTTGAGGAAGTCCCATTCCTTTTGGGAATATCAGGTCCTTGAGCTGATCCATCTGGAGAAGCTGGAGAGAGCGCTCCGGCCGGACGCACCACCCACCTCGAGGTCTAGACTTAAAACATCTCCAATGAGAGAATGCGAGAAAGGCTGGGAAGTTGGAGGGGTCCGGTGTGGGCAAGGAGATCATCTCTGTGTCTGAGAGAGGTCAGAACACAGGCCCGCTGCGTCCTCCGGGAACGTCCGTTTCCATCGGCTGATTATTCACCAGGAGACCCGTGACAGTCCGTGTGCGGACTCCTCTCCGGCAGCAGCTCACGTCGCGACAGCCAGCCTCGACGGTGCTTGGTAAATAGTTCATGTATATTAGAGCAGCTTTGAGTGTTTAAATATCAGTGCTTTGAGTCCTACAGTATTGTAAAAAGGGCTCTTTCTGCTAATGAAAATTAAAACACATGGCGAGATGGACTGTTCTCTTAGTGTGGCAGGAATTGCAGGTCCCTGGGCAACCAGGAACGGCATCTCTGAGGGAGGAGGACCAGGGGTCAGACGTGGGAAAGAGACGTGCTTCACATGCTGTGGTCTTTTAGGCTCTCTTGGCAAATGTTTTCTCGACATGTGTTTCTTTTTAGAACAAAACAAGCTAGTTCTTAGTTGTTACATCCTTGTGTCCAGAGGCGGACCTGGAGCTCAGGCCTGCTGGTACCCACCAGTCCCCATGGTCTGGCCCGGGACCGGACGCTCGGCCTCGCGGCCTGCTGGAACACACGGCGGGCCGGAGAGTTTATAGCCGCGTGGTGTCGGTAGTGCTCGCGCCCGTTCACCTGCTTCGCAGATGGGTACGCGGGGTGGCTGGTGGTTATACATGGTCATAAAGCTGCCCACATGCCCTATGAATGCTGCCTGATTTATTAGTTTTTAAATAAAAATGTAGCAAACTCAGAAAGGCAGGAGTGGAACTCTGTGAAGTCAATACGAAGACATGGAAGGGCTCAAAGCTCACACCCTGCACACCTTTTCTTGTCCGTAAGTGAGAGCCCAGCACTGGGCATGGAACCGTTCTTCTTCATGTGCATGTCCGTTACTGGGCAGGCACGGGTCCCCGTGTTCCCTGGCTTCACTGTCCTTCCTCCCCATCTGCTTCCCACAGCAAAGACCGACAGCGGCTCCTCAGCATCCCAGAGGACAGCTGACCCACGGCAGTTGTGTGGGTGTCCTCCGTTGGGTGGTGACCTAGGCCAGCCCCGAAGGGCTGCTCCCAGGGAGGACAGCGCCGCCTGCACTCGCCAGAAGACGGACTTCATCAGAGGAGCGAGCGGGGCGGCGTGGAGAGGCCTGCTCCAGCTGCATGGACTGGCTTTCAAAGCATCTTCATGTATCTCGTGCCCACCTGCCTTCATGCCAGCCCACTTACAGTCCCTGAAAAATCACAGGGGGCCATGCAGAAACCATTTTGTCAGCGTGCGGTTTGCAAAGTATTTCTAAAGTAAACACAGAAAATAGGTATGTTCTACTTCACAACAGGACTGAAAGAAAGCAGGCCTTATTAACCCGCCCAGATGCTGCAGCGGGCCCTGTAGACACTGCATTAGGCCCACCTCCTACAGACTGGGAGCGCTTTTCCTTCCCCTGCGCCCAGGAAGCCTGGGAAATGCAAGTTCTGCCGCTGATGGTCGCCCTGTTAGTGGGTCGCCCAAGCTGGCCCAGACTGTCCTGACCTCAGCCAAGAAAAGGAGCCCATGGAAGAGCTGACTCCACTAAAGCCGCGTGGGGGCTCGGCTCTGGGGCAGCTGGGGCGCTCCTTCCACGCTGTCTGTACTGTCTCCTTGCTGCACGCTCAGAGTTGTGAATCTGGCTCCCTTGCCAGGAACACACCTACACTGAGAGGGCAGCGGTCAGCTTCACACAGCCGTGGACAGTCACTGCTAGAACAGAGCAGTAGGGCCAGCAGGTGGTATGGTGCTAAGTGCCCGACTCCCATGTGGTCAGCATCATTTGAGCTCCAGACTCAGGGGCTTGCCTTTTCCCTTTCCCTCTTTCTCTGGAGAGTACATGTGCCCTATAGCAAATTAAACAAACAAACAAACAAACACACACACACTAATGGGGCCAGCAGGTGGTGTGGTGGTTAAAGGCACTGGACTCCCACTTGGCTGACTATGGTTCAAGTCCTGCATCTGGCAGCTTGCTTTCTTACTTTCCCTTTCACTCTTTCTCTCTCACTCTGTCACTCTCTGGTCAAGTTAAAATAAATAAATAAATAAATAAAGTTAAAATAATTCTTAAAAAGTAATAAAATTAAATAATTAAAAAAATTATAACAGTAATTACAGTGTTTCCACCAGGAAATGTTACAGGTGAAAGTGAAGATATCTTTCCACATACCCTCCTGTAGAAGGTGTGCAGGGAGACACGGACACACACCCACACGTATGGGCGTGCGTACACACACACCCACACACAGTTTTTGGAAGTTACTTATTAGGGGTCAGATGTTCTAAGCTTTATCTTAGCAATAGTTTCAATGACAAAGAAAACATTTTCTACTGGTACAAGAAAGCATTTGGGGCAGCACTGTCTTCACTCATCATCTTCCTTGTTTGTTTTTAGCATGTTAGCTTATTTATTCCAAGTCAAAGTCTGCCCACGTGCCTACCTAGACACTTCTCACCCCAGGAGCGGTATGGTTTTTCTGCCGTGCCTATCCTGACCTGGTTACTTATAAACCCTGACTTTAAAGTCTGGGTTCAAGCACTATTTCTCTCTCTCTCTCTCTCTCTCTCTCTCTCTCTCTCTCTCTCTTTTTTTTTTTTTTTTTTTTTTTTGAGAGCAATAGGGCACATGCGCTCACCACAAAGAGACAGAGAGACAGAAAGCAGAAATCACCCCCCCAGGGGGGATGGCCACGCCACAGTCCCTTCTCCTCTTGGGATCTTGGGCACGCACACACACGTGCCGGGCGTGAGTTTAAGCCACCGGGTCCGGGACTCGAACTGCGGTCAACTGCATGGAAGTCCAGCGACATAGCCATTACGCTAACTGCTGGTCCCGGTTCAGGCAATATTTACTGAACACCTACATGTGTCAGGCAGGCCCAGGCACTGAGGGGTCCTCGGCGAACAAGAGTCTCTGATTTCGTGGAGCTACTGTGGCTATGGCGTCCACCCCGCTCCTTCCACTAGCGCCCGGTGGTCTGGGGCAGTGGTTTCAGCTCTGCGAGCCTCAGGTTTCTCAGCGGGGAGGGGGGATCGCTCCCGTCCAGCCCTTACTCGGCCCGGCCGTGGGGAGGCGCTCACGCACGCAGCTTCGGCTTTCTCCCCCCGCGCGGCGCTGGCGTGGGGAAAGCCTGCGGATCCCCCCCTTCGGGCGTTTGGATACTGTACGCCAGCTTCCTAAACGGCCTAGGGTGCCCACAGCGTCATGCCAGCACTGTCCCCCAGAAACGCTTTAGTGTAGGTCAAGTATCCCCGTCCCCAAACGTCCCTTACCCGGCGGTCCCACTCTGGGAACGCGGAGCTGTAGGTTGGTGCCGAAGCAAACTTCATGGCAATTTCAACCAGTCCCTTGTGGGAAGGAAGGCTGCCTTTTTTACGACGTATGCCGCCACGGTAAAAGGAAGGCCAGCCCCCGGTGCCCAACCCGGCTGCCCTGCCCGCTGCCCGAGGTCAGACCAAACCCCGGGGCTGTCCCTGCCAGGTTTGGAGATTCTCGGGATTCCGCTGGGTTGGGGGGCGGCGCGGGGTCGTGAGGAAGGCTCTCCTGGATTCTCGTCTGCTCCCCTTTCTCCCTCCCTGTCCACTCTGTCCACCCTTCCCCTGCCTACATTTATCGATGCTTTCTCCACGGACGTCCCCTCCTCACTCCATTTCTCTTCCTATCCCTTCTTCTGGCTTGTGACTTCCAGCCCTTCCCTAAGACACTCTTCAAGACCACCTCCTCCATGACACCATCCCTGATTCCCACTAACATTAATTACTAAAGTCTTTCTTCTTTCTTCCAAGGTACCCGAAAGAGCTCTATCTTAGCAACCAAAGTGTCATTTCTTGTTTACTAACGTGGCCATACCACTAGTCGGTGAACGCGGCAAGAACTAACCAATACCTGACAGGTAGAGGAGTGGATCGGCGCAGGGATAATCCAATCCACAACCCCGTCCTTAGGGAACTGGCAATTTATGAGAGAGGCAGACGTGTTAATGACCAGCTGCAGAGCACATACATGTAGTGTAAGGAAAATGCCCCACATGTGAAGTTTTAGTCTTTCTGCGAAGGCTTAGGTTTACTTACTTACTCCCTGCATAACGGACCGGAGCCCTGGAGGCGGGGCTATAGATTGCCTAGACTTTCTTTTAAAGATCTTAGTGCTCGCTGGTCTCAGAAACCCTATTAAAACGCACACCCTGGTAGCACACACCAGATGGACAGCCGGCATTTGCCCTTGCACTTGCAGATACAGGTTCCTGAAATACACATGAAACGTAAGGCTGTGCGCTTACGGCAACACACCTCCACGCTCCGCGAGATCCCTGACCTCCTTACACTGCTGACAGCAGAGCTGAAGTGCATGTAATGCCCAGACAAAGAAACTCTTATCTTGAGAAAAGTAAATTCTGCACTCCCCAAGTTCTGTATTATTAAATCTGTGACCTTAATATTGCATTAGAGCAGATAGGTTATTCAATTATATGAACAATGAAATAAGAACTGAGAAAGATACAGCTGGCCCAGAATCCCCTGGGTGTGAAAAGATGATGCTATTTATTTTATCTACTCCTGACAATGAAGTTTAAACTGGTACTTAAAGCTTCTACCAGCAAAATATCTATTCAAACAGAAGTTAATTCTTCACAGTCATACTTGACATTAAACATCTTTTTTATCTGGGGGGGAAAAAAAAGAGACAGCAATTAAACATTTCTGCCCTGCATAGAGTTGGATCCTCCCAAATATTGGATAAAGAAAATTGTACATGGCCAAAAGATGACTATTGCCAAATTAAACAAATGCACTTGCTAAGCAAAACAAAAAATATTTCTGAAGCACCAATGTGAGGAAATATGTGGGCTGTTTTTCCACACACAGGGAAGTCTTTCTCATGTAAGCACTGAGCGAAAGTGACCACCTGCACCCAGAAGCCATGAAAGGGGGAATGTATAAAAGAGTTTGGGAAAGACATTTTTATCCCTCCTCCTCCTGAGTGCTGACATCCCAGTCAGTGCTCAGAGAAAAGGTAGGTAACATGAGCTGCTGGCCCCTTGCATAACTACTTCTGTAACACATTCTTGCAGTTGAACAATTGTTTTCGTGTCAAATCAGTTGGTTCTAATGAAGTCTAACTACTAGTCTGACGTCAGAGTTAACAACACGGCATGAAAGTAACAACTTTCAGTTAAAAGTCAACCCTGAGAAGAACAAAACCTTGGATAAGATTAAATTTTAACATATAAACAGCTCTCAACTAACCTAGCAGGCTCCTAAGTCAGGTGTCATTAGTTTAATAACACCCAGCTCCAAAAATTTATAAAACAAATGCTTATTAAAAGAATAAAAACATGCAACTTAGACAACCAAAAAGACGGGTGCAGGGGTTAACAATTTCTTGCGGGAGGTAAGTTGCAGATGCAGTTCCCTTAGGTCTTTCCATTTCCGTGAGTCTAGTTGTAAAGCACTGCCCCCTGAGACCAGCAGGGGCGCCCAAGGTGAGGCCTTCCTTTCTCTCCTTCCCAGCTGGGTAACATGAAGAGGTCAGCCAGAGAATATGATTCGCTCTCATGTCCAACCTCACCCTTTGATACGCAGGGTAACAAACCTTAGTAAACTTCCTGCTTATGCATTTGCGGAAGTGACCAGTGACAGGGAAGTCCATGCTACAGCCCCGGTACCGCGCTAATGCCATAGCCAGCCCCGCCTGGTTGGCCTTGACAGTGTCGGGCTGATACTGCAGAAGCAGCTGATAGCGCGAAACCCAGCTCAGGTTAATCAGGTTGATGAGACAGACGACTTTGTACGTATTGACACGGGCTGGGCTCAGATATCCACTCAGCTAATGAGTCTGAGCCAGGGCCCGGCAGAAGGGTCCTCATCTGCACTGAAAGCTTCCCACAGACCCACGTCTCAGCTTCCTGTCAGAAAACTAGGCAGAAGCTGACCCGAGGCCAAGCTTCCAAAATGCACACAGCAGCGTTCTATCTCAGCTGTGACTGATGGTACACAGAAGTGCATGGCTTCTTCACAGATGCCCTAGCTCACCACAGTCCAGGGGCTACCGCTCTGCGCCTGGCAGATACCAGTGGACGGTGGGACCACTCACTGCAGCCTGATAGTCATCGTTCTACCGCGGTGACGGCTGCACCCAGGGACTGCCATTTCACTGTCCCCACCACAGACAGTGCCTGGCCTGTGTGTGTCACTTTGACTGCGAAACACACTAAAAGAGACAAATGAGTTTTTCTCTGATGATGTTAAATTAGCTAATGGAGTCCAGTTGCGAAGCTGGCATACTAATAAGCTGAGGCACTGCCCGTCCTGTGTGGACATCCAGATGTCTCTACCGGTGGTGCTAACCAAACTGAGGCACCAAAACAAAACAGTGCAGAAGAATCTGGCTGGTGTGGATAAGGAGTCTCTTTGGCATGAATGGTGACTTACAAATATTTTCATTTCAATCCGTTATTTTAGTATCTTGAGACACAGCTTTAAGAGGGCTGTTGCATGGTCTAAAACTAGTCATTAAATGAGCGATTCATAAGAAGCATTTTCCCCTTCATGTCGAGAGTATGTCCTGCTCTCCCAGTCATGGACGGCTGTAACTCAACACGGCTGCAACTCAGCACGGCTGCAGCTACGCCCAGGGAACTGAAGGGTGTAAATCTTACATATACATGGCTGACTATGGTGCAAGTCCTGGACCCAGTGGCTTGCTTTCTCACTTTCCCCACCTCCTCAAATTAAAAATAATAATGATAAATAAAATTAAATAATTATTTTTAAAAATAGTTTACTGCTTCTAAAAATTAATAAAAGACATTGGAATCTATACATAGAGTAACTAGAAATTTAGACACTCTCTGTTACACATGGTCTTAATTTTTCATATGCATTTTTCTTTTAGTTTACTAAAATTTTATGGATTTCATTTTCATACAGCTGAAAAGATAAATGTCCTTTCCCATGTTCCCATCAGAAGTCTGCATGTTCTGAGACGTTAAAAAATTATAACTCAGCTGTTCCATACTGTATCAAGATTGAAATTTGGCATCTGAGATGTGAATTTGTTTCCAAAAAGAAACAGAATCTGGTAAGCTCTTTAAAAAATACTTTACTACTTAGCCTGTTTTTTTTTTTTTTTTTTTTTTTTTTTTTTTTTTTTTTGAGAGGTTTTTGCTATAGGACACGTGTGCTCGCCAGACAGACAGAGAGAGACATAGAGACAGAAAGCGAGAAATCACCCCCCGGGGGGATGGCCACACCGCAATCCCTTCTCCTCCATTCTCCTCTCGGGATCTTGGGCACGCACGCACATGTGCCCGGCGTGAGTTTTAAGCCACCGGGTCCGGGACACGAACTGCGGTCGACTACATAGGAGTCCAACGACATAGCCATTACACTAACTGCTGGTTCCCACTACTTAGCCTGTTTTAAAAGAAAGACTCACACTGAAGCTTGTGGATTTTAAAAATAAAATTGTTGGACTTCTAAAGGGTAGAAACTCCTATTTACCTAAATATTTTACCTTTATAAACAAGGTTTAAAACTGCAGAAACTACATCATCTTTCTTACTCAGTGACCATAAACAACTGTGTACTTTGGGTGGAACATTTTCAGAAGAGCTCTCTGCCCAGGAGGAATTAATTTTCACAAGATAACATGTTACTGTGTTTACCATGCGCCAAGCTCAGATGGTGCTCTGGGTGTGTGGTGATGACTCCGCCATTCCTCACCACAACCTGGGATCCATGCTGCTATGACCCCATTTTGCAGATGAGACTCCCCAAGGTCACGCTGACCAGTGATGGTGAACAGGTCTGAACCCTGTGAGCTAGCTGCAAAGTCCGTCCTTAACGACTGGGTAGACAGTCTAGCCATAGTCATTTCCTAATCTTCAATTCAGTAAACAGTTAGTAAGTGCCAATTAGTCTAAGCACAGGGCAATGTACTATAGGTTGGGGTGAGGGTGAGGAGTGTCAAGTTCAGAAAAGGGTGAACAATTTTTTCTTTCAGTTTTTGCTATAGGGCACATATGCTCTCTGAAGACAGAGACAAGAGAGAGAGAGAGAGAGAAAGAAAGAGAGAATCACCCCCTAGAGGAGATGGCCATGCCACAATCCCTTCTCCTTTCTCCTTTCAGGATTTTGGGCACACATGCACAAGAACCCCGTGTGATTTTCAAGCCACTAGGCCCAGGACTAGAACCACACAATCAGCCATGTGGGATCCAGCTGCCTGTACCGTCACACCACCTGCTGATCCCATAAAAATTTATCATTTTAAAAATTATAAATCCTACCGGGGACCAGCAGTTAGTGCAATGGCTATGTCGCTGGACTCCCACGTAGTCGACCACGGTTCACATCCTGGACCTGGTGGCTTAAACTCACGCCGGGCGCGTGTGCGTGCGTGCCCAAGATACCGAGAGGAGAATGGAGGAGAAGGGATTGTGGCGTGGCCATGCCCCCTGGGAGGTGATTTCTCCCTTTCTGTCTCTTTGTCTCTCTCTGTCTGTCTGGCAAGCGATGCGTCCTGTAGCAAAAACCTCTTAAAAAAAAAAAAAATTCTAAATCCTACCACAGTTTTGTGGGCCACACAGCTGTGACCACAATGTGAACTAGTAAGCATTGCCTTTCCTGATTTGTGGTTGTGGGACCCAGAGGTTAATGTCTCTAAGTCATTTGGGTCTCCCCGGATTCTAAAACCTGCATGCCCGGGCTCAGTCCACCTTGGGTAAAGGCCCTCCTGTTTAACTGGAGACATTTCCGAGGGTTACCTTTTTAAAAACATCCAAAACCTGGTGGTCAAAGTCCGTACCTCCGACATGGTGCTTTGGTATTTTCCTCTCGAACCTCAATAATGTGCCTTTGGATGTGGCTGTTTGAAACCACTGACTCAGCATTTTGTCACTTTTGTCACAAGTCCATTGTTAAAGTGGCATTAGCGGGGACCCAGACTGGGATGACAGTTCATAATTTACAAAGTGCAGGATCAGGTTTCTCACTCCCTCTGCCAGCAGTTCGCGAGCACACCTAGTCTGGCTGTCTCTGTACCGTCCGAGAGCTTGCAGCGTCGCTATTTAAGTAAGTCCTATACTGCACCTGTCCCATAATGTCTGGATTTGGGGACCCTCCAGCTGTTCATTAAAACTATGTGAAGCTATGTGTTAATTGTTGGTATTTCAGCCCCGCATGCCGGGGCCCTCTGTCTGGACAGGCTACCTGGCCGAGCTGTCCATTCCCCTGCACTGTCCCTGCGCTCTCTCCTAGCCACACCCTGTGCATCTGGAATGGCAGGGCAGTCTGGACAGGGGCCCGCGCCGCGCTGCTGCAGATGTGGGCTGCTTCCGCCTTCCTGGTCAGCCTCCTCAGCTGCCCTCTGCGTTTTCCCCACTGACGTGTTCCAGTGAAACTGACTGACTGGAGTTCTTGAGGGAAGAGTTCTGGCTGGCTGGTTTCCTGGTTAAACAAGTTACTTAGAAAGCGCTCGTTGTTGACAGTCGTCCAGAGCACATGAGCACACCCAGCCCCTGCCCCGGTCTCAGCCAGCGAGGATCCAAGCCCTGCTGCTCCTCCAGACAGGCCTCACCGGCCAGGCTATGAAAAGGCTCACTCACTGCTCTCCACGCCGCCCTTCCCCCGCCTCCCCAGCCTCCCCCGCGAGGCGCCCAGCTCTGCTCTTTGCTGGTAGCTGCCTCCTCTCCCAGTTTGCTGGCCTCCCCATGAACACGCCAGCCTGCCTCCTCCAGCCTTGCTGCCCTCCCTTCACCCCTCCAAGCTCCTCCACGGTGGGCAGGACCTGCACCGACCTCCCAGTCGCCCTCCACTCCACAGCCTCTCCCGTCTCCGGCGACCTCCTGGGACTTCTCCCGGAAAAGCCAGCAGGCCCAGTGGCTCCATTGCGACCCTACTGACTGTCCCTTACTGCAGCCAGCATGGCTCTTCCACTCGGCCTCATGGTTCTGCTGAACTCAGGCAGGGCAGAGCCAGAGTTGCCGTCCCTGTGGAGCTGCCCACTGCTCTTCCTGCGTGGCCGCGGCCGTGGCCTACCCCACCTTCACCACACTCTGGCCTCCCTGCCTCTGCCTTCGAGCCCCTGGAGGTCCCTCTGACCTGGAGGGTCTCCCCTCCCTCTTCACTGCCCTGGCTCCTTCTCCTTCAGGTCTCTGCTCAGGTGTCACCTCCTGAGAGAGGCCTCCGTGCGGTTCCGGACACCCTCTTCACCGCAGCGCTTCTGTTTCTTTTTAACAATGCAAGGCGTATGCACAACGATGTACAGAGACATGGTGTACACGGACATGGCGTACACGGACATGGTGTATATGGACACGACACGGACACGGCGTACAGGGACACTGCGTACACGGACACGGCGTACAGGGACACGGCATACACGGACACGTGGTACACGGACACGGCGTACACGGACACGGCGGACACATGGTACACGGACACGGCGTACACAGACACGGCGTACACGGACACGGCGTACACTGACACGGTGTACACGGACACGTGGTACACGGACACGGCGGACACGGGCATGGCGGACACAGGCACGGCATGCATGGACATGTGGTACACGGACACGGCATACACGGACACGGCGTACAGGGACATGGCGTACATGGACACGTGTTACACGGACACGGCGTACAGGGACACGGTGTACACGAACATGATGTACACGGACACGTGGTACACGGACACGGCAGACACGGACACGGCGTACACGGACACGGCGTATACACACACGTGGTACACGGACACGACGTACACGGACACGGCGTACACGGACACATGGTACACGGACACATGGTACACGGACACGGCGTGCAAGGACACAGTGTGCACGGACACGGCAGACACGGACATGGAGGACACGGACACGGCGGACACGGACACGTGGTACACGGACACGACGTACACGGACACGATGTACACGGACACGGCGTACACGGACACGACGTACACGGACACGGCGTACACGGACACGACGTACAGGGACACGACGTACACGGACACGGTGTACACAGACATGGCGTACACGGACACGGTGTACACGGACACACAGACAGGCGTGCCCTCAATGTCTCATCAAGCTGCCATCCCCTCGCCCACCCTCCGGCCCCTCAGATCCTGGGTACCTGCTCAAGCCCAGCGGGTTTCAGGCTGGAATCTCACAGGCCTCCCATCCCGCTCCGGACTACCGGCTTCTAGTCTGCAGAGTGCTTGCACCGAGGGGCCGGGCACACAGGGCTCTTTTTTTTTTTTTGAGAGGTTTTTGCTATAGGGCACGTGTGCTCGGCATAAAGACAGAGAGACAGAAAGCGAGAAATCACCCCCAGCCACACCACAATCCCTTCTCCATTCTCCTCTCGGGATCTTGGGCATGCACGCACATGCGACCAGCATGAGTTTAAGCCACTGGGTCCGGGACTCGAACCGTGGTCAACTACATGGGAGATCAGCAACATAGCCATTACGCCATCTGCTGGTCCCAAGGGCTCTTTTTGTAATTGCCAAAGGGTGTGTGCAGTCACCAGAGAAAGTCAGACAGAGAGAAGAAGCACCACCCAATGGGACGTGGCCACACCACAACCCCTTGTCCATCTCTCTACCCCGTTGAGATTGGAGGCACGCCCCCACACAGTGTGTTTCCCGAGCTGCCGGTAGGCCGTGTGGGACCTGGCTGGCTCCTCTCGCCACTAGGCCACAGGGCCAGCCACGGACGCTCTCGTCAATGCCCCCGTTATCTCCCCCAGTGGCCACAGCAGCAAGGCCACCTGCACCCGGAGGCTCACAGTGGGACTGTCCTTGGCTCCACTGGCTGGGAGCCACACAAGGCCCAGATCGGGGCCCCTGGCCACCACTGGACCCCAGTGCCAGCCCAGTGAAGGTGGAGGGCTCCGCTCGTGCTCTGTGGAAGGCGCTCCTTGGACGGCAGTCCAGCCTCGGCAAAGAGCATCTGGAGGGTCACGTCGAGGCTGTCTGCCATCTGAACCAGAGGACACTGGCTCGTCCTTGCACACACGTGGGCCGGGCCATGCAGACTGGGGCACACCCGCTCCTTGGAAAGGCACAGACGCTGTGCTGGGAGCATGACTCCAGAGCCGGAGGCGGGAAGGAGAGCGGCCCGGGGGTTTCTGCTAGCTCAGGAGAAACAGTCTCCAAGCACGAACATCTGAAAGGAGAGGAAGTTGGTGACTGGGGGCGATTTCACCCAGCCGGAGAGGCTCCGGTGACCAGCTCTGGGGTCACTGACCCAGCGGGGACACTGGAGAAAGCACAGAGCAAAACTGCAAGGCCTGCATGGACAGGCGCCTCCGCAGCAGACGGGGAGGGGAAGGGCGGGCTGGGGAGCGGAGCGGGCGTGGCGTGGCCAGGGCGCGGTGTGGCCAGGGCGCAGTGTGGCCAGGGTGCAGTGGGCAGCATGGTCTCCGTGGGCCGTGAGCTTCAGAGTCTGACGGCCGGGAAGCGGGACGGGGTAATGTCACGCCCCCTGACTATCCAGTCGGAACACAGGCCCCGAGGTGACGGTCGCAGTGGAAGACAGGAAGGAAACCACAGGGGTGGTCCGGGAAGCCGTAAAGCATGGCTGTGACCCTGGCGTCTTGCTCGTCCCGAGAACGACTGAGGCTCAGCGGAGGGATGGTGGCCCACACAGCACCTTTCAACACACACCCAGCTGCTACCTGGGCCGTGAGGGGACACGGAGCGGGGCTCGTGCTCCAAGACGTCTGTAACTGAGTGGGTGACGGATGACTCCTGCCCGTGTTCAGCACTCTGATCTCACATGTTCAGTCTGGGGACAGCCGGGTCCTCTGTGTCGCTCTAAGTGAGAGCACATGCCAGTCGTTCTGCACAGCCTTTTAGTTTTCAGCATTTTTTAAAGCACTGAAGTAATTTAATGCCAACCCCCAAAAACTCAGTCAACTCCATGCTATTTACCCAGAAGGACATGACTTCAGATAAAGGCGGCCACCTGGCTTCTGGCTCTCCCGGCCCCGTCCCTGCGCGGACGGCCATCCTCCCCAGCATAGGAACGCTCCCGGGACCCGTCAGGAGCCGATGCCCAGTGCGGTGGGAGGCGCCAGCAGCAAACGCCTTTACCCACCCCCACCCCCGCTGGAATTGGATTTGTCCTTTGGTATTATTTTAAGAGTGATTGGAATTTAATTTTAGCTGGGAAGAACTGAGTCCATTGTTTACTTACAAACAAACAAAAGGCTCCTCTCCCCAGCGCTGGGATTCCTGCGTGGCTGGTCTCAAATAGATGAGGCTGGCCAGATTTTACCATCAGCTTGGGAAGAAAGAGGCATTGTCCTGGCCAGAGGCCTGGGAACTCCCGCACATCGTGACGGGCCGTGCTGTGAGTCCACTGTCACCACTCAAAGCCTCACGTGCACTTCACGGAGGTGGGGCCAGACCAGGGGACACGCCCCAAGTGCCAGCGAGGGACATCACCGCGGTGAGATTGATGCCAGCGCTGGCCGGCAGGCCACAGCCACCCACCACCAAGTGCCATATGCTTATCAGGGCTTGGCTGGGAAAGCTCCAGTCTTCCGGAGGACCCTGGCGAGAGTCCCGGCCCCGTGACTCGTGAACGGCTCGGAGGGCCCGGCTCCCTTCAGGTACCCATGGTCGGGAGGCCCCAGCAGTCCAGGAACAGCCGCACAATGCAAGCCGCGCTGAATGGGAGCGCTCTCTATTCAGGACTCAAACTGGTGTTCTTTTGTGCTTCACAAAGGCAGTACTTGGCTGGCTCCAAGTCCAAGAATCAGGACTATTAGGAGACGCCTGATAGACAATGTATCAGCATGCGTGGAAATAAAAGAATGGGCGATTCTTAAAATCGAGTCCGCCCTAAGAACACGGAGCACCTGCTAGCCAGGAGGTCACGAGCATCTGCAGCACTCACACACACGTGCACACACATGTGCACATGTACACTCGCATGCACACACACGCACACACAGACTCATCAGCGGGGAACCAGTGTGTGTATTCATAATAAACACCATTCTTGAGAGCAGGGTGGTCACAGAAAACAGACTCGCAGAGAAGGCGGAGCGTGGGGGGCTTAGGACATCCAACCCTGTACTTCCGTCTGCAGGGACGGAGCCTGTTCTTTAGAGAGGTTGAGCGACTTGCCCAAACACACAGACGCTTCGTAAAGAAACAAGTCTTGGCCCCTTAGGGGGACCATCCTGCTCCGTCCACCCTACCCCACATCTGACACGGTGTTCAGGACTCTGTGGAGACCAGGCCGTGGGTTCTGGCACCGGTTTATTCTCCCTCGAACATCTGGCCCGGCCGTTTCCCAGCTGTGGGATCTAGGGAAGGTTCTACTCTTCAGAATCTCAACTGATTTAACTCAAAACTGGGGATGAAAGTCATTTGTGCCCTTGAGCTGCTGTGGAAACAAAGTGAACAAACAGCAGGCAGTAAACATGCCGGCTACTGTGTTCCTTATCAGGAGTGCAGCGAATGTAATGGGGAACACATAGAGAATAAGCTCAGGTAAGCAAATGCCAAATAAATGCGGGCAAGGGACACAAACAAAATGTTCCATGGCGTTTTCTGCTCGGTGCCTGGTGTGGGCGCGGCCGGGGCAGGGCAGTGAGTGGGGCGCAATGCCCTGCAGTGCTGAGCCAGGGCCTGACTGGCCGGAAAGCTGAGGGCTCAGGGGTCAGACCCTGTTGAAGGTGCTTGCCTTTTGTTCACTCTCTCATGAAACAAAGAAAAACAATTTTTTAACTGGTCAAATGTGGGGCCAGCATGCGGCCTGGTGGTTAGGGCACTAAATCCCACATAGCCAACTCCACAGTTCACGTCCCAGACCAGGGGCCTGAAAAAATACGCTGGGCACATGTGTGCGTACCCACACTCCCGAGAGGAGAATGGAGAAGAGGTTGTGGCATGGCCATCCTCCTGGGGGGGGTGATTCCTCGGGTTCTCTCTATCTCTGGCAAGTGCACACATCCTATAGTCAAAACAAACAAACAAACACACACAAAACCCGGTCAAATGCTTTGGAAGAATAGCCTGCTGTCCTTAACACATGACTGCTCTGCCTACCACCCACCTAACTGGGCTCAGCGGTTAGACTCCACTTCCCACAGTACCAGTTGTCGATTTCCTCAAAGCATTATCTTTCTAAAAGTACTTTATTGCTGTATACTTCAATTCCCCAGTGATCACAGGTGCTCTGAAGCAATAACCTGGTGGCCAAGAAGCAACCCACTTACTGTCAGGCAGCCTCAAGCGCCACACCTGCAAAGCCACCTCTGAGTGCTGGGTTAATGAATTACTTTCGGGTTTTCTCGTTCTGTTCTCTCGTAGCTCTGTCACTTTACTTGTGTCCTCAAGGTAGTTCTGCTCGCAGGAACAGAATTCCAGCTCTGCTGTACTTCTCCCACCACGGTCTGCAACGTGTTACGTTTATCGTAAACTCACTGTGTATGTAAGGACACCATCCACAGCTGCTTTCCACGTGTGCGTGCTAAACCTTCCTGTGGCCAGAATAAATGAACACTGAACGCACAGCCAAGGTGCCTCTGGACTACGGCTCTCTGGGACACCCTCCGCCCACAGCACTCAAAGCCTAGCCCACCCAGGGCAGGGACACTCGCTGACCGTGCTACCTCCAAAACGAGGGGACTTCGCACAGTTAGAGAAAATTAAACTCAATACAGGTTATACTGGCGTAAAAGGAATCCATGTGGATTTTTTTTTGTAATACACATTTTCATGGAGACCCTGCATGTTTTCTAGAGTTTTCCTTCTGTGCCTTCACATGCTTGTTTAGCCAGTATCTCTCTTTCTTCTGAATACATTCTGGGAGTTGAAATGTTCTCACTGGAAGTCATTACTGCCACTAAGAAAGCATTTTCAATTGTGTTCTGCATTTAAGCAAAGTGTTTTTTTTGTTTTTTTTTTGTTTTTTTTGTTTTTTTTTTAATAGATGGTGAAATGTTAAACACCTGTTCTCCATCTTTACGTATCACACAACCCAGCGTCCCTGTCTTCACGAGTTCCAGCACACAGCATTCCTTTCACCACTAGACTACCCGTGACACTGGGCTTTCAGCTGTGAGGACCCAAGGAGGCCTTCCAGTGTCAGCCCAGAACACTGCAGGCCAGGCTGAGGGGCTGCTGTCCTTTTGTTTTCACTTTGTTTTCTTAGTTTTCCTCCTGAAAACTGCTTTACATATTCCTAATTCTAAGGTTACCAATGGCAGATCATTCACTGGGAAAGGCACTTTCCTTGTTTTGCAATCTGAGGACAAAAGGAATCGCTGACAGTCTGTCTTGTAAGGTCGGCTTGTCCTGCTGGGGTGGGCGCTGTGCAGAGCGCCCCCAGGCTGTACGTCGGAGACCGGCTCCCTGTACCCACAGGTACCCGGAAGCCCTCCGCTGCGATCATTTCAGAACTCCTCTGCCACTGAATGCATGGCCTTGCTTTAACTCGTATTTTACTAACTCCCCTCGGATCACACAGAAACGAGGGCTTGTCGGAAAAGTCATGACATTTTCCTGTTTTGCTTTGCAAAAATGTGTCATGACTTTTCTGACAACCCAATATCTGAAATATCTTTTAGAGATCTTTCAACAGTGTGATTTCCACCACTAGTATGGTTAATTCCAGTTCCATCTGTGGTAGACACTCAGATTGAATTATTTTTCAGGGTCTTTGAAGTCCAGATACCTTACATCTAGTTACTATCTTATTTCTGGCTTGGACTTTTTAAATCTCTTGATTTTTTATGTAAAGTTTTAATTATGTAATATTGTACGCTGATGCTATGGAGGACACATTACTTGCACTGTCTGGGTAATTTTGAGTTTGTGGAGTAAGTGTTCTTGAGGATTTTCTGATCTCACTGTTCTGTGAGTCTTCCTTTCTATTTGAATGTATTTCATCTTCC
This sequence comes from Tupaia tana, assembly GCA_026018925.1. NCBI lineage: Eukaryota > Metazoa > Chordata > Mammalia > Scandentia > Tupaiidae > Tupaia > Tupaia tana. The sequence continues at coordinate 1,508,498 of JAKSZU010000014.1, forward strand.
TCATTTTCTCATGGTGAATTGTGTAATTTTTATAAAACTCCTTCTCTAACACGAACTTCTTGGTTATATAAAAGATCAATCTTCCTATGCCCGGTGTGATATTTTCTCCAGATAATGAGCACACGCAGGCCAAACTACACTGTCCTCACTGCGACCTCGTGCTTGAACGGCCCAGAGCTGATTTCTGCCCCGGTCTCCGTGCTGTCTCCGCCTCACTGGAAGGCTCTGGAAGGCTCTGGAAGGCTCTTACCCCTGGATAAACGCTGCTTCAGGTGTTCACAAAAGATCCCTGATTTCTGGCGATAGCTTCTTTAAGTCCCTTTCCCGGGAAGGCTTGGCCCCGTCATCGCTGGATCCTGGAGGGAATGCACTCCCCTCTCACTCCCACCTGTCACTGTCACCTCTGTCAGAACCACGAGAAGGCAAGATGAGGGAGTGGGACAGACAGTGTCGCCCAAGGTCCCCAGTGAGCTCGCAGTCAGCACCCCTCACATTTCATAGACCGAGTGCCTACGCACATGTTTGCTTCCTAATTTCAGGAGTGTACACGAGGGGAAAGACAAGGGAAAGAAAAAGAAACACTTGGCCCAAACTTTCACTTTTCACTCCAGTGTCTTCCTTGGCAATTGGCTCTCATCTGACTGGCCCCGAAAGCTGCCAACAACTTCTCCTTCAGACAGGCATCTTCTGGCATTTAGATGGCAGTGCATTCTCCATGGTTGAATGCAGACAGGAAAAAGCCTTATATAAATGATATTTTCCATTAGCAACAGTGAACCCACGTCAAAGCTCTTGATCCATCCCAAGGCAATAAAACTCACAATCGTGATATTAAGATGACAGCGTGGATGCCTCATGGGGGACTGTTGTGCCCACTGGTACTGGCTGGGGCCAGGCGCAGTCACATCTGGGTCACGTCTGTCCTGGGCTGCGAGTGCGTGACGACAGTCACGTGGGTCAGCGGAGACGGGGCGGGTGGAGGCAGGCACGGCAGCGGCTGATGCTCATGCCAACCTGCCACGCACAACACTAACTGGCGATGGTCCAGGCCTTTGAAATACCCAGAATTCAGCGGACTAAAGTGAGCACTGCGGGTCTTCAAACCTACAGTGCCAGTTCTCAGAAGTTCTACTAGAGAGTGGGGGATGGGAGGGTCACCAAATTATCATCTACTTTGTAAGCATTACTCTTACTCAATGGTATTTTTTGGAGAGCTTTTTGCTATAGGGCACATACGTTCGCTGGAGAGACAGAGAGACAGAAATCGCCCCCTGGGGGGATGGCCACACCATCCCTTCTCCTCCATTCTTCTCTCGGGATTTTGGGCATGCACGCACACACAACCAGTGTGAGTTTTTAAGCTGCTGGGTCCGGGACTCGAACTGTGGTCACCTACATGGGAGTCCAGCAATGTATCCATTACACATTCTCTGGTCCCTCGATTGCAATTTTAAACCAACAGCCGAAACCTAAACAGCTAAATAGTCTAAAGGGGAGCCAGCTCCACCAACAAGACACCGCAGGGGGTTAACTACCGTGCACGTCGCCACGCTCAGGGGCCACCCACGCGAGATGGCTCCGTCAGTACCAAGTTGGCATTACTGTCATTACAGTTCAAACGCTAATTAACAGTTAGGGTGAGCTTGGGAACATCTTGCACATGAACGGGTATGGAGGGCAGAATAAACCCGAGGTAGTGAAGACGCTGCTCCTCCATGCAGACGTGCTAGTCACACCTTGGCACTGAAGCTGCCCATTCCCTTCCTTCTCCGTGTTTCCTAGGGATTCTGGTGCTGCCCCCGGGAGAGCGGCCCGGACCGGAGTCAGGTGACTGAATCTCGATACCCGTGTCCAGCTCACGGGAGACGCAGGCTCTGCTGCAGACCTGGTACGCTTCTGGACAGTAGCCGGAGGTGGCCGTTCCTTTGGCCTTTGCCGCCGTTACCTAACCAAACACGGCTGGTCTCGGACCCCGGCACTGAAGTTTGCTGCCAAAACTGAGCGGGTTCTGGTGCTCACACGAGCCAGAGGCTGCACCCCGCTTTGAGAGGTAAAGTGTTTTCTACAGGACGCTCTGCACCATCCTCCTCCTCACGGCCGCCTGCGCTGCTTCCCAGAGCCCAGGCCCTCTCCACCCTGAAACGGACCCCGCTCACACCTCTGCCTTCACTCCCGGGGCCCAGAGAACACTGGTCTCCCCGCCTCTCGTGAAGACCGCAGGATTTAAAACACGGCCTGTGTGTTCGCGCATCACAGAACGAGCCAAAGGAAACAAAAACATCCGATGTCATGCTCCCTTACGATGACAAGAAACGTGAATTTCTTCAGAAGTGAAGTTTGGTCATTTGCAAACAGTGGTAGACTGGGGCAGATGGTGTGGTTATCATCCTTTTATCCTAAGAATTATTTATTTATTATTATTATTATCATCATCATTAAGAGGAAGAGACAGAGAAAATGAAAAAGCAAGCCGTCAGGTCCGGGAGTCAACCGCAGCCAGCCGTCAGCCACCAGGCCAGCATGTCCACCTCCGGCAAAGGCCCTGTGCCCTCCCTGGGGACAGCAGTGCTGCGGGGGGCCGGCCCAGTGAGAAGGCAGCGGCACAGCGGAGGCCCTCCTCCCCTCCCTGGACTCGCAGCTGCTTCCTGTTGCAGACTCCCGGGCAGTGCCACTAGAACTTCCTCCGACGTGCTCAGTCACTTAGGAAAGAGCTCTGGATTTTCCACGGGTAACACCGAGAGTGTGGACGCAGGCTTTTCTGAAGACTCACAAAGCCTAAATAGTGTATCATGAAGCTGAAAGTTTTCTTTCCCTTAGCTCAAAACTACCAACCGCTCTCAGGGGCCAGCAGGAGATGTGGTGGTTAAGGTGCCAGATTCCCACATGGCTGACTGCAGTTCAAGTCCTGGACCCAGCATCTTCAAAATCACAAATAAATAGGTAGATAAATAAATAAATGTTTAAAAAATAAAAAACAAAAAACAGTAGCTCCTTTCTCTCCACATGGCATCAGTTTCATCTTCCAGTGACTCTGGGAGGAGACTGCTTTTTCCGCTTCGTGTCTGCTACTAGGTTCTTTTCCGTCACAGAAGCACTGCCCTTCTATGTCATAACCAAATACTAATCAACTCGTTACGGAATGTGGAAAAAAGGATAGATGCCTTTAAAACACGGTCCTTTTCACCTTAAGGATGTATTAAAACAACTAATTTCAGATAATACATTGGTTGGCATTGGTTTAAAAACGTTGACGAGGTCACCTGTCCATGGAAGGCCCTCCCCACACCATCCCATGCAGCACGTGACAGAGCAACCCGGTTCAGAAACGGTTTGCTCACACTCAAGACCTCTCCTGTCGTTTTTTTCTAAGACATGAGATACTCTTTCTTTTTTCCTTCTCTATTTTGAGAGAAGGTGTGTGTACTCACCAGAGGGAGAGGAGGGACAGAGAGGGGGAAAGAACCCCGCTGGGCGTGGTCCTGCCGCAGTCCCTTCGCTCCCATTCCCCATCCCGTCCGAATGCGGGGCTGCATGCACACACGCCCGGCGTGCTTTTTCAAGCCACCGGAGCCATGATTCGAAAGGTGTGGTTGGCCATGTGGCACCCAGCTCCTTAACCACTAATTTATGGGGCTAACTATTCTTTAAAACTGCAAACGTGTCTTACTCTTTTTTTTTTCTTGTTCTAGTTTCTGTTGAAAATACATTTTCTTTGTAGAATAATTCTCACTACTCTTGAAACAAAGCTGGCTACACACAGATGTGAAAATAAAGCTTATCCTTAACATCGAGACATGCTACCTTTTTAAGTAAGGCCAAGGATGTTATTTTATTGTTAATTCACAGGACGGTCAAGACAGATCAACCCACGATGACTATTTAATCTTCTCCAAAGGTGTATACTCCAACCAGTTTCCTGACCCTCCTGGCTGCTCAACACAGATGGGGTGGCACGGTGACACCCACAGACTGACACGAGTTCGCCTTGGTAGACGCAGCAGAGAAGTCAATGGGACAGTACGGGGCGAGCAGACGTGACTGGAGAATGGGACCGGGCCTCTGAGCAAGGCTCCAATGCGTTCAGTTCACGCCTGAACCGGCCCCTCTCACTCCCACGGGACCTAGAGGCTCTGCGCCTTTGTCCCTCCGTTTCGTTCCTTAATCTTCGGGGCAGCTGTTGCGTGCGCCGGGAGGGCCTGGGTTATGGACTGGCACTGCCATCTACCGCTCTGCTCCTGCATCAATGCGCCGGGAGGGCCGGGGTTATGGACTGGCACTGCCATCTACCGCTCTGCTCCTGCATCAATGCGCCGGGAGGGCCGGGGTTACGGGGCTGGCACTGCCGTCTACCGCTCTGCTCCTGCAGTCACTGCGCCGGGAGGGCCGGGGTTACGGGGCTGGCACTGCCGTCTACCGCTCTGCTCCTGCGGTCACTGCACCGGGAGGGCCGGGGTTACGGGCTGGCACTGCCGTCTACCGCTCTGCTCCTGCAGTCACTGCACAGAGAGGGCTGGGGTTACGGGCTGGCACTGCAGTCTACCGCTCTGCTCCTGCAGTCAATGCGCCGGGAGGGCCGGGGTTACGGGGCTGGCACTGCCGTCTACCGCTCTGCTCCTGCGGTCACTGCACCGGGAGGGCCGGGGTTACGGGCTGGCACTGCCGTCTACCGCTCTGCTCCTGCAGTCACTGCACAGAGAGGGCCGGGGTTACGGGCTGGCACTGCCGTCTACCGCTCTGCTCCTGCAGTCACTGCACAGAGAGGGCCAGGGTTACGGGGCTGGCACTGCCGTCTACCGCTCTGCTCCTGCAGTCAATGCGCCGGGAGGGCCGGGGTTACGGGGCTGGCACTGCCGTCTACCGCTCTGCTCCTGCAGTCACTGCGCCGCACAGAGACTGGGGGAAGAATCCCGTCTGGCCTCTTATGTTCCTAAGAAATTCCATGGGCACCCGAAAGCTGGGCATAGACACTCGGCCTGCTTCCAGCCATAGACTGGTATTTACCCTCTGGTTTATCGCCGCTTCCAGGACGTCGAAGGCACTCCTTCCAACTGCTGCCACTACAGGAGGCCCTTCCTTGTCAAAGGCAGTTCCTGGGATCCCCTGGAACTTCCTCCCAATCCTCTTGCCAAGGCCGGAGCCGGGCACACGGACACAGGGCAGGGCAGCTTGAACTCGGGGCCACGGCACGGAAGTTGTTTACAGGAAGGCGGAATCCCTTTTCTCGAAAGTCGCGGGGACAAAGGCAGGTTGGCGATGGCTGCGGTGTCGCCGTTTCTAGTCAATGTTTCCCTAGCGTGCTCTTTACTGCCGTAGACTTTGGTTCTGAAGGTGAGGTGGCAGGGCTTATCTGCAGCCTCGCCCTCCCGTCATTGGCAGCGCCAGGAGAAAGGCGGCTTACTGCACCCCACCGCGGTGCCGGCCCTGGGCAATGGCCCTGGGGAGTGAGACGAAACCCGTCTATCCTCTTACGTAGGCGTGGAGACCCCGGGACGGTGCCGACGTACCCCGCCGTGGCCACGGCCCTTTCTGGCTCTGCTGCGGGGTCATGGCAGACATCCTTGCTTGCCTTGAGACCCACCAGCACGCTGAGCCCGGCCGAGGGCTTACAGCACGGAGGCCGCGAGGCTGTGCCCGAGGTGTGTGCTGGGGGCCCGGGGCTCCGGGACCTGACGTCACGTCACCCGAGGGCCACTGAGCTCCGGGCACCCTACCTGCAGGGCTCTGCCTGCTACCGGGCTCCTTTCTGTCACCGAAGCAGTGCTCTTCTATATCATAACCAAATACTAATCAACTCGTTATGGAATGTGGAAAAAAGGATAGATGCCTTTAAAACACGGCCCTTTTCACCTGAAGAATGTATTAAAACAACTAACTTTAGATAATACAGATAATACACACCTCAAATTTGTTAGCGTTGGTTTTGAAAATGTTGACCAGGTCACCTGTCTGCGGAAGCTCCTCCCAGCACCATCCCATGCAGCAAGTGGGCAGAGCCCCGTGGTGGCTAGGGGCTGAAGGGCTAGTGCTGTCCAGGTAGTCGGCCCTGGGACTCTCCCCACCTCTCGAAGGGTAACCGACGAGCAAGGGCCCTCCTTGCCAACCACAGTGAGCTCATTGGCTAAACGCAGCCTGCTCCTCACTCCTGTGACAACCTGGTTTGGCACCACACTCCGCGTGCTCACACTGGCGACCCCACGCCCTCTCACTCGCAAACAGGAAGCACATGCCTGGGTCCTGCAGCCTGGCTGCAGTGCCAGCCATACCTGGGGGGACGGCGCGGTGGGCCTCGGCCTCTGTAATGCACTCTGGTGCCGCTGTGCCCCAGGAGAGGGGCCCGGAGCCCTTGTTAGCCCAAGGCAGGGACGCACCCAAGTGACCACCGAGCTCTCCTGGCCAGCATGAGGCTGGGCAGCCCGCACTATGGCACAGACCCCTTCCCAGTGTGCACGACCCTGCACAGGGACGCCCCAGCCTTCAGAGCCGACCCACTGCCCATACCCGGCCCGGCCCTCCCCGCCTCTCCTTGCCCAGCTCTGCTGGTCTGTGACACAGGCTCTGCCTGAGAAGCTATCCACGGCTTTCCGTAAATACAGATTCTCACGGGAAACAGAAAGGAAAGGGCACAGCGTGGACAGGTGTTAGATAGCCAACTTAGTTTAGGTTCCAAACCTATTTTTTTCTTTGGCTTGATTTCCATTAAGTCTGTCTGCTCTTTACTTTTGAATCCATTTTTCCCACTATTGTGAAGAGATTTTAAAAGGATTTTTTTAAAAAAATCTATTAGCCTGAAAAGCAAAATCTCTCCTTTTCCCCTCGTGGGCCCAGAGAAGTGTAGGCAGCCACGGGCAGGCGCCGTCCTGCAGGAGCGCGGCGCTGCCCACCCTGAAGCCCTGTGGGGGTGTGCCTGGCCCCCGTCCTGCCAGCTAAGGCATGTGAGAAACCCTCTGAACGGATTTATGTGTTTAGTTCTCAATATCCCAACATAGGAAATGAAGTCCTAAGCATTTGAAATGCTAACAAATTTGGGGTGTGTATTACCCCAAATTAGTTGTTTTTATACATTCTTAAGGTGAAAAGGGCAATGTTTTAAAGGCATTTATCATTTTTTCCCACATTACTTAACTATTTGATTAACACTCTCTAAAGTAATGTACTGATTAAGAAAAGGCTTTTGTTTGCTCTATTAAGAAGCTTCTCAACAGAAGCTTTTATTTCGTAACAGCATTACTAACAAGTGAGCATTAAGATTGCTAATAATGTCTCTGGATCCGACCCAGGAGAAAACCCAGCGATGTACACTGCGGTACATCTGACACTAAAAGAAGCCGGATGGTCCCGAGTCAGCGCCCGTGAACGTAAAGCTCTCTGCAAATAAGGCGGGGCCCCCCAGCACTCCTAATCAAGGACATTGTGCCGGGCCGGCAGTGCGTGACCCTGAGACCGGAGCCCGCCTTCTCAGGCGCTGCAGCCAGCGCCGCCTCCGGGAGGGCTAACCCTCAGCCCCGGACGCAGCCTTCACGCTGGAGGCTCTGGCGCCCCGGCCGTCCGGCACGGTGACTGTGAGACACCTGCCCTACTGCTCGCCGCTGCGTGGGCAAGCAGGGTGTCTGGCGGCCCTGAACTTCGGCTAGATTGGGAAGACGGGTCTGGAAACGGCTCCAAAGCTGTGTGGGATCAACACAGCTGGTATACAGGACGACTAGGCCTCACCCTCGCAGACAGCTTTCTCGTCCTGACTTGAGATCTGATTTACGGCTTTCATTCTTGTTTCCAGGGAAGACAGCACACCTGAGACTGTACACAGCCGCCACGTCCGAGTCCACCGGACGGTGGTTCTCGAGCCTTGCGGTGCGTTTCGGTGAATGCCCCACCCCTGGTCACACAGGAGCAGGAAGCTCACTTCAGGCTGGGGTGTGAGGGAAGTTTCAGGTCCCACTTAGGGTCTGGAAGGTCGCCAGGGGCTGCTGACACACCTCAGGGTGCTGGTCGTCAGGACTTGGGAAACAGGCCTCCCAGCGACTGTGTTACATTCAAAGCGCTTTTCCATTCCCCGCGTATAAGTTTAGTGCATGCCGTGCAAAACTTCCTGCTGCTCCAACAACACATTCTCATTGACACAGCTCCTTAGAGAAGAGTTTTCATGTCTATTTCCACGATTTCCTCTTCCATGGGGAAGGCGCCCACAGATAACACCCAGTCCAGAGACGACAAGAAGCCGACCTTGCTCTGCCTGGATGGCTTCGATTCTCCCTGAAACACACCACTCTGCACGAGTCCACTCTGTGAACCGCGGCAGCCAGCCACAATCCAGACATTTAAAACTCGACGCCCAAACGAACGTGCCTTGGAAACTAAAGGAGAAACGGGACCTGCGCGGCCTTCTCCACCTGCCGCTCCCGCTCCCGCTCCGAGGATGAGCGAGCACGGCCTGGTGGGTTTAGCGCTCACACCGCTAATTCAAAGGTCTCCAGCGCTGGGCGATGGCAAGACCGAACAAGCACTTTCCAGACTCTCTGATGAATCTACTGAAAAGAGCAAGAAAAGTTATGAAATGCAGCTGATAAGTCACCACTTTGGTATCTCTGAAAACTAGAAAAGAGAAGAAAATCACGTGCAAAATCCCTTACTATAGCCAAGAACCGACTTTACACACCTCTGCCATAGGAAAGGACTGAAATCAAGAAATAAGCCTTTCTCATGTCTGAGAAATTAGCCTAGGAATGAAATAAGTTCTCCCACGTGGTACCCTCCCGTAGGACACGGGGGTCAGATACGAGGGGCAGCCCCGAGGCCGGCAAGGTCGGAGGGGAAGGATCTGCTGGGGGCGCTGGGAGCCCCGTGACCCTCCATCGTGGCGGGTGGGAGGGAGGCTCACTTTCTTTTCATCTCTGCCAACAGTGACCAAAGAAATCAAAGACAAACAGAGGCAGAAACACGACGTGAAAATGCATTTATTTCTAATAAATGAGAGTTACACTTTGCTCTCCTAATGAGGCATAGTATCCAATCACTGTTAACAGAGTGCCACGTGAGTACTTTCTGGGAGCTACAGGGGTGAAGTACGCCACTTATGCACCTTCACAAGTTCCCCCCACATCTTGCAAACTATGCACAAAAGCTAGCACTTCGGGAGTTTCTAATAGTGTACAAACAGTATCCGAGTGCTCAATGCCTGTCTACTCGTCCCACGAACCTGCGTGCTGGCGTCAGCCGCGGCGGGTCCCAGCGCATGTTCGATGCTACCAGCCGTGACCCAGAAACACAGGCCACGCAGCTCGCGGGCCTTCTGAAGGGGCACCTAATTCCATGCGGCAGTCAGCAACTAGGCTAGCCTTGAATGTCAGATTTGAATGCAAAGGGGTGGATGGTTAAATTTTCTGTTTTCAGAGGCACTTTCAACCACTATCAGGGCCAGCAAATGGTGTAGTGGTTAAGGTGCTGGATTCCCACATGGCCAATCCCAGTTCAAGTCCCAGACCTGGTGGCTTGAAAATCATGCTGGGTGCATGTGCGTGCATGCCCGAAATCACAGGAGAACGGAGAAGGGACTGCAGCATGGCCATCTCCCCGGGGGTGAGCTCTTGCTTTCCCTCTCACTGTCTCTCTCTCCAGCAAGTGCACATGCCCTGTGGAAAAGCAAAGCAAAGCAAAGCAAAACATGGACACACAAAATACCCACCATCATTTCAAAATAAATGTTAGACATATCCACCACTTACTGTAGGTTATCAATTTCTATATATTTCCTTTTGTAACTAACTCCTGGTAAGCCTCCTTCGTTTTTATTGTAACAGCAAAAATAAACATATTTACTGAAGGTTATTCACACATTTCACACTGTCAGCGATGTCTGAATTATTTTAAGAAAGGAGAGATAAGCAAGAGAATGATCCTCTCTGAGGTTATCAGACACCATCACTCCACCTCTCAGCTCGAGAACCTGAAACCAGGTCTGTGAGACGCTGCTCTGAATGCGCTCACGTTAACAATGTCTACCATACAGAGAACTCGGCGGCAGACTGCGGGCTCGAAACGTGCCCTTTAACTGGTTTACTGAACTACAGCAAGGGCGGAGGAGACGGTCTTCCCAGCATGTTGACTCATCTCTAATGGCCTGCTCTCAAAGGACCGGTCAGCATGTTTCTAGCGGCCATCTCTGCCCTGCAGGCTGAGGACCTTCTGCCACACCAGGTGCTGCTCTGCCCCTCAGTGTCATGCTGAGGAGGTCTTACCAGGGCTTCACGTAATAACAGTGTCTTAGGTTTACCGGGGCCTCCGTATGGCATGGTGCCCACATCTACCTGGGCCTCCGTATGACATGGTGCCCACGGTCTACCTGGGGCTCCGTATGACATGGTGCCCACGTCTCCCTGGGGCTCCGTATGGCATGGTGCCCACGTCTCCCTGGGGCTCCGTATGACATGGTGCCCACGTCTACCTGGGGCTCCGTATGACATGGTGCCCACGTCTCCCTGGGGCTCCGTATGACATGGTGCCCACGGTCTCCCTGGGGCTCCGTATGACATGGTGCCCACGTCTACCTGGGGCTCCGTATGACATGGTGCCCACGTCTCCCTGGGGCTCCGTATGACATGGTGCCCACGTCTCCCTGGGGCTCCGTATGACATGGTGCCCACGGTCTACCTGGGGCTCCGTATGACATGGTGCCCACGTCTACCTGGGGCTCCGTATGACATGGTGCCCACGTCTCCCTGGGGCTCCGTATGACATGGTGCCCACGTCTCCCTGGGGCTCCGTATGACATGGTGCCCACGGTCTCCCTGGGGCTCCGTATGACATGGTGCCCACGTCTACCTGGGGCTCCGTATGACATGGTGCCCACGTCTCCCTGGGGCTCCGTATGACATGGTGCCCACGGTCTCCCTGGGGCTCCGTATGACATGGTGCCCACGTCTACCTGGGGCTCCGTATGACATGGTGCCCACGTCTCCCTGGGGCTTCATGTGTTAATTATACCAGTGCCTTAGGTCTACCTGGGGCGGTACACTGCATTAAAACAGATGGGAAACCACTTGGTCTGCCTCAAAACCTTGGGAGAAAAGCGTGGCTCCCAAATCACCTCACACATGAGGATCCTTACTCCCAGAACAGTGAGTTAAGTCAGGGGGTCTCGAGCTGACCATCATCACAATCACCTGAGGCAGCGCCTCCCCTAGCTTCCAGGCCTCACCTTGAAGACTTTGTCACAGAGGGCATGGTTAACCCAGTCCCCGAGTGGTCTCATGCCCGAAATTCCCACTGTCCAGGATGGGACCCAGGACCACAAGAGCTGGGGTGTCAGCCTCCCTCCCAAACATCAGCGCTCACACGTGCATTCAGCAAGTAGGGTGGCACCCGGGCTGCCCAGGGCACCTTCACTCCAGGCCCCTCAAAGGTGAGCGGCTTTCTGAAGTTCCTACGGCACTTCCGTGGTGTGGGCCATGAGTGACGAGCACGCGGTGGAGGGGCCTCGGGGGCGGGGGCTTTAAGAGCAGAAAAGGTGTAAAGCGAGTGAGAGGCAGCGGAGGTCAGGCCTGCCCGTACGGCAGGTCACACACAGGCGCAGTCCTGTGTGCCGCTCTGCAGCACACACACGCACACACACGAGCACACACGCACACACGTTCTCTCTGCAGCTCATCCCTTGTTGGCACTGTCCGCCAGCCGGTCGGGAAACGTCTGCCTGACACCTGCTGCAGGGCTCTCCGGTGTCGGGCCTGGGTCCTGCCTGCAGGGCCCGCCTGCAGCTACCTAGATACGCCCGAAGAAACGCTGACGGGGAAGCATGGGCTCCAGTCACCACCTGCCCAAAGCCACTGACAGCCATTGGACAGTCTGCCTGACCTGAAGGCAGGGCAAGGCCAGGTGCAGGCCATGTCCATCTGCGGGATCGCCAGACCGTGTGAGGTAACTGCACGGCTCACAGCTGCCCCATCACATTTTGTTTTTCAAGAATTACTTATTTTCGGGAACCAGCAGTTAGCGTAATGGCTATGTCGCTGGACTCCCATGTAGTCGACCGTGGTTCGCGTCCCGGACCCGGTGACTTAAAACTCATGCCGGGCGCGTGTGCGTACGTGCCCAAGATCCCGAGAGAAGAATGGAGGAGAAGGGATTGCGGCATGACCATCCCTCCTGGGGGGTGATTTCTCGCTTTCTGTCTCTATGTCTCTCTCTGTCTGTTTGGCGAGCGCACGCGCCCTATAGCATAAACCTCTCCAAAAAAAAAAAAAAAGAAAGAAAAAATTACTTATTTACTTTTATTTATCATTATTGTTGTTTTGATTTGCTATGGGGCATGTGCACTCACCAGAGGTGTGTGTGTGGGGGGTTCGGGGGGAGGGAGTGAGGTGCTGGCCGACCACATGGGAGTCCAGCACCTTAGCCACCACGCCACCTGCTGGCCCCCTCATTACTTTTCTTTCTTTTTTTTTTTTTAAGAAAGAGATTTTTGCTATAGGGCGCGTGTGCTCACTGGAGAGACAGAGACAGAAAGCGAGAAATCACCCCCCAGAGGATGGCCACATGGCAATCCCTTCCCCTCTCTTCTCCTCTCTGGATCTTGGGCACACACGCACACACACCCAGTGTGAGTTTGAAGTCACCGGGTCCGGGACTCAAATCACGGTCAACCATGTGGGAGTCTGGTGACGTAACCACTATACCATCTGCTGGCCCCCCCAAAGCCTATTTTAAAAAGAAATGAGGGGGTCAGCAGGTGGTGTGGGTGGTTGAGGCACATGGCCAACCATGGCTTGAGTCCCAGACCCAGCGGCTTCAAACTCACACTGGGCGCATGTGCATGCGTGCCCAAGTTCCTGAGAGGGGAATGGAGAAAAAGGGATTGGGTGTGGCCATCCCCCCTGAGGGGTGGTTTCTTGCTTTTCCTCTTGTGGCCTTTGTCTCTCTGTCTCTGGCAAGTGCACACGCCCTAAGGCAAAAACATCCATAGTAAAAAAGAAAAAAAAAAGGATTTTGTAGCAAGCTATCCTTTCAAGGCGTTTCATTGGTTAAGCCGAAAATTACAAGATGCAGTGTTTGGGCAAAATGATAAAACACATGCCATTACTGAGGCTATGGTTTTAGTCCAGGGAGAGTGTTTCTCCTGTTTTCCCAAACCGGTGATGACGGTGCCACAGAGCCCAGGAGGGGTGAGAGATGAGACACGCGGCGCTCATCCCCCTCACTCAGGGGCAGTCGACCCTACGGTGCTCAGTGAGCCCTTCCGGGCGGGCGATGGGGAGGCTCCTAGCCCACAAAACAGTGAAGGCCACAGAGCTGTGTGGTCAGAGGCCCGGGCAGCTGCAGGGGAGACAGGGCCTGTCTCCCCTGTTTCAGCTGGACTGTGAGGACGGAGAGTTCAAAACCTACCGAAACCAGCGGGGAAGCTGCCTAAAGGCTTATTACCCTGCAAGTACTTACAGGAGGTGTTACTGGTGTGCAAATTTACAAGTTCAGTAGAAAATGATTTCACAAAGGGTGCCAAATGCTGCCAGATGTGACAAAAATGACTGCGTTCTCGTGCAATCACTGCCAACACATACTGGAAAGTTAAAAACTAAGTGAACAAGGGGACTGAGTGCCGGGTAATGAGTAGTGGCAAAGGCCCAGGCCCAGGCTCCAGGAGAGGACACCTCCCTACGGCCAAGTGTCCGGAGGGGTTGGCCGCACTCCCCAGAGGCGTGATTCATTCCCGAAAGTCCCGGTGGTTCTGGAAGGACACTGTCCCTTTAGGAGCAGGGCAGTATGGCCAGTCTGATTGGAAGCCACAGAAGGACACGAGGCCCTGCCGTGCATCTGAGTGTGACACTGCCCAGGGGTCTCGGAAAGCTGCTGGAAACGGCTACAGGAAAAAGTTATGCGTGGATTTCAAAATTACTTTGCACTAAAAGAAACTCGTACTTTATTTTCCCACCCATTTGTTGAAATCCTCTCGGATGACTCTGTCTCAGACCTAGTTCTTGTGACGGTGTGGGCAAGTCTCACGAATACATTCGCATGCAACAGCGACTGTGCCTCGTTTACCTTCAAGTGCTTGGAAACCCACCAAGGACAAGCTTCGCCAAGCGTTTTACAGACCTCCACGTCACCTCCGTCGCGAGCCCGCCTCAATTCCACCTCTGACCCTCAAAGGGATCCACTCTGGAGTGCACTGCGGCGACCTCGCCGGCGGCTCATGCTGGTGTCACTAGCGTCTGCCTGACGTGGCAGCTGAGGCCGGGCGGCCCTGGGAGGGCGCGAGCGTGGGCAGCAGGGAATTCATTGCCGGCCCAGGACTGGGTGGTGCTCCCGTGGCAGTGGCCAGCGGGACGGGCGGCGTGAGAGGGGCCTGCTGTGCTGGAGGAGGGATCCCTAGAACAGACTGTGCTGTCACATGAGGCTGGCTCCACGGCGCGGGCAGACAATGGGCTCGGCGGCCTGGGTTGCCAGGCACAGGCACTCCTGGAGGCCCGGCCTTTCATCCAGACAGCGGGAGCCACAGAGGACGGGCTGACACCATCCGGAGAAATCCCAGAGTGAAACGTCAGGGAAAACAAGGCTTTCAGCCAGGACAAGTGCCGCGAGGGGACAGCTTGTCACACGCAACACAGCCTCAACCGGGTCCCATGCGTTCTGGACACCCGGCTGCAGAGCAGCTGCAGCCTCGGCCGGGTCATGCCACCGGGTGTGGCGGGGCTGGTGGGCACAGGCCTTTCTCAGTGCTTGCCCTCTGGAAGGCACTGGAAACGGGAGAGACTAACGGTCGGGGACGGGGCGGGCCTCAGAGAGTCCACATAGCTGGGAGGGTCGCTCTGATCTGTGAATGTACATTAAACAAAAGCAATGGCCAACAACATCGATAAACGGCTTTAAGCCACATAGAAACCGTGCCTGTCTTAGAGAGAGACTGGCCGGCCACAGATGGCTCACAGATTCTGGTAATAAGAAGCCAGGAGTGAAGGGTTTGTTCACAACTGCGAGACAGAGAGATGAACGAGAGGCGGGAGTCCCTGCTGAGTGCTCCGGGCACAACCAAGCCAGGCCAGCTGTCAACTCCAAAGCGCCCGCTGCAGGCGTGGAGCGGGAGCCCCAGGCACGGACGTGCACGGGCAGGCCTGGGCGCCCCGGGAGGCCCACTTTCAACTAACTCCCCTTTATAAAAGGTCTGTTTTAACCTTCATTCCTGCACAAAGTTCATTGCGGCTCGTACCAACCGAGTCAAACGTCGGCATCTGAGCAGTCTGCAGGCGGCTCCCCACCAAGGCCGTAGGTGCCGGTTTACAAGATGTTTACCCGAAACATGATGCGCAGAGACGGTCCGTGGGAGAGCCGTGCACGGGAGCCTCGCCTGCAGGGAGGGGACCTCCCAATGCCCCGCCTCGCCGCCCTCCTGAGGTGTTCAGTGCAGCTGTGCGGCCCGGATGCTCCACGGCCACCCCGGGCCATGTGCGCTTCACCCCAGCATCCAGCAACCTACGGAGGCCGTCCACAAGCCTGGCCCGGGAGCCCTTGCGCCATGGAGAGCACAGTGTCGCAGCCGGGCCTCTGCCTGGGCTGGGGAGGCGGCCGGGGCCTAGACTGGCCGGGGCCTAGACCGAGGCCTAGACGGGCACTTGGAGGCCAGCCGGCCCCGCGTCTGTGTGGGCCTCACACCACTTTGCACCTTTAGTTTTTAGGTTTTTGTCAGAGGGCATGGGCGCTGGCCAGAGACAATGAGAGTCGCCCCCTTGGGGACCGCAGCCTCACTGCAATCTCTTCTCCATTCTCCTTTCAGGATTTGGGGCACGTACCCACAAGCACCCTGAGTGACTTTTAAGCTGCTGGGTCTGGGACTCGAACTGCAGTCAGTCACGTGGGAGTCCAGTGCCTTAACCACCATGCCACCTGCTGCCTCCTTGCACCTATTTAGATGAAGGTTCTGTGTCTGTCCACTAGCAGCTGGCCGGGGCCCAAGCCCATTTCACAAGAAACTAAACTGCTGTCATGGCCCCGACCGGGGTACAACCTGAGGGACACGATTCTCCCTGCCAGCGGGAGGAGGGCCCAGTGCCTCCCTGTCCCCATCCGGCAGACACCCGGCCAGGTCCCTCCCAGTTCAGGCACACCCTCACCCCTGACCAGCCCTGCCCACCGGGTTAGGATCGGGAAGGGTACCGCCAGAACTAGCTCGCTTGCTCCAGAGGGTCAGCGCGGCCTCGTCCCCAGTCACCCAGTTCTTTTCCACTCCTCCTCTCCGCAGTGAAGCGGGTGAAGGCGGCTGCAGAGCAGGGATTCGCTTCCCCATCCACCCACTTTGCTGTCGGTTCTCCGGCTTTCTGGTCTCCTGAAGAACACCTGGTTAAGGCCAGTGACGCCGTCTGGCCGTTCAGCTTAGCAGTGTAAGTAGTTAATGCCACAAAACTTCTACCTTGGAGTTTTATTGTGAAAAATAAACTTGTTTGTATCTACGCATTGGCTTTGAGTCAGATATTAGATTCAGAGCTCTCTGGGCCACTCTGTCAGTCGGAATCTGAGGACCGTGAGTCTGGGCGAACAGTCCCTGCCATCTAAGCACTGCACTTGCCGTGCTGTGGGCCTCTGGCCCTATGTCCCTGTGCCCAGGGCCACGAGGCTTCAGCTGAGGGCATGAGCCTGAAAACAGCTCCTGAGGAACCAGCAGTTAGTGTAATGGCTATGTCGCTGGACTCCCACGTAGTCGACTGCGGTTCGCGTCCCGGACCCGGTGGCTTAAAACTCACGCCGGGCGCGTGTGCGTGCGTGTCCAAGATCCCGAGAGGAGAATAGAGGAGAAGGGATTGCGGCGTGACCATCCCCCCTGGGGGGTGATTTCTCGCTTTCTATCTCTCTGTCTCTCTCTGTCTGTCTGGCGAGCGCACGCGCCCTATAGTGAAAAATCTCTCAAAAAAAAAAAAAAAAAAAAAAAAAAAAAAAAAAAACAGCTCCTGACTGACCCCTGACCCAACAGAGGCAGATAAACACTGGACAGGACGTACAGCCAGCTCACCCCAGTGCTGGGACGGTGTTTCGGAAACACCCAATAGCATCTGATTTGGCTCCGAGTGCACAGGGGGCACGGACGAATACCTCCTAAATAAAGTGAAACTGAGCGTATTCAGTCAGTTATTTTAAATCGTCCTGAAACGCAAGGGTGTAAAGAAAGCCACAGCCCAGGCAGACTCAGCTCGACATTCACCTCGGCCTTTCAACTTAGCCCAAGAACCTGCACCCTGCAGATGCCACAGCCCGCTGGCTAGCTGATTCCCCCGGGAGGGCCTGGTGCCGACAGCGGCTGGTTCTGAGTGTCTCCTGGGTGCCAAGCTCACATGCTGCGTACTGTCCCATTTACCCATCAGAACCGCTGTCCAAGGCGGGCGCTATCGGTATTCCCATTTTACAGCCGAGGGAAAGGACGCTCAGAGACAGTAGTGCCTCCCCCAGCCAACAGCGCTGTGAGCTCCAGAGAGCATGCTTATTTTTGTCGAAAGGCACATGTGCTGGTGCATGCGCGCACGAGAGAGAAAGAGAGGAGAGAGCGCCTCCCATGGGAAGATCATGCCATAATCCCTTCTTCTGCACCTGCCCCTCCTTTTTGGGATTTTGGACATACACATACATGTGCCTGGCGTGTTTCTCAAGCCACCAGGTCAAAGACTCAAACCATAGGGTAGCCATGCCACCAGGCCACGGAGCCAGCCTGCTCGCACTTTAACTACCGCACCATGACACCCTGCAAAGGAGAAGAAGCTGCATCTCCAGTGTAGTTTTACGTTCAGCGTCACTCGTGCTGGTCTAAGGTGTTCTTCCTGATCTTAGGCTCGAACCTCGAGCAGTGACGACCAGTTCCCAGGCTATGGAAGGCATGTCGCTCTGTGCCTGGCTATGAGCTGGATGCACGCTACTGTCACCCTCCTCTGAGGATGCCAACTCACACATGCAAAACTAGCTACCACGCCGAGAGTGTACGCCCCCACGCACTGCAGACTCTGGAGTCTGCCTCTTCATCCATAGCGGGCACCACGGTCGGAAAAGTCCTGTAACAGCAGAGTGCAGACGGCGGTGCTTCTCAGCATCCTCATAAAATAATCTCGAAAGTGCCTGAATTTACTGAGTGTCCAGAAGAGGGAAATGCACTGAAGTTCGAGGACACTTCTCTGAGGGCTAAAGATACCATCAACTCAGGCTATCTGGCCAGATGCCGCCCAGCTAACCAACGTGGGCCAACATCCCTCACTGGAACACCCTAAAGGCCTTTTAGACCTGGTTAAATAGCGCCTCTTATATCACATGTGGGTTTTTTGCACATCCAAAATAGAAAATACAAGTGAGATGAACTGGACGAGGTGGTCATGGGTCTTCCTGTTTCCTGCTGGACTCTGTGGTCAAGGTTTGGCTTCAATTCACAGTGCGTGTTTCCCCACAGTGCTGTCTGCGTGCCTTTGAGCGTGTGCGTGTTTAATGCACCCCTAACCTCTCAGGCATGGGTGGTGGCCCTGGTAACTGCTCAGGGGCAGAATCTACCAGGCGGGCTGGCTGCCGACTGCATGGGAGCATTCTCTGTTTTCACTTTCTGGCATCTAAACA
This sequence comes from Tupaia tana, assembly GCA_026018925.1. Lineage (NCBI taxonomy): Eukaryota > Metazoa > Chordata > Mammalia > Scandentia > Tupaiidae > Tupaia > Tupaia tana. The sequence goes on from JAKSZU010000014.1 coordinate 1,527,059, forward strand.
AAAGTGGTTGTGCCGCGGCTCGGGGACGCTAGAGGGCAGCCTGCAAGGGAGAAAGAGACGCCACACCTAGGCAGCCTGACCTGCTCCAGACAGCCCAGGACTCGGCCTCCACTCAAACATCGTCCCAGTATTTTTTAAAACTCAAATTATTCCTGAATCGTCAATGAGTGTGCCTTTAAAATAAGACGTCAGTTTCATAAAGGTTCTCTCATCCAGAAACTCCGTTTGTTAAAGTCCCCTGGAAACAGCTGGCATTTCTAATCCTGCTCTGCTTCACTCGAATCATTCAGCTTGTTTTTAAAATATAAAACGGGAATAAAACTTTCCTGTTACAAGTTTTACTTAGAAACTCCCGAAAGAAAAAAATGCAATGTGATGGGTCAGTATGGAATAACCACCACTTTAGGATGTTTTTAATACTGTAAATATTACTGTACTACATCAATATTCTATACAGGTTAGAACAATAAAATGCAATCTGTAATATCTCAATCAATTATGCAATGAGGATTGATTTCTTCCCAAATAAAGCATTAAACACATTTACCCCTTCCACTACATAAGCAGTGTCAAATGTTCCATTTTAGCACAAGACAGGGGGAAAAAAAGGTCTGGCTGTCTGATTAACACTGTCTTATTAAATAAACACAGTCTAGGTGTTGTTTGTGTTTTGTGAATTACATCATCGGCAACAGTTCACTTGCATAAGGCAAGTTAAGAGATGAACATTTATGCCCAATGTGGGGCGAGGGGCGACTGAACACGTGTACCTAATTTCAGAATTTGGAGATGTCCATAGGTAAAGAGCAGGTGCCTTGATTGCTGCCCCGCTAGTTGGTACCGGGGCCAGTCAAGGGCCAGCCCTCCTGGGAGCGCGGGGCCAGGCTGCAGCCAGGCGGTGCTCAGCCTTCCCCTGCGACCTGTTTTCTGAGGCTGAGCCTCCTCAAGCTGGAGAAGGCAGCCGCAGCTGCCTGACCCATTAGGATGGTTTAAGCAGCCACAGATTTCCATCTTTAGCATTCTTTTTGCAGACCAGGAAGCCCAGGCCCAAGGGGTTGGTGTCCCACCTACTCGATGTCACTGGAGTGTCGCTCCTGGTGGCTGTTAACTACTTCCATGAACCTGAGTTCCTGTCTCAGCCAGGGCCTGCACTAGCCACTGAGCTGCCAAACTGCGGCAGCTGGAACCCTTTACTCCTCCTGCTCCTCCACACACACCCAGCTGGTCCCCAGCCCAGCCAGCACGCCGGGATCCGCCCCCTCACCTGGGCCAGTGCTCCAGCCCCCACAGAACCCCTTGCTGCACTGAGGCCACCGCCTCCACGCCCCCTGCCCTGGCTCCTTAACTTCACTGCTCTGCCTCGCTCTACCTCCCATCTGCAGAGACCTCATCTGTTCTTTACACTCAGCCCCAATGCTTCCTCCCCCAGGAAGCCTGCCAGGCCACCAAGCAGGACAGAGCCACTCCTTGGCCTTCTTAGCAACCTTACACTCAGCTTTTGGGACAGGGACGAGTCAGACCTCACCCTACAGTGATTTTCCACCTTCTCCGCTGGAAGATGGACCCATGGTCCGGCCCCCAGCAGGCTTGGGATTAGCCAGGAAATTCTGAATTGGCTCATCCTCGTCCCTCCGCGGTGTCTCGAACTTCTCCTCGCCCAGAGTCGGAGCTGAAAATGTATCTACTGGATTAAACCAAACTGGCTCCCTGGACCTGGCAGCCCAAGCCAGATAAAATGACTGTGGCCAGAAGGAAGGTCCCCATGTTGGGCTGCTCAGTCTACCTCGCCCCGTGCTAAAACATGGTCCTGTCCAAGAGCCCATGCTGTGAGCCTGGTCACATTCCTGCCACGGCTCGTTGTCCTCCGTCCCTTCAGCTCCACTCAGCGCCGGGGTCAGAGTTACCACCCGTATCTTACCACTTACTTCTGTGCTATCGTGAAACAGGACTCGAACCCACAATAAAAACAGCTTTCATTTGCAATTGCTTTCTTTAGGGTGACTCCAGCTCAAGACTCTGAGAGCCTCCATACACAGCGCTCCCTCCCAGAAACGGTGCCCACTGAGGGGCAGGAGTGCAGGATCGCATGGAAGCCTCGGGCATCCTCAGAAAGCCACTCTACCGGGACCAGCAGTTAACGTAATGGCTATGTCGCTGGACTCCCATGTAGTCGACCGCAGTTCGATTCCCGGACCCGGTGGCTTAAACTCACGCCAGGCGCGTGTGCATGCATGCCCAAGATCCCAGGAGGAGAGTGGAGAAGGGATTGCAGCATGGCCATCCCCCTTGGGGGGGGGGGGGGTGAGTTCTCGCTTTCTGTCTCTCTGTCTCTCTCTGTCTGGCGAGCGCACGCGCCCTGTAGCAAAAAAAACTCTCAAAAAAAGAAAAAAAAAAGAAAGCCACTCTACCCAGAGAGCATGTGAGAACAGCTGCAGCTGAGGGATCGGAATCCTTTTAAGCAAACTGTCTAAAGCACTGTGTAAACAGCACAGGGTCATGGACGAGCACAAGAATGTCAGGTTCGGAAGGTCAGGGACCTTGTCCCAGGCCCTCCTCCCGCAGCCCAGCCCGAGGATGGTCCTCAGTTAGCTCATCTCTAGACTGGGCATAATGGTGCTGGCACCGCCTAGCCCAGAGGGCCCTGCTGGGATGAAGGGAGGCCGTGTTTACAGATGCACTTTGCAAAGATCCGCACTCTATAAATGTCTTTGCCACCAACAGTGACACCATCAGGTGCTGTCAGTGCTGAAGCCAGCAGCGCTAAAGGCGTCTGGGGAGGACGGTCTCCCTCCTGGACGGAGTGGGCCCTGTCTGAACACCTCCGCACGGAGCCAGTCTACCCTCTCCCCGCGCGAGATGCCACCGGAGGTGTGGCGGGCATTAAGCACGGGCACGGAGCAGCAGTGAGCCATTCTGACACAATGAGACTGCTTTTCACAGAACAAGCCCCCAGCTACGGCGAGGACGGCTATGGCGAGGGGCGACAACGTGTAAGGAAATCCATCTTCCCAGGCTCACATTTAGAACCCTCGGAGCTCTGCTTGGAGTCATTTGCATCTCAATAACAACGTGATAATGTCAAGTCAGTCACACATTTCAAAGCCGGCTCTTGCACACCTGGCATGTTGGGCCTGCCGGATGTGGCTGTTTTCTAACAGCAAAAGCAATTACACGTTTTTATTCTTGGAAACAGATGTGTTTGGGCAATACGAACAGGTCTTGTGTTCTGGACACGACAAAATACGAAAGAGAAAGCTCCACCCTGCAAGCAGTCCCTGGGGAATTAATTAATCAGCACATTCAACATACTGAACTTCCTCCCATCACAAATGGGAGGAAACACCTTGTAGATAAAAGCTGACTTTTCCGTACAAAACTTTCCTGTACTCTGAACATCCTTTTAAAAAAAAGGATCCAAAAGATATGTTACCTTTTCTCCTGGCGAGATATGAAACGCCCTGCTCTTTCTACTTGTGACACCTCCTCACTGGGCAACCTTAGGATCTGCCTCAGGGTACACCTTGTTTGTATTAGAAATAAAACCCAGGCAGCCCCAGGCACAGGGACTGGGTGCTATGCACAGGGCTGACTGTGGTTTGAGCCCTGCCCGTGGCTCGAGAAACACACGTGACTCCTGGGCGTGTGTGCTCCAAATCTGGGATGGAGAAGTGGGGGAAAGGGCTGTGGCGTGACCATTCCCCACTGGGTGAGGTGGGTGGGTGGGTGCCTCCTCCTCCCTCTCGCTCTCTCCAGCAATTAAAAGGAAAACAAGAACACCACGCTGCACGCAGTAGGACAACTGCTCTGAAGTTATTTTAGGCACTCACTACTGTAGAATACAGCACAGTAATTATTACAAATCACTCTAACTTTGTCATTTCTCATTAACGTGCCTACAGATCGGTAAGTCTAATTGTAAAGCTATATAATTTATAATTCATAAGCACAAATTATGCTAAACTAGATGGGTTATGTGCTATTAGGGTTTTGTATAAGGTACGAAACGATTGTTCACACAGAAATTTAATTCACAAGTTGGCATTAATATATTATATCTCATTTTTATCGAACCCTCTAGTTAAAAGTTGAATGTAAATAGCACATTTTAACATTGTACCACGGTTTCTCGCTGGCGGTTATAAAACTCACGACACGGGAACCAAAACCAAGGCCCAGTTCTCTCCCTAGCTGCTGTGCTTGGCCCCAGTAAAGGGTGCTCCAGGCACAGGAGATCCGGCCTGGCCACCACCTCCAACCCTCCTGCTGTCCCTGCGGGAGTGCAGGTGCCTCGCCGTCCAGCTCAGCTCTGGGGGGCCCCGACCACAGCTGAGAGTCTGTCGTATCCCCAGTGTGAACGGGGTAAACGCCTGTACAATTAAACACAGTGATCCAGAGAGCCAGCTGCTCCACATCCCTCATACGTGTCGCTTGTCCTCCGAGTGGTCTTCCATCCCTTCCACGACCTTTCTGAAGGGGTGCAGAGCCACGTTTCACAAGAATGCAGCGAGTGGTGTGCAAGGCAAATCACAGGAGCGTGCCCTGGCCCTGCGGTCAGCAACCCCCCACTTGCACACAGGCTCTGAGGCATCGACGCCTTGGGGCGCAAAAGGCAATCTGCAACCCGAAATCATTAATTAAGGTCAATTAACGTCCACATTGCATCTCACTGACAGCCACACAAAAAGAACTGCTCGCTCCCTGAGGGCTGGGGTGTGTGTAACGGGGGCCCAGAGTAACCATGAGCTCATCACTGGAGAGTGAGCAGAGTCTGCCAGAATTACGCTTTCTTCCTACCCCGCCAAATAATCAGGGGCCCCAAGACTGAATTCACACGCGGTTTCTTGGCTTTGCAGAGACATTTGAGGGGGAGGGGGAGGGGAGGAGGGCTGGGGACGGCGCTGTCTCTGGGTAAGCCAGACCACATGATCAAAAACCGCTGTGACACTTGAAAGTGTTTCTCCACGAGGAATCTCGGTGCCCAGAAGCCTGGGAAGCCAGGAGCGATTAAGGGCATGCTATCCTTTTAATTTACTCCACATTACTGGCCTCCTGAATCAATCGTTTCGTGTGGTTGGGTGAGGGGGGGTCGACCTAACAGGCACGTGCACTAAAAACGCTTGTTGATCTTTAGGGGAAATTTGGCAGGCTGGAGCTGGGGAAATTTAAAGCGGCTGCTTTGAAGCTCAGGCTGAAATAAGAAGTAGTCATTTTTTACTTTAAACAAAAGTGACCAATTTTCTAGATTAGCCCCATTTGTCAGGACCTCCCAAGCTTTCTTTTCCCGAATCTGCCCAGATGACCGCGCCACGCCGCGCGTGCCCTGAGCTCCCAGCTGCGCTTCACGTGTGTGATCACTTTATTTTACGTTCGAATGTCCAAGAGTCAGATGGCTTGGCCTAGACTGGCAGGTTCCTGAGGGTCCACTTGAGGAGTGGGAGCGAACATTAAGGAGAGCAGCGGTGTCCGCCACACCAGGCCACGGACCGAGCTGCCGAAGGCCAGGTGTGCCCTGCAGCACACCCATGCACACCCATCACCGGGGTGTGGGCACCCCCTCCCCGGCACTCTCCTGTCCCCAGCTCTCTCCTTCATGGAGTCCACATACACACACACACGGAGAGCCTGTCTTATCAACCGTGAAATCACAAACCTAAACACTAAATAATGCAAAAATCAAACGTATTCAAAAATGGAAACCGTCCCTGTCCTTGGGAGCTGAGAGAGCAGGAGAACCGAGTTCAGAGCGTGTCCTCCTTTTGTTGCAAAATACGGTCAGACGGTCTTCAGCTCCTCAGTAAGCGCGTCACACCTAAAATCCCAGGATTCAGCCCGAGGCGTTCCTGTTTACACTGTACGAACAGCACACAGCATCTGTGATGTCACTTTATTGATTTAGCAATCTGCAGGGCCGACCCCAGACCATGGAGCTGGGGCTCGAGAGGGGTCCAGCCGCCCTCTCCACTCCCTTCCCAAGCAGCCTTAATGAAGGGCGCCCACCCTCGGCTTTCCTGCCGGAGAGGAAAGTGACAGCCTCCGGACTGCAATGTTTTCCCCAGCAAGACTGAGCAAGCGGCGGGTCCTGGAGTCCACACCAGCTGGACGTGCACATAACAAGGTCCGCGGAGACGCTCAGACGTTGCCTCTCTAGGCCGACCCCGAACTGCACGAGACGCTGTCCTCAGCGCTCTCGGAGCTCGCCAGCAGCCCTGCAAGGCTGTGAGCCCCAGTGCATCTCAGCCCTCTCCCTAGGCACCCCAACACTGTCTGAGGCGCTGAAACTATGGCAACCGAATAAGAAAGCAGCCTCCATGATTAATAGATGAAGATCCCCGTGACAGTGTCGAGCTGGGGCCATCCTTCATGACGGGAGGAGAAGGAGCACCAACTCCATCTCCAAAACCATTAACAAGGCTTCTGACGAGGCAGCGCGACTGCCACGCGGCCACGCAGCCCGTGCGGGAGCCGTGGACACTGGTGTCTGCTTCCTGGCTGCGGGGCTCAGGGAGGCTCTTGCTAACCCGGACGCCCCCATTCATAGAGGGCGAGAGGCTTAATGAACAGTCTCCCACCTGGGCATTTGAGGCCTGAGAGCAAACCATTCAAAAACCAAAATAAGTGAATGAAGGCACGTGGCTCTCTGGTGCAGCGGGGAGGAGGCACGTTTGGGGGACGCTCCGTGGAATGCCATTTTTCAGAAAGCTTCCGTTTTCAGGAAGGGAAGGCTTCCATTCACCCGCCCAGTCAGTTCTGTCGGGGTCCTCACGGGGGGCCGCAGGGCCTGGGGAGGGCTGGGGAGAGCTGTAATCGCTGCAGTGTTAAGGAGGAGACTGAAGGCCCTCCTCGAGAGCAAGGCTGGGAGTAGGAAAAGGAGAAGAGCGGGGCCCTCGCAGGACGCCCGCCTGGAAGCTCTCGTGGCGCGCTGCAGCGTAGTCAACCGTCTTCACTTCCCGGACCCTAAAGTGCTTCTCCGATGGCGCGAATGGTGTGTCCTCACCGTGTCTACGCAGGCCCTGCCCTGCTCTGTGTGAGCTGTGAAGCGTCACCGCCAGAGACACGAGAAGGCAGCGGGCAGGAGGGAGCGAAGGCGCCCACCGTAGAAAGCCTTCTGCCTAACTTTTTATCTTGGACCAGCCTTTCCATAGGGCAGGTGCGCTTGCCAGAAAGACACAGAGAGACAGAGAGACAGAGAGCGAGAAGTCACCCCCCAGGGGGCATAGCCATGCCGCCGTCCCTTCTCCTCCATTCTCCTCTCAGGATCTTGAGCACGCATGCACACGCACCTGGCGTGAGCTTAAGCCACCGGGTCCGGAACTCGAACCGCAGTGGACTACGTGGGAGTCCAGTGATAAAGCTAACTGCTGGTCCCGAAACTTTCTACAGGTAGCCATCATGGATCAGTTGGAAGCCACTAGAAACACACTGTTACATTAAAGGAGAGCTTCAGGTCACACGCTGCGTGTGGAAACTATTACTGATAATACATTTTATTCGCATGCTCATCAGAGAGCGAAACAGAGGAAGGGGACGAAAACCTTCCCTGCAGGGGGTGGCCGCGCTGCAAACCTTTTCCCCCGGGGTATTTTGGACATAGGTACATGCTCATCTTTTTTCAACACACCAGGTCCAGGACTAGAACTCTGCACTTGGCCACGTGGCTTCCAGTCACGCTGACGACCACGCCACTGGCTGGCCCACTAACAGCACGTCCTCACACTGCAGCTCAGAGATCTGCCTTTCAGGCTTTGGGGCAGGTTCATTGCTGATTTCATTCTCCTCACATCTCTGCACTTACAGAATTTGAGAAAACGTCTCCCCCTAGATGAAAATAACTGTAATTCCACACCACAGAGGAGCCCTTGGGGAACTGTGCTGATGACATGAATTGACTTTCCTCGCTGTGCTGTCGAGGAGTCAGACCTTCCCCACTGATGAAGCCCGCTCGGCGGCCATGGGACCCCGACGTCAGGGTTACTGGCAGTGACCCCGTCTGCAGAGCGGGAGCTGGCCCTGCCGGGGTGGGCCAGGTACTCCCGACCTCGGCCTTGCTTTTGCCTGGAAATTCGGGCTCCCCCGATTTTGATTTCGGGTTTGGCCGTAGCGCGTGGCCACGTGAAGACACTCTCAGCCACAACCCCTGGAAGTGAGGTCTTTGGTGTGTGTGTGTGTGTGTGTGTGTTTTGATGTTTGCCATAGGACACATGCGCTTGCCAGAGAGAGCCACAGCGAGAAAGTGAGAAATGACCCAGGGTCAGAGAGAATGGCCATGCCACCATCCCTCCTCCATTCACTCCTTTGGGTCTGGGGCACACATGCACATATGCCCCGTGTGATTTTCAGGCCGCCGGGTCCAGGACTTGAACGGTAGAGTCCACCGTGTGGGATCTAGCGCCTTAAACACCATGCCACCAGTTGGCCCAAAAATCTTCGGTACTTTTAACTCATTCTCAAATGGTCATCATAGGCTGCTCTCTGATTCTAAATGTGGGTGCAGAGTGTAAAATTTACTTTTAAAATGTCAGTAAGTGCCAGCTCTCATTAAAAAAACGCAAGTACTCTTTGGCTCTTACGTGAAGCAAGGCCCTGGCTTGGTAGCCGTTTGATCTGTACAGCGGGTCCTTTCCTTCCGTGTCGACGTGTGATATTTCAGCGTCCAAAGGCAGGAAAAAGATCCGTGCCCCCTTCCCTTGCCCGTCCTCGGTCACGCCTCTCGGATGGAAACCCGCAGCGCTGTGGCTGGCTTCCCTGCGACCCTGCGTTTCTAGTGCAAAGGTGTCCTTCGCCACCTCCCTCCGTGTCAGATCTGCATTTCCCTCTGCGCTCTTCCTCGACCAAAGCACAGGTGCCTTTCCAAGCCACGCGCCGCTCCTTCTCCATGCTGACGGCCACCACAGAGAGCCAGCAACTCGTACTGACCGAGGCTCCTGTGCGCTGGGCGTGGCGCTGTGCAGACTTGGCACGCGCGTGCACCTCGGCGACATGGCCCTGGCACAGCACTGCGTTCCGCAAACGAAAACTGAGGCAGAGAAGTTAAGGAACTGGCTCAAAGCGACGGCGCGTAAGTGGCCAAAAAAACCAGAGGATACAAACACGAGTGTATTGTATCTGCAGAAAGCATGACCTTGCCATGGCCGCTGGAGCTGTCCCCACTCGCCCTGAGTACCTCTCCACGTGTCTGAGCGTCACCCACGAAACCCAGCCACTTTTCCCTCACGCAGAGCAAAGAGCAAAGCTCACCTCTCACCACTCGGTCGTGCTCACATGTCCGTCCTACCTGAACGGTTACACAGGCAAGAACCACTTCAGGACTCGGCTGGGCGCAAACAAGTCTCTCACCAGTCCTAGAACGCCAGGCGGCCTGCCCTCCACGCCCTTGTCTGACCGCGTGGTTAAGTGAGAGCCGTGTGTGGAGCCATGCTGGGCGCTCGGAGGACGGCCGCTCTCCAGGCTCCGCAGGGTCGTGCACGCCCAGTGGGTGTGAAGGCAGTCGTGCGCATCACCCTGTGGTTTGCACTAGGCCTGCACCAACAGAGGTCACCCTTCTCCTGATTCAGGAGCCCGTGACGCAGTCCTCACTGCCTACTCCCAGGTTCAGTGGGACCAGGACGGGGGTCCAGTCAAACCTTCCAAGTTTCCAGAACTCACGTTTTAATTTACCAACTACGTTCACATTTGTGATTTTCTCCCAGAAATCCTACAAGGTAGGGAGAATAGATTTCATCACCATTTTTACTTAAAATAGTGTGGCCTCAGAGAATTTGCGGGGCTTGTCCAGGGTGGTTAGATCTGGGGCCCAAGTCTGCTGTCCCCACGTGAAGCGACAGGTCAGGCCTGACAAGGCGGACCCGTGGGTGGACAGGTGCATTATATCCTCTGACAGAAAGCTGGGTTTTAAAGATAACATGCAGAGAAAGCTGAAAGGCTCCGGCCAGTGGCTAGGATGCAGAACAAGTGAGGCCGGGTCAGAGCTCAGCCCACAGAGGCTGGCTGTCCTCGTCCGGTCTGGGCAGGTCGATCCGGCCTGAGTCGCATGCCCTCTGCTACAGGCAGGTGTCGCACACATGTGCTCGGCCGCAGGAGGGGCGGGCAGAGTGTGGGAAAGTGTGAGCACCAAGCCTCACCGGGACTAGGAAGCAGCACGCAGGGAGTGTCCCACTGATGGTGTGTTGGGCACACTCCCACGGAGGTGAACAGTACATGCACACACACACACTCGGGCACGCCCCCACGGAGGTGAACAGTACACGCTCACACGCACTCAGCACGCCCCCACGGAGGTGACCAGTACACGCTCACACACACTCGGCACGCCCCCACGGAGGTGACCAGTACACGCTCACACACACTCGGCACGCCCCCACGGAGGTGACCAGTACACGCTCACACACACTCGGCACGCCCCCACGGAGGTGACCAGTACACACTCACACGCACTCTGGCACGCCCCCAAGGAGGTGAACAGTACGCGCTCACGCACACACTCTGGCACGCCCCCAAGGAGGTGAACAGTACGCGCTCACGCACGCACTCGGGCACGCCCCCACGGAGGTGACCAGTACGCGCTCACGCACGCACTCGGGCACGCCCCCACGGAGGTGACCAGTACGCGCTCACGCACGCACTCGGGCACGCCCCCACGGAGGTGACCAGTACGCGCTCACGCACGCACTCGGGCACGCCCCCACGGAGGTGACCAGTACGCGCTCACGCACGCACTCGGGCACGCCCCCACGGAGGTGACCAGTACGCGCTCACACACGCACTCGGGCACGCCCCCACGGAGGTGACCAGTACGCGCTCACAAACGCACTCGGGCACGCCCCCACGGAGGTGACCAGTACACGCTCACATGCACTCGGGCACGCCCCCACGGAGGTGACCAGTACACGCTCACACGCACTCGGGCACGCCCCCACGGAGGTGAACAGTACGCGCTCACACACACACTCGGGCACGCCCCCACAGAGGTGACCAGTACACGCTCACACGCACTCGGGCACGCCCCCACGGAGGTGAACAGTACGCGCTCACGCACGCACTTGGGCATGCCCCCACGGAGGTGACCAGTACACGCTCACACGCACTCGGGCACGCCCCCACGGAGGTGAACAGTACACGCTCACATATACTCATGCACGCGAAGGAGCATCTCATTTGATGAAAATACAACACAGAAAAGCAAGGTCAGAGGGTTAAAAGCGAGTTGTTTACAAAAGATCCACTCCCTCGGCCAACACCACTGGCGGCGTGGCCCTGTGGGCTGCTGTGGGAGGAGCTGCAGACACAGCAGGCAGCAGGTGTGCAGCTGCCCCCTATCGCAGGACGTTCCAGCAGAAGGCACACAGGAAACAGGGCGACACGCGTGTGCTGGGCTGCCAAGGAAGAAGGCGAGGCCTGGCAGGGGACAGCGGTGCCAGGAGAGCAGGTGATCAGAAAGGCCTCCCTGACAAGGCGGAGACCTGCGGGACGTGAGAAACGAAATCTCGCCGCTCCAGGGAAAGAACGCCCCAAGTCAGGAGACCCGTGTGTTGAGGCCTGAGGAGAGAAGCTTCTGGGTGCTCAGCCGCAGGAGGAGCGGAGGTCAGGGCGGCGGGGTCTGAGTGCAGATCGAGGTCGGGGCGGCGGGGTCTGAGTGCAGATCGAGGTCGGGGCGGCGGGGTCTGAGTGCAGATCGAGGTCGGGGCGGCGGGGTCTGAGTGCAGATCTAGGTCGGGGCGGCGGGGTCTGAGTGCAGATCGAGGTCGGGGCGGCGGGGTCTGAGTGCAGATCGAGGTCGGGGCGGCGGGGTCTGAGTGCAGATCGAGGTCGGGGCGGCGGGGTCTGAGTGCAGATCCAGGTCAAGGGCGGCGGGGTCTGAGTTTTATATGACAGCCTCCATCAGTGTAATAGAACCATTTTAATAAAAACGTTTTGCTGGAGCGCGTCTGCTTCACAAGATACCCTTGTGTGTTTCTGTCCTGTGTCAGTCGGGGGCTGATAAGTCCTCCCCCCTCCCCTCGGTGTGCGTAGGACACAGAACTGGCAGTTTCAAAGGGCTGCCATACCGCACCGCGCCTCCAGAGGCCGCTGCGGCTGCCAGCAGAGCGGAGCTTCGTTGCCCTGCAGCACAGTTTACGCAGAGGAGCAGAAATGTCTCAGAGATGACCTGGCTCTAGGGCACAGGCAGGAGTCCGCACTGATATGGTGGGAGGGGTGGGCACGCTGTGAGCTGCCAGCCTCGGCTCACACAAGCGCACGAGCGCCCCTGCCCTCACGCAGGGCTTCCCAGGGAGCAGGTTAGGGACACCCACTCTGGAGGGAGGACAGAAAGTTGTCCAAACCCAAAGGAGGGTGCGGTGTGGGGCTGGGCGCAGTGTAGGCAGGCATCTGATAAATGCTTTTGCGATTACTTTGGTGTGCTCTGCGCGTCCTTCTCGCAAACCAGTAAGATGGAAGACTACCAGTTCTCCGCGACTGGGCTCCCGGGACATTTCTGCCTCGCGCCACTCGCGGCTCTGGGAGGACCCACCCAGCTACTGCGCCCACACAGTGAGCTCTCTGACTCGTCCCTGTTCAAAACGGGATTTTTTTCCTTCCATCTTATATGGGAATGCAAGTACTTTCAAAACGTGAGTAACTAGACCAGCTGGTGGCCTGGCGGTTAGGTGGCTGGACACCACACGGCTGACTGCACGGTTCCAATCCAGGACCCGGCAGCTTGAAACACTCTAGGCACGTGTGCACACATGCCCAAAATCCCAAGAAGACTGGAGAAGGGATAGCTATGGGACAGCCCCCATAGGGGTGTGCTTTCTCACTCTCCCCCAACAAATGCATGTGCCCTACAGCAAAACTAAAGAACAAGCAAAATCCCCAAAATTAAAAAGGAAGCAAATAAAATGAGTACTTCTTTTGAATGTAATACAAGTTCTTAATTCAGATGTCTAATTTTTATTCAATGAAGGTAACAGTCTTCTTTCTTGCTATCCTTCTGATTCAACACACTCAATTTCACTAGTGCAATGTTACCTGCCTTCTCAAAATGTAAATGTTACTTTTTGACTGATGGGAAAAGTGATTTCTAGGGTATGTGTGTGTGTGTAAATAAAGAGGTGCACTTACTCCCACTTTGTAATAACTTAGTGGACGGCATAGTTGTTGTTTTTTATGTTAGGAAAATAAACAAGTCCATTTTATGTAGAGAAATGTGAATCATCTATGACTTTTTCAATTCATGTATTTACTTGAGGGCTCTACACTGGGTCTTGAGAGTTTCTAGTCCGGGACCAGCAGATGGCGCAATGGTTACATTGCTGGACTCCCATGTAGTCAACCCTCATTTGAGTCCCAGACCCAGTGGCTTGAAATTCACACTGGGTGCGTGTACATACATGTGTGCCCCAAGATCCCAAGAGGAGAAGGGACTGCTGTGTGGTCATCCTCCCTGGGGGGTGACTTCGCACTTTCTGTCTCTAAGTCTCTCTGTCTCACCAGCAAGCACACACACCCTATAGCAAAAATCTCTCTTTTTTAAAAAAAGTTTCTAATCTATGTAAACTTAGGTGTTTTATCCAACAGTATATACTGTAGAAGGCTCCTAAGATGATCTGGGTGTCTACTTAACGTCTGCATATGAGGATTATTGCATTCTTGAAAATAAGATGACATTCCTCAAGTGTGGCAGCTGCAAAACACACCCCTGGGGAGAGCTGTCACCCACAGACACTGTAAGTAAGAAAGAGTCCTTCTCTACACCAAGCTGAAAAAGCCGCATGCCACAAGAGTTGTAAATCTGATATCTGCTCTTTTCTGCATTATTTAGATTGATTTACACAGCACCTCATTCAAGAAGGTCCCAAAACCAAACCAGTAACCAGGAGTGGGGGTTAATCTAGATTCAAATAAAAGTTACCCCTTGTTTATAACAAGCACAGGTAAGCAGAATTCAAAGAGCTAGTGCAATTACTTTTTAACAGATAGTTTAGGTTAGTAGGTGGAGACAAGGTTCTGCCACTGTATTTAAGGTTAGGTTAATAATTAGCTTTGGTGCCTGGAGTGTTTAATCAAAGCTTACTGAAAATCATAAAAACTGCTCCACACCGACTAAACAGGGTATTTTTTTAAAAGATACAAAACACTTGCAGTCTTGACCTCCAATACCACTGGGTATGATTTTTTTCAAATGTAGGGTATGTTCGTTCAAAATTGAACGGTGTCTTTATATGGGGCGGCGGAAGGGGGGTCTAAATGAAGGAACGATGTCTCCGGAACCACGCGTCTTCCTCTGCCACTACAGAAGCAGAGCTTGGACTAGCTGCCCTGGCTACCAGGGGAAGGAAACCCGGGGACGATCAGGGTTATAGAAAGGCCAGGCAGAGGCTCTCGAACCGGGAAAGACCGAAAAACCGGCGCTGGGGGGCATTAAATAGCTGTTCTAAGACCTGCTGGCAGAACGTTGCAACTGAGTTAAAGAGCGTTTCAGATACGAGCAAAGTTGTGCGTGCAAGTGTGAGAGACTGTGTGTGCGCGCGCACCTGTGTTTTAAACCCGTCACAGATCACGTTCAGCGAAGCTCGATTTCCACCGGGCGTAACGAGGAGCGATCCACAGCGGCCGAGCCGCTCCTCGCATTCCCGAGGCCCACGCGGGGCGCGGGCGAGCTGCCTCCTGACCGGCTCAGGCCGGAGGCGGCCGCCCCAGCTGAGACAGCGCCTCCAGCCTGGAGACCGCCCCGCGGCGCGCACACCTGGCTTCGCCGCGCTCCTCCCCGACCTCGGCCGAGAGGAAACGGCCAGCGGGGAGCTGGAGGCTGAGGGCGGGGTGGAGGGCGCGCTCGGACCCGGTTCCTGGCAAGCCGAAGGGCCACGGCCTGTGTCCGCACGCACCCTCGCGCCAGCCTGTCCAGGGTGGCCGCCAGCATCCTGCACCCCGCAGACGCCGAGCATCCTGCCCCCACTGCTGGCGGGGCTGGCCCCGCGAGGCGGCGGGCGGCGGCGGGAGGCGCCACTCTCGGCCGGGCGGCCACCCGCCCCCAGCCCCACTGCGGCTGTCCGCGGATTCCCGGGGTCCGGTTTCCCGCAGACCGCACACGCCGAGCCCCAGTCCTGTTGCGCCCGCCGCCCCTGGCCTCCAGAGAAACTTTCCAGAAGCTCCGGGCCCAGGACCCCCACGCCGTCCAGGGGAGGAGGCTGGGTGGAGGGGCGGCGAGGCAGGGGGGAAGCCAGCCGCGTCCTGCTTCCTTTCCGGACACTCGCAAGTCCAGGACCGCTCCCTGGCTCCCCTTGCCCGCTCGGTCACGTGAAGAGAACGGGGACCCCAGGACCCGGCCCGCTCGGTCCCCACAGTGGGGAGCTGGGGCACTTCCCATCCCGGCCAGGCGGGCAGGCCGGGGGCGCTACCCGGTCTGCCCCGGGCCGCGCTCCGGGGCGTAGCGAGGAGTTAGTTGGGACAGCCATAACCTGCAGCTGGGCAGAGGCCTCGTCGGGGTAGGAAGCCAGGCCGCTTCTTCCCAGGTCTCCCTACCCTCCGTCCTCCCGGGACACCTCTTTTCCAGAGACCGGGGCGCGGATCGCGGCGGAGGGTGCGGTGCGCGCCAGCCAGGGTGTGCAGGGTGCCCGAGGGGGGACAGTCGCGACGACCCGGTCCTCGCCGTTCCGGGGAAACTGCGGGGCCGTGACCCGGGGCGGGGCGCGGCGCCACCCGAGGGGCTGCCCCTGGGCACTTACTGGAGAGACAAAGCCCGGAACCTTCGGTGCCTTGGGCCGCTCGAGCCAGGATCGCGCCGAGAGACAGGGCGCGCGGGTGCCCAGGGCTCCTGCAAGTTTCCCGCAGCCCGCGGACCCCAGCCCGGACCCGGTGCGCACAACAAAAGACCGTCTCGGCTTCCCCCAGTCTCGGCGAACCCATTCTCCCAGCCCAGAGCCCAGACCTGGCGCTGGGCGAAAACAACGGCGGTCCACCCAACCCCCTCCTGCCTTCGAGGGCGGAACGCCTTCCCTCGCCTTCGCCACCCGGCCCGGCGCTTGCGAGAATCCCAGCCTCACGGCCGCCGTGCTAACCCGGCGGGGAGCGAGCGCCAGCCCGGGTCCCGCGCGCACAGCCGGCCCGCAGCCACCCGCCGTCGCGGTCCTGGGCGGCGCCGGGCGTGTGCGCCGCGCGGGTGGCGAAGCTCGCGACGCGGAGCCGGCGGGTCTCTGGGGCGCAGGGAGAGGAGCGGCGGGGCTCAGGGCCGTTCCCTGGGGACCCGCAACGCTCTGGAGACAGAGGCACCAGGCAAAATAAAACGCAGGCACCACAAAGCCGACAGCGCGCGCCGGCGCAGCCGGGACCCTCGGCTGGAGCCCCGCGCCTGGGAGGTGGGGCGCGCCGCGGCGCCCGGGCCGTACCTTTTCGGTGCATCGACGGGCAGGCGGCCGGGTCTCGGAGCGGACGGGGACGGCGTGCACCCCATTTAGGAATCCATTATCCAGAGCCTGTCTCCGGGCCGCGAGCTGCGCTCTCCTTCGCAAGCCTTTGTCATTCCGACATGTGTGCTCGTCTCCTCGGGGGCAGCAGTCGCGGTCACTACTTTCTGAGATGCAAGCGCGCCGTGTTCATATCCAGCGACAGGCGGAGAAGAGGGGAAACCAGCCAAAAAAGAAAAAAAAAGAGAAAAAAGAAAAGAAGGAAAACCCAGCAAGGAAGAGGGCAAATGTCCGGTAAACTCTTCTCCAAATCCAAAT
The DNA here is from genome assembly GCA_026018925.1 of Tupaia tana. Taxonomy (NCBI): domain Eukaryota; kingdom Metazoa; phylum Chordata; class Mammalia; order Scandentia; family Tupaiidae; genus Tupaia; species Tupaia tana. Next base: position 1,543,756 of record JAKSZU010000014.1, read on the forward strand.
TCCACTTGGATTCCACTCCGGCGAGTCCCCTCGGTGGCGTCTGCGCCGATTAACAAGTCATTTCAGGGCGGGGGGCGGCGTGGGGGCTGGGCCGGGTGCTCCGCTCGCCCCTCTGCGGCCCGGAGCGCGGCGCCGCGGGCGTGGCGGGGCTGGCGGCTCCGCACGCTGCTAAGCGGGCATCGCGGGCGTCGGCACCGCGGAGGAGCGCCGCTGCTGGTCCCGAGCGCCTGGGCAGCGGAGTGCGCGGGGAGCGGAGTTGGCTGCAGCCTCACCCCGTGCCGCTCACTACTCCTCTGTCACCGGAGAGGCCGTCGCTCCCGGGCGGAGCCAAGTCCCGGACTGGATTGCGCAGAGCGGACTCTGCTCCTGCAACCCCGCCTACTTTGGCTGGCGTCTCCTCCGACCCAAAGGAGAGTGGTGTGTGTGTGTGTGTGTGTGTGTGTGTGTGTGTGTGTGTGTTCGCGCGCGCGCGCTGCTGACCGAGGCCGAGAGGAGGAGAACCTACGCCGAGCGGCTGCAGGTGGAGCCTTGGGCCGACTGGCCAGCGCAGCTCCCTGCCAGGACCGCTCCCCGGCCTGCGGCGCTCGGCGAGGCCACTGAGCCAGGAGCGCGGCCTCAACTCCCCCACGCCGTTGTGCTCCAGCCAGGAGGGGAAAATCCCGGACGGCATTGCTGAGCCCTGCCAAATCAGAAGAATAAATAAAAATAGACGTAGTGCAGGAGCGAGTTACAAGAAAGGATCTGTTCATCGATTTTCTTAAATGGAAAAGTTTTAAAGGATGAGGGTAAGTGAGTGACGAGCCTTTCTGATTCTGATTACTTATCAAGAGGTAGAGCCCAGGATGGTGGACGCTCCGTGTACCCAGAATTGGATAGAGGCCGGTGCGGTTAAAAATACGTGGGGAGGATAACAGAGCTACCAGTTACGCGCGCACGCACGTTAATAAAGCGTGTTAAGTAAGCAGATCAACGACAGCAGAACGGTGCCCTTAACGACGATGCTCTGTTGGAGAACTTCTTAAAATCCACAGCGTGTAGGTTGTTCTTAGAAATAAGTAAACTTCAGAAAGACACAAACCATTTCAACGAGAAACCACCAGCGTCACGGAAGAAAACCGCAACTGCCATACTTCCGAGGCGCTATTGTTAGGATCGCGGGAGAATGGCAGGCACGGCCTTCCTCCAGCGCCGGGTTCCCAGCGGCCACGAAGTCTCGCAGAGGCGACTGGTGCCAACGCGCAGGGCCGCGCCGCGCCCGCCCCCGCGCGCCCCGGCCGCTCCCGCTGCGCCCCGCAGGCAACTGCGCGGCGCGGGGCTGCTCCCGGAGGGGCTTCGCAGATGGCGCCGAGCGCAGCCGCAGCCCTGAGAGCGAGAAGCGCCGGCGGCCGAGCAGCTCGGAAAAGCCTTGACTAGTCAGGGTCGGCCAAGACAAGCAAGTGGGAGAGAGACGGGGTCTCGGCCTCACTTCGGCCGAATGCTCTCAGGAACTGCATGCTCCCTGATTGGGGCTAGGGCCACTGGTCAGTCCACGTTCCCTTCTCGGCCGTTTCTGCATCCAGACATGCTCCCGAGGACTCGAGAACAGTAAATGCACATGCGACAACACCCATTGTCCCCCACGAACTACCTGGGAAGGTGGGGAGAATGGCAGGCGGGCAGTGCCCCTGCGGTTCTCTGAGCTGCCAGCAGAGGCCGCTCTATGCTCCTTTCCCAGGCACCGGCCGCGGTGGACCCCGGCTGGCGGGCGGGGGGGCGCGGCCCGAGGTGCGCGCGCAGCCCCGCGGCTCGGGGGGCTGGGGGTGGGGGCGGCGGCTTTGGCTGCGCACTCGCTCCCGAGGTTTGGTGGAGGCGCGGGCGGCCGGCAGCCGGGAGGCTGGTCCCGGCATGTCCCCCTAGAATTCCGCGGGGTTCGGAGAGAAGGCGCTGGTGGCTAAACAAGTCGGTTCTCGGCTGCGCTGTGTAGCCCCCAGGTTTGGGCTGGCGCAGGCAGGGCCAGGGCGGGCCGTCCCCAGCTCGCCCGTGCGCCCCCGGCGCGGTCCGGCGGCCGATGGACCGGCCTGCGGGCCCCAGGAGTTCTCCGTCCGCACCTCCACCCCGCCAGGGTCGCGGCGCCCCTTCGCTCTCCGGCCTGATTTACATGCTAATTGTGTCTGGGAAAACTTCTTTAATTGGCAGAATTAGGCAGAGCAAACGAATTGTTTCACAGGCTGAACCAAATTAATTCCGGGTTTAGCTCCTTCCCTTGGAGAAACAAACAATTAAGTTGTCTTGTTTGCTTTATGGATATATTGGAAATGCCCCACATCGAGTTCAGGATATTGTTTAAAAGGAAATTATTTTCAATATTAATACTTGCATGTTTAATTTGTAGTAACGCCGAGCCAAAAAGCGAGAGATTAAGTTTACCTAATTTAACATTAAATAATTCGAGAGGAAAAGAATTTGAATTACTTTTGCATGGGAAGAAACACCCTCCTTGGCCTCTCGGCCTCCAGCCCCTCAGAGAATATTCCTATGATTACTGGATCCTAAGGTCTTACCTACCCAGGGGGGCCCATCGCTAACCAATGACATCCCACTTCCACCTGCCTGGGGAGCGGCTTCCGGAGCTGGAAGAAAAGCCAGCTGTTGCCAGGCTTCTGGAACCCTCTGGAGAGCCTGTTGGGGAGGCCAGTGCCCTGTCATGTCCGGGTCTGTGGCATGGGACTGTCCCAGAAGACTGCGTCAACTGCAGTGAAGCGTGCCCTCCAACGCCTTTGGATCTGCGGTGTGCCCTGTCCCTGTGGGGTGGCCCCGGAGGAGGGGAGTTAAAGGAAGAGAGAGCAGATGGAGCCAGCTTTCTTTGTTAGGGGCTGGACTGGAGTGACAGGCCGTGGGCCCTGCAGGCCATCTCAGCTTACTTAACTTACTAGGGGGATCTTGGGCAAGTCGATCTTTCTGGAACCCCAGTGGATTCAGCTGTCAATTCAGGAAGGGGCGGATTAGATTAGATGGCGTATAGCGGGCACACGGTGCTCTGTGAGGGTTGGCCAGCCTTGTCCTGGTCATCCTTGTCGTCCTCTGTCAGTCCTGACGTCAGGTCACAGAGGCCGGGTGTGGGCTCAGCGGAGAGAAGGGCTTTTTCCTCATGTCAGGCTGGGCCTGGGCTGGGAGCTCTGTCCAGACTCTCCCTCAATACAGGCTTCCACAGCGACACACTGTCCTTCAGTCCCAGGAGGCTGATGTGAGGAGTGAAGCGAAACAACATGGCTCGCGGGGTCCCTTCCACGCTGCATCTACCATGGCTGGTTGATCAGAATCTCTGCTTTAAGACAAAAAGGCGCGTGACCTTGGGGGCCGGGGACCCACTGGGGCTCAGGTCCTGGCAGTGCACCCCAGGACACACTGGACCACCGCCGTGCATTCCTGCTGTTCTCACTCACCAGGAAACCCTCTAGTCCTCAGCACCTTCTCCCAAGTTCCCTTGTCCCTTAGCTTTCGCTTTTTCAAAGACGGGTCTCCCTGTGCCAGGAACCCCTGCCTCCGTCCCCCAGCTAGGACTCCTGGTGCGTGCCAGTGTCCTGGCAGTGTCAGGTGCTCAGGCCTGATACCCAGCTCTGCCCTGACGGGTCTGGCCTTCCCTCTCCAGTTGCAGGTAGAAGGGCGAATCAGCAGCCCTCCTGCCTTGAGGGCAACCCCAGCCCGCCCCTCCCCGCCTCAAGGCCCACCACCCGCTCACCTCCACCAGAGGCTGAAGGCTTGTCCTGAAGCTGCTCCTGCTCACAAAATTAGCCCTGTGGGGACCAGCAGTTAGCGTAATGGCTATGTCGCTGGACTCCCACATAGTCAACCACAGTTCGAGTCCCGGACCCAGTGACTTAAAACTCACACCGGGTGCATGTGCGTGCGTGCCCAAGATCCCGAGAGGAGAATAGAGGAGAAGGGATTGCAGCGTGACCATCCCCCCTGGGGGGTGATTTCTCACTTTCTGTCTGTCTGGCGAGTGCACGCGCCCTGTGGCAAAAACCTCTCAAAAAAAAGAAAAAATTAGCCCTGTGGTCTGATGTCCCCATCCCCAAGCTGGGCTTTCATGATGCATTCTGGGAAAATGCCAGTGTATAGGTTATGTATCATTATTCCATTTGACAGGGAGAGACAGACAGAGAGAGGAGTGAGAAAGCGAGCCAGTAGGTCCAGGATTCGAACTGTGGTCAGCCACGTGGGAGTCCAGCACCTTAATTACCGCACCAGCTCTAGCCACTGGAGTCAGTATGTCTGTTGAGGATGTTTTGTGGTTTTGTCAACTGTGCTTAGGGAGAGATATTCGCCTGTTGAAATATCCATTTTGTAAGACAAATAATAATGTAATTGAATGTATAAAAGAAAATGAAATGAAAAAATAAATAAATTTTAAAAAATGCCTCCTCCTAAGATGGAGGCGCGGCCCTCGGCCAGCCTACGGCCAGTCCCTGTCCTGCCCTCAGTGGCCCGCACGTTCTCAGGGGTTCTGGCCACCGTCTCCTACGCTCTCCTGCAGCCTCCCACGGGCAGCCCAGTCCCCGCAGTCGCCTCCTCTTGGAACAAGCCCCCACGGAGCCTCTGGTCCTTCCAGGCTGCCTTCTCCCCTCCCTCCCAGGCCGAGAAGCACCCAAGGTTGTTGACAGCCGCCACGGCCGCCGCCTCCACCTGCCCACTCCTCAGTCTATGTCTCCATGCACACGGGCCTTGCCAAAGCCCTCAGCGGCGTCCGTGGCAGTAAGCCCAGGGGACACTTACCGTTTACCGTCACGCTGTATCTGAACTCCCAGCACCGTGAACACAGTGGCTCGTCCCTGTGAGGTACTCTGGGCTCTGACGTCCACGAGGTGACACCCGCCCTGGGTCTCCTCCTCCTCTCCCCTCCAGCCTTCTTTTCCTTTTGAGCAAGTTGAAAGATAAAGATGTTGTCAAAGGCTAATAGACGAAACATCCCGGTTCCAGCGTGGGAGCAAACAGCTGTTAACGTGTTGTCCTATTTGTTTCCTGTCTTCATTCTAAGAAGTCAAACGTGACCGAGAAGGCTCCCCTTCCTTCTAAGTAACCGGGCCTTTCCCCGCACGCTTCCTGCTCCTAGGCAGCTCGCGTGAGTCCCCACACAGTCTGTATCCAAAATCTGGCCATGGTTAGGGATTTTTCCCTCTGAATTAGCATGAATCATATCCTGTTCACACTCATTCTCCAATTCTTTCTCCAAACCATAGCCGAAGTGGTCTTCGAGAACTCAGGTTTGAAAACATCAAGCCCCTGCTTGAAAATCCTTCGGAGGCATCCCCTGGCGTTCCCTGTCTCCAAGGCTGCTCTCCGGTCTCACCGCCCACATGCCCTCACTGTCTCCCGTCCTGCTGTCTGGCTGGTGCTCGCTCCCGGGAGAGCTCTGCACTCCTCCTCCGTCAGCGGGTCCTGCCTGGGTGCTTCCACCTGCAACCCGGGGCTCCCCTGCCCCGGCTGGCTGTCCGCGCGGCTCCCGCCGATCCTTCACCCCCAGCTCCCTGGCTCTGCCGTGGGGAAGACTTCCTGGTGCCCAGGCATGGGCGGCACTCCGGTTACAAGGCCTCAAGTCCCCTGTGAGTCTACTTCAAGGCACATGCCGTAAATCACAGGTGGAAACATTTTGTTGCAATTATTTGTTGAATGCTTCACTTTCCTGCTGGAGCTGAAGTTCTTTGAGTCCCAGGACGACATCTCATTTGTGTTTTATTACTCTGTTACATCGTGGAAGGCGGACTCAGTGCCTGAGTGAGTGAGTGGACGCAATGGGACCCTGTCCAGGATTCAGGAGGGTAAGGGATAGATCATTGGGGGGAAGAGGACTGTTTAAAAAGTGAAAGAACAACAGAAACACCAGGAAGATATTTCCAAAATATCCTATTTTAGATATCTTTTCTTTTTAAAGAAGTATTTAATTTTTATTTATCGTTATTATTATTATTTGCTGCAGGGCATGTGCGCTCACCAGAGAGAGAGAGAAGGTGAGAAAACAAGCTGCCAGGTCCAGGACTCAAACCACATTCGGCCACATAGGAGTCCAGGGCCGTTACCACCACACCACCTGCTGGCCCCTATTTTAGATACCCTGAAATAAGATGCATCCTTCTTGTTGTGAGGTTCCAGTTCTAACAGGCCTTCTTCCAACCCGGCGCCTGCACTGTGCAGTGTCTAGCTTGCTTTGTGAATGAGGAAGAAAAGACTGACAGAAGCGAGTGACAAATTAATGGCAGCTACTACAGGACATGCTTGAGAATGGGTGTGGTGAGAGCGAAGATGCGGTCCTAGGCGACGGTGGAGGGGACAGGCCGCAGTTGCAGTCCCCTGGGACAACGTGAGCGCCCTGCAGGGCCTGTCCACGCACAGTGGTTTACTGTCCCCTCCGCGACAGTGCAGGGGCACCCCTCCCTCGTATGCACAGTCACCCCGCTGTGCCACGGAGGGGCTCTGGCTCCATTCCCTTCTGATATCAGGTTATTGCTTGGGAAGTGAAGAGAAGGGCCGATTGGAAGTAAGGTAATGAATGGACAATGATGTTAAGTGAGGCAGAACTCTGTTCTGGGGCCCACAAAGGCGCTGTACATTACGTCGCGGAGGGTGGGCGGTCCCTGGCCTCCTGGTCGTGTTTCTGTCCTAGTGTAACTCCTTTTAACGGCCCCTTCTGCCCGCAGTATCTGCTTGGATGTGAGTTTGTTTAAAAATGTGTCATACCTACATGTCACTTTTAATTCTCCTGACCAGGTAAACCAGGGGACTAAACACCACTGTAGAATGTGCCATTTGGCCAGAAGAAGGAAGGAAATGAAGGGACCTGGCTTCTGAGGCGTGTCCAGGCCTCTGCTCCGGTGGTGGCAGGCCCCGGCACAGGGCTCCGCTCCGGGCGCTTCGGTGTAACTCCGTGCCTCCATTCGCCCTGGCTCCCGTTTTCAGATTATGCAAGAACGCTCTAATGATTATCAACTGATAGGCTTCCAGGCTGCCTGTAAGGGATGTGGATGTAGGAGTAATTTCGTGAGTAGGAAATGGAGACAAGTAAGGGTGTTTTGTTTGCTTTAACATCAAAACTTAAAAGCAGAAGACAGCTGTTTTAAACATCTAAACTTAGGCTGGATAATTGCAGACAATGAATGCACTTAAAAACGATCTGCTTGGATCAAAAGTACCTTTTTAAATAAAGTATAAAAATTAACATTGTTATTTATGAAATGATCCTCTGAAAACGTTTTAAATGTGTAATTATAAAACACAATGATGGTTTCCCAACGTCTTAACCCAGCCCTGGGTTTTGTACCTTAGACAAGACCCCAGTAACATCCTAGTAAACGCTTACAGCACGTCACAGGCTGGGTTTAAAAGTTCTCGATGTAACACACAGGCTGAAAAGGTTTATATATTGCTTTTAGAGTAAAAAACACTGAATGTGCGCTTCCTAGAGGTTTCAGATGCAGTCACCAGTTACCTGTGCCCGATCTGGACTTCACTAAAATGCTGTAAACAGAACATGGATGTCAGGTTCTTTGTGAATCTCAATTTATCTTCATCCATAACATCAATTAGAATGCAACATTTTAACATCTGAACCAAAACCCACAGGCCTGCTCTTCCCTGTGCTGGGCGGTGAACTGTTATTAACGCATACCAACACACCTCCTGATCCCTCAGTTCCCCTCCTTCTCTTTCCTTGCCTCAAAGCGATTGAGTCACTTCGTTTTCCCAGATGGTCTTTTAAAGACGTTTCTTGTTAAAGCCAACTTTTCAGGTCCAGCCCGTGCCTCCTCCTCCTCCCTGCTCCCTTCCCTTCTCCACCTTCTGAACAAGACGGGAGGCACGGGGGCCGGATAGTGGCACAGGGTGACCACGGTGACCGACTGGCCCCACACGGGTTCACGTCCCAGGACCTGGCTGAGCGAGCTAGGCTGGGAGACTGGAGGTGGACCTCAGCATTGGGGACCTGGGGTGGCCGTAGGGGTCTAGCTCTCTCTCTCTCTCTCTGGAAAAAATAAGTAAACTTTTATTAAAAAAAATAAATAAAAGATTGGATGCTTGGATTTGTGAATAAGTACAGCCCAATGTTTGACTTTTTTCTGTTAGATTCCCTGACTTTTGGAAATGCCCCCTTTCTGCGTAATTCCTTAGTCAATACGTTGTTACTGTAGATTACTCTTTTTTTTAAACTAGTTAGCTCTTTTTGTAACAGGGACGTGGAGCGTGTGCCGAGAGTGCTATGCGCAGTCCCAGCGGGCCGTGGCTCAGTGCGGCTCCCAGATTCCGACCCGCCTCTTCAGGTGAAGGCCACCCAGGTGCGGACACACTTCACCTGCCACTGCTGCTTCTCCAGATCTCGCAGCAGCGTCCCAGCCGCCTGGACCTGATGCCTTCCCGTCACCCTGGACTCCTCCCCCTTCCTACCGTCACCCCAAGGCTACCTTCACCACAGACCTAGAGCCTGGCCATTTCTTTTCTTTATTTTTTTTTGGGGGGGAGAGGTTTTTGCTATAGGGTGCGTGTGCTCACCAGACAGACAGAGACAGACAGAGAGAGACAGAGAGACAGAAAGGGAGAAATCACCCCCCAGGGGGGATGGCCACACCGCAATCCCTTCTCCTCCATTCTCCTCTAGGGATCTTGGGCATGCATGCACATGCGCCCGGCGTGACTTTAAGCCACCGGGTCTGGGACGCGAACTGTGGTCGACTACGTGGGAGTCCAGCGACATAGCCATTACGCTAACTGTGGGTCCCGAGCCTGGTCATTTCTCATGTCCACCTTGACCCCGTTGGTCCAGCCACCGTCATTCTCACTGTGGGGTTTTGCAACGGCTCCTGAACTTGCCTACCTACAACCATGGTTTCAAATAGCAGCCAGATGACCTTTTAACTTGCTCATGAAAGTCGTATTCAAAACCATCCAGCGAGGCACAACAAACAAAAAATCTTAAAAAAAAAAATCCAGCGATTTCTTTCCTACCTCTCTCGGAGTAAGGCACCGTCCACACTGCCGGCCTCCCTCCACTCCCGGGTCTTCTCTTTCGTCCCCGGCCCTCTCACCCCTGCAGCCACCCTGCCTCCCGCACAGTCCCAGCTCAGGTGCTCCTTTCTCCCTAAGAAACACTGTCACCGTTACTGTCACCGTCACCGTCACCCGGACTTCCGCCCAGCTCGCTCCCGCACCTCCTGCAGGGCCTTGTGTGCATTTTGGTCCCCCAGCCAGGCCTTCTCTCACCCAGATAGGAAGGACTCCTGTCCTCTGCTTCCTACGCCCTCGCCCTGTTCTGCGGTCCTCGCAGCCCTGCTGTCCTCCGATCTTGCACACATTTCCTTGTTTCCTGGTTGGCATCTGTCTCCTCCCATTCAGGGGTAAGTTCCCTCAGGGCAGGAGCTGACTTCTGTCCACGCATCCCAGCGGTAGAGAGCCTAGCACGAAGCATGTGCGGCACGCCGCGAACCCTCACTGCGGTCCCCATCCCCACGTCAGGGCCACTGGGTGTGGGACCACCCGCTGGGAAACAGTGAAAGCAAAGGGAGTAGCTTTCTGTCAAGAAGTACCCCAGATAGCATTCTCTTCCTGAGGTTTTTGTGTAAGGTTACAGGAGGTAGCACGTGGAGCATTTTAAAAACCCAGTTTGCTTGCACGCGGGCCTGCTGCCTGGGGTCTGGGCACGGTGCACGGGCGCGCTGAGAAGGCAGGTTCTCAAAGAGAAATGCCGGGCGTGGATGGAGTGGAGCGTTCCTTCTGCTTGCTGTGTAGTTCAGGGGGCTGCCCCGACCACCAGGGGGCATAGGAGAGCCAGCCGTGCGTTAGGACATTCGCCTGGGGTTCTGCATCAGTCAGCCAGTGCTGTGTGACAAAGCACCCCAGACTGCATTGCACAGCTGTAGACAAAGCACCCCAGACTGCATTGCACAGCTGTAGTAGCAGACATTTTCTTTCTCAAAGTCTGACTACAAGTCCAAGAATGAGGCTCTGACCAGTTTGGTTCTGGGGTGGGCTCACTTAAACTGGCTTATAAATCACCACCTTCTTATCCCATCTTCACATGGCTTTTCTTTGTGTGAGAGGAGAGAGAGAGAGAAACAGAGAGACAGAGAGACAGAGAGAGAAGTGAGTTTCTGGTGTTTCTTCTTGTGAGGACACTCATCCCATCGGGTTAAAGCTCTTCCTTATGGCCTCATTTAATCTTAATTACTTCCTTATTCCAAATCTAGCCACAGTAGGGCTTAGGGCTTTAAGATATGGACTCTGGGGCCAAGGGGAGGGGAAGCTGTCTATTACAACCTCCCTCCAGGCCTAGCTGGAGCCCACTCGCCTCCAGGGGAGCATTCGTAAGGGAGGGCTCAGCAGTGCCAGTTGGCTTGAGTCTCACATTCAGGGAAGGTCTCAAATGATCTGTCTTGACCTTTTCTTCAAATAATGTTTACATATATATATATATATATATATATATATATATACACACATACATACATACAGGCACATAAAAATATATATAACATATGTGTGCATGTAAAGTATATAGAATATAACATATAAAAGCATATATAACATATATAAGCATTGCACTGTATTTTATGAATTAAATATTTGTATAGGTACTTACAAGACGACTTTAGCACTTCTTTTGTTTTACTGTGATGGAACATCTGGCCTCTCTCAGCATCAGAGTCCCTGCCTTCTGGGTTTAGACCACCATGTTACCAAGTTAGCAATTCCTGTTATTCTTTTGATTGTTTTGTTTTTGCTCTAGGGCATGTAAGCTTGCAAGGGAGAGAGACAGAGCTAGAGACAGAGAGAGCGTGAGAAATCACCCCCAAGGAGAGATGGCCATCCTGCAATCCCCTTTCCTCCATTCTCCTCTCGGGATTTTGGGCACACTCGCACATACACCCAGCGTGACCCTCGAGCCGCTGGATTTGGGACTTGAACAGTGCAGTCAGCCATGTGGGATCCAGCGCCTTAAACTCCATGCCACCTACTGACCCTATTCTTGGTTATCACGTAAATGTTGGCCTTTCTGCCAGCAGTTTCTGCATTTTACTGTCCATGCGTCTCTGTGCTTTATCTCCCTGCCCGGGTCTCCCCTTCTCTGCTCCTTTCCAAATCTCCTTTCCCTAACCCTCAGACAGTGCAGGCACTTGCCAGAGATAGACAGGGATGAAGAGAGAGAGGAAGAGGGGAAGCCCGCCCTGTAGTGGGGTGTAGTCGCTCCACCACGCCTTCTCCTCGAGCTCCCCATCCTGTCAGGACTTGGGGCACTCATGGCGTGGTTTTGAAGCCGCCACTGGGGCCCAGGGTTCACAGCAGGCTCAGACACGTGGGATCCGGCTCCACTAACCGGCAAGCCACGGGCCAGGCCCAGGCTTCCTCACAGTCCTCGTTTTGGCCTCTGAGACTTCTTCATAATAAACAGTGACCCCATATCCTGAGTTCTTCCCGACTAGCCTTTCCACCTCCGGGCTCACCCCTAAGGTGGCAGACAAAAGGGCCCCAGCCACTTGCTGGCCATTCTTGGGTGACAAGGAGTTCATCAGTGGTCAGGGTAGATGCAGAGCATGCACCTGTTCTCCCAGGGCGAGGGCCACGGGGGAGCTCCCAGAGAGTGCGGAGGCCGGTTCTATGAAAGGGGCTTCTGTGAGACGTGGTTGGTGCAGGCGGAGGGCCCCGGTGTGGGGAAGAGCGCAGACTAGGGGCCAAGGACAGCCAGGAATCGCGAGTCTTACTTCTTTCCCTGAGATTACACGAGATCTTTGAGTAAAGTGCTGTTTACAAAAGAACCTCAGGCCCGAAACGTGGCAAGTGCATCTCAAAGCTTCATGGGGTGTGTAACTCCCAGCGAGCACCCGAAGTCTTCTGGTCAGGGAATTCAGTGCGCAGCTGGTCTGTCCGGGACAGTGAGAGGACCCTGACCGAGCCTCGGCTTCCCTTAGACTCGCACTGGCTGTGGGAGTCAGGGTGCTGGTCCCAAAGACGTCTCCCACTTACTTGACAATGAATTCGGAACAGGGGTTATGTTTGAAAATGCGTAAGAAGAACTTGGAGAAGATTAGCTGAAAACATGCCAGGTTTTAGAAGGCACAACACTAGAACGTCATGAGAGCGGTAACCGCACAGCTGAGACGCTGACACCAGAACGGCCACGCAGATCTTCCCCAGGAGGTCCGGGCGTGTACCCGGTTAGTCTTGCAGTGACTCCAGCACTTCAGTATTTTTTTTTTTTTTTTTTTTGGAGAGATTTTTCACTATAGGGCGCGTGTGCTCGCCAGACAGACAGAGAGAGACATAGAGACAGAAAGCGAGAAATCACCCCCCAGGGGGGATGGTCACGCCGCAATCCCTTCTCCTCCATTCTCCTCTCAGGATCTTGGGCACGCACGCACACGCGCCCGGCGTGAATTTTAAGCCACCGGGTCTGGGACGCGAACCGCGGTCGACTACGTGGGAGTCCAGCGACATAGCCATTACGCTAACTGCTGGTTCCCAGCACTTCAGTATTTTTAACATCCCCTTCAACAGACGGAGCAACCAAATGTGACGTGAGTTCTCCGGGGTTCGCACATTTGTCAAGTGGCTGAGTCAGGGTCCGAACCTGGGCTGTCGACCCCACCCACCGACTCTGTCTGACAGGTTAGGGGAACACGTCGAACCCACTTGGTTCCTCATTTCAGACCTTTTGAAAACGCACAGCAGGGTTGGCAGGTCGCGTGGTGGTTAAGACACTGGACTCCCACGTGGCAGACTCAGGTTTGAGTCCTGGACCTGGCAGCTTGCTTTCTCAATCTCCCTCTCTCTAGTCAGATTAAAATAATAATAATAATAATATTAAATAAATAATTCTTTTTTAAAAAAACACAGCAATCCAACACATCTTTAGGGCATGTAGTGTTTAATGCTGCTGCTAAATTTACCAAAAATACAGATTGGGTCAAAGTATGTATGATGTTATAGTAAATTGTCCCTTAACACCATTTCAGCAAATTGTCTCCATTTAAATATTAATGTAATGTGTTTATTCAGCCAAAAACTGAACTTTAAGAAAATCTTATTTATAAAATAGATAAAGCAGGGGTTGATAATTTGATTTATATAAAAGATTATTTGCTTTTGAGACGGGTCAGTGTGGACGTAAGTTCTTGGCTCAGCTGAAATGTTTAATCTTGCTAAAGCTACGCTTCGAGTGCTGTTTGTCTCATGAAGAGCGAGCACCCTGGGCCCTGTGCTCCCAAGCGTGGTCCAGTCCTTCGGGGGAGAGCTGGGCATAGCTGTGTGCACCAGTTCATTTTCTTCCTGAACTGAGTCCAGAAACAGTAAAATACCAAAGTATTTTTTTCTTCCTAGAGTATGAGCTTTGATCAGAAAGAATCAACTCCCTGTACTGGGACGACTAGGCTATCCATTCGGAAAATAATAAAGTGCGTTCTTGCCTCACAACACTTTTGAAAATAAATTCCAGATGGATTAATTATCTAAGAGCAAGAGGAAAATAAAATAAGAGAGTTAAATGAGTATATGAGAGAACAGAATTATGATTGGGGGCAGAAAAGAACTTAAGTCACTAAAAGCAAAACCTATAAAAGAAAAAAATAGAAATTTTGACAATTTCTAAAATAAAAACTTTCTAAGACAAAATACACCATAAACAAAGTAAAAAGACAAATGGCAGATTGGGAGAAAATGCTCGCCACTTACTTTACAAAGGATTAGCACAGAAAATATATAAAGGAGCCAGGCGAATTGAGTAAGATAATGACAAACAATTTGACAGAACAACTGAGTAGAACACACAAAGAGACGAGACTTAGGAGGGAGTGCCCCTCACAGTGCTCAGCCTCATCCTCCGTTGGGAGAATGCCAATGTAAACAGTAAGATCAATAAGATGACATTTTTTAGTACTCATCAAATTGGCAAAAAATACAAAAGTTCGAAATAGTAAATGCTGGCAAGGGTGTTGGGGCCGACTTCTAAATCCCTAGTGAGAGCAGGGGTTCATACATGTGCAGCCCCCTTGGAGGACAGCATGGCCATCTATAAAAACAATCCTATGCATGTTCTGTGACCCAGCAGGTCTGTCTTGAGAGACACGCACACAAGACTCATGTGAAGAGATTCTCACTGCAGGCCCAGCCACTGTGGCCCAGGCGACAGGATGCTACTGGGCAGTGCTGCAGCCCCACGAGGAGGTCTGGGTTTGGGTCCTGGGACGACCTGAACACTCTGGGTGCACCCAGTCTGTGGTCCTATCTGGCGGGGAGGCGGGGGGTGTGAGGCGCAGGTGTCAAGGCATGGTGTTCCCCCTTCCTATTTCTCAAAGAAAATTAATAAACTTTGTGAAAATTTTGTTAAGGTTCTCATTTCGGAATTGTTTGCAATTGGGAAAAAATTAGAATTGACCTAAATGTTTAAATGGTTGAAGACATTTAAAGTAGTACGCAGGATCTGGTAACCATAATTTAGAATATTTAGCAGAGGTTTAAAAATAATAAAATACATATCTAGATACTAGTCTGAAAATTTACCAAGACAGTTTGCAAAAAAATGTTGAAGAAGTCTTTGTACAGGGGCCAGCAGTTGGCATGGTGGTTAAAGTGCTGAACTCCCACAAGGCAGACCACGGTTCAAGTCCCAGACCTGGTAGCTTGCTTTCTCACTTTCTCTCTGTCTCTCTCTGATAAGAACACATGCCCTATAGAAAACTTAAAATAATAATAATAATAATAATAATAATGCATAATTAAAGAAAAAGTCTGTGTACAGAAAGATTTTAAGGAATCATCCAGTGGCATGGTGGTTATGGCTGCTAGATCCCACGTGACTGGCTGAGCTGTTCGAGTCCCAGTCCTGGTGGGGTGAAAAACACCTAGGAGCATGTGCATGTGTGCCCAAAACCCAGAAAGGAGGGAGAAATGGAGAAGGGGTTGTGGTATGACCATCCACTAGGGGGAGGGGGGATTCTCATTTTTCTCTTATTTTCTCTCTCTCTCTCATATATATATATGTGTATACACACACACACACACACACACACACACACATATATATATGTAAAACTACACAGAATAGAAATAACCAAATAACCTCATAAACTCTATGAGTCCATTTTTTTTTCTTGTTTTAGAAAAGTCTGGTTCATGCTATATTTGAACTGCGATAATCAAAGTCGCTATTGGAGAAATGTGCTGTGGAGGTCAGGGTACCCCTGTGGACTGAAGGCCTCCAAAATTCGTGTGTTGAATCCCTAGCCACCCAAGTGCCTGCATGAGGGGTCTTCAAAAGCTCATGGAAAATGTGTATTATAAAAAATATGTATGGCTTTCAGCTTTTCTGCACCAGGATAAATGTGTACTTTAATCCCATTCCCATACACTTTTAGAAGTCCCCTCATATTTGGAATAAGGAAGAAATGCTTGTTAGATGAGTGCATAAGGGATAGGGTGGGCCTGATTTGATGGGATGCTCCTTACCAAAGGCCCCGGAGACCAACCCCCTCTGTCTCTCAGTTCCTCTCTCTCTCTCTCTCTCTCTCTCTCCCTCTCCTCTCTTTCTTTCTCTTCGCACACAGAGGAAAAGGCCCTGTGAGGTTCCGGTGAGAAGGCCTGAAGCCTGAAGCCTGAGGAGTCCTCACCAGGAAGCGGTCCGGCGGCTTGCTGCTGGACTCCCAGCCTCCAGGCTGCGGGGCGCCGTCTGTGGTGAGGCCGCTCTGGGCTGCCGTGGGGGCCTGAGCTGACGGGTCGGGTCGGGGAGGACTTCCTTGCCCGCGTGTGAGCTGCAGTGTCTCACGTTGTCGGGTGGGGATGTAGTTATGTATTATTTATGTGATTGAAACACCGTTTGAAAACCCGTTTCCTCTTCCCGCCTCCCCAAACAGTCCTTTACCCTCCCCACCGTCCCCTCTGCAATCCTCATCGCCGTCTATGACCCGCATTGCCATTCGGAACCTGCCAGCAGAATTTTCCAAAAGGACCTCTTTTCATGTCAGCGTCCCTTAAAATAAGGCTTCCTGGGCCGGCCAGGTGGAGGTCGGGGTGGGTGGGTCCCACAGAGCAACGGCACAGTTCAAGTCCTGGGCCCGGCAGCCTGAAAACACAGTGGGCACACGGCCTGCATGCCCCGATTCCCGAGAGGAGCGGAGCGGGGTTGTGGGGTGCCCTGCCGGGTGATTGCTCACTGCACCCAGCCCCATCTCCCCTGCACGCACCCTCCCTAAAGCAAATTCAAACAAGTGTTCTCACCGCGGGTCTCCAAAGAAATACCACGGGAGACAAGGCAGGGGAACAGGATCTGGCGAGAGGAAGCCACTCTTAGCATTCGGGCAGAAGGTTCCAGGGGAAAGTCTCCCCGTCACCCGCCAAGGCTACACAACGTGACACCGCGTCATCCGTGTTCTGGCCCGGTGCTGCGGCCAGCATTTCTTGCATGCTCAGTACGCGGCAGGCACTCCCTAACTTCGCACACGTGACCTCGTTTGATCCTCCAAGAAACCCCTGTGAGGAAATTAATATAACCTTTTGTTTTTAATTTGCTATAGAGCATGTGTGCCCGCTGGAGAGAGACAGAGAGAGAGAGAGAGAGAGAGTTGGGGACTTGGGACAGGCGTGCACATGTGTCTGGTGTGATTTTCAAGCCCCCACGTCCAGTGTGGGGTCCAGCTGTTTTCACCACCACAGTACCTGGCTAGAGCCATTCTTAGTCTGTAATCGCCAGAGGACATGCGGTGGCCAGAGCAAGAGAGCGAGAGACAGAGAGGGGAGGCCCCTTCAGTGGGGATGGCCACGCCACACCCCGTTCTTCTCCATTTCTCCACTCTGCCACGTGGGAGCCTGCTCCCTCAACCACAAGGCCACAGGCCAGCCCAAGATAACCATTCTTACATCGCGACATTGTCTCAGTAAGTTAGTTATACACAATATTATGCCAGCATTGCCAAAAACTGAAAATAAATAAAGACCCTCTGCCGTAAGCACAAGCAAGATTTCCACTTGTAGGTGTTCCTTCCTAGGCTCTCTCGATACGCCTATGTATTTCCTGCTGTCGTCCAAGGGTTATGGAATTCTGAATAGCTTTTCCTACTTAGCACGTTTGCCGAATACTCCTCGTGACCGCCGTTCAAGGGCTACTCAGTATTTCAGTGGGTTACGTTCTCTCTCCTGGGGCTCACATCCAGGCTGTCTCTGACTTGTACAGACAATGTTAAGTAAACATTTTCACACATGTGAATTTTTAAATTTGAGCTATTTTCCTGGGGTGAGTTCCCAGGGGCATTACTAAGCCATATAATACAAGCATGTTTTGTGACTATTGATCAAAATTGCTCAATAGCTTTCCAAAGCTCCAAAGCCTTGTGCCAACTCGCAATGCCACCAGCAATATGCAAATACATAGCCTCAGAAGGGATTGCGGCGTGGCCATCCCCCCTGGGGGTGATTTCTCACTTTCTGTCTCTCTGTCTCTCTGTGTCTTTCTGGTGAGCGCACGTGCCCTAGAGCAAAAACCTCTCAAAAAGAAAAGAAAGAAAGAAAGAAAGAAAGAAAGAAAGAAAGAAAGAAAGAAAGAAAGAAAGAAAGAAAGAAAGAAAACATGGCCTCACCACGGCAGTGCCAGCACCAGCTAGAATCACCCCAAGGTTTTTGCTGACATAACAATTTCAAGTGGGGTTCCTCAGTCTGCCGAGACTCCCTGGTGAGCTGACCAAACGCAGCTCTGTGGAGGCGCGGCCTGCCCTCCCAGCTCGGCACCGTCTCCTCTCCTGCAGCAGCACCGTGGGGCCCTCTGCTCTCCTGATCCACGTGGCCTGATGGGCCCCAGCACAGCCACCCACGCTCAGGCCTAGGCGGCCTGCAGTGACCCAGCGTGGACACTGGCCAGTCCCTCTCTCTGTGTCTGTTTCTCACTCTCACGCACAGGGGTGGGGAGTGGTGACAGACCCAACAAGCGACAAGCAGAGCCAACAGGAAAAAGAGAGTCCTGGTGACAATTTGATGCAGCTGGGATGATACCAGAGTGCCTTGAATCGAAGCCTCTGTATCAAGTTGAGCAAATTACAGCCTGCAAAGTGTTCCCAGCCGACGGGGCGGGCGGGGCTGAAGCCCACAGTGTGCATCTGGGACCGGCCGTGTCCATGCAGGAAGGGACAGGTTTTGTTCGGTTTTGTCACATACGGATTCCTGCTATCTGCCGAGCCAAATGCTCCCGCCCGTTTCTCAGAAGCTGCGGTGTAGACTGCCAATAGCATCGCAGCTGTGTGAACCAGCAAGTCCTCCTTGCCCTTAAGTCAGTGTGGGGCCTGTTTCTGTCACTTGGAGCTAAACTACTCCTGACGAATACATCAGAGCGAAGCATTCTGCAACTGGGAGAACCTTAGACACTTCTGAGTGCCTCGTGAGTACTGTGCAGACGAAGAGCCTCGAGAAGTCCAGCAGCTTGTCCGAAGTCAGAGCACTGTATCGGGGCAGGCTGGCACAAAACGCCTGTCCCCAAGTTGGCCTCTCTGGGCTCCCTGTGATGTCATTTTATGAGCTTGGATTTGAGAGCCAGACGCCGCAGAAAAGTTTTAGCCCCTCTGAGCCCCTCTGCCTGCCATGACCTGCCCCCAGGTCGACGTTGGCTTCTTAGACACGGCTTTGCAACCCAGCTTCCCACACCTCCATGGCAGGCAGGTCTGGAAGATGAACATGTACTCTGATATGGGAAACTTAGCACTTGGTATAAGAGATGCCATCTTCCTCAGAAAGTGCCAAACCCTGGGGACTAGCAGTTGGCGTAACGGCTACGTCACTGGACTCCTAGCAGTCAACAGCGGTTCGAGTCCCGGACTCAATGGCTTAAACTCACACAGGGTGCGTGTATGTGCGTGCCCAAGATCCCAAGAGGAGAATGGAGAAGAAGGGGTTGCGGCATGGCCATCCACCTGGGGGATGATTTCTTGCTTTCTGTCTCTCTGTCTTTCTGGCGACCTATAGCAAAAACCTTTCCAAAAAAAAAAAAAAAAGTAAAAAAAAAAGTGCCAAACCCTGGTATTAATCTGTGAATACCATCATTAAGAAAATTAAGTATTAGGGACCATCAGATGGCATAATGGTTATGTCCCTGAACTCACATATAGTTAACCGTGGTTTCAGTCCCAGATCTGGTGACTTAAAACTCTCACTGGGCACGTGTGCGTGCGTGCCCAAGATCCTAAGAGGAGAATAGAGGAGAAGGGATTGTGGTATGGCCATACCCCCTGGGAAGTGATTTCTCACTTTCTATCTCTCTGTCTCTCTCTGTCCCTCCAGCAAGAGCATGTGTTTTATAGCAAAAATCTCTCTTCCAAAAAAAAGAAAGAAAATAAAATTAAGTATGGGTATTCTTTATTCTAAAATGTAAAGAGATAAATATTATATATATTTGTTATATATTATTTATATTATATAATATATATATATATATTACACACCTGTCCTTTAGCTGTTATAAAATGTTGTTTAATTTTTTTTTTTTTTTTTTTTTTTTTTTTTTTTTTTTTTTTTTTTTTTTTTTTTGCTTTAGGGTGTGTGCGCTCGCCAGAAAGACAGAGACAGAGAGACACAAAGCGAGAAATCACCCCCCGGGGGTTTGGCCACGCCGCAATCTCTTCTCCTCCATTCTCCTCTCGGGATCTTGGGAACGTACGCACACACACCCGGCGTGAGTTTTAAGCCACCGGGTCAGGGATGTGAACCACAGTCGACTACGTGGGAGTCCAGTGACATAGCCATTACGCCAACTGCTGGTCCCATGTTGTTTAATTTGTGTGTGCACTTTTCTCAGACAGAACAGAAAATGTATCAAATGACCTTTTGGACTCACAGATGAGGTTTCGATGGAGATTAATTAATTAATTAATCCTAGCCAGTGAGCAACTAAATGCTAAAAGGCTTTCGTGTGTTTACTGGTCACTTTCCATTTTGATCATTTTCCCCCTTCTTTTCTTTCTTTCTTTTTTTTTTTTTTTTTGAGATATTTTTGCTATAGGGCACATGCGCTCCCCAGAGAGACAGAGAGGAAGTGAGAAGTCACTCTCCCCCGGGGGCATGGCCACACCACAGTCCCTTCTTCGTTCTTTTTTTGGGGTCTTGGCCACACACATACATATATCTGGTGTGAGTTTCAAGTTGCGGGGGCCGGGACTCAAACCATGATCCACCATGTGGGACTCCAGTGCCTTAACCACCATGCCAGCTGCTGGCTGCCTTCTTTTAGTTGCCCTGAAATTTTGTTTATCCTGGAGAATGTGTTCTACATGTCTGCTAAAGCTGAAAAACAGAGACACCTTTTGCTCTTTGATAAATACAACTGAAGTCTGCACAATTTCTCTGGGTTTCGGTCAAAGCCTGTTTTGGTTTCTTCCCAGACAGAAGAGAGTAATTTTCTTCCAAACGACAGCCTTCTCCTGATCCAAATTTGCTCTGTGACATTACATTAGAATCAAATTCTCTGCTAAATTCTACAGGCGTCTTCTTTGGGGGCCTGGTTTCCTTGACTGACCTTTGAGTAAATGACTTTTTTTTTGTTTTTTTGGAGAGGTTTTCGCTATAGGGCGTGTGCGCTCGCCAGACAGACAGTGAGAGACATAGAGACAGAAAGCGAGAAAGCACCCCCAGGGGGGATGGTCATGCCGCAATCCCTTCTCCTCCATTCTCCTCTCGGGATCTTGGGCACGCACGCACACGCACCCGGCATAAGTTTTTTTAAGCCACCAGGTCTGGGACGCGAACCGCGGTCGACTACGTGGGAGTCCAGTGACATAGCCATTACGCTAACTGCTGGTTCCCTGAGCAAATGACTTTTCAAGGAGTTAGGTCCCTTTCCTTCTGCTCCTCGTGAAACCCAGTTGAGCAGAGTTCTCAAACTATCACCTCCTCTTTTCTCATTTTCCCAGTGAAACGGCATTCGGGGATGAGGGCTCCTCGGCTGGAAGCAGCTGTCTTCTCGCAGGCCAGGCCCTGCCCCTGGGCTGGCTTCTGCACCTTCTGCCTCTCGGGAACTTACTACCCAGTATGCATGCCCCCTGGGTCATGTTTAAATGACGCTCAAGTCTCACCTGCCTTAAAGAAACCCTTAATTCAGGGCTGCCTTCCCGATTTTATCCTCCCTCTCACCCCCAAGTTCACTACAGGGTTATCTGCATGAACCACCTCTACTTCTTAATTTTTTTTTTTTAAGAGAGAGGTTTTTGTTTTGTTTTGTTTTTGTTTTTGTTTTGCTATAGGGTGCGTGCACTTGCTGGAGAGACAGGGAGAGACAGAGAGAGACAGAGACAGAAAGCGAGAAATCATCTCCCAGTGGGGGGATGGCCATGCCATAATCCCTTCTCCTCCATTCTCCTCTTGGGATTTTGGGCACACACACACACACACACACACACACACACACACACGAGCCTGGTGTGAGTTTTAAGCCTGCAGGTCCGGGACTCAAACTGTGGTCGATGACATGGAAGTCCAGTGATGAAGCCGTCATGCCACCCACTCCCTCTCACTCCCTAATTCTGCTTACTCTGAGTACCGTTTCTTGTCAGGGCCCTCCCCCGTCTTCCCACCAAGGCAGCTTTGGCACAGGGAGTTAGGGAGCCTGATGCACACTATGTGTCTTGCACGTGGCGGTGCTGGGCACACCCTTTCACATCCTGTCTTCTTTTCTGCCAAGTCTTTAAACGGTGGGGTTCTGGGCTCTGTGTCTGTGTCCACACCCGTCCCACTCCCAGGACCACAGGACCGTGCACGTGTGGGGACTCCCGACTATGCGCCTTCGTTCCCAGCTCTTCCCGGAGTCAGATCCGTCGGATTCCCTGCTCCACGCCTCCCTTCCATGTCCTGTGGGCATCGCAGCCCAAGCCTTGCTTTGCTCCTTTCCCATCTCGGGTTCTAGACCTGGAAACCAGGCTGTTTCTTGGTTTCTCGGCACCCTCAACACGAACCCATCAACAATCCTAACTGTTCTACCTCCAAAATGCGCCCCGTGGCTCTGTCGCACTGTCACAACCATCTCCGCTCCCAGCTCCCTGCCGTGCTTCTCGCTGGTTTCTCTGACCCCCGCCGTGTCCCCCACCCTCCGCTCTGCACCTCGAGTGAAGACACCGACCTCCTCGTCTGCAGGAAGTCTGGCTGCCCGTGGGAGATCGTGGAGGCATTTGCCATTGACCCAAAATCTTCTCTGTGACCTCGGATTGCACCACGTTCCCTAGGACGGCAGCTCCCTGCGGCCGGTGTCCGTTCTGTCTTGTTCTCTGTTTTACCCCTGGTGTTCCCCATTGTTCGGAGTCGTCAGAGAAGTCATGACATACTTCTCTGTTTTTCTATGCAAAAATGTTTCATGACTTTTCTGACGACACGATATTAGTCAAATGGAAAGTATTCCTAAATAACTGTCGAGGGTCAGCCTGTGACCTGGCGAGCAGGGAGCAGGGCCTCATGTGGCCAGTTCAAGCCCTGGTCCCGGTGCTTTGAGGGACACACCAGGGGCTTGGGGCTTGTGCGTGTGCCCCAAATCCAGACAGGGTGGAGAAGTGGAGGAGAAGGCTCACAGAGCGACCGTGTCCCATTGGGGTGGCTTTTCCCCCCTTTCTGTCTGTCTCTCTGTCTTAGTGAGCACGTGTGTCCTCTGGCAATGGAAATAAATAAACTAAATAAAACTAAAATGCCCCACAATAAGTATGCCAATAAATCTTACAAAAAAAGTACTTGTCCAAAAAAATGAACGATAAATGCTGGCCGTATTGTGTGTGGTTATTCATTTAATGTCTGTTCTCTCAGCTAGAGGGTAAGCTCTGCAGAAACAGGAACCATCAAATTGTAGGATTAAGTCTCATTATACCCAATCACTTTCTTTTTTTGAGAGATTTTTGCCATAGGGCATGGCACTTGCTGGAGAGACAGAAAGCAAGAAATCACCTTCTCCACCCTCCCCCTACCGGGGAGATGGCCACGCCGCAACCCCCTCGCTTCCATTCTCCTCCTGGGATTTTGAGCACACATGCCCAGTGTGAGTTTCAAGCCACAAAACTGCAGTGGGCCATGTGGGAGTCCAACGCCTTAACCACAATGCCATCTGCTGGCCCCTATACCCAATAATTTTTAAAATGTCCACAGGGTCCAGCAGGTAGCACAGTAGTTGAGACTCTGTATTCCCATATGGTCAACTAGGGTTTGAGACCCAGACCTGGCGGCTTGAAAATCACAACAAGTAAATAGATAAATAAATAAATGTTTAAAAATATAAGAAAATGTAAAAAGTCCACATAATTAAGTAAAAACTAAAAATAATGGACTGGTGGGACCAGCAGATGGCATAATGGTTACGTTTCTGGACTCCCACGTAGTTGACTGCAGTTTGAGTCCTGGACCCAGATACTTAAAATTCATACCAGGTGCATGTGCGTGTGTGCCCACAATCCCAAGAGGAGAATGGAGAAAGAATGCAGCATGGCCATCCCCTCTGCGGGGTGATTTCTCACTTTCTGTCTCTGTCTCTGGAGAGTGCACATGCCCTATACCAAAAATCTCTCTAAAAAAATGGTATGTAACTAATGGACTGGTTATATAAATGGGAATAGAGTTGTTTCTGAAAGCAGAATGCTGAGTGTGAGGGGTAGGAAAGGAAATTAGGTAGTCAACACAATGCCATCTGCAAACATGTGAAGCACGTGCATGCAGAATACCAGTCCACGTGTCGTAAAAACACAAACAAGATGTATGTTAAATGTACCAGAATGGCTGCTTATAGAAGGATGAGGATGAGCATGGGAAATAGTATAAAACAGAAAAATTAAACTAAAGAGAGGAAAACTGTTTGCTTGATGAGTTACAAATGAACTCTGCGGGGGCATGAACCGCGAGGGTGAGGAAGCACGGGTTCTGAGGAAGGAGAAACACGCAGAACCGAGAGCTTATAAACCCCAGTCATTAGTCGGGGATTTCCCCCAAGGTTTTGAAAATAAACTGCAAAAGGGCTTGCAATGACTTTGTACTTTATAAAAGACAAAATTGCTTAGCAAAGGCAAAATAGAACACTTCTGATTCCCACCAGCATCAACCATCTCAAATATGAATACGAAGTTATCCTCTCCTTCTTTAAAACAAAAAACAGTCCTCGAAGGGAAAATTGCACTAGTCTTTCCTCTAGTACAGCTGGTTAAGAATTGGTCAAGTTCCGATTTCTTAAAAAAGTGATTTCCAGATCTCATTTTGCTGATCTCCGGGAA
The DNA here is from genome assembly GCA_026018925.1 of Tupaia tana. Taxonomy (NCBI): domain Eukaryota; kingdom Metazoa; phylum Chordata; class Mammalia; order Scandentia; family Tupaiidae; genus Tupaia; species Tupaia tana. The sequence goes on from JAKSZU010000014.1 coordinate 1,567,971, forward strand.
AGCTTCAGGCATGCCACCAAATTCTTAAAACAAAGCTTATTTTCAACTCACTTTAATTAGGACAAGTAAATTATGTCATGTAGCACTGTTAGGAGAAAAATGGATGCGCACGTGACAGTAAGAGGCTTGGATGGAGTGAGGAACTGCTGTTCTCCACCAAATCCTCAGGCCCTGCAGCAGATAATTAGAGTTTAGGCCGTGTGGGACTCTGTCCAGGCCACCACGTGGGGCATGTGTGGCCCGTGGGAGGCCTGGAGGCCGCAGCGCTCTGAGAGCCAGTCTTGTGACTCCTGTACCCACAGCCCCAGCAGAGCCGAAGCGGATTTAACACCTGTGCACGGTGGACAGGGGAAGTAAGTAAATCTCACCCCACTTCCACTCCATGCTTTATCAGAAAGGCCAGCTCCACTACCCCGGATATATACAGGCACACATGCGTGCACGCGTGCGCACACACACGCACACACGCTTCGCTATAGAGCGTAAACCAGACAAATGTAGTTCTGGAAACATACAGACGCCACTTTGCTGATGTTCACTACTCGGTAACTGCAGCTGTGCAGCTAATTACCCTGAAACATTTATAAATTTGGGGAGTCGATTTCCAAACTTTACCAATGAATCTCACATATCAGTTTGATTGCCATCGTAAAAGTGGCTAGCATCTGGATTTCTGCATCCTATGTTTCTTGATCATCTTAACAGCTCCGCCACCTTCATTTCCAAATGGAGGTGGCATTAACTGGGGATCAGACTCCATTTGTAAAATATGGCCAACGCGCTTGTCGGGAGGAATATAACCAGAAGTCCTCAAACTTGATTGTGATAACTAGCTTGCTACGGGTGCTTTGGCCCTAGAATAATAACTGCCATTTCTTCAATGTCATTGTGTGCTGGGTTAGTTAGTCAGGGTGGTCCACACCACAGCCTCTCCCACTTGAGTGTACACCAGAATCCCCTAGAGAGTTTGTCAAAACCCAGACCACAGGTCCCATGTCCAGAAGATCTAAGTTAGGGGTCAGGGTGGGGTCTGGGAATGCGCGGTGCTAACCAGTTTGTTTTTATTTTTTTTAATAGGTTTTTGCTATAGGGCGCATGTACTCGCCAGAAAGACAGAGAGAGACAGAGAGACAGAAAGCGAGAAATCACCCCTGGGGGGGATGGCCACACTGCAGTCCCTTCTCCTCCATTCTCCTCTCAGGATCTTGGGCACGTACGCACATGCACCTGGCGTGAGTTTAAGCCACTGGGTCCGGGACTCGAACCACGGTCGACTACATGGGAGTCCAGAAACATAGCCATTATGCCAGCTGCTGGTCCCAACTGCTCACTAGTTTTGAGGTGCTGCTGCAGGGGCTGCCTTGGCCCACACTGAGCACGCCGGTCTCACTGTGCATAGGGAAGGACTCCAGCTGGAGAAGAGCGCGGGAAGACGGCAGAAGAAAGGTGTCAGGGGTCTTCCCTGCTCCGACCTCAGCTGGAAACGCGGAGCAGAGGCTGAGACCGCCCGGCTCAGGGCCTGCTCGCCGTTCTCAGGAGCTTCCAGCCACGCACCCCTTCCCTCTCTTCCAGTCACAGTATACACACCCGTCATTAATACTGATTTTACATTTTAAATACAAGTTTTAATTGAATGCCTCAGAACGCAGAGATACCTGCATGCTCAAATTCCCCTCACATGTTAACGAGTTCTTCAATTCTAGATACAGGCTTAGTTCCTTAATGTTTCAAAGGCTAATTACTGTGTGTGTGGGTTATGGGCTTTCTCTCTCTCACCCTCTCTCTCTTTCTTTTTCTCTTTCTTCTGTCTCTCTCTCTCTCTCGCCCCCTTCTTTCTTTTTCTCTCTCTTTCTTTCTCTCTCCCTTTCTTTCTTTTTCTTCTTCCTTCTCTTCTTTCTCCTTCAAGTCTTTTAACTTGCCAGAGGGCATGTATACTAGCCCGAGAGAGGGGGGAGCGGTCACACCGCAGGCCCTTCTCCTCCATCCCCTCTCCTCTCGGGACTTTGGGCACACACGCACCCGTGCCCTGGCATTTGTCTCAAGCCACCAAGTCTGGGAAACAAACCACACATTCACCACTGACTCCAGCCCCCTAACCACCGGGCGACGGCTGGCTCCAGCTCATTCTTTTTGGCGTTTCGCTCTTCAAGAGAACTTGTGAGGGACCAGCAGTTAGCGTAATGGCTATGTCGCTGGACTCCCATGTAGTCGAGCGCGGTTCGCGTCCCGGACCCGGTGGCTTAAACTCACGCCAGGCACGTGTGCGTGCGTGCCCAAGATCCCGAGAGGAGAATGGAGGGGAAGGGATTGCGGCGTGGCCATCCCCCTGGGGGGTGATTTCTCACTTTCTGTCTCTCTGTCTCTCTCTTGTCTGTCTGGCGAGCGCACACGCCCTATAGCAAAACAACAACAACAACAACAACAAAAAAACAAAAACAAAAAGGAGAGAGAACTTGTAAAAGAAGTCGATCATTAAGGAATATAAAGCAAAACTTACCTATCACATCTGTGAATCTGCGAATGTTTGCGTCTGTCTGTCTAGCAGTTCTTACACGAGAATTACTGAAAAAGAGATCTGAAATACTGAGTGAGAAGGAACATCTCCTGTGGATTGGCTTCGTTTTCTCCTTCCCCCCTCAGTTTTGCTGTAAGACCCGGGTGCTCACTGGAGAGTGCGGAGGGAGAGCAAGCACCGCCCCCCTGCCCCGGGGCAGTCCACACCGGTCCTTTCTCTCCTCGCCTCCTCTCAGGACTTTGGGCACACACGTACACCCGCCAGGGAGTTTTCAAGTCAAGTCCAGGACTCAAACCGCAGTCGGCGTGAGGAATCCAGTCACCGTGCCCCTCCCCCCCCCCGCCGGCCCTGCTTCGTCTTTATACTGTGTTTAGCTGAGAATTTGTAGTGTTTATTCACCAGTTCTATAGTTGAATTTTTGTCTTTATTATCTATATAATCGAAATTTGTGGGGGCCATCAGGTGGTGTGGTGGTTAAGGTGCTGGACTTCCCCATGGCTGAGCCTGGTTCAAGTCCTGGACCTGACAACTTGCTTTCTCACTTTCTCTCTCTCTCTCTCTGTCTCTCTCTGGTGAGCATGTGTGCCCTGTAGCAAATTAAAAAAATAATAATCATAATGATAAATAAAATTAAGATAAATAAATAAATTTGTGTTTACTTCTTTGAAGGAGGTTTATAAAATCTTCTTCTATAATATTCTTTAGTCTTTTTCTTTTAAACATTTTTTAGGTTTTCACTATAGGGCAGATGTACTTACTGGAGAGAGAGAAAAGGAAAGTGAGAAATCCTCCCCCGGGGGGATGGCCATGTTGCAATCCCTTCTCCTCTATTCTCCTCCTGGGACTTTGGGCATGCACACACTCACTCCTGGCAGGAGTTTTAAGCCACCAGGTTCAGGACTCGAACCATGTGAGAGTCCAGTGCCTTAATCACCATGCCACCTGCTGGCCCCTCTTTAGACAATTTTTTAAAAGCATAACTTAAACACTTTTGGGAAAACATCAGAGATTTAAGCTATCTTTAGTACCATATTTAATTTTGTTCAGTAATAATAAATGGCTTCTTCAGGTCAGTACATTGCTTAACTATTAATAAAAAGTACCCAATCTTTATGTGTGTATATATATATATATATATGCGCCAATTTTTGGACCCACAGAATAACCAGAGTGTGAGTAGGGGGTATGTGTGAACAGGTTCAACCATTTTAGAAAATACTCTGGAAATACACGAACACGTATGCATTTTACACATGCAAGAATTCAACATTTTGCTTCTAGATACGTCGCGTTTCGGAATTCAGTACATGTGTCCTTGAGGAGTGGTGAGACCTTTCACCTCACAGCGACACAAACGTCAGCGTCTGTAGCTGAGGAAAAGGTGAATGAAGCGTGAGCGATCGCGACGCCGACCTACCAGCAACACCGAGGGAATGAAGCGTGAGCGATCGTGACGCCGACCTACCTGCAACACCGAGGGAATGAACCACACTGCACAGGTCTCCACTACGCCCGAGAGCCTCGGTGGGAGCAAGGACCCAGGGTGTGAGTCGGAGGGCACTGGCCGGCGTCCCCGCCCACGCCCGGCTCTCCACACCCCGTGGCCTGTCCTGAACGCAGCTCCCACCACCTCGGCCCTCTGCACCCTTCGCTCCACGCCCCTCTCCCGCCCCCAGGGCAGCACCGGTGCGTGGTTGGTCTTGCCTCGCTATTTCCTTGTAGTGGCTGCTGCACTTGGGAGACGGGGTCTGAAAACTAGGGTCCAGGCCTCCTGTGTGTGAGTCCTGGTGCACACGGCTGAGCACGTGAGTAACAGGGAGTGAGGCGGACCCGTGTCACTGACAGCGCGAGGCTCATTCGCGGGAGCCGGGACAGGGACGTGGCTAAAGAAAGTCACAGGTCATCCCTCCACTTCTTCCAAGGGTCACTAATAGTTTAGAAGAGCAAATGGTTTTCCGAGTGTAAAGAACCTCTGAAGGTAAACAATTATACTCTCACATTGGAGACGGGAATGTCACACGAGACCAATGTACCAATCGTGTGACTGTAACTTGTCAGGGCTACTCTGGTACTCATGAAATTCTCAGCTTTTCTCTTTTTCCGTTTTTTCATGTGGGAATTGTTTTTGGTTTACAAATTGAGAGTTAAAAAGCTGTCGTGCATTGCCCTGGGCAGTATGTGTTTACAGTTTGAATAACAACCAAATTGACTTCTTTAGTCATGTAATTAGGGGAGGTTTGTCACCGTCCTGTCTGGGTACCTGCTCTAGGGCAGGTCCATTAACCATAGCAGCCAGAACAGAACCGGCTGGACAGCGGCGGGTCCCTTCACGCACCTGCTCAGAAGCCTTCTGAAAACCGGAGGGATCTGAGCTGTTACCCTGCAGGGCCAGGCGCTATCACAGAGGCCCCCCAATTCCGAGGCCACCACACACCCCTGCTACTGCTCCTGTGCTGCGGGTCACCCTGCCGCTCCTGGTCTGCTGCGGCCCCCCACACACTCACACACACTCGCACTCACATGTCACACACACTCACACCTCACACACTCACACCTCACACACACTCACACCTCACACACACTTCACACACTCACCTCACACACTCGCACCTCACACACTCGCACTCACGTCACACACACTCACACCTCACACACACTTCACACACTCACCTCACACACTCGCACTCACGTCACACACACTCACACCTCACACACTCACACCTGATGTACACTCGCACTCACATGTCACACACACTCACACCTCACACACACTTCACACACACACTCACACCTCACACTCACATGCACTCACACCACACACACTCGCACACGCTCACACCTCACACACGCTCACACCTCACACACGCACAGTCACACTTCACACACACACTCACACCTCTCACACACCTCACACATACACTTCACACACTCTCACACACTCACCTCACATTCACACACTCACATACACTCTCACACTCACACACTCACAACTCAAATACTCGCACTCTCACACACTCATACACTCTCACACACTCATGCTCACACTCACTCACATACTCTCACACGCCCACACACACTCACACCCACCCACTCACATACACTCATGCTCACACTCACTCATACACACTCACATACACTCACACTCATATGCTCCCACACACTCATACACTCACACACAGTCACAAACATGCTCACACTCACAAACATTCATGCTCACACTCACAAACATTCATGCTCACACTCACACACGTATTCACACTCACACAGTCACACACACTCACACACACAGCACCACATGCACCCAAATTATGCTGCAGTAGCGGTTTAAACATTTTATTCATTTCTTTCCTGAGACAGACAGGCACCCTCGTGGGGTCCCCACTCCTGCAAGGCGTCTTTTACCACGCGTGGTCACGCAGGCACAGGCGCCAGGTGCTAGGACATGGGTGTCTTCCAGGGTCTTACTCTGCCTCCCGCAGGCCGGCCCGGGACGGTCTCTCAGGGGTGGGCCTCTCAGGAGAGGCTTGAGAGAGCTGAGTGGGCCGTGGGTGGCCCCGGGAGCAGGCTGTCCCAGGAAGGAGAGTGCAGAGCCATGTGCAGGGCGAGGGGGCACCAGGAGTGGAGAACAGGCTGGTGCAGCTGGGACAGTGCCGGCAGGGAGGGCAGGGAGGGCTGGGTCTGAGGTCTCAGAGGACCTGGGGCTGGGTGCCCAGGCATTGCCAGGAGGCCGCGAGGGTGCACTGTGAGTGGGACAGGCAGCTGACGACAGGGCTGTCGGGGACGGGCATGACCCTGGGCATTTCTAGATGCCAGGGGGCTTGGAGGCACGCCTTCCTTAGAAGCAGTTTTGGAAGCAACCTGACTACCTCTCAGGCTGCTGCGGGAGTTGGTCGCTGGAGGCAGCGTGTCACTGAGCAGAAAGGAGAAGGGGCCATGTCTCCGCGTCCTCCGGTCTCCCCTGCAGGGCCGGGTCCTGCTCCAGCCATGTGGCTGGGTGTTGAGGGTAGCCAGGGGAAGGAGAGTGGAAAGGGATGCCTGCCTAGTAGATACGTTGGTGGAAAAGTGGAGGTGATCTCGGCTTTTATTTATTTCTCCAGAATGGGTAAAGTACAAACAGATGTCTCCGTGTTGAGAATATAAGCTTCCTGGGAGAGACCTGAGAACACATGATCTGTAAAACAGTCTGGTATGTAGAATGGCACTTTGTCACGTGCTGTATGTGTGCGTGCTAGAGGGCACGCATAGAGGACGCTAGAGGATGTTCACCAGAGAGAGACAGAGACAGAGACAGGGAGAGAGGGGTTGGAGAAAGCACCGCGGCGGGGACTGGCCATCGCACACCACTTCTCTCCCATCCCTCCCTCCTGCCCAGATTGGGCGCACATGCAGTCCCTGACTCAAACTGCACGGCCGGCCATGTGGGATCCAGCCGCCTTAGCCACCAGGCTGCGGAACCGGCCCAGAATTATTCTTAATCTAATTAGAAATCACTGCCATCTGGTCAATTTCCCGATATTACGGTAATGTAGCTATCCAGAACTATTTTGGTAATATTTCGGTAATGGTGTACTTTGTCAGGTGTCTTTACTGGGGAGAGTGGTCGGTGTGGGCCTCCTGTTAGTGGCCCTGCTCCTGTCTATTCTAGCATCACTGTCTAGAGTCACCAAGGCTCTGTACCGCGTATTTCTGCGGTCTTGACTAGCATTAAAATTAAGCTGACCAATTTAGTAGTATCAGCAGAGTTTTCTGGCTTTCATTATAAAGGATTTCAGGAAAATGGTATTTACAGTGATCTTTAAGTAAAAGGGAAATCAAGCATTTGTGTGAAGATAACACAGCTCGTTATCTCCAGAGATCATGCAATCATTATTTTGAAATCAAGATACTTTCCCTTATCTTTTAAAAGCTCTTTCATTTGAATGTGAAGTTAGTTGCTTACCAAAGACAATAAAATGCACAGTCTTGCAGCTGCTCTCCCTGCCTGCAGGCTCTGGGGCTATGGCTAGCCCTGTGTACTGCAAGGTCTGGAGAAGAAAAAGCCCTCCCTGGGAATGTGCAAAAGCGATGCTGGCGAGGGCGCCATGGCTTAGGCACCGTGTTCGCAGCAAGACTCCAGACAGGCGGAGCATCGATCAGAAGTGGATGGGCGCAGGGCGTGAGCACGGCGTTTGTCTTGGCAAGGCCTGTGTTATCACAGCAGACGACCGTGGGCCAGTGTGGACCGTAACCAGCCTCCCCACATAGCTGCAGTCAAGGAAGGGGTGTAATTGCTGTGATTGTAAAGAAGTGGCCCAGAGAGGTCTGTGCTATATCACGAGATTTTGCGCACAATTTTAACATTGAACAGATTGTTAAAAGTCCATTGAAAATAAAGAGAGAAAATAGGAATGAATAAATCAGAAGCTGTCTCTCTATGACCCATCTCTTCAATCCTGCCCTGGACACGGGGTGGTGGAATATGCACGAGGCAGGCTCCCGGCCATTCTGAAGCTATTATGCCTCTGAGGCCGGCACGCTGGGTTTCAGTCGAGAATTTATTATAAAGACAATCATTTTTCTTCCCTGGGCCAAAGGCTTTGGAAAGCAGGTGTTTAAGAAGCGTTGGTAGTGGTCAGGCGTGGCGATGTGCACCTGGGGCCTCAGCTTCTGGGAAACCGAGGCAGGAGCGTTGAGAGTGGGAAATCAGCCTGAGCAATCCGGCAAGAGCCTCTCTCTACCTTAAACCCAGCTCCACAGGAAAGCCAAAGGCTAGAGGAAATAGCGGAAGACAGGAAAGAAAGGAAAGACGGAAGGAGGAAAGGAAGGAAGGGAGGAAGGGAACAGCGAGCCAGCTGGTCGGTGGCCACCGTCCGGCGGTGTGGTTGGATCCCGGCCTCGGTGGCTTGAAAAGCATGCTGAGTTCTGAGAGCAGACGGGAGGCGCGGGGACCCCAGCGTAGTCACTCCTGTTGGCGATGTTTTCTCTTCCCCTCGCCTGCCCCCGCTCCATGCCTATAGCAAAAAAGTAAACATTTAAAAATAAATAAGTAAAAAACAAAAAAGAGAGAACGATGAAAGGAAGGAAAGGGCGAGATTAAGAGGGAGCCAGAAGGGAACAGCGGATGCGCGGAGCCGGAGGCGCAGGACCGGGGGCGTGTCCAGGGAGGTGAGGGAAGTGGGCTCCCACGCTGGTATGGACACTGCGGCTGCGGGCCGGCTGTTCTCCTTCACTGAGCACACCGAATGTCCAGTCCAGACGGAGGGAAACACGTAGCCAGTGACCCGGACGTGCCCGAGTACCTGGATCTAACGCTCACTCGTCGCACAGAGTGACTGAACTCACTTTGCACGGGTGCGTGCCGGCGTGTGGCAGCCGAGCTCGCTTGGCGCTGTCCATGAGAGGCGTGTCCCAGTCTGAGCCTGCTGGGCGCCCAGGGTGGCCTGGAGCCGGCTCAGTTCTGCCCATGCGGCACCTGCCACCACCGTCCTCACGTGTACAAGGAGCACTCAGGAGAGGCACCTCGTCCCCCCGCCAGGAAAAGAGTGACAATGCTTTGAGAAATACTGCAAAGTGCTTGGGAAGCATAGGAATGCTGACACTCACGGCTCTCGAGAATTTCAATAATTATTTGGATCTCACTCTAATTCCTGGGAAAGACTGAAGACCACCTGGCAGAGCTAGTGAAAAACACCTTAAAGAGGGTCGGCAAACCCCTTTGTAAGGGCGCTGTGGGTCAGCCCGTCCCTGACCTTCTGCAGTTGCGCTCCATGCCATGACAGCGTCCGGACGGCCCTGCAGGACTGACGTGGCCGAGACACTACTACGGACGACAGCCGTGCTCTCCAGGGGCTTTCCTGTGTCACACGGTAGTCTTCTTTTCATTTTTTCCCAACCATTAAAAAAATATAGCAATGGGGCTGACAGGTGTCATGGTGGCTAAGGGCATTGGAATCCCACATGCCGACTGTGGTTCAAATCCCAGACCTGCCAACTCGCTTCTCACTCTTCCCCAACCCCACCTCTTGCTCTGTCACTCTCTGGTCAAATTAAAATAAATAAAGTTAAATAAAATAATTCATATATATATATATGTATATACACATATATACATACATATATACATATATATATATAATAACAATGATTCTTACCTCTTAGGCTGTATTAAAACAGGCAGTAGAAGTCAGACAGTGGCACAATAATTAAGGCAGCTGGATCTCTCATGGTCAACCACATGGTTCAAGTCCTGGTCCCAGCAGCTTCAGAAACATCCTGGGTTATGTGTACCTATGTGCCAAAAAAAACCTGAGAAAAGACTGGAGGAAAAGGGATTGTGGTGCGGCCATCCCAATGCGGAGCAGGAGAGGTGGGGGGAGAGGCTGTCTTGCTTTCTCTCTCTCTCTGTCTCTCTCCTGCAAGTTCACACACCCTCTAACAAATTCAAAACACAAACAAATAAGCGAGAAGAACAACAAAAAACAGGCCTTGTGCTGCATCAGGCCCATGGGCCAGAGCTGACCAACCACTATCTTAAAGCCAGAGTGATTTAGACTAATAATAATGAAAACCATGTAATGGCTCACACTCGTAGCATGTTTTAAACGTGCCAAGCACCATATTAAACACTGTGTGTGTTCTATAGCAATTACATCCTCCAAATAGCCCCACGAGGCAGACACTCTCATTTCCTCCCATACACAGAGAGGAAATGAAAACGCGGAGAACGCAGGCCCAGCTACTGTGCAGAGTGTGCGGCTGCTCATCGCCGAGGGGTCCGGTCAGGGCTGTGGGGTTAAAAACGAGCCTCACGTCTCCTTGGAATTCATCTGCCCACAGGGACACCTTTTCCTAATTTACACTGAGGTCTGAAGGGCTAGACTTTTTTTTTTTTAATAATTAATTAATTAATTAATTAATTTTAATTTGACCAGAGAAGGGCAGAGTGAGAGAGAGAGGAAAAGTGAGAAAGTAAGCCACCAGGTCCAGGACTCGAACTGCATTCGGCCATGTGGGAGTTCAGCACCCTTAACCACCACGCCACCTGCCGGCCCCATGGGCTAGTCTTTTAATTAACCTGTTCGAGGCACATAATTATTTAAGCAGCAGGGGTGGGACTCGAACCCAGGACTTTCCATCCAAAGCCTCTACTATGCTGCTAAGGCGGTTTCCTGCTGTCTGTGGAATACACGTTTTGTTCCAGGGACGGTTTCTGCCCATAGTTCCTCTTACTTCCCAGGACTGACACTTCGAGAGCTCTAAGGTGGCTTTGTCCCTGCAGTTAGGCCTGGCTGTCCTCACAGCTGCCTCTTACAGCAATGTGTCAAGGGGCAGAGACGGTCGGAGACGGCGAACGTGGTGAGGACGGAGCACACGCTTCCTCCTCTCTTCTGCAGTTCTTTCCCAGCCTGCCAGGAAGACACGTTCCCTCAGGGCCGAGGCTGAACGGCAGCCGAGACAGGGAGTAAACGGCGCTCCGTGTCTGCCGCTCCTTGTGGAGAGTAGGCGAGCTGCTTACTCCGGACGGTGCTGTCTGTGACCCCAGCCGAACTGAATGCTAGAGTCACAGCCCGGCCTGCCGGCCCGGCACGGCCACACACGGCCGACTGTGTGGCTGGAGTCCTGGGCCCGGTGGCTGGACAACACCCTGGTGCATGTGTGTGCTCAGAATCCCGAAGGGGGGGAGATGGAGGAGGGATTGTGGCAGGACCATGTCGGGGGGGAGGGGCGCCTGGGTGTCTCACTTTCTCTGTGTCTCTCTGTCTCTCTCCAGAGAGGACACGCATCCTCTGGCAGACAAACGAAAGCACTTCTCCACTGTCTCCGGCCCTCTTTCCTTCTCCGCCCACCTTTCCCACGGCTGCGGGACCAGCTCCCACGCCCTGTACCTAGCTCCGAGCTCCGCTCAGTAACCGTCTCACCGACCTCGATCTCGGGATGCTGGCTTCTAAGGCACTCCTCCTGCCGGAGCCCCTGGCTGCCCCGCACGCCCTCGGGCCAGCACTCCAGACCTCCCCAGGTCACGGGCTGTGCCTTCTCGTCACCTCCCGTCAGTGCGGTTGCTCATGCTGTCCATGGCCGACACGTCCCTGCTCACACACTCCGACGACGTACTGCGTGCAGAAACCCCACGTCTCCGGAGGGCTTTGTGGGGTCCCCGGCTCACGGCCTGCTGTCCCACCTGCTGTCTCGGTGGGCTGCTCTCTGTCTCTTCCTCTGGTTGTCTTCATCTCTGTCCTGTACTGAAGGTGACCGACCGACCACGGGCCACGCGCCCACTCCGCTCTCCCATCTTTTCACTCTCTAGGTGTCAACTGAGATCCGATTATAACTTGTCCCTTCTGCTGGGCCTGGAGAAGGGGGACAGCAAGGTAAGTCGGTGGCAGTCTGTGCAGGTGACCGGCAGGACAGCCCCGCCGCTGCCCGGGCCCCTGACATGATCTGTTCATGAACAGTGTCCACCCGGGCTCTGCCAGGTCCCTCCCTGTCTGAACACCTTGCTTTTCCGACGACTCCCCGGTTTCTGCTGGGTACCTAGGGATGCTGGAGCGCCCAGCGTCAGAGCGGATCTGCTTTGAGCACTGGCCGGCGACGTCATCGGGCTGCTTTCCACCGTCCTCTGCCTGTGGCGTGGCGGCCCCCAGGCTGGCTGGCTCGCGGTGGTGTCTGGCTGCTAGCAGGTTCTCAGAGGAGCGCATGAGAGGTGGTCACTTCCAGACACTTTCAGAGGAGAGCAGGGGTATGTCTTTATCGGAAGTTATCAAAAATGGCCCTGCCTAGTTAATGAGGTTGATAGCAAACCAGGCTGCAGCGCCGGGAGCCCATGGCTGATGGCGGGTTCGAATCCTTGGACTGGCCTGAAAATATGCTAAGTCACAGGCCCAAGATCCTGAGGAGCTGGGCTGTGGAAAGGGGGTGCAGTGCGATGAGACTGTACATGGAGCATGCTCTGCCCTCTCCAAGCGTGTGAGCACGTGCGTGCGCTATCGTTAAGGGGAGGACTCCCTGAGAACCTCTCCGGTCGCACTGGCTGCGTATGTCCTCCATCACTGTCGCCCGGTGTGACGTTACTCCAATTGGCTTAGGCCTGAGCTACGTATCCCACAGAAGGAGGGACGGGCCATTCAGGCTTCTTCAGAGCACAGGGAGTCACGAGAAGGGTGGCCACCTGAAAAAACAAACAAACAAACAAACAAACAAACAAAAAAACTAGGCCAGTTATCCAAAGAAGGGGATTGGGCAGGATGGACGCCAGGGGAGCTGTTTCAAATGCGCCACCTGACAGGAGGCTCTGTGCGTCCAAGCTTCTGCTTTCCAACAGTCCCACGTCACCTCACCGGACTCAGCGCAGGGCTGTTTGTGTGATAGCTTCATTCTGGGTAAACAGCAAGTAATACAATCCAGGCTAGTCCTGGACACGTTGAAGTGTACCTGGCCGCGGCACTAGTCAGGGGACCTGGCTGTCAGGGGGCACTAGTCAGGGGGCCTGGCCGCGGCACTAGTCAGGGGGCCTGGCCGCGGCACTAGTCAGGGGGCCTGGCCGCGGCACTAGTCAGGGGGCCTGGCCGCGGCACTAGTCAGGGGGGCCGCCGTTGGTAAATTCATATTTGACGTGACTGTAAAGGGCTGTGGCACAGGAAGTTCCAATCGTATATATATATTTTAAATGAATTAACTATTGAAGGTTTAATTTTTGGTATAGAGCATGTGTGCTTGCAGGACAGAGATGAGAGAGAGAACAGAAAGAGAGCGGAAGAGGGCGTGAGACATCACCTCCAGGGGGATGGCCACACTGCAGTCCTTTCTCGTCTGTTCCCCTCTTGGGATTCTGAGCCTGCATGTCCACATGCCTGACATGTTTTTCAAACCACGGGGTCCAGGATTCGAACTGCTCAGTCAGCCAATGTGAGCTCTAGCTGCCTTAACCATCATGCACTGGCAGATCCCATTCATATATTTTTAAAGTAATTCTTTATGATGCTCTGCTTTAAAAAGAGAATTTACAGCTTGAACTTTGGTACGGACCTCCTCGATTTAAGTCTCCAGCTGACGGGCTGAACTAGCGGTGGGTGGTGCGTCGTCACCGAGGTGGGCAGGTGCTTCCGGCTGTCAGGCCAGGGTGGCGGTCTGCCGTTCTCAGCCTTTTCCCCCCGTCATGCATGAAGGAAGCGCCCCCCAAGGACAGACCCCGGTGCCCACCTCAGTGTGTCCGTGTGTCTCTTGCTCACTCCCTTCCCCTCAGAAAGCACCAAAATGCGGGTGAGTCTGAGACGTCCTGTAGGGACCTGCCCCCGTTTATGTGGAGAGGAACAGTGTCTCAGCCTTCCAAGTCCCCAGCAGTCAGGGGCGGGCTGCTGCCGCCTGAGGAAGCAGCTCCCGCGGCTTACTCAAAACGGTCTGCGCCCACCCAGCGTGACCTGCAGCGGACGGCCTCTAAGCACGACCCCAACGGAGGCCAGGCAGGGATGCCACCTCAAAGGGTCAGAGCTGGGCAGAGGCGAGGCCACCAGTCCCAAACTAGTTGTTAGTGCCTTTGCCCCGCACTGACACAAATCCCATCTGCTTCCATTTAATGACCAGGATAAGTCGCGCAGGCCGTGCTGTGTGGGAACAGGGAACAGCCTCCTATCATGTGCACAGAGAAGGAAAAAGGGAACATTTGTGAAAGTCCTAATTATCAGCACAGACTTAAAGAGAAGAACCCGTTAGTAAGGAATCAGTGACGATGACCTCATTGCTCTGGTTGTTAATTGCCCCTCCAGCCAAATAAAAGTTCGTGCGTCACCCCCGTGAGCTGAGGAGGGTCTCCCTGGGCCATTCCCCGTGTGTCGACGTGAGGCCAGCAGAATGTAACACTGCACAGATAAACATGTATGTGCTAGCGTGGTGCACGGACACACAGGCATCACCACAGCACGGCCAACCCCGCAGGATGAGACTAGTTCTCCGAGAACACAGTGAAGAAGTGAACTGGAAACTCAGTTTAAACAGCTATTAACATTAGTCTAGGAGCGCAGTCTTAGTTCTATAAATACCACATACATATATTTATAATGCTTAGGAAAGTCCTGGAAGTAGATTCACCAAAGTGCTAATTATGTTTGGTTATAATAGTGAACATTATATTCATTTTTACCTTGATCTGTATTTGCTACATGTTTTGTAGCAAATGTCTCACAGAGAAAAGTAACGAGCTCATGGCGTTTGTGGTGGGGGCAACTGTGGGGCGACTGCAGTGGCGGGGCTCTAGGATGGCCTGTGCTCCCGCCCTCGGTGACCCCTGGCCCGGAGTGGGAGGACGGTAGAAGCCCTGGCTCCTCTCCCCTCACTGTGCTGTGTTTAAGGTAGAAGAGATCTCGCAGATATAACTAGGGTCCCAGATCCGTTGGTTTTGAGTTGATCAAGAGGCAGGTTATCCTGGATGGGCCTCAGCTAATTAGGCGAGACCTCGATACAGATGAGAGGCAGAAGCCTTCCTCTGTGGGCCTGGAAGGAGTAAGCTGTCCTGGGGGACAGGACAGCAGGGCCTGGGGCCAGGAACAGAGGGTGGTCTCTAGGAGGCATGACACAGCTAGCAAGAAAACAGAGACCTGAGGGCAGCCCAAGCACCTGCAGTTCAAATGCTCAACACCGAAAGCATTGAGGATTTCAGATTCTTGTGCATTTGTATGTATATAATGAGATGTGCTGGGGTGGGCCCCGCTCCAAACATAGAATTCACTTACGTTCCATATACACTATACGCAATAGCTTAAAGTTAATTTTGTATACTATTTTAGTAATTTTGTGCATGAAATCTTTAGTGGGCATGCTTGCTGGGGAATCTGGCTGTATTACAACCAAAGGACGCTGGGAGGGTCTCTTTTTCCCTTGGCGATGCTGAATAAAGTGGGTTATATTCCTGTTTTGTTTTTGTTTTTGTTTTTGTGTACTTACTTCTTCCATAAGAGAAAGAGTCGGAGAGAGAGATGAGAAAGAGACGAGAGACAGGCCTCCCCACCAGGTCCCTCCTGCTGCCATGTCCCACCAGCCCCAGCCGGCCTGGGTCATGGGCACACGGCATGTGCTCCACCTGTGCAGGAGGCCTGGGCCGCCAGCCTGGGACCTCCCCGTGAGTCCAGCTACGTTACTGTGGCACCGCCACGGGGCTCCTGCACCTGCATGGCGCGACACGCACCACTGAGAGCTGTGAGAAACTGCCCCCGCGCGGCAGCATGCGGGCACTACCAAAGCTTCCGAGCTGGAAGCCATTCAGCTTGTGGGTTTGTGGACTAGGGATGTTCAACCCAGAGTGCAGCTGTGGGAAATGAACCTGCCCACCACTGGGAGCTTGAAGAGACTGCTCAGAGGCAGCAGCCCCGCCTACCGCCTCCTGCTGGGGAGGCCCGAGCTCGATGCAGCTGACCATGCCTGGAGGGCAACCCCAGGGGCGGAGAGGGGGAGACTTTGGGTTGTCTGAGGAGCCAGGTCAGTGCTGACTGGGCACGCAGTGATAAAAGCTACATGGAGGGAACCAGCAGTTAGCGTAATGGCTATGTCGCTGGACTCCCATGTAGTCGCCTGCGGTTCAAGTCCCAGACCCAGTGGCTTAAACTCACACTGGGCGCGTGTGCGTGCGTGCCCAAGATCCCGAGAAGAAAATGAAGGAGAAGGTATCGCAGCGTGGCCATCCCTCCTAGGGGGGTGATTTCTCGCTTTCTGACTCTCTGTCTCTCTCTGTCTTTCTGGCGAGTGCATGCACCCTATAGCAAAAACCTCTTCAAAAAAATTAAAAATAAGAAAAGCTATATGGAGGGCCAGTAGCTGCCGTGGTGGTCAAGGTGCTGGATTCCACAGGGCTCATTCTGCGGTTTGAATTCCAGACCGGTGTCTTGAAAAACACTCAGGGTCGGGACCAGCAGCTGATGTAACGGCTTTGTTGGTGGATTCCCATGTAGTCGACTGCGGTTTGAGTCCTGGACCCGGTGGCTTAAACTCACACCGGGCATGTGTGTGTGTGTGCCCAAGATCCCAAAGGAGAATGGAGGAGAAGGGATTGCGGCGTGGCCATCCCCCCTGGGAGGTGATTTCTTGCTCTCTGTCTCTCTGTCTCTCTCTGTCTTTCTGGTGAGCACACATGCCCTATAGTAAAAAACTCTCAAAAAGAAACCAAAAACCAAAACAAACTAAAACAAAAACACTTTCAGGGTGTGTGCAGGCCCAAAACGCTGAGAGGAGAATGGAGAAGGAATTACAGTGTGGCCAAGACTCCTAGGGGTGGTCTGTCACTTTCCAGCCCTTTGGCAAAAATCTAAACAAATAAATGACAGTGTCAAAAACTGCCCCAAGGTTCTATTTCATAAAATCAAAAAACAGGTGAGGGTAAAACAGACTGAATAGAAACGAAGATTGCAGGTAGTTTGGGAAAGCGCCAGGTAGGCCCTGCTGGGCTATAGGGTCTGCATGTTGGCCTGGGCACCAGCAAGCACATGTGTGACACTTCACTGGGATGTGGACTCAAGGCCTGTGGTAGGAAACATGAGGCTCAGTAAAAACCGGTGAGCTCCAAAGAGCGTGGTATCAGCCATGACTGAAATTCTTGTGTCTTATGTAGGATAAGCATTCCAGAAACACTTTCCTACAAATCCTAGTAAAATATACGTAACAGAAAACTGATCATTTTAGGGAGCAGCAGGTGATGTGTGAAGGCACTGGACTCCCACATGGCTGACCACAGTTTGAGTCCTAGACCCGGAGGCTTAAAGATCATGCCGGGCACGTGTGTGTGTGCCCAAATCCCGAGAGAGTGAGGGAGAAGGGACTGCAGCGTGGCTGTCCCCCCGGGCCAATTTCTCACTTTCCCTCTCTGTGTCTTTGTCTCTCTGTAGAGTACACATGCCCTATGGCAGAGAATCCTTAGAGAAACAAAAAACGTACATTTCAGCCATTGTCAGTATACAGTCTTGTGACGCTGTGGTGTGCACGCGGCTGTGCGCCCAGGACCGCCGTCCGCCCGCGGAACCCTGTGGGGTCCTCACTGCCCACCGTCCATCCACAGAGCCCTGTCCAGACCTCACTGCCCACCATCCGCCCGCCGAGCCCTGTCATCGGTCCTCACTAACAGTAGCAGGTTTGATCGTCAAGGCCCCTGGCTCTGCTTTCGTTTGCGGTGTAGAAAAGCGGTGAATGACTCTCCTCGGACTACCTAGGCCCTGCTCCTGCCGAGCGAGCGTTCCTGAGGCCGGCCGGTGCTGCCCTGTTCCTAGGTCCTGGTGAACTAGCGACTCCCGAGGGACGGCCACTGGGCCAGGGGGCACACGGTGGGAAGCTGGCCGCCCCGCAGGGCAGGGTCCTGGCTGCTGCCCAGCCCTGCTGACGTGCGGTGTGGGTCATCTGGGCAGCCGAGGCTCCTCGTGGCCAGCTGTCGTCTTTCTCCATCGTGAAGTAAATAAGCATCAGGGGGACTAGACGGCCCTGCCCTTTACCCAGCTCAGTCGCAAGCCTTTTTTTAAGACTTTTTTAAGACTTTTATTTATTTTTTTTGACAGGTTTTTCCTATAGGGCGCGTGTGCTGGCCAGACAGACAGAGACAGAAAGCGAGAAATCACCCCCCAGGGGGGATGGTCACGCTACAATCCCTTCTCCTCCATTCTCCTCTCAGGATCTTGGGCACGTATGCACATGCGCCCGGCGTGAGTTTTAAGCCACTGGGTCCGGGACTCGAACCGCAGTCGACTACATGGGAGTCCAGCGACATAGCCATTACGCTAACTGCTGGTCCCAATCGGCAAGCCTTTGACAACCGCTTTGGCTGACCTTTCACCACTTCCTGCCCAAACCACACTCCCTTCTGTACGAGTTCTTTGTGATTCTCGGAACGCATCGAGACCACGTGCCTCTGACCGGAGTCTCCCAGAAATGTGCACGTGCCCCCATGCTGGCGGACTGCCCAGTCCCCTGGTTCAGTGTTGGTAGACACTTCTCTGCCAGGTGCTGGGGACCCACTGGTGGACCCACCTTGGCGACACCTGGAGTCCTACAGGAAGGTGGGCCCTGTCCTGTGGCCTTTGTTCAGGAGGCTCCTGAGAGTCCTTGTCTGCCAGCCTCCTGCTGCGCCTGCCTCCCCGCCATGGCCTGGGGCTCTCCCCTCCTCCCAGCTACCCTCTCCCTGGGCCTTCCTGTTTGAATCCTTGCCTCCCCTCCTTAACTCAAAGTCACCTGCAAGCCAGAGTCCGTCCTCTTCCTCCCACCGTGCCAGCAGCTGCCGTCTGGCGTCCACATGGCCGAGGAGGGCGCTGGGCAGGGCCTCTAAGGTTCTAAGGTGACTGTAGGGTTGCGAGTGCTGGCGGAGCCCACGGCACCTGCAGGCACCCAGAAAGTCAGTTACCGGCGGTGATGAGCCGAGAAAACGAAGAGGGCACTTCTAAAGTCTCCTCTTTACAACAGTTTATGTTACTTACACAGAGGTGCGTGGGAACCTGTGGCCAGGAACTCCCTCCCCTGGCAATCCGCTCTTTTTCTTAATTAAATTGGAGAGAGCGCAGAGTAACCCTCCAAGGCCCTCGCTCACTGCTACATAGTAACCAGGGCGCTGGAGCCGCTGGCTGGCCGAGGAGAGTTTACTCCGGGCTGGGAGATGACAGCAGGACTGGGGCCCCTGCTGACTTGGCTCACATTGTCGGGATTCGTACTGGTGGACTAATTAAGTGGCTGAGCACAGCCCCTGAAGGGCATGCCTGCCGGAGGTTCCCGGAGGCACCTGGCGCCCTCCGCGCCTCCTGGAGGGAGGGTGGGAGCGTCCGGCCTCCTGGCTCGTCCAGTACACGCCGGCTGCCATCTTCACACTCCGCTTCCCTCAGAAAGCCAGCCCAGAGGGTGCGGAGATGTTCCGGAGTTCCCAGGAACTGCAGAAAGTGGAGTTCTGATACAGGACGGTGGCCATGCCTGTGTCCTCTGCACTGAATGTCAGCTCTAACCTGCAGTGTGATGGCCACGCTGTAACCCCTTCTCCTGGGATTCTGGGCACACGCGCACACGAGCAACTGCCCTGATTCTGGGCACACGCACACACATGCACCTGCTCTGATTCTGAATGCACACGCACACGTGCACCAGCCCTGATTCTGGGCACACACGCACACGTGCACCAGCCCTGATTCTGGGCACACACGCACACGTGCACCAGCCCTGATTCTGGGCACACGCGCACACGTGCACCTGCCCTGATTCTGGGCACACGTGCACATGTGCACCTGCCTTGATTCTGGGCACACACGCACACGTGCACCAGCCCTGATTCTGGGCACACGCGCACACGTGCACCTGCCCTGATTCTGGGCACACGTGCACATGTGCACCTGCCTTGATTCTGGGCACATGCGCACACGTGCACCTGCCTTGATTCTGGGCACACGCGCACCAGCCCTGATTCTGGGCACACGTGCACACGTGCACCTGCCCTGATTCTGGGCACATGCGCACACGTGCACCTGCCTTGATTCTGGGCACACGCGCACCAGCCCTGATTCTGGGCACACGCGCACCTGCCCTGATTCTGGGCACATGCGCACACACGCACTAGCCCTGATTCTGGGCACACGCGCACACACGCACCAGCCCTGATTCTGGGCACACGCACACACGTGCACCTGCCCTGATTTTCAAGCCACCAGGTCCTGGACTCGAACCTCTCTCAGCCATGAGAGAACCCAGCCCTTAACCACTACGCCACCTGCGGGCCCCTCTCGCATTGCCATTTTTATTGGGTGGCACCACCAGGTAGGACAGTGTCTTGGGATGGCTGAAGGACTCTCTCAGAACCAGTTGGGGCAGCGCTCTGGGACCAGGCACCTCTCCCCTCTGCGCCTATCTCCATGTCCCAGTCCTCCTTGCGGGGGTTTGGGTGGGAGAGGGCCCGTGCTCCAGGAGGAAGAGGTCGAGGGCCCGGCCGCAGGACTGAGGGCCGGCGGGTCTCCACTCCCCAGGGAGAGCCTTGGCTGGCTGGTCCCGAGGCCAAGTCCACGGAGCCACGGGGACTGGGCCCCTCCTCCGGCGGCCTGCGTGGTGGCCGGGGGCCCTGAGTTGACTTCCACAGAGGACTCCTTTGTGGTAAGGGAGCAGGGCTGCGCCTGCAGAGCCATGGTGCCACCAGACCTCCGGGCTGTGCACTGGGCCCACGGAGGCCACAGCTCCTTCCCCACGCCCTCCAGGGCTCTGGGCCGCTGCCTGCTCCCCAGCCAATCCTCCCGTGTCCTTAGACCGCACACCCGGCCTTTCCAAAGCCACCCAGCCGGGTGCAATCACAGACATCGCCCACACTGGCCGTCCTGCTGTCGGTGTAGACAGCGACCCCTTCTTTCGGCCAAGCCTGTGTCACCCGTGTCACACAGCAGGAGCTGCAGGCCTGCGCGGTCAGCTGGCCTGGACACTGCTCCCTGAGACGCCCCAGGAGGCATTTCTGCAGCCCTCTGACCCCACTCCCAGCCCTGAGCGAAGCCTTCACCTCCGGGGTAGCCACTGTGCGGCTGTGGAGCCCTCGCCAGGGGACTGACCGGGCCTTCCTGGAAGGCAAGGCTCCTCCTGCAAGTGTGGACTTCTGGGGACCCCCGTGGGTCTGTGTCTGTGCCTCCTGCACTCCGTGAGGGGGTTAGAGGAGGCTGGCTGTCAGACGGTGCGAGTCAGCCAAGAGGCCGAACAGTGGCGTGGAGGCCCTTTTCCTTGTTGCCGTATTTCTCTGCTTGTTATGGTTTCTTGCACCCTGGGGTTCTTGTCAGCGACCCACTTTGTGAATGGAGCCAGTTCTGCTTTGAAGTCATAATTTCTCCTGCAAAAGCTGCTAAAAGAAGCACTTTTAAACTCACAGCTGAGCAGAGGCTGGGAATTGTAAGTCACCTCCGAGCACTTTGGTAAATTGCAGAGTAGAGTCTTTACCTCGGGGAGTCAATTTTAGCTTATTTCTCTCCTCTGAAGATGGTCTTCTCAAACATTTGCTCCCCCTTGCCTCCATGGCAGATTCTGACCATTCTACAAATTAGCCTTCCCGGATCTGTTGATGGCCCTCGGTTTGCTGGGAGCTCACTCGTGCCCACCTCATCATTAGCCACCACGCCTAACATGAGTTTTAAGGACGAGCCTCTGAAAAGCCCAGGGAAACCTACTTTTTCCAGCCTAAGCAAAGAGCACTACGCCCACCACCAGCTCTCTTCATCAGCCTTGGAGGGAGGATATGGCAGGAATTCGGGAGTGTCCCCCACACCCCTGGCCTGGGTTCCAGCCCTGGCTCTGGGGCCTTGTTCTGGCGCCCCCCAGCAGTGCCTGGAAGTAAAGCCCATGCCTTCCTCGTAGCAGCGGGGCAGGCAGCGAGTTCAGATACACAGGTATGTTACGGCGTCTGCTGCACAGAAAGCCAAGTAAAGGGGCCAGCAGGTAGCATGGCGGTTAAGGCACTAAACTCCCACACGTCGACCGTAGTTCAAGTCCTGGACCTGGCGGCTTGCTTTCTCGCTTTTGCTCTCTCTTTCTCTCTGTGGTCCCATGTGCTCTTTGGCAAATTAATAGTAATAAGTATAAATAAGGTAAATAACTCATTCTTTTTTCAAAAAAAGAAAGCTAATATAAATACATTTTCTTCTTATTAAACTGTCTTCTAAATGTATTTGGTATACGTGGAGGAAAGAGAAACGGGTGGGCCGGGAAAGTGTGTATTTGTAAGAACAGGTAACTTTTGCTTTTATGGTTTGATAAATTATTAAATGGCTATTAGAAGAAGTTCAGATTTAAAGCAAAGATGTTTATAGATGCAGTCACTGAAGTGTTTTGAATTTTGGAAAATACAATCAAGTACATTATCTATTTAAATCCCCTGAGTCTTATGAAAATGCTATTTTGAATTCCAGGTTTTGAGGGTTGAAGAGAGACGTCTTCACTATGCGAGTTCGCAGAATGGAAGCCGCCTGACCGAGCAGGGCTCTCTGTACCCAGGCCTGTGGCTGTGCTGTCTCCCCTCACCACCCCTCCCTACCTTCCCACACGTTCTCGAGGACGTAGCACACTTCCCGCGAGCTGCAGAGCAAGAAGACACAACCCACGTCTCTGCCTCCACACGGTACCCCGCTTCCCCTCGGGGCTGCGCTTCCAGGATAGCTGTCTTGTCACACTCGCCTGTCGCCGACAACGCTGTTCAGGCATCAACAATCCCCTCTGTCATTTGACAGGCAGCCGAATTCCCCTAAGGGATTCTCTTGGAACCCCCTAAAATGCCCCTTTGTGGCTCCCAGAAAGCCACAGGGAGCAGTGCAGCCGAGCTTCACTAGGAACCCGGGGGCCGGCTTCTCTCGCGTCCGCGTTCACAGGCACGTACTCGCTCTGTGCTTGCCCCTCATTTCCCATATTCGTTTCTGGGGTGGCTAGCACAGAATGGGGGCTACGTCTTGGTCGGTTTGGGGTCATTCCTTTGTCATTTAGGAGGCCTCCGTTGTCACGCCCATTTTATTGTCAGGAAGTCGGAGAGATTTGCTAGTCCTGGGAGGGAGTGAGCCCTTCGCTGTCTGTCCCAGCTCAGCCACGCGGGCTCAGGCGACTCCTTCGCTGTCTGTCCCAGCTCAGCCACGCGGGCTCAGGCGGCTCCTTCGCTGTCTGCCCCAGCTCAGCCACGCGGGCTCAGGCGGCTCCTTCGCTGTCTGTCCCAGCTCAGCCACGCGGGCTCAGGCGGCTCCTTCGCTGTCTGTCCCAGCTCAGCCACGCGGGCTCAGGCGGCTCCTTCGCTGTCTGTCCCAGCTCAGCCACGCGGGCTCAGGCAGGTCCTTCGCTGTCTGTCCCAGCTCAGCCACGCGGGCTCAGGCGGCTCCTTCGCTGTCTGTCCCAGCTCAGCCACGCGGGCTCAGGCGGCTCCTTCGCTGTCTGCCCCAGCTCAGCCACGCGGGCTCAGGCGGCTCCTTCGCTGTCTGTCCCAGCTCAGCCACGCGGGCTCAGGCGGCTCCTTCGCTGTCTGTCCCAGCTCAGCCACGCGGGCTCAGGCGGCTCCTTCGCTGTCTGTCCCAGCTCAGCCACGCGGGCTCAGGCGGCTCCTTCGCTGTCTGCCCCAGCTCAGCCACGCGGGCTCAGGCGGCTCCTTCGCTGTCTGTCCCAGCTCAGCCACGCGGGCTCAGGCAGGTCCTTCGCTGTCTGTCCCAGCTCAGCCACGCGGGCTCAGGCGGCTCCTTCGCTGTCTGCCCCAGCTCAGCCACGCGGGCTCAGGCGGCTCCTTCGCTGTCTGTCCCAGCTCAGCCACGCGGGCTCAGGCAGGTCCTTCGCTGTCTGTCCCAGCTCAGCCACGCGGGCTCAGGCGGCTCCTTCGCTGTCTGTCCCAGCTCAGCCACGCGGGCTCAGGCGGCTCCTTCGCTGTCTGTCCCAGCTCAGCCACGCGGGCTCATGCAGCTCCTTAACGTCGGAAGCCCCCAAAGAGGATTTCGGGAGGACGAGGAAGAGCGGGCTGGGGAGGAGAGACTCCGAGCTCTGTCTGCAGCGTGGCCCCTCCTCCTGACTCCGTGCTGGAGACCGGTGCCCCTGCTTCTCACTCTCAGAACCTGGTATCGACCCCTTCTGACATGCGCCATGCTGCGGCCCCGTTCTCATTTTTGTGACCACTCGAATAATCTCTACCAGGAGCGTGGAGACCCCTTCAGAGCTGGAGAGGGGTGCGTTCACCACCCTGCCATCTCGCCCGGCGCCTCGCACGGCTTCACGCACCTGGGCCCTGCTCTTGTCTCTGCACGAGCTTCTCGGCCAGTTCTCAGTGTCCCCCGTGACCCCCTCGGGTCGGACATGATGGCGCGTCCCCTGGGCCAGGGAGAGTGCTTCCCCGAGCAGCACTTGTGAAAGGACCGGTGGGATCGTACTCTGTTCGCTGTGTGTCAGTGCCGAAAACTGAGAGAGAGATGGGAAAGTCTAATAGTCCCTGCCCAGAGAACTTGGAAACCTAGTCGGCAAGATGAGCCTTCCATGCCTGTCGGACTTCGATGCTGCCCTTAAAAAACAGAGGCTTATTCCTGGGGATGGTGGGGAGAAGTGTAACAGGAGGAAGGACGGACACAGGACATAGGAGAGATGGGGGGCTGCGACTTGTCAAGGCAAGAGGTGAGACTGCATGGACAGGAGGGGACAACAGGGCCAAGACGTGGAGGCTGGCGCGGGCGTTGCTCCTGAGGAGGAGAGAGCCGCTCTCTGCTCTCCGGGCTGGAGTGGAGGGTGCAGGAGGAAGACAGGGAGGAGACTGAGGCCGGACTGGGGAGAGCCCGGGATTGGTTCACAGTCCTGGCATTGCCCTGCACCCAGCCTGCTGGGCCTGGGCTGGAAATGCCATCCGGGACGGTCCTTACCTGCCTCATCATTTGGGGACTCACCTTACTTGCCGTGTAGTTGCTATGTGCTACAGACATGGACGTTACCCAATTCCCAGAAGTCCAGCTCCTGAGACCATGAGGCTCAGCTTAATGCAAGGACATCCTCGGAGCGGCCACTTGAATTTATGCTTTGCTATCAGCTAGGCCCGGAGTAGCTCATTTAAAACTACAATTAGTAGCAAATTACAGTCAGACTGACTTTCAAAAGAGCGGGTTCCATTCTGCTAGGAAACAATTTAAAGGATCAGATTGGCGCTGCCACTAAATCAAACAAGCTCATCTTGCTCCCAGACTTGGGCCTCCCACCCCCGCCAAGCCAGCAAGTAGCTTCTCTTTCAGCAGAAAGCTTAGCTCTGGGCTTTGGTATTCTAATCAGCATTCAGCCAACAGCCAACAATGGCCGATCTGCCTGGGGAGGGTGCGGTGGACTTACTGGCTAAGAGGCAGAATGGCAAAATGTACACTCCTCCACACCTCCGGATGAGAAAGCGTTGTGGGGCTTTTGTAGAATGTGACCCAGTTTCTTTAATCATGTGCTGTAGGCTCTCTGCAAACTCATTGGGAAGTAAAGGGGGCCCCGGGGGTGACACAGGCTCCCCTCTGTCGTCTGTCCTTCCTTCAGTATGGAGTGAGGAAAGGCCAGCCCGTGCAGAGCAAAGTCACACCAGTGCACAAAGCCACCCGGCTGGGGTGTGGGAACGGAACACCGACAGCTGGTCTGGTCCGGTTCAGAGCTGGCATGTGGGGTGTGCGGCATGGGGTCTGGTTTGGAACGGGTCATGTGAACATCCTGAGAGTTAGAATTTGAGAAAAGGGTGAAAGTATGCCATGTCTTACAACTACAAGGAGAAGAAGCCTCCACAGTACTCAGCTCATCAGAACCCTTCACGTTCTTCCGCTTTCCTCTCTCACAGCTTTATAATGAGCAAAGCCGGTCACCAGAGATAAAAGCGAGGGACCTAACAGCGAGGGAACACGTTTTAGGGCTAATCCTGCTCCTTTTAAGTTTTCTTTTCTTTTCTTCTTTATTTTTTAACCTGCCAGCAAAAAATGTTTGGCTCTGTTTTCCAGGATCCTGGCTGGAGAGATCTTGGCTCCATTTATCCTGGCGTTTGTGGGGTGGTGCACAGAGCTGGCACCTGCAGGAGGAGTGAGCGCTTACACGCCTGGGTCTGCCCCGGGCACAAACACCCAAGTGCCTGCAGTTAGGGAAACAAGGGCTCCCACTCTGAGTCGCAGCTAAAGGCTCCAAAGGCAACCCTCCAGTCCAGCGAGGACAGGCAGCAGTCTGCCCCCCAAGGACGATTCAAGACGGGAAAGCATGTTGTTGAACACAACCAATAGTGAATCCAAAGCCAACACCCTTTTCAGAAACGCACAGAATGTTGCTGACAGAGAATACGGTCTTGCCCTGGATGGGTGGGTCTCTGGAGGTCCTCCAGGACCACCCAGCTCTGACTCCATCCAGGTATCTTCTAGACTCCAGTTCAAGATAACACCTATGGTAAAGACAGCCTGACCATGCTGGCCAACGCCTGATGGTTTGTTTGTCTGCTATTCCCCCACTCCTTATTTGTCATGGGGAAATCTCTGGCTCAGCTCTTTCCTCTCTTCACCAGTGTCAGCTGTGAAAGAAAGGGTGAATTCCTAAAAGAAAAGGGAAGGGGATGACGGACTGCAGCGATGGAGGGGGTGGGTGGAGTCTGCCCATCGCCGCACGGTCCTCAACATCTCTAGAGAGCCCGTAGTTTGAAACTGATGCTCCTTGGGGTCTTTACAAGCTACCCTTGGATATACATTTAAAAATTATTATTTATTTAATTTTATTGTTAATAGTTTTTAAATTTTACTATAGGGCACGTGCACATGTGCACAAGAGAGACAGAGAGAGAAAGCTAGAAAGCAAACTGCCAGGTCCAGGACTCCAACCACAGTCAGCCATGTGAGAGTCCAGCACCTTAACCACCATGCCACCTGCTGGCCCAAGATATGCTTTATAAAATCCCAACAGCAGGTCTCTGCAAGGGGTCTGGACTCGAGAGCAAGTCTGGAGGAAGGTGTCCATGGGATGACGACACGCCTGAGCCTCTTCCCCAGGGCCCTTTCCCCTCTTCACCTCTCCTTCACTTGGCTCAACGAGCATGACACGAACCAAGGGGAGAAGCGTTTCCGACCTCAGCGACATTTGCGGAGTGGAGATCGTGCTGCGTGAGTCCTGTGCCTTCCTCAAGTCTTGGAGGGGATCAGAAGTGAGGAAAAAATGTGGACATTTTCCTATTCCAAATTGCTTCCCAGGGGCCCTGGGAGCGTTGCACCCACAAACATGGCTGACCGCTGGCAGTGGGACACTGCATTCCGCCCCAGCATGGTGTTTTCATGATGCGTAGTCAGCCTTCTTATGCTTTTGCTCATTTCTTTCAGGAATGGAGACTTGTGATTTTCTTTAAGCAATTACTAATCTAAAGTTTCTAACTCACCTATATACAAGTCTTCCAGAATCCCACCTTTTTTGGTCAGACCAATGTAAAAGACTCGTGCTGATGGACAACTTCCCTGTCTTCAAAACTGTACAGAAGGAACCACTGTATCTCAGCACCCCAAGAAATATGCTTGTCTTTCTCCAGGACGGTCACTCCAATTCATGCTTAGAAATAAACTCCACTTATTATATTTTCTGGAGTTGGTTAATGCCATCAGCAGAAGGCATTGCTCTGATACTCTCCAGGGCAGCCTTCTCAGTCTTCTGGAAATCTGTAGACAGTGATACGACCTCTCATCCTGCTCTGAGGTCTGCCATGCCTTTGTTCAGTGAATTTTCTCTTCCTCAGTCATGGGTTGGCTTAGTTTTTCATCATGTCTTCAGAATCATGGAACCCAGTCTCCCCACTCCATAGATGAGGACGCTGTGGCTGGAAGCTTGAATGACTTGTCTGTACCGTTCGATTGCTTGTTGATTTCTCTGCCCCCTTTGTCTTGTCTGGCCTTAACTGTACACATGCACGTCACTGTGTGTGTGACAGAGCGAGTGCGGGGTAGAGACTTATTTATTCCTTCTGAGACTCATTGAATATTTTATGCAAGAGAGGGAGAGAAAGCAAGAGGAAGCACTGATATTTATTGAGCTTCCACTTCAGGCAGGCGAGAAGCTTTTTATATGTTATCTTATTTGAGCCTTATATCAGCTCTGTGAACTAGGTAGTGTTGCCTACATCTACAGCAGGAGGAAATGAAAGCTCAGAGGTTAAGGAATTTGCTGAAGGCTGCGCCTCTGGGAGGAGCTGGGCTTGGGATCTGCTCCTGCGTTTACCCAGGATACTGCCCCGTACCAGGTCTCCAGAGCCCTGCCTGGAGCAGTGCCCCGGACTCTGGGGACGGGAAACTTGCAGTGGGGCTGGGCTGTGGCAGGTGTTAGAACATCAGGTGGTGGGTGGGAGGGCGGGGGAGAGGGACAGTCGGCTGCTGAGCAGCCGTTCCCCAGGCCACCTGCCCAACCTTGCTCCTGTCCACCTGAGGACTTGTTTTCCTATCTGAAGTACCGGTGGGAGGGAGAAGGATCTTGGAGAGGTGTCCTGATTGACAACACTAAATGCAGTGGTGGCTCGTATGCTATTTGACTTCACAGGTTCTGCCAAGGGTGTGGGCAGGGGATGTGGGGGCAGGAAAGGAGCGGTGCCGGCGTCTTCTCTCTCTCAGAGGACGAAACTCAGCCCACCTCGCCCGCTGCGTACCTGCTAAACAAGAGGACGTTGTTTCCCGTGTCCCTGGTGGAGAGGGTGCCCCTGCGGAAGCACGGGGACCTGCTTGTTTTCTGCCAGCTGGTTTCCTCTCCAGGTGCCCCGGGCATGGAGGTGGAAGGGAGGCAACAGGGAGGAAATTGCTCACTATTGACCAAGAACAGCGGGTAGGCACAGGGCCTCTCTTCAATCTGCGTTTTTGTTTTGTTTTGTTTTGAGAGGTTTTTGCTATAGGGCACGCGCACTTGCCAAAAAGACAGAGAGAGACAGAAAGCGAGAAATCACCCCTGGGGGGATGGCCATGCTGCAATCCCTTCTCCTCCATTCTCCTCTCGGGATCTTGGGCATGCATGCACACGCGCCCGGTGTGAGTTTAAGCCACTGGGTCTGGGACTCAAACTGCGGTCTACTACATGGGAGTCCAGCGACATAGCCATTATGCCAACTGCTGGTCCCCCTTTTTTTTTTTTTTTTTTAACAAGAGCAAGAGAATGTGGAGCTTGTTTCCTCTGAGCCCAGAGAGCTGAGCGGGGCCTTCTCTGGCGGTCTGCGAGGAGTAGGTGCACGCGTAGGTGTTTTCTGATGTGGGCTTCTCCTGGGGGAAACCTGAGAGCAAAGCACCCGGTCCGGTGAGGGCACATTGTGCTGGTCCTCTGCCTGCCGTCTGCCTCCGCCCTCACACGTGTCCCTGAAGACACTGCGGCTGTAATGATTACCGCTCTCCTTCGCTCCGTAGGGATTCTATGTGAACCCATCTTAAGATGCCAGATTGTCCAAACTCTTTTTTATTTCTTTTTCATCTTTCTAAGAGAGCTTGTAAACTGCAAAAAAAAAGTTTGTTATTTAAAGGCAGGTAATCTGAAGAAATGCTGGTATATCCTATCTAAGCATGGATTTTTTTTCTTCAGAAAAGTGCAAAGTGACTTTTAGGAGTTCAGAGGAGACTAACCTAAAATATTTTGTGATTTTTCCAGAGAAAAGCAAAATCCCACAGAAGAGCAGAAATAACATGAGAGTAACACCAGAATGGGAATAAAAGTCTCTCCGGGTTCCACTCCAGAGCTTTGGACTATTTTGAAGACCCACTGCCCTTTTCCACCCAGAACTTTCAGGAATGATGACTTGTTACCTCTGCTTCGATGAAGGTGGGGGAGCCGACCTGTTGGCTGGAGTTTGATTTGCAGGAGTGTCGCCCGAGGAAACACACGGAAGGTGCTCTCGCAGGGACAGGCCGGCCCTTTCATCTCCCTGAGAACTCCTTCCCTGCGCTCTGCTCCGCGCTGGGCCCGGCCCGCTTTGCGTCGGCCATAATAAATAACCAGGCGCGGAGGCTCTGATGTTCCCACTGTCTCGCAAACTCGGCAAGGCTGCTCGGCTCCAAATCCCTAGGCCAGGCTCGTGAATTTTATTTATGTATTCATTTATTTATATGGTGTCTAGTGCTGAGGCACGGATAAAAAATTAAAACATAAATTCATCAGAAGGCCCCATCATGGAGCTAGATTAAAATGCAAACCTCCGAACTTCCAGAAGCTCCTACCACAGAAACAAGACCATCGCGGGGCCGCAAAGGCAGCTCTCCTCCCCAACAGCGAGAATACTGGCCCAGCTCCGAACATCTCTCCAGCGTCCCCCACCAAAACAAAGGCGACGCCCCACCGCGCACAGGAGCGGCCTTCCGCAGAGCCTGGGGAGTTGCCAGAGTCGGCCTCTGGCTGTCTGCCCTGCGGGAATTACGTAATTCCCAGCCCGAGGCCTCCAGAGCGCCTGGGCCTCTCCTTTTAGACCTACTCCCAGGAACTGGCAACAAAAATAGGTGAGAATCTCACTTGCACTGATGCAAGGAGGCTGCTGATTTCTATCGGGTCATTTTGTTGTCAGGGCAGGAGGGGGACGGTGAGGAAGGAAATGCCACGTGTCTGAGATTATAGAAGGAATTTCGCTCCTCCCTCCACAAACAGCCAGAGCTCCCTCTAGTTCACGCTCCAGGTTACCTTGTCTCCGGGCTCTGAGCTCAGGAAGTGTGAGAAACCTCCCGCAGTGGGGACACAGGGCGGGTGACAACACTGCCTGAGGTGCTAGGGATTAGCTGAGGGAGAGCAGAGGCACTGAGGTTAGGAAACTGAGGCCAGGGCTGGCAGGGGTCGTGGTGGTTAAGGCACTGGACTCCCACATGGCGGACCACGGTTCAGGTCCCAGACTTGGCAGCTTGCTTTCTCATTTTCCTTTCTCTTTCTCTCTGGTCAAATTATAAAATACTAATAACAAATAAAGTTAAATAAGTAATAAATAATTCTTGAAAAAATAAAAAAGGAAGTTGAAGGTGGAGGCAGGTAGCCCAGGGAGTGCTGATGGAATGATCCTCCTTAACATCCCAAGGACCCACCAAGTGAGCCTTGCTATGGGATTTCCCAGGAGAGTAAAGCAGTAGCTGTGGTCACTGGGCTGGTGGAGCGTGCCCAGGCCTGCAGGACCAGGCTGTCCCTTCCCCTGCGGGTGGCCCACCTTCATGAAGTTCAAGGGGGCGGGGAAGCGGGTGCCTGCATCAGCTCCATTGGAACAGGCGGGCCTGGCCTCCGAGGGCCGATGCCCGTCAGCGCCCACACAGTCCTAGGCCCTGTGCTGCTCTCGGGCAGGTCCGAGCCGCGGGTGTGACTTCACAATAACCACAGCGACAACTCGGCTCCTCTGCCTGCCCGCCGCATAGAGTGGCCAGGGTGGCCCTGCTGGGGAGCACAGCCTGCAGGAGGTGGGCACCCCGGAAAGTCACCGCAGCTCCCCAGTCACAAACGGGCTCCCCCTCTCAGGCTGCACTCAGTCACCTGGGCCTGGAGAGTCCCACCTGTCAGCTCATCGGAGCAGAAGTGCTCAGTGCCATTCTGGGCCTCCATCGGGAGGGACTTCCCTAAACAACCTTCTGACCTCGTTCCGCTCCTGGGGGTGGAGACTGGGAGTCTGGGGAAAATATCGGGACGCGCCGCCTACCAGGATCACAGTTCGGCTGTTCCTCCGAGGCTCTGCCTGGGCAGGGTGTGGGGTGTCCTGAATATCTGCTGCTGCGTTTAAACCCTTCCTCCACCCTCTCCATCCTGCTCTGGGTTCCAGGAGGCTGGCCTGCCTGACCTACTCAGACCCGTGTCACACCCACCGGGTCCTGAGATACCCTCCCAGCCACAATTCACGAGATGATGACAGCTCCCCCAGGACTGGCAAAAGTGGGGTCCAGGGCACAGGAAGCATGTGAGCAGGTACAGACCCTCCCCTGCCCCGCCGTGTGAGCCTGTGCACAGACCCTCCCCTGCCCCGCCATGTGAGCAGGTACAGACCCTCCCCTGCCCCGCCGTGTGAGCCTGTGCACAGACCCTCCCCTGCCCCGCCGTGTGAGCCGGCACAGACCCTCCCCTGCCCCGCCGTGTGAGCAGGTACAGACCCTCCCCTGCCCCGCTGTGTGAACACGTGCACAGACCCACCCCTGCCCCGCCGTGTGAGCCTGTGCACAGACCCACCCCTACCCCGCCGTGTGAGCAGGTACAGACCCTCCCCTGCCCCGCCGTGTGAGCCTGTGCACAGACCCTCCCCTGCCCCGCCGTGTGAGCCTGTGCACAGACCCTCCCCTGCCCCGCCGTGTGAGCAGACCCCTCCCCTGCCCCGCCGTGTGAGCAGGTACAGACCCTCCCCTGCCCCACTGTGTGAACACGTGCACAGACCCACCCCTGCCCCGCCGTGTGAGCCTGTGCACAGACCCACCCCTACCCCGCCGTGTGAGCCTGTGCACAGACCCACCCCTACCCCGCCGTGTGAGCAGGTACAGACCCTCCCCTGCCCTGCCGTGTGAGCCGGCGTGCACAGACCCTCCCCTGCCCTGCCGTGTGAGCAGGCACAGACCCTCCCCTGCCCTGCCATGTGAGCCCGTGCGCACAGACCCTCCCCTGCCCCGCCGTGTGAGCCGGCGCGCACAGACCCTCCCCTGCCCTGCCGTGTGAACACGTGCACAGACCCTCCCCTGCCCCGCCGTGTGAGCAGGTACAGACCCTCCCCGGCCCCGCCGTGTGAGCAGGCACAGACCCTGCCCTGCCCTGCTGCTCTTGCACCAGCTCCTGTCCCACAGTGGCACCTGCGGCTGCGTGGGAGGAGGCCAGCTGATGAAGGGGGCAGAAGGCCAAACCTGGGTCACAGGTGGGCTGGCTCTTCCCAGAGGTGTAAGCTGCCATGGTCTGCTCCACCAGGGCTCCCTTCAGGGCCGGCCCGGAAGAAGAGCAGAGATCTGGGAGGTGCACTTGGCTACCCACTCTCTGCGGGAAGAGAAGGGTCCGCAGTACGAATCCGGGGGCTCAGGGCCAGGGAGGAGACAGCGTGAGGGCTGGGGACACTGGAGGGGCTGTGGAGCACCCACAGGAGGGAGCGTGACATGTGATAAACTCGTTTTAAATGTTCATGCTCATTTAAGGGGCCCTAAGCTGCCGGCCAGGTGGCTCAGCGGACTGGTATCAGTCATCGGACCCTTCCACACAGGCAGGGGCCGCGGCCGTGGCCGTGGGACGGAAGCTACTCACAGGCCCGAACGCTGGGCCCTTCTTGCGAAGGCTGAGCTGCCTCTGTTGACTGTCTCACAGCTAGGAACAGACCAACGCCGAGCCCCCGATGTGGATCCTCCCCGTGGAGACCAGCCAGCCGTCTGGTGGAGGGCTTGCGTTGGAGCCTTCCCATCCTGCAAGGAGCAGTGACCCCTGGGACCACGCGCCACGGCCATGGGGCCCTCCAGGCGGAGTGTCTGCCCGTGTTACTATCAAAGGGCGCACGGAGTGGCAGGTCCGCCGACGGGGTCACACGTACCGTTACACCACGGAGGAACCCGGGGAAGACCAGAGCCGTGGCCGTGGACCTGTGGCCATACCACACGCTGCGTCACCAGTAGCTGAGGTCTGGTAGAGATGAAGCAGCTGCCTAATAGCTACCGAGCTGGCTTTGAACCATGTGCTGTGAAGATCAGCACCACCGTCGGGACGCGGCGTACACCCGATGGACAGTCCTTGGCTGGCGCTGTGTCCCCAGTAGGGAGCAATGTGAATCGGAGCCTGGGGCCTGGAGACAGGCATGCCCGTTGGTACCCCCCATGCCCACTCCGGAGAGTTGTCCCCTCTCACTGCACCTCCGGGCTCTGGGAGTTGGAGGGCTCCGCTTCCGAGGGAGGACGTCCCGCCAGACACTCCGCAGAGGTCGGTTCGGTGCCCGCTCCTTCTGCCGAGAACCTGCGAGAGAGTCCGTCAGGCGGGGGCGTCCTCCGACCCGGCAGGAGTAATGGACGTGCGGGTCCGGAGGGGCTAGGGCTTCTCTTGCCCAGTGCTACCGATACCTGGGGGGGTGCAGTGGCCACGCCGGAGGGTTCAGAGCTGACTGAGGAAGTTCAGGGTGATGCCACCAAATAAGCACTTGGGCACAGAGGTGGTGGCCAGGGGCGAGAAGCCTCCAGGAGAGCGGTAAGAGACGCACGGCAGTTACCTTGGAACTGGCACTAACTCCTCCTGTAGGGTTACCTAGGGGAACGGTCCAGCAGCAGTCACCGAGGAGTCCTTCCCAGGTCTCGCTGTAAAAGACAGTGAGTCGTCGTGGCCCGGGGCTGCACGCTAGCGAGCGCTGTGGGACGCCGCCCCGGCCCCCCGGGACTGAGCGGGGGTGCTCTGTAGCACTCAGCCGCGCCCCGCTCCAGGACGCCCTCGGGTCACCCTCCACTCCCAGGGAATGCACGCTCACGTCCCTCCAGCAGTGAGGCACTGGGGTCCACCGCACCCTGAACCCCGGGGGTCGGCCGAGGGCTGTCACAACCTCATGGCCGTGTCCCCACCCCCCCAATCCCTCCATAGGTGTTTATCTCATTCATTCATTTACTCGTTTGTTTATTTTGTGATAGAGAAACACACACACAGAGGGAGAGGTGTCCCTAACCGGGTCTCCACGCTGTGGCCTACCCCAGTCCCAGCCAGCCCGATCACAGGCTGGGCATGCTCAGGGAGGTCCCGAAGTCACCTGGGCTTTCCCACGTGTGCCCGCATCGCCGCCTGGCTCCTGGGTGCGGTCCCGAGGGCATCCTCCGTGAGCGTCCTGCCTGCCGGGCTGCCTGAGCCTGCGGCCCGGGGTCAGGCTTACACAGGGCTGTCCTCACTCGGGGTTTTCCTGCCTTGCTCCAAGGGCGTCCTGTGAGGTCCTAACTGCAGTGTGCCCTCGAGTCCTGCTGGGCCTGACCAGTGGGGAGGTTACCGAGTCAGCGACCCCCCGACTGCTGGGCAGGTCGTTCAGTTCAGAGGTTCAGCACCCATGAGACTCCCTGATCACTGAGAGGGTCAGGATCCTCAAACCTACAAAAATCATCCTAGTGAATATACCTTAGCTTCTACCTTAATTCTTTGTTTAAATTATTTGGGGGACCAGCAGTTAGTGTAATGGCTATGTCGCTGGACTCCCATGTACTCCACTGCGGTTTGAGTCCCGGACCCAGTGGCTTAAACTCATGCCGGGCGCGTGTGCGTGCGTGCCCAAGATCCTGAGAGGAGAATGGAGGAGAAGGGATTGCGGTGTGGCCATCCCCCCTGGGGGGTGATTTCTCACCTTCTGTCTCTCTGTCTCTCTCTGCCTTTCTGGCGAGCGCATGCGTCCTATAGCAAAAACCTCTCCAAAATTTTTTTTTCAATAAATAAATAATATAAATTATTTGGAACTTGGGGTCAGCAGATGGTGTGGTGGTTGAGGTGCTGGACTCTCATATGGTGGACTGAGGTTCAAGTTCTGAACCTGGCAATTTGCTTTCTTACTCCACTTCCATCTCAGATCAAATGAAAATTAATTAATTAATTAAATTTAGTAAATAAATAATTCTAAAATAAATAAATAATTCAGAACTAGAATGGGGAAGCTGCTCAGGTTGGTTGCCTCAGGAACCCCAGGCCCCACCTAGGACTTGAACCAGATGTAGTTTGGATGGCCAGGCGTCGGCCTGCTCGGGGGCCTGGCAGGCCGTCCTCAGTGTGGGGCGTCTGGCAGGCTCAGTGCTCCTTTACTGGGACAGCTCTCTCTCCCTGAGACAGGGTTCTTGACGAGATGGGCACATTAACTGGCACTTTATGATACTCAGAGTTATTCAAGCAATTGATGTATTGTGTCTAAAATCTTCTTTTTTTTAAAAAAAAGATAAATGATATAATTGATAAATAAATCTATTCTTATTTAAAAAATAATTAAAACACTGCAGATAAGAATAAAATCTCTTTCGGCAGACACATTAGCCCCCTCAAGCACACGTGCCCTGTGGCAAAAACGTAAAAAAAAAATGAAGCTATCCTGAGAAGGCTCCACGTCAGCGGGGGCAATGCATGGGGTCCCGCGGGAGATCACGGCTCCACCTCCAGCCCTGTCAGCCTGACTATGCGCCAGGGACACTGTGACGCCCAAGCCCCGAGGAGCCGGTGCTCTGGGTAAGAGACAGCACCGTGACCAGGGGTCGTCTCTCTTCCCCGATCTCTCTCACGTGCCTGTGTGTGTTCCTTCATGAATAAAGAAAAACTCTTCTACAGAATGAAGCTGAGGGAGCCAGCAGTTAGCGTAATGGCTATGTCGCTGAACTCCCATGTAGTCGACCGCGGTTCGCAACCCAGACCTGGTGGCTTAAACTCACGCTGAGCGTGTGTGCGTGTGTGCCCAAGATCCCAAGAGGAGAATGGAGGAGAAGGGATTGTGGCGTGGCCATCCCCCCTGGGAGGTGATTTCTCGCTTTCTATCTCTACGTCTCTCTCTGTCTGTCTGGGGAGCGCACGTGCCCTATAGCGAAAACCTCCCCCCCCAAAAAAAGAATGATTCTGAGTCCATGTTCTATGAATCATTTGTGTTACTTTCATTAGCAACCATTTGGGGCCCGCAGGTGGTATGGTGGTTAAAGCACTGGACTCCCACGTGACTGACCTCAGTTCGAGTCCAGGACCTGGCAGCTTACTTTCTCACTTTCTCTCTTTCTCTCTGGTAAATGTGCATGCCCGGTAGTAAAATTTTTAAAATAATAATAATGATAAATAAAATTAAATGGATAATTCTAAAAAAACAATGAACTCAGTTGAGTAGCAACATGACCAGTTCAAACCAAAATAAGTGGGTCCTGCACCCTAGGTCATGTGATCACTTGATGAATAATTAATTGAGCAAATGATGTGTTAATGGAAACCTGCCTGCTTGGACTACATGAGAGCTTAAAGAAATCAACGATTTGACAGATACTATAAATATATATATGTATATACTTATATGTATAATACATATATTTATATATGTTTAAATATGTGTGTGTGTAAATATATATATATATATATATATATATATATATATATGTATATATATGAAATCTCAAACGTAGGTTGCATAATGACAGCACTATAGAAGTATCTGCAACATTGCTGGGTCATCATTAAGCCTGTAGATGACGGGAAGAATTCTAGTCTAACGGGTGTCTTTGTATTAGAGGGAACAGCGGCCCACGAATGGGGCAGAGAACCAGGAGCGCTCGGCCGTTTCTGCGACTCTGTTTGCAGAGAGGAGATGCGTGATGTCCTCTGAGACGGGCCGTCCTTCTGCCACGGCAGGACCCAGGGCCCAGTGTGGAGGTCCTTCCGCACTCACACGTCTGCATGTGGGGCACGGTCTATGGGCTGGGGGACGTGGCTGGCCTAGTGCGGAGTGTGGGTGGGAGGGAGGTGCAGG
Organism: Tupaia tana; assembly: GCA_026018925.1. Taxonomy (NCBI): domain Eukaryota; kingdom Metazoa; phylum Chordata; class Mammalia; order Scandentia; family Tupaiidae; genus Tupaia; species Tupaia tana. The sequence goes on from JAKSZU010000014.1 coordinate 1,605,293, forward strand.
TCTGGCCCTTGCTGGAACTCTGGGGCACAGATAACCCTGATGGGAGAACTTCTGGGGTGAGATAATTCTCACCTGCTCTCTGTTGCTTAAAAACCGAATACCTAAGACCAGGTACTTTATAAAAATAGAAGCTTCCTCCCTCATGGTTTTGTAAATTCAAGGGCAAGGGACCACATCTGGCACGTCTTACTGGAGGGGGCTCTGTCAGAGTCCCCGATGGTGCTGGGAGCACGTAGCAGGGAGCTTGGGCAGAGCAAGCGTGTCCCTGTGTGCCCTCAGGAGCCACCAGGAGTCGTCATGGGCCACCCGGAGGACCTCATCGGTCATCTAGATAACCTCCCAGAGACCACCACATCCCTCACCCATCACAACGGAGTTCAAATAACCTCCCAGAGACCACCACATCCCTCACCCATCACAACGGAGTTCAAATAACCTCCCAGAGACCACCGCGTCCCTCACTCATCACAACGGAGTTCAAATAACCTCCCAGAGACCACCACATCCCTCACCCATCACAACGGAGTTCAAATAACCTCCCAAAGACTACCACATCCCTCACCCATCACAACGGAGTTCAAATAACCTCCCAAAGACCACCGCGTCCCTCACTCATCACAACGGAGTTCAAATAACCTCCCAGAGGCCACCACATCCCTCACCCATCACAACGGAGTTCAAATAACCTCCCAGAGGCCACCGCGTCCCTCACCCATCACAACGGAGTTCAAATAACCTCCCAGAGACCACCGCGTCCCTCACCCATCACAACGGAGTTCAAATACGCATGTAGAGGGGGAACACTTACCTTACAGTGAAAATCACGAGAACTATTCACAGAAAATAGGCATTTTTAGATGGAAAAAGGAGCCCAGGAATGAGATTACCAGTTAAATTCGAATTTCAGATTAATAATCAGTTATTTATAAACTCGATTATGTCCAGATTATTGCAGAGGATAAACTTACACTAAAAGGTTTTAAATTACTTATCTGAAATTCAAATTCGATTGGTTTCCCTATAATTTTATTTGTTCAGTCTCTCAAATCTACCCAAATCTACCAGGATGCATGCTGAATTACTTAACTGAAAATACTTATAAACTAGAGAACACATTATTCCCTTCATTTCTTTGTCTCTCTGACTCCAACATTATACATTATGACCAAAACTTTGAACTCAGAGGATTTTATAATAGATACCAGATCAACGGAAGGACAGCTTTTCCAAACACGGAAGTGTCTGCCGTGTAAGAGATCGCCTCCGAGGAAGTGCATCTCTGCCCAGGACAGCGTCACATCGACATTCGCAAGAGCAAAACCCTGGGTGGGACATGAAGGGACGTGCATACAGGACTGTTTAAAACCGTAGGGGACTTCTCTGGGTGAAATTCTGCTCGGGCTGCCCTCTGGCCTCTGGGTGTGTTGGTGTAGACTGCCGTGACCGACCGACTGACCGACTAACTGCTTTCCGATAAACGACCGGGCACAGGTCAGGACGGTTCCCCGTTGCTGCATAATGGAAAGATTTCCAAGTAGAACTTTAAATAAAAAAGCGAAAGAGCAATTTACATGTTACGTGTTTGTATGTATTTTTAAAAGCATAAATATAAACGTAGGTAAAAGCGTAATTTGTTGTGGTCGTTGTTAAATACCTGAGAAATTCCAACAGTTTCTTTTAGGATAGGGGATTCGCTATTGCGAGGTGAGGAAGACTTACTATTTATTTTACACCCTCAGGGATGAATTTAAGAAATTATGGGGCTGGCTCTGCGGTGCGGCAGCAGCAAGCTGACCCAGAGAGGCCGGATCCCACATGGTGACCACAGTTCAAATCCCCAGCTTGGCCAACCCGAAGCAGGCTGAGCATGGGGGAAAGCCCAGGGTCCAGCAGGCAGGAGGGCTGGCGGGAGGGAGGGCGGGCGGCCGTGTGAGGGCCCTGGGCAGGGCGGTCGCTCTGTCTCCCGCCCACTCTCTGTTACTCATGCACGCGTGCGCTCTGTCCCGGGTGGGGAAGAAGAAAGCGTGTGTGCGTCGAGCAGGCGCCACTGCCCGAGAGGAGCGCCGTGGGCAGGGCTGTGAGGGGTGGACGGCTTACTAGAGGGCTGCTCCCTCACGTTCCTCCAGTTCGGAGACGGCGTGAATTTAAAGTTCAGCGCTGTGGAGAAGCCCCGGGCTTGGGTTAATGCTGCGGGTGCTCTAGGGCACTGGTGGTCTCCCCTGCCCACTTGCAAGTTCAGGTTAGAGGAGGGGGTTCCTCCGCGCCCCACGGCCGGCTCGGGGACGTCTGCCGGTGAGTGTCCGTGGGAGCTACGAGGGTGAAGCACCTGTGGGTGAACTCAGGGCCCACAAATCCATGCAGCTCGTGGCCTTGGCTGGAGGCAGGACCTGGCAGGTCACACAGCCGGTTGGGTCCCCTCTTACCAACACCTTAAACCACACGGAGCTCCCCTTCCCAGGACGAGGGCCCGACCTGCCACGTCACAGGCTCGGCTGCTACTTCTGGGCCTTCCTTCTGACACTCTCCCTTGTCAGTTAGGAAGACAAAGCAAAACAGCCGTCTGTCCCCGCGTCCTTCCATTACCTATGGTTTTAGTTAGGCCTACCCCAACGAGCAGGAGGCCGGCTGGCTTGTCAGCAGTAGAAATCTCTGTTCTGGCTGGAAGCCCCAGACCAGGGCGCCAGCACGGTTAGGTCACGGTGAGAGCCTCTTCCAGCCCGCGACTGCGGGCCCAGAACCCGTACAGGTGGAGTGTGGGGGGCGGGAGCTAGCTCTCTTCTTTCAGAACGGCACAGTACTCTGCAGGAGAGCTTCACCCTGGCCATCTCATCTCTCCCAGGGTCCCCCTCCTAATGCCATCCCCCCGGGGATCAGGTTTCAGCACGCGAAGTGGGAGAACACACGGTCAGTCCATAGCACTTACATGTGATTTGACGTTAGTAACTGCTGAATGCCGTGCACCATTTTATATATGCCAGGAGCTGTTTTTCCTTTTAATTGGCTAGAGAGTGTAGGCACTCATTAGAGAGACAGAGATACAGAGAGAAAGAGGGAGGGAGAGGGAGGAAGAGGGAGAAGCACCGGATGGGGCATGGCCATGTTGCAACCCCTTGTCTTCCATTTCTGTACGTTTGTCTTCTTCCAAAAACAAGCTGTGCGGTAATTTTGAAAGACAGACTGCTTCACTTCATCAGTAAACCAGAAGTTCAATCACACTAAAATAAATGCAAAGTTAATTCCATTCCACAACTGAGAATATAGCCTCAAGAAAGAGTCACAAAATAAATGAGAAATCTATGACACCGTCACATTTTTAATAATCAGCACAAATGCCTATAATATTCGGGCCCAATTATTCCAATATCTCAAATATCAAACTGCTAATGTCCACATTCATATGGTAGCTTTTACCTACTAAAATGCAGAGTGTATGCACCTTGCGTGTTTAATTAGCATTTGAAATTTTTGGCCACTCCAAAGGTGGTCTGAGAGCAAACAGGAAATAGAATTCTAATAGCTCTCAGGGACTGTTCCGGGAAGCCCCTCCCTAAGACCTCAGAGTAATTGTGGAGGGCCTGTCTTCTGGCCAGACTGAAGCAGTGCCTTAGGGGGCTGGGTGGCCGGTGGAGCAGAGGAGACCGCTGTCGGGGGCAAGCCTCGAGCCTCCCTACAGGCAGGGTTCTCACTCCACCTCTTGACCTCGGGGGAGGAAGTCGCAGGGACCAAAAGGCCAAAACTAACAGAGCTCCGTCTTTACTGAGGAAAACAAGCCCATCAGGACCCATGCTCCCCTGCCAGTCATTACCAGGAGAGGCCATTGTCCCCGAGGCCGGGAGGCCGCCTACAGGTGGTGGTGGTCCAGGCGCGGGGCTCCCACGTGGCTGACAGCGGTTCCCAGATCTAGCGGCTTGCTTTCTGGTTTTCTCTGTCCAGTGAGCATAAGTGCCCTATAGGGGACCAGCAGTTAGTGTAATGGCTATGTCGCTGGACTCCCACGTAGTCGACCGCGGTTCGCGTCCTGGACCCGGTGGCTTAAAACCCACGCCGGACGCGTGTGCGTGCATGCCCAAGATCCTGAGAGGAGAATGGAGGAGAAGGGATTGCGGTGTGGCCATCCCCCCTGGGGGGTGATTTCTCGTTTTCTGTCTCTGTCTCTCTCTGTCTGTCTGGCGAACTCACGCGCCCTATAGTGAAAACCTCTAAAAAAAAAAAGTGCCCTATAGGAAATTTCAAAAAAAAAAAAAATCATAACTAAAATTAAATAAGCAATTCTAAAAAAAAAAAAAAGAGACAGCTGTTGGAAAACTGTGTATGCCGGCTCACTCCGATGCCAGCACCGGGTACTTGCCGGGTTTTGTTTGTTTGAGATTTTTGCTGTGGTGCGAGCACTCGCCAGAGAGACAGAAACGAGTAATCGACCCCAGAAGGATGGCCACGCGCAATTCCTTCTCCTCCACTATGCTCTCGAGGTTTTGGGGACACGTACCTAGCGTGAGAGTCAAGCTGCCGGGTCGGGGACTTGAGCTGCAGTTGACTGCATGGGAGTGCAGCGCCTTAAGCACTCTGCTACCTGCTGGCCCCGACCCTTGCTCACACAGTCCGCGGTGTCTGGTGTGGGTTTCACGTTCGCCAGCTCGGCGCGTCACGCCACCATCCGTACTGCTGGTACAGAATCGACAGCAGCAAAGGGCCCGAGGGGCACAAAAACCAACTACCGCTCCAGGAACAGCGCATCGGACCGACGGACCCACCGGACCAGGCACCTGCTCCGCTGGGCCTGAGCCCCGCTGCTCCAGGAAAGAGAAAGAACAGGGCAAAAAGGTGAACCCGGCGGCAATAGGGTAAGCGTGGTCTCAGAGATGGTGTGGCGATGGCCGGCGGGAGGAGCAGAGAAAGGGACACTTCAGAGCCTAAGGGCACCGCTCTGGAATAAGATGGTGCCACCGTGGAGTCCCGAGAGGCAGCCCGTCTGCTGGGGACCGAGCTGGGCGGCCAGGTGGAGAGGGCAGGGGCAGGCCGATGTGAGGAGCGGTGTGTGGTAGCGGGCACTGGCCGAAGACCCCTGAGCCCAGACCCCGGCTGGAACACCTGTGGTCCCACCTCCCAGGAAACGTGCCCGGCTCTGCATCCTCACAATGGCATGACCGTAACCCTTTTACAGGGTTACTGTAAACTTGGAGTGAGTGTACAGGTGTGACCGAAGCACTTAACACCCCTGGCATGGCCATCCCCTGGCCTAGGGGTTAAAGGAGCTGGATCCTACATGGCCAGTGGTTGAAATCCTGACCTCAGAGGCCTGAAAAGCATGCCAGGCACAAGTGCATGCAGGCCCAGTCCCTGCAGGACGGAGAAGCGGAGAAGGGACTGTGGTGTGGCCACGTCCCACCGAGGGTTCTTTCTCTCTTCCTTGCTCTCTCTCTCTCTATTGAGTGCATAAATATTGTGGAAAATTTTAAAAGGTATTATAAATAAAGAAATGGTGTGTTAGGGCTCTAGAGAAACAGAGCTGACAGGATAATGATACGGACACGGGAGAGCAGGTCAGAAGGTGAGGGATGCCGGGGCTCAGAGCTCCCTGCGAGTGTCAGTGTCAGGAGCGGACTCCCTGAGAACTGGCCTCTGGACCCGGCCTTGCAATGCTGAGTTGTCCAGCTCCTCAGAGGGGGAGCTGTCCACGCAGAGGATGGGTCAGGGCCAGGGCCTTCGTGGGAGCCCACCCGCCGTGCTCGCAGGGCAGCCCAGGTTGCGGAGACAGGTGATGTCTCGGGAGTCCACTCATGGAGGGCTCGCCGGCCGTTACCAGGACTCTGGCTGTGCCTCCGGTTGGGCGGGGACCCTTGGCCGTCAAGTGAGGAGACAGTGGCAACCATAAGAAGGACACGGTCGGGAGGTACTAAAGGATGACAAAAAGTGGGGTCCACGGAGTCTGTGGGACCGGGCCTGGCTGGGAGGGACGGCGCAGCCCCAGGACACAGGAGGTGAGGAGGCCTCCTCCCGGCCCGCCCTGCAGGCCGTGTGCTCCGATGGTGTGCGGCTCCAGGCTGTGTGCTCCGGTGGTATGCGGCTCCAGGCCATTCTCCTCGCAGCTCTGAGCCCCTCAGATACAACTGGGTCTAGGAGGGGGCCCTGTTGAAGGCCCCCCAGGCCAGTATCCAGAGGGCCGCGTGTCTGAGCATAAACTGTATTTTGCCTTCCAGAGGTAAACAGAAGCTAGCTGACAGACATAGCCTGCTTTACCACTGCTCCCAGAGCCAGCTGCATGCCCGCAGCAGGTGGCCGGGCAGGCTTGCAGCACATTTACCCAGTCCAAGCCTGATTTGTTTTAAAATAATTATTTAATTTCATTTATTATTTAATTTTACTTTTTTTGGAAAAGTTTTTGCTATAGGGTGCGTGTGTTCACCAGAAAGATCGAGAAAGACAGAGAGACAGAAAGCGAGAAATTACCCCCTGGGGGGATGGCCACGCCGCAATCCCTTCTCTTCCATTCTCCTCTTGGGATCTTGGGCATGCACACACACGTGCCTGGCGTGAGTTTAAGCCACTGGGTCCAGGACTCAAACTGCAGTTGACTACATGGGAGTCCAGTGACATAGCCATTACACAAACTGCTAGTCCCTATTTATTATTATTATTTTTTATTTTTAGAATTACTTTATTTAACTTTATTTATTTATTTAAATTTGACCAGAGAGGGACAGACAGAGAGAGAAAGCTGCCAGGTCTGGGACTCGAACTGTGGTCAGCCATGTGGGAGTCCAGCATCCTTAACCACCATGCCACCTGCTGGCCCCTTATCTATCATTATTACTATTATTATTGGTTTTATAACTTTATTTGAAAATCAGCAGTTAGTTCTCATCCACATTAGTCAATGTTTGTAGGTTTTCAAAAGTGGTAACAGGTACGCAGGTCACCAGAGCGTAGAGCTTGCTGGGCGAGTCTCCATCCTCGTTTCGTTTTCTGGACACCCGCACACGGATTCCATTTGGGATGGGCCTTACTCCTTTGGCCCAGACCGCTGTGCTGAGCCTGGTATCCGTGCACATCTGGAGTCCCCTCTCCTTCCTGGAAAACTTCCGACGTCTCTGCGTGCCCGAGGGGTGCGTTTCTGGAAGCCCAGGCCCTGGGTGCGCTGTGAGCGCCTATGGTGTGTTCTCGGCACCACCTCTCTGCGGGTAGGATGGCCCTTCTCCTCGCCACCTTCTTTATGGAGCTTTCTGCTCAGCCTAAGTTGGACAGAAAAACGGCAAAAACTATTATTATTATTATTATTATTATTTTAATTCACCGGGGTGGGGGTGGAAGTAAGAAAGCAAGCTTCCAGGTCTGGGACTCAAACTGTGATCTCCCATGTGGGAGTCCAGAACCTCAACCACCAGGCCACCTGTGCTACCCCCCACAAGTGTGGCTCTTAACTAGCAATACACCTCATTGTAAAACTCACCTTCACACCTACACTTGGAAGTGTTATTAGTTTTAAAAACAGCGTCGCATTCATTAGCTCCTTTTTTACTTAAAAACCTGATGAGGTGACCAGCAGTTGGCGTAATGGATATGTCGCTGGACTCCCACGTAGTCGACCGTGGTTCGTGTCCCGGACCCGGTGGCTTAAACTCACGCTGGGCGCGTGTGTGTGCGTGCCCAAGATCCCGAGAGGAGAATGGAGGAGAAGGGATTGAGGCGTGGCCATCCCCCCTGGGGGGTGATTTCTCGCTTTCTGTCTCTCTCTGTCTGGCAAGCACACTCACCCTATAGTGAAAACCTCTCCAGAAAAAAAAAAAAAAAAAAAAAAAAAACCTGATGAGGCCGAATGATGTTCCCTTCCCCAGGGTGAAATCTGGAGGTTCTGAACATGCTGGCGTGTGTACCATGTCACCCCGATAGCTTAGAACTCTATGAGGCTCCACCAGGTCTGGCCTGGATTTCATCCATCAAGCGTCCCTCTTCTTAATGAAGCAGCCCCACCCCTGCTCCTGTTGACAAAATTCTCAACATTTACTGGGAAGCTGCTTGGAAGAAAGGAGCGTCTGGCAAAGTAAGGTTCGGTCTCGGCTTTTCCGCACACACGCCGACGGCCACAGGCACGCCAGCCCACGCCGAGCTCTGCAGGCCGGTCCCCAGCACTGCCTGACGGTGGAGGGCGGGGCGGCTGAGTGCGCAGAGCGCCAGCTGTCACCTGCTCACTCACACCGAGCGCTCCCGTGCACACGCGTGAGCGACCTTCCCACTGGCTGCCACCGCTGCTGGCGGAGCCCGTGAGCGGTAAGGACGCGAGGCAGAAGGCCGGGGGCACTCGGTGCGCTCACACTCAGACCTGAATCACGTTTTCTTCGGTCCGCGTCCCCTACCTGTTCAGCATGCAGCGCGAAGGTGTTCAATTTCTGCAGAATAATTAAGCCAAGGACACTGTGTCACATCTTTGATGAAATGCAGATTTCACATTAAAATCAGATCCTTCATTTTTAAAGGTTGAATAGAACAGCATCTAAAAAAAGAATTCCAGGTGGATAAATTTAGGCTGCTGGAAAAAAAGTTTGGTGTAAGATCATTCTTGGTACAGAAACATCTTCCATGTCTGCCTGCGACCAGGACATTCGAAATCATTTTAGGCTCTTGCCTTCGGAGCTGTGTGGTCAGGGAACCATGACACACACGTCAGGGCCCCAGGTGGGCTGGGAACTGCCTCCTCCCCCAGGAGCCACTCCGTCAGAAGCGGGCTACCGCGGCCCGGTTCCCGAGGGCGTCCCGGTGTGCAGGTGCGCACGCGGCGCGGGCTGCGGAGGCCAGCGCACCGTGAGAGGCCGCCCTCTCCATCCGCCGCCTGCCCACGTCCCGGAGCAGACGCCTTACTGGTTCCCAGCTACTGGCCTCACCCTCACCCTGGGAGCTCGAAATCCCAGACCGTGGGTGTGTCCCTCCCGGGAGACGCCACCGATGTCCCTGGTGTGGATCTTCACGCGTGACATTGTAACCGTGGCTGGCATTGGATGGACCTGGTGAGTTTGCATATTCGCCCTCATGTCATGAACACAGAAATACAGCGATCACCGAGAAAGAGGAGACGACTCCTCTGTGAGATCTCCGGCCACGTGGGCGCCCATGGACGCTGCCGTCGCCGCTGGGAAAGGGACAGGAACATCGCGGTCCGCGCCTTTCCCCGCAGTGTGGAGGCTCTCATTTCCTCGCTGCTCTACCAGAGAAAGAGTCTGCAGGAAGAGGGGCCGCTCTTCCCCGCCCGCCCGTCCCTTCTGCTCCATCCAAGGGAGCGTAGGCTCAAGTCTGTCTCCCAGTGCCGCAAACCCCGCACGCCCCAACAGGCGCCAGGACGGCACGGACCCGAGACCAGTCCCCGTGCCGCCCGCTCCCGCCGGGTGGCGCTGTGGGCTCCGCACGGACCCGAGACCAGTCCCCGTGCCGCCCGCTCCCGCCGGGTGGCGCTGTGGGCTCTGCACGGACCCGAGACCAGTCCCCGTGCCGCCCGCTCCCGCCGGGTGGCGCTGTGGGCTCTGCACGGACCCGAGACCAGTCCCCGTGCCGCCCGCTCCCGCCGGGTGGCGCTGTGGGCTCTGCCGTCAGCCCCGCTGCCCCGGTCCCGGCTTCCCCGTAGCCACCTGCAGGCCTGGCCATTCTCAGTCCGGAGAGTTCTCCTGGGAAGGCCATAAAGCAGAGGCCATCCTGCCTCGTCACGCCTGTCCCAGGAGAGAATCTGACCGTCATACCTGTCCTTCCACTTCACAGGGCGTCGCTAGTAAGAGCTGACATAATGCATATGAAAGTCTTGAAAAATGTAAAAACACAAGTCAAAACAAGGGAAGAACAAAGGCATCGTGGTTGCGAAGATGTCAGCGCGCCCCACCCTGGGCTGGTCAGACCCGCCCATTGCCGGGGATCCTCTCCTAGGCCCCAGGGTTTTCAGTCAAGTTTTCAGCAGATTTCCGTAAAACTAAGCACCCTCTTAGAGAAACAGAAGGGCAGGAAAAGAGCCGAGGCCCCTGCCGGGCTGGACACCACCCCACAGTTCCTCCCGCACACGCACATCCAACGCTCACGTGACAGGCGCAGCTATCACAGGAATGCACACACGTGGTATGGAGTACCTGTTGACAGAGAGAAGTGTGATCCAGATGTGCCCCGTGTGTCTCTGCATGTGTAGACCTGGCTTCCATCGCCTCGCCCCAACTCCACAGCGGGGGTAGCACCAAGCGCCCCACATTGCCACAAGATTTCTGCTCATCCCCGGGTTCCCTAGGGCTGTGCCAGCTCTACAGCTCCTGCCCTTGGGCTTTCGGTCATTACAGACAGTTCCCCCCAACGCAGACAGCTCGGGGAAACCCAGCCCCCCAATGTTAGCCGCCCCAGGCTGGGAGATTCCGCAGGAGCCACTGAGAGCGCTGTGGTGTGCACTGGGGCTGAGCACGGCCGGTGAGGCCAGCACCAGTTGGCTGGGGTGTGCTCCGTCCTCCAAGTGTCCTTTCAAGGGAGAGTGAGACCGTTCTCCAAAGCTCTGCGCTTCCCTGTCTGTCCCCACTGTCCACCTCCCACCCCGCATCCCTTCTAGAACCCAGGTAGCACGTTCCCTTCCCCTGTCCGTCCCCACTCTCTGTCCACCTCCCACCCCGCATCCCTTCTAGAACCCAAGTAGCATGTTCCCTTCCCCTGTCCATCCCCACTCTCTGTCCACCTCCTACCCCGCATCCCTTCTAGAACTCAGGTAGCACGTTCCCTTCCCCTGTCCGTCCCCTGCCCCGGCCCAGCACAGGAGTGGGTGAGGGAGAGACCCTCCACGAGCCTGCTCATGCACCAGACGCCCCTGCCCTGGCCCCGCACAGGAGTGGGTGAGGGAGAGACCCTCCACGAGCCTGCTCATGCAGTAGACGCCCCTGCCCCGGCCCCCTAGCTCGTCGGGGTCCTGGACGTGTGTGTCCGCGAACAACCGACATGTCATCAGCCTGACCAGGGCATGCGAACCTGCTGTCAGTCCCGTGGCTTCCAGCGCTGCAGTTGGGTAGGCACTGCCTTTGCCACCGAGGGACTGAGCAGAACCTTCACTGAGAGCCAGTCACCTTGAAATCTAGCTATGCTCGAACACGCCCCGCTCCTTTGTCACTGTAGAGAAAAAGGGGGGGACCTACTTCTTTCAGGAAGAAAAGGATGAACTGCTTAAACATAACGTAAAGGGAACACCCACTCTGCCTGTTTCTTCTCAAATGCCACATCACAGTGATCTCGGCCAGCAGGAAGTCACTTAGTGCAGTCTTTAAAAAGTCAGGGGGATCCCCACGCCCCCTCCGCTCAGTCAGCTCGCACTCCTGCCCGCCACGTGCGAGTCTGCGGAGCGAGGCAGGCCTGAGGCACGCTCTGAAATAACACACGTGTGCAGGGCGTATGGGACAACGAAGAGACCAGGAGTTACAGGCACAGTGTGGCCTCTGACACAGGACAGCATCTCCAGGGACCTAGGTTTCTGAGTGCTGTTGAACTACAGAGGGTAATGACAGGACTCAGGGTCTGCCCGAGTGTGCCAAAATGGCGACTTTAGGGAGAGTGCGCAGTGCCTTTTGTCAGCCCTTGGAGGAACTTGTTAATAGCGCCTGTCTGTCTGTCTGTCCGTGGTTTGTGTGGTGGGTGGGCTGAAATAAGAGCCTTGCCATTTTTATTTTGTTATGATAATGCATGGAGTGTTTATTTTTCTTTTCCAAGGAAACATTCGTGAAATGTTAATTATAGAGATTCTCACTTCACCGTTCCTGAAAGATGAACTCTGAACAGTCACTTGGACTTGGGATCACCTTTGTTTTTTCCTTTCACTCTCTATTTAAAAAAAAAAAAAATTTTTTAGGTTTGTTGCCATAAGGCTCATGTACTCACCAGAGAGAGAGACAGAGAGAGGGAGAAAATTGAGAAATCACCTTGGAGGGGTGGCCACACCACAACACCTTCTCCTCCACGCTCCTCTCAGAATTCTGGGCACACATGCACACACACCTGGCGTGATTTTCAAGTGCCAGGTCTGGGGCTTGAACCGTGGTGGGCCATGTGGGAGCCCAGCACCTTAGCCACTATGCCACCTGCTAGCCCCAAGGGCGTCACCTCTCTTAAATGGTTGACTCCAGTTTCGCGATTTTGCATGTCACCCTGAGCAGATGTCTGTGCTCCTGACGGTCCCTCGGGATCTCCTGTTGTCTGGGGGAGGGTATTGCTTGGGGCTGTGGGCTCAGGCCACTGGACAGCCCTCTGGGAGAGTGCCGGTCACACACAAGCACGCGATTTCTCCGTGCGAGGCCTTCCGGTTTCCGCGCTCTCTGAAAGATCCGTTCAGTCACCTGTAATGGTGTCTGTGATCTCACCTCCCAGAGTGAACCGTGAAACTTCTGTGTGAACGCCTGGATTCCTGGCTTACCAAACGACCCCAGGAGCAATTCTTACCATCCTGGGTAATCGCCAGGGGCCGGGGAGTGAGGTGAGGCTGGAGCAAGCAAGGACGGGACACACTGGTGGGAGCGCTCTGGAAGGCCGCAGAGGGACAGGGACCACTTCAGCCCGACCCAGCCACTTAATGAGATAAGCAGCGTTCACAGGCTTGAGACGGTGTTTACAGAGGCAGATGGAGGAGCAGATACTTCTATAGTAAAGTAGTGATTTTTGTGTCCAAAATGTCATTATCTTCCAAAGACATAGAGTCCTCTGAGGTCTGAAAACAGTTTCCTGGTGACGCTCCTGCGCTCAGTGCCCGCTGTTTTACGCTGGAAGACACTGCTGTCTCGCGCAGGCGTCACAGCAGGGGTTACGTGTCACCGGGCGCTGTCCCCGAAACTGCCAGGACGCGGGGGGAGAACGAGGAGACCGTGTTCTGGCACCATAGATGATACCGGGCTAGGAAGGGCTGAATTTAACCAGGGAGAATCCATACAGCGCTGTCCAGTCACGTGCATGCTCTGCTTTGCATTAGAACTACCTCCCTTCTCCCTTTTCATTTGCCAAGTGACAGACATTTCCTTAATTTCTGGGGGAGGGGTCCTGCCAAAACCAGGGTGCCCTGGACTGTTGATTTGGAATCGTGTCACTAGAAAGGAAGGGAAGGGTCGGCCCGCCTTGGCCTGCCAGGGGCGCCGGGATGGACCGCTGCTTGTCCTGTTGGAGGCAGAGAGGGCCGCGAGCCAGGGCTGTGGGGGCCCAAGGTGAGCCTACGGGCACTGCCCGCAGGACCAGTGGACGCACCCCCGTTCTGTTCCGGGCAGACTCGGAAGCTAGGGGCTGTGCCCACACAGTGCTGGGAACGCGTCTTCAGTCTGGGGGCGGCGTACGATCCCCGTCACACACGGTCTCCGGCTCCCTCCAACGCTCCTGTCCTCCCCTCGCTCTCTATGAAGCCTTGACTCTCGGGCATTTCAGGGTATTCCGTCTAAATTACACCTGTGCTGCCCGGGGCTCCTGAGGGAGATCGCTACCTACCGGGAAGTTCAGCAGCTCCGCCGCACCGCGTCCTGTCCGGAGAGCTCGAACACTTCTGTTCATCCTCATTCGTGTCCCCCGAGACTGTTAGGGAACGCAGGAGCTCGGCAGCTCGCTCGCTCCATAATAGCCTTCGTGCCTTTCGACTTAAAGGAAAGGTTTTTTTTTTTTTTTTTTAAAAAAAAAACTCATCCAAATTTGAAGAAAGAGATTAGAAAATTCAAACATTTTTTTAAATGGATGAATTTTTTTTTTTTTTTTTTTTTTTTTTTTTTTTTTTTTTTTGCCAAATGATCAGAAATGAAGGTAGTATAGAACCGAACACAAACCAAATGCGTTCAATGTGAATAAACAAAATCCATTGAGCTTGGTCTAAGGTATCTGTCTTTTCATGACTTGTGTGCCCGCTTCCTGAGAAACTTTGCTCAACTTCTGCTGTAATAGCATATATAGATACTGCAGTAGCTAACTGCGATGACTACTTTTTCCTTTTTTTTTTTTTTTTTTTTTTGAGAGGTTTTTGCTATAGGGCGCATGCACTCACCAGAAAGACAGAGAGAGAGAGACAGAAAGCGAGAAATCACCCCCCAGGGGGGATGGCCACGCCACAATCCCTTCTTCATTCTCCTCTCGGGATCTTGGGCACGCATGCACACACGCCTGGTGTGAGTTTAAGCCACCAGGTCTGGGACTCGAACTGCGGTCGACTATGTGGGAGTCCAGCGACATAGCCATTACGCTAACTGCTGGTCCCTGCTAATTGCAATTATTCACCCCAAAGATGAAAGAATTTGTTTCCCCTCCAATTTCTTGGTTTGTGTGCAGTGTTGGCGTTCCAGATGGAGCCCATTACATGATGTTGTATTTCTAAGGGAAACATTTCTTAAAGTCGCTGAAAAAAACGTCTATTAAGGAAAGAGGAACTGCTGAAAGAGGTGTGTTGTCTATTTCTTCAGTTAGTGGCAAATCCTGGGAGCAGTCCTAAAGAGCAACGGGGCTCTAATAGGACTTCCTGACCCTCCTCCTCCCAACCAGCACTGCCATTGTGAAAGGGGAGGAGGAATCGTAGCGTCCGTCCGTTCCGGGTAAAGCCATTGCTGCTGCCGTGGCTGGGAGAACAGGGCTGCGGCCTCCTGCTAATGCACCGTCTCGGAAGAGCTGTCCTCAGTGGGAAGCAAGCCGTCATTGGAAAGCTGGGGTACAAGAAGGCCTGGTCACATGCTACGACACACGGAGGGGTACAGAGTATGCAGAGACAAACAACGTCATTGCACTCACAGAGTGTCACTTGTTTTTAAGGCGAGATTTGTACTAATTTCATAATAGCTGTGAAAATCGGAGCAAGTGTCTGGATCTGTCACTGTCCACATGGTTTAAAACTGGCACGTGTGGGAACCAGCAGTTAGCGTAATGGCTATGTTGCTGGACTCCCATGTAGTCGACCGCGATTCGCGTCCCAGACCCAGTGGCTTAAAACTCACGCTGGGCGCGTGTGCGTGCGTGCCCAAGATCCTGAGAAGAGAATGGAGGAGAAGGGATTGCGGCGTGACCATCCCCCCTGGGGGGTGATTTCTCGCTTTCTGTCTCTCTGTCTCTCTCTGTCTGGCTGGCGAGCGCATGCGCCCTATAGCGAAAACCTCTTCAAAAAAAAAAAAAAAAAAAAAAAAAAACCTGGCACGTAGATCTCATTTTATGTGAACGTGGTGCAGTTTGCCTGACAGTCTTCCATGTTTCAAGGAGAATGAAATCCTGCGAAGGCTGAAGATAAAATCTAAAGCCATCTAAGGTTCCTGTCTCATTAGCCTCCGTTTATCACAAGGCCCCTCTCCCACGTAGGTGGGGAGGTGGGTTCCTGCCGGGGTAACCACCCTGTCTTCCATTTCCCATGCATAACTCCGCCAGAGTGAAAAGGTGATGCCATCCTGCGAGGAACACTTCTCTGGCTCTGCTATGACAGTTATTTGGGAAACATTACTTTTTATTTTTTAAATAATTATTTATTTTATTTTATTTTAATTTTTATTGTTAGTTTTCTTTTTGTTTTTTGAGAGAGAGAAAGTTTTGCTATAGGGTGCATGTGCTCTCTGGAGAGACAGAGAGACAGAAAGCAAGAAATCACCCCCACGGGAGATGACCATGCTGCAGGTCTTTCTCCTCTATTCTTCTCTCGGGGTTTGAGGCATGCACAGAAGTGCCTGGTGTGAGTTCCAAGCCTCCAGGGCCAGGACTTGAACCGTGGTCGGCCAGATGGGAGTCCAGCGATGTAGCCATTATGCCATCTGCCGGCCCCTAATTTTATTCATTATTTTCTAATTAGCTAATGTGTGCTCACCAGAGAGAAACAGAGAGAGAGAGAGAGAGAGAGAGAGAGAGAAAGGGAGAGAGAGAGAAAGCAGGCCACCAGGTCTGGGACTCGAACTGTGGTCAGTCATGTGGCAGTCCAGTGCTTTAACCACCACACCTTTAAGAAGTATGACAGTCACTCAAAAATCAGGGCTACCTTTGATTTTTCAGAGTCCCTGCCCTAGATTATTAAGAATAGTTTCTCTCTGTTAGATTTTTCATTGCCTCTTCTACCATCTTCCTTCCAGTGTCTGGTTAGCATTATAGCTAATTAGAAATCTAAAGTAGGTCCCTTTTTTCTCTTTAAGTATTTATTGTAATTTACGATTTACATATAATCATTGCATGTCTTTGTAGGTTACAGAATGGTCTTTGGTCTTTAAAAGCATATATGCAGTGTGTAATAAACAAATTGAGGATATAAACATATTCACCACCATCCACATTTGTTATTACGTTATGTTGTGAACAGCTGAAACTCGCTCCAGTAACCATTCTCTGAGTACTTACTGAGCTGTCTACGACCTTCTTTACTGCGAGGTACAGTTTTAAGGAAAAACATATTAAAAATCAGGCAACAAACAGCCCTCTAAATACCAAAGATAATCTTAACATAGCCAATGAAAGAAGAATTTATGATTTCCATGGAGAGAATTGTGGGAGATAAGAATTTATAATCTAAAAAACTTCTGTATGTGGGTATCAACCATTGGTCCAGTTGGATATAGGTATAATTGTACATGACAGTAGCTCATTAGGAAGAGACAGGAAAAGAACCCTTATACTCATGCTCTGAGTCCATGTGAGACCATGGTACTGTGGTGTGCATAAAGAAAGAAACCCTTGAAAAACCAAAAATAAAACAAAATTGGAAAGGGGTGTTTAAAAGTGAATCACAAAGCCAGTGATTTGGTGATTTATAGGCTTTACAAAGTTCTTGATTTTAGCTTTTTTAAAAAAATTCATTCCAAAGAAAGACTCAGCTGTAACATTTTAGACATTTCCTCTATTGTCTAGTTCTAGTCAATAAATAACAGCTATCATAAATGTGTAAATTGAAACCCGAAGCAACAATCGTCTACCAAATAATTAGTGGATTTGTTTTTAATCTTGCCTGTGTGTACAATTGTTGAATCTACATTTAGTCCCAATATTCAATGTTATTTTCAGTAGGTGTGGACTTATCTTATTTTTTTTTTCCTAGTTGTTTTGTGTTCTCTTACTTCTGTTTTGTCTCCTTTTAGTTTTCCTGGTGTCGTAGTCCTTTAACTATTTCCTGAAGAGCTGGTTTCATTTTGGTGAATTATTTCAGCATTTGTTTATCTGGGAGTGATTTTATTTCTCTTTCTCATGTGAAGAATAACCTTGTTGGGTATAGTACTGTTGGTTGAAATTGCTCTCTTTTCAAAGTTTTAAATGTTTCCCATTCTTCCCTTGTCTGCATTGTTCCAGTTGAGAGGTCAGAGGTAGCCTAATCGGGTAACCTTTCTAAGTAACTTGGTGTTTCTCTCTTGCCATTTTTAGAGTCCTGTCCTCCTCTTTGAGTTTTACCAACTTGGCTATCATGTGTTTTGGAGAGAGCTTCATATGGGACATCTATTTGATGTCCTTTGTATCTCCTGGGTTTGGATGTCTGCATGCCTCTCCAAATTTGGAAAGTTTTAAGCTAATATATTATGAAGGACGTTTTCTATGCCTTTACCTGTCTCTCCACCTTCTGAAATACCTATTACGCAGGTATTTAACCATTTAATGGTGTCTAGGATTTCCCGTATCGTGTCCTCATGTTTAATGGTTATCCTTCCATTCTTTTCAGTTGCTTGGACTAAATCAGAGGTTTTGTTTCAGGTCAGAGATTCTTTCTTCTGTGAGGTCCAATCTGCTCTGGATACTTTTCAGGGAGGTCTTGATTTCTTGCAATGTATTCCCCAGAGATTCTGCGGGATTCTTTTTCAGTGTGTCTATCTCGTTATGGAGCTCTTCCATCAAGTCATTGAAGGACTTTCTCATCTCCTGCAATTAGTTACTCTTTGGTCATCTGACATAAAATAAAAAGTGCAAGAATATGGAATCATGATTCCCCCAAATCTGACATATTTTACCATTTCCCAGATGCTATTAGTTACAAAGCTTCTGAGTATATTTTCCCCAAGTGGAAATAGTGTTCTTGTTTTCCTAGCCTATCAATATAATTAAGGCTTGCTATTAAAAATACAAGGTAAGGGACCAGCAGTTAGCATAATGGCTATGTTGCTGAACTCCCATGTAGTCGACTGCAGTTCGAGTCCCGGACCCAGTAGCTTAAACTCACGCCGGGCGTGTGTGCGTGTGTGCGTGTGTGCCCAAGATCCCAAGAGGATAATGGGGGAGAAGGGATTGCGGTGTGGCCATCCCCCCGGGGGGGTGATTTCTCACTTTCTGTCTCTGTCTCTCTTTCTGCAGAGCGCACGTGCCCTATAGCAAACCGCCCCCCCCCCCCAAAAAAAAAACCCAAACAAACAAAAAAACAAGTAAAATCGAGGCCACCAGGTGGCATGGTGGTTAAAGTACTGGATCCCACATGGTCAACTCTGTGTTTCTAGTCCTTGACTTGGCAGCTAGAAAAACATGCCAGGCACATGGGCGTGTGACATAAGACATATCCTGAAAGGAGAATGGAGAAGAGAAGGGATTGTGGCATGGCTATTCCCCCTGGGGGATGAGATCTCACTTTCCCTGTCTCTCTGTCTTTCTCTGTCTCTGGCAAACATACATGCCCTATGCAAAACAGTAAACAAACACAAGTAAAATAAAAATTCCCAGAATGAAGCTTTTAAAATCTAGTGTCTATTTTTCCCAGCATTTCCAATATAATACCTAAGTGAGTAACAGATAAAAATATATGTAAATGCACTTTTAATAAGACCCATGTGTTCGCTTCTGTTCAGGAGCAGCTGCTGTGACCGGCCAGCACAGCACCACCCCCTCCTCATGCGTCACCCCAGCCTGCAGCAGGACACCCACTGAAGAGTCGTAAAGCAGAATACAGTGTCACGCGTGGCGAGGGCTGTGAAGGAGAGGCACAGTGTGACTGACATTAAGTCCTCAGGAGCAGGACGTCGCTGAGGACATCAGGAACGTTCCCCAAGGTCCTGCTACTGCGTTTGGACGTCCAGGAAGAGTCAGAGGACACATGGTTTCCAGAAAGAGGGGAGTGACGGGCATGGAGGGATCCAGAGCCCATGAACCTTCCAGACGGAGGGAACTGCTTGGTTAAAGGCTGGGAGACAGGAGGGGCTCGCGCAAGTGCAAGTGCAGCCGGTCTGGCCTCAGTGTGGAGGGCACACGGGGTTGCGGATTGCCCACGACAGACGTCAATGGGAGGCTCTCACCGCCGGAGGGAGAGAGAGAGAGAGAGAGAGAGAGAGAGAGAGAGAGAGAGAGACGACGCAGCATGAACCGGGGTGGTCGTGCTGGAGGCAGAGCCACAAAAACGTGGCGATGAGCAGCTGCGAGCGGGAGCCGGAGGGCAGAGGCGAGGGGGGCTCATGGCACAGGAGTGCTTCGGAGGATGCCTTGAAACCTCTCCCCTTCTCAGTTACATTACAGTGCTATCGCTGTCTTTGTTACTGCTTTGTAGGGATTTATTTAATGATAGCTACTGCTCTTTTTTCCTGATCTATGTGCTACATATTTGTTGGTTTTGGCTTTTTCTGTCTATTCTTTATCTTTTAATTTCACATTTTTTTTTTTAATCAGTCAAGAGTTTGTTTTACACAGATGTTTGTCAATCTATTTTTTTTGTAGATTTTATGTCTCCTGTTCTAATACTTTTATGATAATGTTTAGTTTATCATTATTATTTTGTAGAGGTTTTTGCCTTAGGGCGTATTGCTCTCCAGGGAGAGAGAGAGACAGAGACAGTGAGGGGGAAGTGAGAAATCGCCCCCTGGGGGAGGATGGCCATGCCATATTCCTTCTTCTCCATCCTCCTCTGGGATCTTGGGTATGTACGCATGTGTGCTCAGTGTCAGTTTCACATCACTGGGTCTGGGACTCGAACCGTGGTCAGCCATATGGGAGTCCAGTGACACCCATCTGCTGGCCCCTATTATTATTATTTAAAATCTATTTGGAATCATTTTTGGAGTTTGTTAAAAAGTAGAGATTAACCTTGTATTTTCTAGATGGGAAAAAGTGTATTCTCAGATTTACTATCCTTTACTCAGTAGTTTGAAATGAACACCCCTTACCACATGCAGGTACCCTCATGCCAGGTATTCGGTACACTACACTAGTTCACTGTTACAGTTAGCTTCTCCTATGCTAATCTTGCCCTGCTTTAATCAGGATAACTTTATTTTAAGAATGATTTTTATTTAACTTTCTTTAGTTATTTAAATTTGACCAGAGAGGGACAGAGAGAAAGAGAGAGAGAGAGAGAGAGAGAGAGAGAGAGAGAGATGAGAAGGCAAGCTGCCAGGTCCAGGACTCGAACTGTGGTCAGCCATGTGGGAGTCCAGCACTCTTAACCACACCACTTGCCGGCCCAATCAGGATAACTTACAGTACATATTTTTAAGTGTTTTCATTTGTATACTTTCTCTTCCCCACAGACATCCCGGAGCTCAATTTGTGAGTTCCGTGGAAGGAACTCTTGGGATTTCACTGGAGACTGTACTGGATTTATAGATTAATTTGGGAAGAATTGACTTGTTCTACAAAACTGAGTCTTCCTACCTAGCTATGTTGTATGTCTCTCCATTTATTTAAATCTTTCTTTATGTCCTTCAGTAAAATTTTATGATTTTATTCATATAGGTCTTAAGGCAAAATTATTTTCTTTCTTTGAATTATCTTGTAGTTTCCCACTTCTTGACTTCAGGGTATAAATAACCCCACTTTCTCTGTTGAAAACATTTAGGCTGATACTTTTTGGAAGTTTGTACACAGCAGATATTAATGTGTTTTTCTCCCAAAGGTTTGACATTTCTTCCAGTCAGGAGGATGTAAAGAAGGTGAACTTTTCTTCTCTTGGAATCAACATCTTTGTATAAAATTTCAAATCAGTCTCCATTGCAGGTGCTGGCCACCTCGTCTAATGTGAGGCCCGGTGAGGCCGGGGTCAGTGGCCGCCTTGTCTAATGTGAGGCCTGGTGAGGCAGGGTAAGTGGCCGCCTCGTCTAACGTGAGGCCCGGTGAGGCAGGGTCAGTGGCCGCCTCGTCTAACGTGAGGCCCGGTGAGGCAGGGTCAGTGGCCGCCTCGTCTAACGTGATGAGGCAGGGTCCGGTCTAACGTGAGGCCCGGGGGCGGGGTCAGTGGCCGCCTCGTCTAATGTGAGGCAGGGTAAATGGCCGCCTCGTCTAACGTGAGGTAGGGGGTAAGTGGCCGCCTCGTCTAACGTGAGGCCCGGTGAGGCAGGGTAAGTAACGTGATGCCCAGTGAGGCAGGGTAAATGGCTCGTCTAACGTGAGGCCCGGTGAGGCGGGGTCAGTGGCCGCCTCGTCTAACGTGAGGCCCGGTGAGGCAGGGGTGGCCGCCTCAGTGGCCGCCTCGTCTAACGTGAGGCCCGGTGAGGCCGGGGTCAGTGGCCGCCTCGTCTAACGTGAGGTAGGGTAAGTGGCCCAACGTGAGGCCCGGGGGCAGGGTAAGTGGCCGCCTCGTCTAATGTGAGGCCCGGTCTAACGAGGCAGGGTAAGTGGCCGCCTCGTCTAATGTGAGGCCCGGTGAGGCCCGGGAGGCGGGGTAAGTGGCCGCCTCGTCTAATGTGAGGCCCGGTGAGGCCGGGGTCAGTGGCCGCCTCGTCTAACGTGAGGCCCGGTGAGGTAGGGTAAGTGGCCGCCTTGTCTAACGTGAGGCCCGGTGAGGTCGGGGTCAGTGGCCGCCTTGTCTAATGTGAGGCCCGGTGAGGTCGGGGTCAGTGGCCGCCTCGTCTAACGTGAGGCCCGGTGAGGCGGGGTAGTGGCTGTAGCCCATGGCCCTGCCCTTAGAACCGCGCTGTGGAGTCCCTGGGCGTGTCCCAGCACCATGTGTCTGCGGTGGCTGTCCCAGGCTGGCCGAGCTGTCACCCGCTCGTCCCCTCCTGCTTATCCGTGGCCTGCTGCCTCTGAGGTCCAGCGAAGGGCCGGGGATCTGGCCGTGGCCAGGAAGGCTGGCCAGAGCTCACCTGCTGTGTGTTGAAGAACGTCCCCTTCGTGCCCGCTGCGGCCTGGCCGAGGAGAGGGGCTGCCGTGAGATGTCACCGCGGACAAGCGTGGCCGCACCCGAGGTCGAGGTCTCGAACGCTACCCGCGCCATGGATACGGCGCTTTTTGTTTGGACAGTTTTGTTCAAAACTGCTCTTATAAGGTCCAAGCGAAGCTCGTGTCTCCGACTGGATTTAAATTAGAGAGGCTCCTTGAGTTCCCGGAGAGAGATGGAGGCCAAACGCGGAGTCCTGGACCTCGTCGTCTCGTTATCTGTCTTCTGACTTTACAAAGTGGCTTGCTTGCGATGTCCCACCGCTGACCCTGGCGTCCCCGTGGTCCCCGTGGTCCCGCTGAGGCCTGGGCTCCTGCCCCGACTTGCGGCTTGGCTTGCTGTGCGTTCCAGGCGGGGCCCCGCGTTCCTGTCTCGCTGACTGCGGGCCACTCTCCTGCCTCCCCTGTCACCCGCCGGCGTGCCCCACCGCCACTAACTTGAGTTGAAGCAGGAAACGAGGACAGTACTGGCCTTGAGACGCGAACGCGAGTGAGGTGTGCTTCTGTGGAGGCACATCAGTGCAAAACGAGGACAGCGCTGTCCCTGCCCGCCCCGCCACCGCGTTTTCACTGGTGAATAGCGAGGGCCTGCCCCGCACCATCGGCCCCCCGGGAAAAGCGCAGCGTGGGCCCCAGGGGCTGCACCCCGGAGGTCACACCCTCTCCTGTAAGCAGGCCTGGTCAGGGGCTGGCTGCTGCTTTCCTCCGCTCAGTACTCAACTCTCAGTAAGTCCTTTCTGGGCTCAGAGGGCCCACTTGATGAATAATCATAATAACAATGAATGACATTTTGCCACGGGGCGGGCGCCACCACACCCAGTAATGTGTGACATTTTAAAAGAAAAACGCAGGAAACCTGGCGGCAGGTAATTTAAACAACCCCTTTGTGCACCAGCGGGCCCACGAGAACCATGCGGCAGCGGTGGGGCAGGCTCTGCAAGGAGCTGGCCCTCGAGGAAGGGACTGCTGCTCTCTGGCCTCTCTCTAGGTAATGGTGACGAGCTAATGGGGCTTTACCGAGGATTTGGGGCCCCTAGGGATGAAGCGTCAAGGAAGATCATATTTTCACTTTTTTTTTTTTTGCGGGGGGGAGAGGTTTTTGCTATAGGGCGCGTGCGCTCGCCAGAAAGACAGAGAGACAGAGAGACAGAAAGCGAGAAATCACCCCCCAGGGGGGATGGCCACGCCACAATCCCTTCTCCTCCATTCTCCTCTCGGGATCTTGGGCACGCACGCACACGCGCCCGGCGTGAGTTTAAGCCACCAGGTCAGGACTTGAACTGCGATCGACTACATGTGAGTTTAGCGACATAGCCATTATGCTAGGTGCTGGTCCCATATTTTCACTATTCTAAAGAGAGAAATATGGAACGCCAGAAATGGTTTCTAGTACCCACTAGCTGACGTCAGGGGTCCGTCCGAGTGCCTCTCCCTGCAGTCTCCTGGGTGTTCTGGCCAGCACTTCTTCCTCCCCCCTCGGTCTTGGCTGATATTATTTGCTGCCCTCAAACGTTTTCTTCCCTCTTGTATGGAAAAGGATAGAAATGCAATCGTTTCCAAAATTATGTTCTTCAATCGTAATAGAGTTTTGGGACCAGCAGATGGCAAAACGGTTGTGTCACTGGACCCCCACGTAGTCAACCATGGTTTGAGTCCTGGGCCTGGTGGCTTAAAACTCACATGGGGCACATGTGCATGAATTCCCAAAATCCTAAGAGGGAAATGGAGGAGAAGGGATCGTGGCATGGCCATCCCCCCGGGGGGATGATTTCTTGCTCACTGCCTCTCTGTCTCTCTGGTGAGTGCATGCACCCTATGGCAAAAATCTCTCAATAATAATAATAATAATAAAAGAATGATAGAGTTTTGGCTTGACATGGTTGCTGAGCAAGAAACTGCATTTCCCAGGCTCTCTTGTAGCTCAGAATGTGGTAAATAACTAAGCTAGATTCCACCAACAGACGCCCTCACAGGAGATTACAAGGACGGGGCGTCTTTCGTCTCTGGCCAACAGGACTGGGGGTCTCCCGTGCGGCCGGCCAGTCTTCCGCGGCTTGCTGGTTATCAGGAAGCAATGGCGGCCATGGCCGTGTCGATGGGCTCTCTACTCTCCGACAAGGCTTCTCAGCTCCAGTCTCTGCCTGCTCCTCACTGCAGTGGGGAACCCAGACCAGAAGGATCTAGCTGTTCGGCACTAGCCACCCCTGACAGGGAGGGTCTGGGCTCCCCGAGGAGCCACTCCAAGGGAGACAGCTCTTTCCTTCAGTGATGCCGTAAGCTCCTCAATCTTTGTATTAAATCCTTCCGGTTTAAAACACGGGGTAAGTTCCAGCTCCCGCACTGAGCCTGTGGGAGATGAGTCATGTCCGGCCCACAGGTCTGAGGACAGGGACTGCCGTGTCCGTATCTGAGCAGACGCTGGAGGGGACCGACTGAGCCCTGTGCCCGGCGTCCTGCGGGGCACTCCACCTGGCCCTTCATTGACTCAGCCCAAGCACTCAGGCGGTGGACGAGGACCAGCGCCGTTTTACTGGGCTCCCTGGCCAGCACCGGGCCTGGCGGTTAAGGGCTCGATCCCGCATGGCCCCACGGCTGAGTGTGCGCTCTATGTGAGGAGGAGGGTCTCCAGCTCTGCCCTTCCTCGGGTGCTTTCTCCCGGCCCCTCTTCTCCACGCACATGCACCCTACAGCAAAAAAATTGTAAAAACAAAATGTTAGAAATGGAGATCCCCCTCTATAAAGTGAGAATTAGGGAGGTCAGGGACTTGCCTGAGGCCACAGAGCGAGGAGGTGAAATTTCATTTTTCCTGTAAACATTCTCTGTCGTCTCAGCTGTGAGGGAAGGGGCGTGTATGGTACTAAATTCTGACCGCCACTTCCAAGAGAGCCTTATTCATTTTCAAATGGGGAAACCGAGGCTGAAAGAGGGAAATTATCCCAGTTCTTCGGCTCTTTATTGTCAATGCTATCTTCTCCAGGGCTGGACTCGGCTACGTGGCCTGAGTGCACTGTGAGGCTTCACGCCCTTCCCCCCTCACCCTTATTCACTTTCCAGGAAGACAGATGCCTCGTCCACACCTTAGGTCTACCGATAGCTGGAGACTGCATTCTACTCTCTTTTAAAAAAAAATAATAATAATAAGGCCGCAGTGTATGTGCTGTGACGAGTTCCAAGGATCCCACGGCAGGAGCAGAAAGAAGGGTCCCGTCTTCTCGCGCTCCCGTCTCCGCTGCCATCCCAGGGCTGGAGCTGCTGCGGGCCTGCGGCCTGCACCCTCCTCTCCCGCAGCCCCACCTCTGCGCTGCCCGTCCCGTCCTGCCCACTAGCTGTGGCTTGGCTCTCAGGCGGGCTCCTCCCACGGTGGCATCGCTGCGGACCAGCCTTGGCTTAGATCAGGGTGCTGAGACGCACCCCTCGGCTTTGGACTTCCGAAGAAGCAGACGGGACTGCAGTCTGCAGGGTCCCGGGGCGTGCCGGCCGTCCTAGCTCAGGGGAAGGCGTTCTCCACGAGTCTAGCCTGGCTTCTGGGTTTATATCAGGATTTGGAGGCGGGAGCGGGAGGCTAAAAGAAAACAGTTTACCTTGGTTTACCTTTTTATGCCAAGGACCGGAGGACGGGGATTAGAGAGGTGAGGCAGACGTTAGGTAGCAGCGTGGTACCGCATCGCCATCACCCGTCATGGCTCCCTGTCCCCCCAGCCTCTGCCAGCCCCTTCCTGTCCGGCCCTCCTCTGCCAGAGCGAAGCCTGTCTGCTGCCAGGGCTGGGCTGGCTGAGTCGTTACCACCTCCAGGAAGCCTCTCTAAACCTGGCAGGCAGAAATAATCCCTTTGTCTTTAGCAGCCCACGGGCTCTGTTGACACAATAGAAACCGCAGCACTTGAGCCCTCAGCACTGGCGCTAATGAGCTGTTTACTTCTCTGTGTCTCCCACTACGCACTGACCTCCTTAAAGAGTGACTGCATCCTATTCATCTCTAATCCTCCACAGCTAAATAAATATTTGCTAAACCAAATTGAATCCCCCCCCCCCGCCCCCACCCAACGCAAGGTATCAGATACACAGGTAGCTGGCGGTCCTCCTTTCTAAGGACTTCCTGACTGTACATGTAAGTTTGGTTTACTCTTTGGGAGGCGGATCTACGCAAGGCATGTGTGCACAGTTTTCCTTAAACTTGCTACGGTGTGCCGACCCCCAGGGCCCCGCTGTGAGCTTGGCCCGCCACTGACCAGCTCTGTGACCTCGGGCAAGTGTCTTCACTTCCTCGCGACTCGATTTCCTCGTCTGCGCAGTGGGGCTGAGGGTCACACCTACCTCAGAGGAGTCAGCATCTGCAGGGCCTTGAGAACGCGTCCCGGAGCACAGTGAGTGCGATGTACGTGTGATTTTATTCTCATCCTGATATCAGAAACAGTAAACTCTAAAAAAAAAAAAAAAAATACATCGTAAATACATAGAAAAGGTAATATTTCCAGAAGTAGGATTAGACGATTCTGAGTTCAGAACAATTTTCCCAACACTAGAGGCCTTCGGAGTCGGCTCTTGTTTCTCTGTTATTTAAAGGATTGTTCTTTGAGCAACCCACAGGGGTACAAACCTTGTGTGTTTGTCTCGCGTGGTCGCTTTTTTCTTTCTTTTAATCAATCTTATTTTCACTTGAAGGTCCTGCCCAGTGTGCTTTGACCTCAGCTAGCAGGCATCTAGCAAGCAGAATGACCTAATCAAATAGTCAGTGAACAATGAGTCAGCGGTAGGGCCCACACAGAACACCTGGGGTCGATGAAGGGCTCCCACAGTCAGGAGCTCAGAGTCACCAGCAGCCAGCTCCTGAGCCCGTGCACACTGCCTGCTCCAGCCCTGACAGCACGTGCTCATGTTCTGAGACAGGCCCCAGTGAGGACCGGCTTTTCCATACGTTTTGTGCCTGTTTCCTCCAAGACCTGCCTTTCCCGTTTCTTCTCCAACAAGCTGGAATGTGAGCAGTTTTTCCCACACTCCTCCTCGTTTTTTTAAATTGCTATAGGGTATGTGCGTCTGCTGGAGAGAGATAGATGGGGGGGGGGGCAATCACCTCCCGGGGGATGGCCACGCTGCACAAGCGACTGGCATGCTTTTCTGGCCGCCGGGTCTGGGGCTCGAACTGTGCTGTTGGCCAGGTGGGACCCAGCTGCCTCAGCCAGCCCGCCACCTGCTGCCCTGTCCACGCTGCCCTTTATTAGCCATCCGGTTACACCACTCTGCCTGCCATCTCTGCCCTGGCGCACTTCCTAACGCGCCTGGGCCTGCCGCGGACGACCGCCTACCATCTCTCCTCACCTGGCAGTGGCGGCGAGCTTCACCCGTTCACCGCTGTCTTCATTGCACAGGTGCCTGGCTCTGTGAAGGTAGAGCTTGTCCCCGTAGTGTCCTGACAAGGCTTCTTCTTTCCATGGAACATTGGCACTAGCTCGGATGATGTTACATGATAAAGGAGTCAGGTGATATGACCAGTACAATCCTTCTCTCCTTGGGGCCAGCACGTGGCGTGGCGGTTAAGGATGCTGGATTCCCACATGGCCGACTGTGGTTCAAGTCCCAGACCTGGGCAGCTTGCTCTCTCTGTCCCTTTCTGGTCAAATTAAAATACATAAGTGAAAAAAATCATTTCCTCCTTTATTTATTAAGACCTAGAGTGCCTGTGTGACAGGCGCAGGGCCAGGCGCTGGCAGAGCGTCTGGGGAGACGACCGGAGGCGTGACTTCCTGCAGTGTTGTCTGACTTCACATGTGGACACGCGGTGAGGGTGCCACCGCTGGGGGCCAGAAAGGCCAGTTTTCATGAGGAGAGTAGAACATGACTGTCCTTGAAGGACCGAACGTCTCAGCTAGCCGTGGAAAGGAGTCGGGTGTTGGAGCAGAGGAGTGTGGCAGACACGGGAACAGCACACCACGTGTGGGGGTGAGACCAGTTCGACTGAAAA
This sequence comes from Tupaia tana, assembly GCA_026018925.1. NCBI lineage: Eukaryota > Metazoa > Chordata > Mammalia > Scandentia > Tupaiidae > Tupaia > Tupaia tana. The sequence continues at coordinate 1,633,269 of JAKSZU010000014.1, forward strand.
GAAGCCAGCAGCTCGGGCCCCGTGGCCAGACGGTTCATGTAGACGAAACACCTTTCTGAAAGGGGAGTACTGCTGTGGCCTCAGTGAAGAGAAGTGAAGAGAAGTAATCTAAGAAAGTTTGCAAGTAGAATCGAAGAGCCGGGAGCACAGCCAGGGCTGAGGGCAGCTGAAAACCCACTGTGAGTCGTCGAGGTGGCGCCAGGGCCCTGAGGACATTCGGGAAGAACGGAGCCTGCCAGCATCCCTCCGGCTGCGTGGACAGAGTGCCAGCATTTTCCTCGCGGTGGGGCCCTGCAGCTGGCTGCCTGTCTCCACGTGTTTCTGTCTGGCCTGTCCCAGCTCACCGGGCCACTCCTTGAGACTGCCATGTAGAGTAGTCACAGCACAGTGTGACAGGTGGGGACCAAAAGTTCAGTTATGTGGAGCCAGACTGTGGCATGGCGGTCAAGGCAACTGGATCCCACATGAGTGACTGCACAGTTTGAGTCCTAGACCTGGTGGCTTAAAACACATGTTGGGCACGTGTATGTGGGTGCCCAAAATCCCATGAAGAGAATGGAGGAGACAGAATTACGTGATGGCCATCCCCCCAGAGGGGATTTCCCACTTTCCCTCTCTTTCCATCTCTCTCCAGAGAGTGCACATGTCCTATAGCAAAACAAAACAAGACAAGACAAAACCATTAAACATAAAACACGGTCTCTGTTGGGTTGTGTGGTGTGTGATGGTGATGGGTGCTGTGCAGTGACAAGGAGGACCCTGCAAAGCTGGCCGGCTGGACTGGGACTCGGCGAGCCGTCCTGCTACAGCGCGGGTTGGCGTGAAGAATGATGGATGTCTGCCAGTGTGACCTTCCGCCACGACCCTCTCACCTTGGCAAGGGAGTAGGAATTGAGGCTGGACGGAGGTTGAAAGCCAGCCAGTCGTTCCTGTCCCTGCTCCCTAATTTCCTTTACACCCAGTTTTACTCTTCCCGTGACATGAACTCTCCAGAAGACAGTTTAGCAAAGCTGCTGGTGGGGCTCCAGCTCCCTCAGCCACACTTCGGAGCCTGACAAATGTCGCTGATGCGTCTTCCCGATTCTCTGAGCTCCAGGCACATTTCTGCCTACCCTGATGGCGAGCCCTCGTGGAAGCTCCTGGTGTTCTCTGTGGTTGCCTCAGAGTAATCCACGTTCTGTCCCCAGCATGGTTCAGCCTACTTGGAGAGCCTGCCTGTCTCTACATCTGGCAGAGGGCCTCGCCAAGCAATGGCTGAAAGAATCTGTAGATAAACGCACCCCTGGAGCACTACCCTGGAGCACTGTCAGTGTGCAGCTCTCGTAAAAACAACGGTACATTTTTGGCTGGTTGTAACTTTTGAAGAACTAAAAATAAGTGCACTCACAAGTGTATAGATAAGGTTATTTGTAATGTGAGGTCAAGTGTCGTGTAAGTGTCAGCTGAAGTACATGGACCTCAAGTTACAACGAATGGAGGAAAGGCAGAGCTGGCGTGTGTGCTGCTCAGAGAGCCGGAGACGTTAGCAGTTGTCATCTCAGATCTTCTCACTTTTCAACTGAGATTTAGAGGAAAGAAATGATTTGTGCGAGAGCCCATATCCAGTGAAAGAGCCTGAAATAAAACCGAGAATGTCCATCTCTATCTGCCCTCAGGCTACTGCATGTGGAGGAGCCTCATGGCTCCAAGACCTCTCCAGGAGGTCCACACATTTGGCCAGAGCCCTCGATGCCAAGACTACCCTTGCTCCAAATGCTTCGGCCAATGACTCTTCTCAAGGCTTTGGCAAGCTGAAGAACCAGAGAGAAAGAAGTGCCAGCAGCGAAAGACAGACAAGGAAGGAGAAAAGGAGAGGGCCAGGAATGTGGGTGAAGGCTCCAAGGGGCACTGGAGGCCACGATGGGTCTGGGAACCAGGGCCATGGCGACCCAGGTCTGTACCCTGACAGTTTGGAGAACCTTGTTCTGCTGCTAAAGCAGAAAAAAGATGTTTCCAGAAAGCCAGATAGTCCAGCGAGTGCCTGCAAACCTGCTCAAGAGCTCTCTTCTTTGAGTATATACCAACTGGGCTGTCATGTGGAGCAGGGAATTTTCTGCCCTGAGTACGGAGACTCAGAGAAAATTATCCTCAGAAAGAGAAGAAAGAAGCCACCTCCCAGAACAGATTGAAGGCAAGAAGTTAATCAGCGGAGCTGGAGGATAATGTATCGGCACTGCCAGCTTTTCCTTCCTGCCTGGTCTCTGTGTTTCTCCTCTGTTCCTTAACGAGTCTAAATGTGGTTTTGTTCCTTACAGCCAGATACCCCTGGATGATACCTGGAGCCATGAGTCACAATTCTTCACCTTCCTCCTCATCGACCCAAGGGTCTAGTCCAAAAAAATAAACAAATCAAAATAACCAACAATTATGTAGCAGCAATGACACACATTTGTGAAATTCTGACTTCGTTCTCATTTGCAAACTGGTCTGCAAACCTAACTGCCATGTATAACATTATTTCCATCAAAATGCATTTTGAGCTTCCAACATCCAAGTTAGTTATTTTTAAAGCTTATTTGCAGGTAATTTGTGTGTGTGAGTGTGAGTGAGTGAGATCATCCATTGTAAGCTGATAGTGTTATCTGTGTGTGAGATCGTCCATTGTAGGCTGGTGGTATCATCTGTGTGTAAGATTGTCCATCGTAGGCTGGCAGTGTTGCAGTGTGAGATCGTCCATTGTAGGCTGGCAGTGTTGCAGTGTGAGATCGTCCACCATAGGCTGGCGGTGTTGCAGTGTGAGATCGTCCACCGTAGGCTGGCGGTGTTGCAGTGTGAGATCGTCCACCGTAGGCTGGCGGTGTTGCAGTGTGAGATCGTCCACCGTAGGCTGGCGGTGTTGCAGTGTGAGATCGTCCACCGTAGGCTGGCGGTGTTGCAGTGTGAGATCGTCCACCGTAGGCTGGCGGTGTTGCAGTGTGAGATCGTCCACCGTAGGCTGGCGGTGTTGCAGTGTGAGATCGTCCACCGTAGGCTGGCGGTGTTGCAGTGTGAGATCGTCCACCGTAGGCTGGCGGTGTTGCAGTGTGAGATCGTCCACCGTAGGCTGGCGGTGTTGCAGTGTGAGATCGTCCACCGTAGGCTGGCGGTGTTGCAGTGTGAGATCGTCCACCGTAGGCTGGCGTGTTGCAGTGTGAGCTCGTACATCGTAGGCTGATGATGTTGCAGTGTGAGATCGTCCATTGTAGGCTGGTGGTGTCACATGTGTGAGTTCGTCCATCGTAGGCTGGTGGTGTTGCAGTGTGAGATCGTCCATAGTAGGCTGGTGGTGTTGCAGTGTGAGATCATCCATCGTAGGCTGGTGGTGTCTTCTGTGTGTGTGATCGTCCATCGTAGGTTGATGGTGTCACATGTGTGAGATCATCCATTGTAGGCCAGCGGTGTCACATGTGAGGTTGTCTGTCATAGGCTGATGGAGTCGTGTAAAGAACAGAATGGGTTTTAGATTCTGGTGACTGAATAACTAGTAACTGAAGTTCTGAGTAAGTCACTTAAATGTTTACAACATCAGCTTTTTTCATGCTCCCTAAAATGGAGGCAATAGCAGCCTCACATTGGATCGCTGTGGAGTTTAAACAACTTAGCAAACATCAGTCCCTGGTGCTGGACATGGCGTGGACCCTCCAAAATGCTAATTCCTTCCTTCTATCTTTTTAATTTTTTGTTGTTGTTGTTGGATATTCAAGATTTTCTTCCTGTTACATAAGAACTACAAACATATTATTTGATTTATTTTTACTAAGCTCAAATCAAATGGAAGTTGACTTGTGCATTACAAATGAGCCTCTTTGTAAGTATGTTTTCTCTACATTATTTCAGAAAGGCCCTGGATTACTTCCTCATCTTCAAAAGAAAAGACAGGGTTTTCCTTTTTTCTTCTTTTTAAAGGCAATTGACTAAATGTATACTTTTCAAGAATTAGCAGTAATTCATATCTGCACCTTATTGAAGGATGGCTATGGCAGGTAGGAGTAAGTCTTTAGGAAGGCAGCGGGGACGGCACCCTCCTAAATCCCCTTCAGAGTCAGCTAAAGTGGCCCTGACTTGATTTGGGTGCGATTCAGTTTGTAGCTGGATTAAACTTTGCACTCTGTTGAAAACCAACGGGCTGACTTGCCCTACAGGAGTTAGGTGTTCATGAACAAGACTTGCTTCGGAGTCATCCCCACACCAAGCCCCGCCTCTTTTTTCTTCAGAAGAGTTATGACGCCTACAGCTTTCTCGGGTTTCCCTTATCGGTGTCTCCATATCTTAATTTGAATAAGGACGTGAGTAACTGATAGCATCCCTCTTCGGCTATCAAAGTTCTCTATTACTTATGCTGTGGCTTCTGTCACCAGAGAAGTTGAGAATTGCTATGCGGAGTATAAGGGTCTAGGTTTAGGAAGCATTTTAAATGTGTCTCAATAGCGGATGTAAAATAACCACATTGAACATGGTAGGGAGAAATCGCTCGGTGAGTCGGGTGGGACGAGAGTTGACGGGGCTGATTCTGCGAGTCTGAAACCCAGGCCCCGTCGCTTCCGTCACATTCACAAGCCTGGCTTAGCAAATGTGGGACTTAATAATTTTGCCTTTTGCTGCATCGACAATAGTTCAACTTTTTCGTGGGACTATGCCATGTGGCATTCATTTTAGGAAATCATACCTCGTAGTTTTTAAAAAATTTTTATTTAATTTTACTTATTCATTTATTTATTAATTTGACCAAAGAGAGACACAGAAAGAAAGAGGGAAAGTGAGAAAGCAAGCTACCAGGTCCGGGACTCGAACCATGGTTGGCCATGTGGGAGTATCCAGCGCCTTAACCACCACGCCACCTGCTGGTCCCCAATACCTCATAGTTTTGTAATAGTAATTATAGTAGTAACAGAAATAAGACCAAAAAATAATGACTAGACTGATGAGGATCAAAACTAAGTATTTACTTATTTTTAAAAATCTTGCCAAAAGGTGTTTGCACCTGCTGGAGAAAGCGAGAAGGCACCGCCACGGGGCATGGTCATGCTGCAATCCCTTCTTCTCCATCCTTCCTCCCTTCAGGGCTTTGGGCACACACACACGCACACCAGCTCGGTCATCGAGCCGCCGGGTCCAGGACATGAATGCACAGTTGGCCATCTGGGATGAGGTGCCTTATCCACCAGGACACAGGCTGGCCCTGAGCACTGCCGGATACTGCAGGCGACAGGCTCCTTGCCTGGTTTAATTCTCGGAGCCACCTTGAGGGCTGGGCTCTGCTGCTGCCTCTCGTCCAGCGCTGCTGAAGTTCTCGCAGGATGCGCAGCAGGTGTGGGGTGCAGTGGCGTTCAGACAGGGCCATAGTCGTTCTTGGTCTCGATTCCACGGAAAGTGTTACTTTAGCAAAGTCAGGTTGAGCCGATTAGCGATGTTGGAGCTATTCAGCAGATAAGAACTTCAGAGCGATCGGAAGTATCTCCCTTAGTGACAGAGGTTGCTGAGCTCCAACACTCTTCCAGACTGCTCGCTTCGTTGGTCAAACCCGATTTTGGAGAGGTGCTGACTGACCGACACAGTTGTTCTGTTACGGCCAGATGCTTATTCAAAACTTGAGAACGCTTCCTCTCAATTCAGTCTAATGGGAAGTTAACAAGTGACTTCAGAGAAAAGCAGAAACACTGCAGGGCTGGGGAGGATACAGAGAAGAATCTTGTTTGTAACGGGCCTGCCAACCCCCGCCCTCTGCCGAAGGCAGCCCTGGGATGGCCAGTTGCTTTGTCTGGGTTGACACAAAACTCTGTTGTTTGTCCAACTGTTGCCAAGTGACACTTTGACATTTGCATAGCCAGGAAGTGCTGGGAAATCGAGCTTCGACATTTCCTTGTATTATTTTTAAGTAATTAGGGATAAAAAATATTTTTAGATTTCTGGTAGTAATTATTTAGTGCAGCTCTGAGTTTAACCATGTAAATAAAGCCCTATTTCCTGGTTGCCTGGAATGAGAACTTTATGACATATACTAGCTCCTGGAAGACTAAGTGGATTTCTGTGTTTTTTATGAGGCAAATTCCAGTATTCTTGGGTAGCAATGAATTCTTCATGGAAGAGAATTCCGGAGGGAACATAATATGGGAAGAATTACTCACTATTGCCCATCATTACACAGAGAAGTATAGTGCTGTTCTTGTTTTAATTGTTTAAAATGTACACAGATTGGTAATTTATATGGAATCAGAAAAATCCCGACTTCATTCTGGCAGACTGTGAGTGAAAGAATTCGTATGTTGTTTTGGATCTAATCTTGCGGGTTACTCATTACTCTTGTTTTACTTTAGTATACTGAGTATATTTCATTTTTGAATCAAGTCATATTTCATTAGGGGAGTAGTATTATGTGCCTACATATTCCTGTCTAGTGTTCTCAAGTGTAGACACAATTTATTTTACTGTGTGTTGTTCGCTTTTATAAGATCTAGTGAGGTTTTGCTTAGGGAAGAAAGCTTGGTTATACGCCTTTCTGGTGTGCACCTGCTTTGTGGTAAGCACTGGGGGAGGGATTGAAAAGCTGACGATGTTGGTCTCTTTTCACCAGAACGTGGCTGCAGAATAGTTATGAAGTGAGGGTCCTGCGTGGAAACGAGAAACAGAAAAGGGTATCTTTATTTTTTTTAGATTTTTGGCATACGGTGCGTGTGCTCACCAGAGAGAGGGAAAGTGAGAAATCTCCCTCCAGTGGGGATAGCCACGCCATAATCCCTCCTCTGTTCTCATCTCAGAATGCTGGTTGTGCGCATGCACTCCTCACGCCTTTCAAGCTGCTGGGTCCGGGACTTGAACTGTGCCGTCGGCCACACGGGATCCAGTCACCTTTCCCAGCACTCTACCTACTGGCCCCAGGAAAGAGTGCAGTCACTTAGAAATGTACTCTGTTCTCTAAAGCTTTGCACTGAAAACATCGACTTGTCTACAGATTCAGCAGAAACACCAGTGAATTAGCATCTTTGGGCCGCTATGTTGGGAACTTTCAGAGCTGAAGTTTCATATGCTAGTCCCTTGGTAGGTTGAAAAAGTGCTTAGTTTATTTGACATATTGCATAAGTTAACAGTTTCCAAAAAAACACTAATTGACTTATCAAAAACATTCTGTAAATGCACAGCACAGGCAAAATCATCTTCAAAGAAATCTACTGCAAGAAATTCAATGCAATGTGATTTAAACACACCTCTTAAATGCAGGGCTTGAGACTGCAATTTTCTCCTCGATTAAGAAGACTTGATCTCGAAGCTGAGACAGAGCAACAGCATTGATGGTTCTGTGGCTACTCTCCCCAGTTCTCCGGCTTCTGAGTGCACTCGTTTGTGTTTGGGTGGAACAAGGAGGTGATTATCTGTTCAGCATGTGACCTCTCAGTTGTGAGATACACACAGGCTTTTCTCATCTCCGTGAGGTCATCGAGAGAGGCCCTCCACCCAACTGAAGTTGGGGCGTGGTGAGTGGGGCGGCCCAGTCCCTCCCCTGCCTGCGCCCAGCTCCACGCTCACCCTGCGGGTCTCGGCTGCTCCGTTTTGTGCTGGCTCTGCCAGAGGCTCCCGTTTCCCCATGGCGTGGCTCTCTCCTGGGCCTGCTCGCCATGACACACCTGCTTCCTCCAGAGCAAGTGATAGGAGGGAACAAGAGTCACAGAGAAAGAAGCAAGAGCATGCCACAGCATGGACGCAGACTTTTCTAACCTGATCTCAAAAGTGGCATGTCCTGGGGACCAGCAGATGGTGTGGTGGTTAAAGGCACTGGACTCTCACGTGGTCAACTGCAGTTCAGGTCCCGGACCTGGTGGCTTGCTTTCTCACTTTCCCTTCTCACTTTCCCTCTCCTGTGTTTCTCTCTGGTGAGTGTATGTGCTCTATAGCAAATTAAATAGTAGTAAATAAATAAAATGAAATAGAATAAGCAATTCTTTAAATGGCAGGGCACGCTCTTACTTCCATATTCTACTGGCCATAGACACCAAGCCTGACACAGCGGGGAGACTGTGGGCGTGGGGAGGCCAGGAGGGGCCATTGGTGGCCATTTGGAAGGATGGTGCTTACTTGGGCGACTTTCCAGTCAGAGTTTATTGTTTATGCTGTATCTGTAAAAAGCTTGGTAAGAATGCGACACGGAGGACCAGCAGTTAGCGTAATGGCTATGTCACTGGACTCCCACATAGTCGATCGCAGTTTGCGTCCTGGACCCGGTGGCTTAAAACTCACACTGGGCACGCTTGTGTGCCCAAGATCCCGAGAGGAGAATGGAGGAGAAGGGATTGCGGCGTGACCATCCCCCCTGGGCGGTGATTTCTCGCTTTCTGTCTCTCTGTCTCTCTCTGTCTCTGTCTGCTGTCTCTGTCTGGCGAGCACATGCACCCTATAGCAAAAACCTCTAAAAAAAAAAAAAAGAACATGACACGGAGCCGAGCTCACTTCAGTCTGTCTCTGCTTATGGACACATGGAGCGTTGAAGCTCTGTCTTATTGTGCTCGCAGTCTGATGGTTTTTATTTTGTTAAAGAATTATTTTATTTAACTTTGTTTATTTTTTCATTTACTTATTTTTAATTTTGACCAGAGAGGGACAGAAAGAGAGAGAAAGTGAGAAAGCAAGCCGCCATGTCCAGGACTTGAACCACAGTCAGCCATGTGGGAGACCAGCGCCCTCAGCCACCATGCCACCTGCTGGCCCCGCAGCCATGGTTTTGAATACAGGATTAAACATTGTTGAGCTGATAACTGACCATGCATCCCAGAAAACGCGGGTTTTTAGCTGGCGGCTGACGCAGAGATCAAGCCAGTGGTGTGAAGTATCCACGTTTTATGTACCCTTAAAAGAGGTTTACTATTCCCACAAACTTTCTGGCAGTTTTAATATGTGGGATTTGGATTCACCTGATCTTCACTCTGTCCAAGTTACTCAGTATTTTCCCCTCTTGAATGATCTCGTTGGCTGTAATTCTGTGCAGGTGCAGGTGCAGGCGTGCAGGTACAGGTACGTGTGCTCGCTCATCTGATGGACTTCCGCTGCCCGGGACGCCAGGTCCTGACAGTGGGTCGTACGGCATGGGGAAGTCGCATTTGGTAACAGGACACAGCCAGAGCATCCCGTTGCTTTCCTTCGCTAGCTAACGTCCTTCGGATATGCTTATACATGGCCATAGAAGGAACAGAGAGGCTGAGAAATGCTAAAATCAAGTTACAGCCCTAGAAGAAACCTTGCGTTTGTGCAAAGGCGCTGTAAGGACTGGAGGAAGGTGTCCCGGCCATCACGTCAGACACGTTGCGCCGTATTCTTCTCCTTACTCTGTCTTCAAAGGTACTAGGAACTTGGCGTCCTGGAGAAACAGAAATGGAGATTCCAGGTGGTCGGGGCACCCCTGCGTTGATGCCTCGTATGTGGAGCTAGATAGTGATAGGAGTTTACCAGGAATGTGGTATCTGGTCATGAAGACGATTTACGGATATTTTTATTCTCTAGAGGCAGGATTGAAACAACTGAGCCCTTTCCAAGGTAGACAAGAACTTAACAGGATCGGAGGAAAACCACGAGCTCTCAGGGCCTGGGGAAAGGCAGGTGTTAACCTTAGGAACTTAAAAAGCAGGCTCCCCTCCTGTCTGCTCCCATCATAAACGTCTCCGACCCAGTCTGTGCGTATTAAGCATGCACCTTGCAGGGTAATGGGTGTCCCAGGTTAGATTTTAGCTTAATCCATCAGACTTGTCCACGAGCAGGAGGGGTTCCGTGGTGCGCCCCCTCCAGGGAGAACTGCGCCAGCATCACCCAGTCACGACAGGCCAGGCAGAGCTCTGGGACTCGTCTCTCAGGCCATCACATCCCGCCTTGTTTTCCATTTTCCCGATTGCAGCTAATTATCGTCCTCACTAAATCTAACACACAGCCCAGAAGCTCCGCCCTTAGCCGGATCTGCGGTTCGGATTCCCTCCTGGTTTTCATTTCAGTTCCCTCTCCTCCTTCTATTAATCAATTCCTAGGTGAACAAAAGTCTAATCTTTCTAGCTCAATTCTGAATTTTCACTCTCTGTTGGCAAGATTTTCTTACCTATCCTGGTGGGAGATTTGGGCAAAAGTCAGACCTCCCGCTGTGCGGACACCTGGCTGAGCTCGCAAGGGAAGATAGGCAGCCCCGCCGATTTACCCAGCAGGCTGGGCGGTGGGGGTCTTCCTCTCCTCTTCTCTCAAGCGCTCATGGGCTAGGTAACCCCACACAAAGTCATGCACGACTTACGTATATGTTTAATTCAGAAGCATTCTGTGTAAAGATAAAACAGAAATTTCATCTTAAATAGAGCTATGCACTCGTGCCTCGGGGCCGGCCAGGAACGAACTCCAAGTGGGAGGCTTTGCGGCCCCTGCGAGGACGGGCTCCTGCGGCCACACCCGCATCTCCACAGGCCGGGAGGACGGCTTCAGAGGCTCTCACGCTGTGACCGGCTCGTGTGGAGACAAACACAGGCCCGGGCTGTGCGCTGAATCTACGAGTCATCAAAGCAATTTGAAACTCAGTTGACATTTGACAAGGAGCCAGCTCGGTGCCCTGTGGTTAGAAGGACGCGCTCGGGCTCCTGCTACGGGTGGGCTCTGACAGCAGTTTCCGACATGTGGGAGCCCGGAGGACCACCCCCAGCCCGCCGGCTCCGAGCAAGGCCATGGCGAAGCATCACAATGGAGTATCTGTGAGGTCACTAGCACGTGGAGCCATTTGACTGTGAGGGCATTGATGAAACTCAACCGGCAAAAGAGCCCAAGACCCGAGAGTGGATGGTATGGCCCCAACCACATTCGTAACAAGCCAGACGAATCATCATCTTCTAATCCAGACATAATTGGAAACAGCCTTTTCTAAGCATGGAGGTATGTTTGTTTGGGGGAGAATGGCAGCAGCTGAACCACTGAAGCAGGCCGTTGGCGGTTTTAACTTTTACAAAACGAAATACAACAGCACTTGCTGGTCCGCGGTCCAGCTGTCACTGATGCTGTCCCTCTATATAAACCCCTGGGCTAAGTCTCTTTCCTAGTCTATGAAATCTTTGACTCTTCAGGGCATGAAGACTTGGTATAAAAATGGAGTGGAGACGGGACCAGCAGTTAGCCTAATGGCTATGTCACCCACGTAGTCGACTGCGGTTTGCGTCCTGGACCCGGTGGTTTAAAACTCACGCCAGGCGTGTGTGCGTGCATGCCCAAGATCCCGAGAGGAGAATGGAGGAGAAGGGATTGCGGCGTGGCCATCCCCCCTGGGGGGTGATTTCTCGCTTTCTGTCTCTCTGTCTCTCTCTGTCTGTCTGGCGAGCGCACGCGCCCTATAGCAAAAACATCTAAAAAAAAATGGAGTGGAGAAATGGAGTGTTCTTTTTTTTCTTATTATCTAGCTTCATTTTAGAGATTTTTTTAAAGATTATTTTTAAAGAATGATTTATTTTATTTATTATCATTATTTTAATTTGCTTTGGGTATGTACACTCTCACCAGAGAGAGAGAGAAAGGGAGAGGGAAAGTGGGAAAGAAGCCAGTCACCAGGTCTGGGACTTGAACCGTGGACGACCATATGAGAGTCCATCTCCTTAACCACCATAGCATTTGCTGGCCTCTCTAGCTTCATTTTAATTGTGTTTATTTCTTCCACGAATGAGAGACACGGATGGGAGCATGGCTCCGTCAGGGCCTCAATACTGCCATTCCCCCAGCTTCAGCCCGCTCCTGACCGTAGGCGCACTTGCCCACACGCTCAGGGTGGTCCCCATACATGACCTGGAACCGCACAGGGGCAACTCTGCGGGGCCTCGGTGACTGCCATGCCACTGTCTGGCCTGCTAGCTTCATTTTACAGCCTGTCATTGGTCATTCCATTTTTTCTCATTGGCACTTCAGAAATATCACCCCTGGTTCCGCCTGGTAAACCGGAAGGGACGAGGTCCCATGGCTGCAACCTCAGGGCTAAGCCACTATTCTGTGGTAAGAGACTGGGGACAAGTTCTCACCGTGGCCTCCATTTCCCCGTGCCCAGTCTCACGCTCGCCTGCTTGGGCATGTGTACCCCCGCCTTGCACTGCCACGTGCCAGCCTCCTCTTCATCCTGCGTCACTCCAGCCAGCCCAGGCCTTGCGCTGCCACGTGCCAGCCTCCTCTTCGTCCTGCGTCGCTCCAGCCAGCCCAGGCCTTGCACTGCCACGTGCCAGCCTCCTCTTCGTCCTGCGTCGCTCCAGCCAGCCCAGGCCTTGCGCTGCCACGTGCCAGCCTCCTCTTCGTCCTGCATCGCTCCAGCTAGCCCAGGCCTTGCTGGCTCTGACCGTGCACCACGGCGTCCCTGGACGTTGCTTCCGGGTGACACGGTGCACAGGGAAGGCTCCGTGAATGCCAAGCACACAGCGGGGACTTGGTCGGCCCAGCTCCCCATCAGACCAAGTGCAGTGCCTTCCTAAACCTGGTAAACCATACACGGGGTGGCTGAAGACGCTACGTGAGATTTCAACGAACAAAGGTCACCAAGGTGGTTTGGCCGGCTCCCCTGTGGAACATTCTCAGAAACGAAGGCGTGTGAGTATAGGCCACGACATCCTCAAAGGGAAAGAATTCTCTGTGATCAGATCATATCGGTCTTCTGATAGATAGCCGACTCTTTTTCTTTTCTTTTTTTAAGTGTTTTGCCATAGGGCAGGTGTGTGCACCAGAGGGAGACAGATAGAGGGAATGTGAGAAATCCCCTTCGGGGGATGGCCGTGCCACAATCTCTTCTCCTCCAGTTTCCTCCTGGGACTTGGGGCGCGTATGCACTCAGCATGATTTCTAAGCTGCCAGATCCGGGACTTGAACTGCAGTCAGCCATGTGGGAGTCCAGCACCTTAACTACCATGCCACCTGTTGGTCCTTCTGATTCTTTTTTCTTGACTTACGAGGCCCTAAATGAGCTGTTACCCACCATTCTGAGCTCGTCACCGGGCACGTTCATCTCTCGCTCTGAGCCCCAGACGTTTAGGACTTCTGCCTTTGTCTCCTCTGCCTGGAGGACGTTCCACATACTTGGCCTCCTTCATGTCAGCCTGGTTTTGGTTTAATGTTACCTCCTTGGTTTGGCTGTTTTCACTTGCTGCGTTTTCCCCTTTGCATAGGTACAATTATGTGAATTTACATTTAAATCGTATGTGTTTACTTAATTATATTTGTCTCCTGGTAGAATAACCTCTGCTAAAGCCGGAAGCTGACTGCACCCTGCATTCCCCATATCTAAAGCAATGCCTGACATTCGGGAGATTCAGTAAGGAGTCGTGGAGCTGGCAGGTGGTGTGGTGGTAGAGGCACTGGACTCCCACATGGCCGACTGCGGTTCGAGTCCCAGACCTGGTGGCATGCTATCTCACTTTCCCTCTCTCTCTCTGGTGAGTGCGTGCGTCCTATAGCAAATTAGAAAAATAATAATAAATAAGAGCGTTACGTCATGAAGAATGAACGGATGACCATGGGGTGATTCTATTATAGGCCTTTCTCAAAGTGACCTTCCTGACAAAGTATCTCTTTGGGAAAACACTGTACTCTGTCTGATAGTATAAATTACATTTGCCTGCAGAAGTGTGAACTGTACTGAAACCCTTCTTGTACAGGCCCGCTGAGAGCCACGTGGAGGATCTACAGGTAACGGAGACAGCGCCTATAACCACGGACTCGGACCTCTTGTGTGTAGTGCTCGCTCTCTGGGGACAGTTTGTACACAAGTGAAAGTCAAGTGAAGAAGCAGAGTCTCGGCATTCATCCCTCTGTCCATGTCCGAGCTCAGCTGTGAGTGTTCTTTCCTGTGTTTTCTGACTGTCTTGCATCCTCGGAGTCACTACTGTTCTGCAGTTCTGCTCCAGCTCCGAACCAGGTCGCCCTCCTGCACCACACACTGATCCTCATCTATTTTCCACGGCGTTGCCAAAGTGGTGTATTTCTAAGCTCAGAGTCTCAGCGTGTCAGGTCATGCCATGTCACTCCCCCACTTAACCCTTCCAGGGCTCCCACCGTTCTCAAGATAAGGGCTACGCTCTAACGCACAGCTACAAGGACTGCCTGACCGGACCTTGGCCAGCCTGACCGCACCCCACCGTGCCTGGCCTTCGTGCTTTGCAGCAGTCACAGAGTTACGTGTGCACTTCTCTGAGCGGCCCTGATCTCACTTGTCACATAGTTGTGTCACAGGGGACCCCTTCCCGGAGCTCCCACTCATGTCAGGGCTCATGACGTCATTAATCTGGCCTTTGAAGTATGACCAAAGGCTTTCTACAGCCCAGGAGTACATGTTTGAGGCCAAGGAGAAAGGCAGGGCCCAGCCTGGCTGGAAGAGTATCAGGAGCAGGGACCCAGAAAGTAGCTAAGCTGCTCACTGAGACGTCAGTGCTGTGTCACGGAGTAGAGACTTACTCCTCGGGCCCTAGGGAGTCGGGATTTTTTCTGTGCAAGGGCGTGGCATCTGCTGACCTGGTGACAGGGTGAAAGGAGGACCACAGAGGTGTTCAGAATCCTGGGAGGACCGAGCTGCAGAAGAGCCTGCACTTGACCCTGCCCTGGGGTGGGGCTCCCTCCTCTCCTTTGCGCTGTCTCTGGAAAGCACGCGTGCCCTGTAACAAGAAAGGAAAGGAATATCTGAAGAGACAGCCGACAGAGCAGTGAAGAGGAGACTTTAGAACGTGTACACGTCGTGTCTTCAGAGCTGCAAGGGAACCGTGTTCTATACCACAGCAACCTATCATCCAAGTAGGAAGGGAAAATAGGACTTTTGTTCTGTCTTTTGTTTTTGCCACAGGAACTCACTCCCCCGAGGGGGATGGACACACTGCAATGCCTCCTCCTCCGTTCTCTCTGCGGGTTCTGAGCACCCACGTACACACACCCGGTGTGATTTTCAAGCTGCTGTGTCGGGGGCTCCAAACAGTGGGTGGCCATGTGGGAGTCCAGCGCCTTAACCACCACGCCACCTGCCGGCCCCCAAGTGGGACATTTTAAAACAGCAAAACGGTTAAAACTATAGCAGTTGTGAACCTCAGTTGAGATAGTTAATAGAAAATGTATGTTAATATATTGAAAATTTACTCAAAAGAAGATATGGAAAACAAGAAACAGTACCGAGCGAAAAAGTAAGCCATAACTGAACATTTTGTAGTAATTTTTTAAAGTATAATAAAACTTAAATCCCAAATAATTTTAGCATGTGGGAGCTGAGAAGAAAGGAGAGAGAGGAGGAAGTTACGAGCACGTACCGAAGAGAAACTTCAACATGTAAGCATGGCTTTCCGTAAGGCTTACACCTCCACATGTATGTGTTCACATTTGGAACGTGACGACTAGACAGCAGAAACAGGAGGACACCATCCACTGCTTAAAGGGAGAACATGGAGTAAAACTAACATGTAGAACAAATCTAACCACCCGGTACATTCGGTAAAGGGCGAAGTAATCAACGATAAGGCACGGTCAGTACAACACACACCACAGTGATGATGGGGTGAGGAAAAAGGTAAGACATAAATGCGAGTGACCTCCGTGACTCGGGACAAGAAGCCAGCAGCACAGCGGCCCCACCCCTCGCTCTCCACCAGTCCTTGACAACGAACGCCTTCATTGTGCGTAGTTTACCAGGGGGAGCAGCACAGGTTACCAGGGGGAGCAGCACAGGCCGCCGTTCACTCACCCACTACTCCAGGGGGAGCAGCACAGGCCGCCGTTCACTCACCCACTACTCCAGGGGGAGCAGCGCAGGCCGCCGTTCACTCACAGCGCAGGCCACTACTCCAGGGGGAGCAGCGCAGGCCGCCGTTCACTCACCCACTACTCCAGGGGGAGCAGCACAGGCCGCCGTTCACTCACCCACTACTCCAGGGGGAGCAGCGCAGGCCGCCGTTCACTCACCCACTACTCCCGTCTTAGCTCAAGTTCTGTATCATGATGCAAGTTATTTTTGTCAGAAAGCTTTTTATTTTACTTTATTCATTTGCATTTCTTTATTGCTTGCTTTTGATAGCAAATTGCCACATACTGGTTAAAGAAATTCAGCTGGGACCAGCAGTTGGCATAATGGCTATGTCGCTGGACTTCCATGTAGCTAGACTCCCATGTAGCTGACTGCGGTTCAAGTCCTGGTCCCGGTGGCTTAAACTCATGTCAGGCACGTGTGCGAGCATGCCCAAGATCCTGAGAGGAGAATGGAGGAGAAGGGATTGCGGTGTGGCCATCCCTCCTGGGGGGTGATTTCTCGCTTTCTGTGTCTCTGTCTCTCTGTCTTTCTGGTCAACACACATACCCTATAGCAAAACCTCTCCAAAGAAAAAACTAAAAGAAAAAGAAAAAGAAATTCAGCTGGGTGCAATGGCGGGCATCTGAAGTCCCAGCTGCCCGGGTGCAATGGCGGGCACCTGAAGTCCCAGCTGCCCGGGTGCAATGGCGGGCACCTGAAGTCCCAGCTGCCCGGGTGCAATGGCGGGCACCTGAAGTCCCAGCTGCTCAGGAGGCTGAGGCAGGACTGCCGGCCCGGCCAGTGGTGGGCAGCAAAACTAGACCTGGTCTGAAAGGCGGAGCCGCGCGTGCCTGTGGTCCCCGCTGTGCTCGAGGTGGAGACGGGGGATGTGGACACAGCCAGGTCTTGTCCCGAATCAACACACGCACACGGGAATTCAAACGATCAGACATATCCACAGGCAAAGCACGAGTGCTGACCCCTTCCTCACCTTGTGGTCCCAGGAGTAATTCGTGTTAGCAGTCTGGTGTGTACTTTCAGATCCGGAAAACAAACGTTTATGTTTTTAATACATTTGTGTATGTTTACCTTTTTTTTTCACCAAACTCTTATCATACTAATATGTTTATAGAAGTTGCTTTTCTCTCCCCTTGAAAATATTTCAACACCACTTCATTTGAGTTTGTATATAGAGCTACATTGTTCATTTACAGCTGTTTATAGTATATATTGAAATTTAATTTTAGAAACCCTCAACATACAACTATGTTTCTATGTATAATTGCTTTTTATTTACACTGTGCGGTGGACATCATTTAACAGTGCAGTTGCGTCTTACTTCTAAAGTCGACACACAAGGCAGTGATCCCTAGCAACGTGATTACCTTGGAAGCTCCCCGATCAGGCACTCTGTAACACCTGCAGTGCGGTGCTACACGGCCACCGTGTGTGTGAGTGCACAGCGCACGCAGGAGTGCACCCGGCCCAGCTTCTGTGCAACGCAGAACGTGAGGGCTGTGGCTGTGTTGAACGCCGTGAACGGAGCGCGTGCGCCGAGTGCCTTCTCCCTGGACCCAGCGCACACCCATTGACAGCGTTCTGGGCACTGGAGCGGGACTCAGGGTTCTCTGTGAGACTCCCAGCCAGGATTCCTATTACCACGTACATGGGGTCGTGTCACCCCTGCCAATTCTTCATTGACTTCTTTTCTTTTTAAAATTTTACTGGCGGGACCCAGCAGGGGGTGTAGTGGTTAAGATGCTAGAATCTCACATGGCTGATCATGGTTCGAGCACCAGACCTAAAATAATAATAAATAAATAAAATTAAATAATTTTTTAAAATTTTACTAGAGGGCACTTGAGCCTGCTGGAGAGAGAAAGGGAGAGAGGGAAAGTGAGAAAGCACACCACGGGGAAAGTCACACTGCAACTTCGCCTCCTGTTTCTCTCTCTGGTCTTTTGGGCCTTTGGGCATGCATACACATGTGCCCAGTGTTTTGTGTTTTTCAAGTCATTAGGTCTGAGGCTTGAACTACGCGACTGCCCACATGGCTACCTTGATTGGCATGCCACCAGCTGGCGCTTCACTGACTTTACTAATACCCCAAACCCCACACTTCCATGGACCATCTGGTGGTGGCGATAAAGACAGCAGATCCCATGTGGCCAGCTGTGAGGTTGAGACCCAGACCCGGTGGCTTGAAAAACATGCTGTGTGTGTGTGTGTGCCCCAAATCCCAACAGCAGCAAATGGGATAGCTATGAATGCAAAATTTGTACTTGAATGACCAGGATCTAAATAAATTGGGCATGCTCTTTGAACAAGGCCTGAAGATGAGGGCACAGGGTGAAGAGCAATGGTGACCAGTGTCAGGGCCTGACGTCTTCTTTGGAAGGATGATCTCACGGATCGCACTGTTGGGAGATTTAACCGCTAGCCGGAGATGACGCTGGGTGGTGGAGCAGCCAGGGGGAACCGAGGGCAGGACTCACCAACAGGGTCGCAAGGCGGGAAGGAGGAGCTCCGAAGGAGTTCTTTTTTTGGAGAGGATTTTGCTATAGGGCGCGTGCACTCACCAGAAAGACAGAGAGAGACAGAGAGACAGAAAGCGAGAAATGACCCCCAAGGGGGGATGGTCACGCCGCAATCCCTTCTCCTCCATTCTCCTCTCAGGATCTTGGGCATGCATGCACACACGCCCGGCGTGAGTTTAAGCCATCGGGTCTGGGACTCGAACCGTGGTTGACTACATGGGAGTCTAGGGACATAGCCGTTACACTAATGCTGGTCCCAGGACTTCTTGACATGAGTCCACTGGGCCTCGAAACCCCCTGCATGGTCTGCTGCCCTGAGGCCTGCGGTGGCATTTGTGGGCCCACGTGACAGCTCGCACCAGCTAGGCCTTCACGGGCGTCCTTCGAAAAGTAAAGCAGACACTTGCTCGAAAACCCAAAGAAGCTTTCCAAGCCCCAACTCTGCCCATCTAGCGTCCTCCACAAGTGCCGAATCTCAAAGGTGGATCTCATAAATTGAAGACAGCGGACCACGCTGCTTTCACAAGTTGGTTTTTTCAAGACTTGGGTCAAACATAGTTTAAGCCCAGCCATCTTCAGTCTGGTGGACTTACTGTGATGTGTTTGAAGAAATCTCGGGGTACATATTCCCTTTGACCAGCTTGAGAGAGGAGGTGACCCACCTTTTTAAAATTTGCTATCTAAACTGTGCGTGATTTTCTTAACTTCATATGTAAATGGGAATAATAATATGATTTACCCCATAAAGCTGGAATAGGTTATACTCATTCTTTTTTTTAAGAAGAATTACTTATTTTATTAGTTATTAATATTATTTTTTAATTTGACCAAAGAGAGAGAGAACGGGAAAGTGAGAACACAAGTTGCCAGGTCCAGGACTAGAACTATGGTCGATCACATGGGAGTCCAGCACCTTAACCACTATGCTACCTGCTGGCCCTGATTGAATTTGTTCTTAACCCTGTAAGAGCATTTGATGCCCACTGATGTCCACAACATTTACTAAACGATACTGTTACATTCATTTTCCAGACTGGACTGAATCAATTGCCAGGCCAGCAGATGGCCTGGTGTTTACGGCACTGGGTTCCACGTGGTCCTAGACTCAGTGGCTTAAGGGACACACCCGGCATGTGTCTGCCCAAAATCCTGGAAGGGGAATGGAGGAGGAGGGATGGCTGCATGGCTATCACCCTTGGGGGTGATTGCTCACTTTCCTTCTCTCTCTCCTCCTGGCAAACATAACCATCCTATAGAAAAGCAATTACATTAACAACACGGAAATAAATAAACACATTTGAGAAATGCGGCAACCCCCTGGGCACAGGTACCTCATGCCTGTTATGGGCTCGGTGGCTTAAGTATGTTACAGAGTTCTCACTGTTTGGTTGAAAAGCAGCATTCGCCCAGACGCGAAGGCGGGGCCTGTGTGGGTTACTTACACAATCTAAAGGACTTTCAGCCAGACGAGAAGGACGTCCTGTTACCACTAAACCCTGCGTCGATTTCTGCGATCATCTCAGACCATCCCAAAACCGCAGGGGAGGACCCGGTGCTGCCGATTCGGAGCCATAGAAAGCGCCAGCCGTTCTGGCCTCCCCTGGCAACACGGCCGGATCAAGCTGTGACTGCGCCCCTGCTTGCGTAAACACATCGGGCGATTTGGAAAGTCTCTAAAGTGGTATTATTAAATAATGCAGGTCTTTCGGATGTTTCCCTTGAGGGAAAGGTTTGCTTTTTGCTTGTATCAGAAATTGCAGTTCTTCGAGTTTTCTGCAATTAGCATTTGCTGGACGTTTAAAGTCGTGTTTATTGGGAAGGTATAATTGCAGCTACATTTTGTGTCTTCGAATGTACCTCTGGAGGGCCACCTGAGAAAGCGGTTAGCAGAAGCACTTGTTACTGGATTTTTTTCCTTAGCCTGGGTTTGCTTCTAATGCAACAGTAATCACATGTATTTTCCAAAGTGCTGTTCATCCTCAAATACAACAGAATTGTTAACAAACAAAATGTGACTCTGAAGCCAGCCATCCCATCTCCCCATGCTGTTATTTCTGGAGAATGTGGACACAGTATTGGGGGAAAAGGTTAGCACTACACAGAGGGGGACGGGAGGAGACGAGACAGAGGGCTGCAGAGCCGCTTCTGCTGGAAACGTAGCCTCCTGGCCTGCGGGCTGAGAGCGAGCAGACCCCGTGGCGTGAGCCTCTGTGCTCTGGGCTCCGCTCGGCCCGCATGCCCACTCTCTCTGTCCCGCATGCATGAAGAGCCTTTTGCTATCCAAGCCAGGAGACAGTTTTAGTTAGATTAGTCAAAAATGGACTGAAAAAAAAAATCAGTGGGATTAGTGGCTTCAATACAAAAACTTAAGTAATACTTTGCTGTTCTCACTGTTTTGATCATTTTCCCTCCTGATTTCCAAAACTATACATTAGTTTTGACTAGTTATCAAGTTTTGTAAATACACAGCCATACCATTTGCTGTCAACTATTTTTTGCTTAAAATCGTGTTAGAGATTCATCTAGGTTTTGGATGTAACAGTTCATGCACTGTGAGTTATACTGCGTGAATATGCCACAATTCATTTCACACACACGCACACACACACACACACGCACACACACACACCATTGTACCAAGAGTCCATGTAAACTCTACTGACATTTAACGTAAATGCGTAAAACAACTTCCATGTTAACCAAATGATGGTAACTAGGGTGGATGTCACAAGGTATAGAATACCTGCAGATGCAGGGACTTTGCAATTAGACTGGACGATCAAAGAGTTGTTCTTTCCATGTCTGACTCACCGTACAGAGGAAGAGCCACGGGGCAGTAAGACTGCCAGCCATCGCGCGTCTGTTCTCAGCGGCTGCTCCAGGGAAGCTGGTGTCCTCTCTTTTTTTTTTGAGAGGTTTTTGCTATAGGGCGCGTGCGCTTGCCAGGAAGACCGAGAGAGACAGAGAGACAGAAAGCGAGAAATCACCCCCCGGGGGGATGGCCACGCCGCAATCCCTTCTCCTCCATTCTCCTCCTGGGATCTTGGGCACTCATGCACACATGCCCGGCGTGAGTTTTTTTTTTTTTTTTTTTTTTTTTTTTTTGAGAGATTTTCGCTATAGGGCGCGTGCGCTCACCAGACAGAGAGAGAGAGACATAGAGACAGAAAGCGAGAAATCACCCCCCGGGGGGATGGTCACCGGCGTGAGTTTTAAGCCACCGGGTCCGGGACGTGAACCGCGGTCGACTACATGGGAGTCCAGCGACATAGCCATTACACTAACTGCTGGTCCCATGGTGCCACCTCTGAGTC
The DNA here is from genome assembly GCA_026018925.1 of Tupaia tana. Classification (NCBI taxonomy): domain Eukaryota; kingdom Metazoa; phylum Chordata; class Mammalia; order Scandentia; family Tupaiidae; genus Tupaia; species Tupaia tana. The sequence continues at coordinate 1,654,868 of JAKSZU010000014.1, forward strand.
TCTCGTTTGCCCCATACCTTTTCCTCGTATAGGAAAGGTGTATATTAGGTTGATGCAAAAATAATTGTGGTTTTACATGATTGAAATTTGCCACTTGATACTGGATGCATTTTTAGATAAATGTGGTTTATGGTGTACATCGTTTTAATGCACATTTCTCACTTTTTTTGCTAATGACTTATTACTTGCCATTCATTTTATATGTATTTTAGACTGGAGATCATGTTAGAAAAAAAGCAAATTGGGGCAATTTTCTTATTGGAGTTCAAAATGGGTGGTAAAATCGTGGAGAGAAGTCACAGCGTCGGCATCACGTCAGTCCAGGGGCTGCTAACGGATGCGCAGTGCAGAGGGTTCACGAAGTGTTGCCAAGGGGACGAGAACTCCGAGATGAGGAGCACGGTGACCGGCCATCGGAGGTGGACAATGACCAGCTGAGAGCAAGCATCAAAGCCCGTCTTCTCCCAGCTACACCAGGAGCTGCCCAAGAACTCAGCAGCGACCATCCTGGGCTCGTTTGGCGATGGTGGCAAATCGGAGAGCTGAGAAAGTCGCTAAGTGGGTGCCTCTTGAGCTGACTGAAAATCAAAAAATTCTCATCATGAAGTATCATCGTCTTTTATTCTAGTCAGCAACAATGAGTGATTTCTCAATCAGATTGTGATGTGTAATGAAAAACAGATTTCAGACGACACTGGGTGACGACCAGCTCAGTGGTGGGACCGAGAACAGGCTCAAGCCACTTCCCAAAGCCAGATCTGCATCTTGAAAAGGTCGTGGCCACTGTTGGTGGGGTCTGACCCACGGCAGCTTTCTGGATCCCAGCAGAACCGTTGTGCCGGAGAGGCCTGCTCAGCAGATCGTGAGGTGCGCTGAGAACTGCGCCTGCAGCCCGCTCAGTTCTCCACGGAACGCCGACGGCGCGCCACAGCCAGCACTCCGGAGGTTGGGAAAACTGGGCTACGGAGCTTGCCTCATCCACCAAATTCACCTGAGCTCTCGCCAACCGACTGCCACTTCTTCAAGCATCTCCACAACTTTCAGCAGGGAAGCACTTCCACAACCGGCAGGATGCAGAACTGCTTTCCTACAGCCCACCAAACCCTGAGGCGTGGCCTTTCCTTTTCTAAGGTTTTGTCACAGGGCATGTGTGCTTGCCAGAGCGAGAGAGACCGTGAGAGGGAAAGTAAGAAACCACTCCCCCAGGAAGCTGCCCATTCTGCAGCCCCTTCCCCCCATTCTCCTCCTGGGATTTTGGGCACACACACACACACACACACACACACACACACACACACAGAGCTTAATTTTCAAGCCACTGGGCCCTGGACTCAAACCTGTCAGCCACGTAGGAATCTGGTGCCTCAGACTGTGTCACCTATTTGCCACAGGGTGCATGCACTCACTGAAGAGAGACAGAGAGGGAAAGAGAGAAATCACCCCCGGGGGAACGGCCATGCCATGATCCCTTTGGAGTTTGGATACTTACACACATGTGCCTGGCATGATTTTCAAGCAGCCAGTTCCGGGACTTGAACTGTGGTCTGCCATGCGGGAGTTCAGTGCTTTAACACCACTCCATCTTTGGGCCCCAAAACACAGATTTTTATGCTGCAAGCACACAAGCTTATTCCTTATTGGCAAAAATGTGTTGATTGTGGGGCCAGTAGCTGGCTCTTTGGCGAAAAAAAAAAAAAAAAAAAAAAAAAAAAAAAAAAAAAAAAAAACAGACTAAAAAAAAAAGAAAGAAAAAGTGTTGATTGTAATCGCTCCTATTTTGATTAATAAAGATGTGTTTGAGCTTAGGTGCAATGATTTAATATTCAAGGTTCAAAATCGCACTTGCTTTTGCACCAATCTAATAAGACATGTACTATATGTTAAAAATAACCACAAAAGCATTAACTCACAGATACCGAAGTAACACCTTAAACAACTATTTGCACTGAGACAAATCAGAAAACAAGATACTAATTTATCATTGATATGCTTCAAAAAAGCAGGACTACTCACTGAATGGAAGCATCATCAGACTGAGAAGTGTCAGGGCGAGTAAACGCTACCGATTAATCTTGACTGGGAGCCGAGCTCTGTGTTTAGTTGGGAAACGTCGACCTGTCTGGAATGAGGCTCTCCGAGGGCGGAGCTGAAAGGAGCGTGACTTTACGCTGCACACCGCGGAACTGCTGCCGCGGGAACCCTGAGTGTCATTTGGGGCCAGCCCCTGTTGTCAGGGACATGGGTCTGCTGCGCTGACATAGGCCAACGGAATGGAAAGGTGAACAGCTACCTCACTATCTTTCTTCTTCTTTTTTACTTTTTCTTTTTTTTTTTTTTTTTTTTTGCTATAGAGCATGTGCGCTCGCCAGACAGGCAGAGAGACAGAGAGAAAGAAAGTGAGAAATCATCCCCCCATGGGAGATGGCCACACCGCAATCCCTTCTCCTCCATTCTCCTCTTGGGATCTTGGGCATGCACGCACACGCGGCCGGCGTGAGTTTTAAGCCACCAGGTCCAGGACTCAAACCGCGGTCGACTACATGGGAGTCCAGCAAAATAGCCATTATGCTAACTGCTGGTCCCCCTCACTATATTTAAACAAAAGTTTGAATGTGAATAAACAGAAAAAGCGTACGTCGTGAGCTGCAGCTCTGAGTTATGACTCTGCGTGTCCGTGCAATACTGAGGTCAAGGTACGTGGTGCCACGAGAGCCCCCAAACTCGCTCTCACGCCCTCCATCCCCTCCCTCCTGATGGCCAGCGGTAATTAGTCAATTTAGCCTGTTTTAACGTTTCATAAACATGGCGTTGTGCAGGACGAGTTATTCCGAGTGAGCGTCCAGCCAAGGTTCATTCGTTTATGTCACTGAGACATATCGTCTAGGGCGTGTGCAAGTCCGTATCCTGTTTTCTTGATGGATATCTGGGCTGTCCTTAGTTTCCGCTCGTTGCAAACACTGGTACGACCAACGCGCCTTGCCTGTCCTCTGGCTTACACGGATCTGCGTCCTCCGGGGCTTTGTCGTTCGGAGTGAACTTGTTGGAGCAGTGGGACCGTGGCTGCAACGTGGGTGAACCCCGCCAAGGGCCTCCCTCGTTAATTGTCCCGACCCAGGCTGCTGCCAGTGGGAGAGCGCCCCTCGCTCCCGTGCTGACAGACGCTCGGCGTTGTGAGTCCTCTTGATTTTAGCCTTTTCACTAAGTAGGAATTTCTCATATCGTTTTTATGTGTTTTTCTAATTACTAATGAGAGTGCATGATTTCCTGTTTATTAATCAGATGGATATGGAGAACGATACATTTTTACTCTTCATTGACCCTTTGATTCTCCTATAGCCACCTTACAGTGTGAGATGAGAAGAGGAAGTGGCACAGTGTCGCAGACCTTAGCAGAAGCTACGCCACAATCCCGTGCACAAGTTATTTCAGGCCCAGTCATCCCCACTCCCCTGGTGATAAGTACAGCGGAGAAAAATAACCTTTCTGCTACGGAAACAGTGGTGAGGTGGGGAGGGTTACTTTAGAAAGGCTTGCTAGGAAAGGCATTTTTGAGGCGGTATTAGCGAACACGGATTTAAATGCAGTGAAGGAATTAACCAAGTGAAAATAGGTTAGTTTGGATTATGTTGAATTAGTTGAATTGTATTCTGTAATAGGATTAGATTGGAGAGTAATGATTAAGGAAGTAATATGATAAGACTTATGTTTTTTTTTGTTGTTTGTTTTAGTTTTTTTTTTTTTTTAATGCTGGTCATCTGTGCTCACTTGAGAGACAGAGAGCAAGAGAGAGAGAGAGAGAGGGACAGTGAGAAATGACCCCCCAGGGGAATGGCCAAGCTGTAATCCCTTCTCCTCCACTCTCCTCTGGGGATTCTGGACACACACACACACACACACACACACACACCTGCATTTGTTGTGTTTTTCAGGCCACTAGGTCTGGGACGCAAACCTGCAGAGTTGGCCATGTGGGACCCAGTGTATTAACCACCATGCCATCTCCCAAGACTCGTGTTTTTAAAAATGACTATTGTTTATGGGTGTAGGATAGGTTGTAGAGGATGAGACTGAAAGCAAAGAGACAGGCAGAGTGAGTGACAATGCAGCGGGGTGTGGGTGGTGGACGTGCAGAGGGTTCTGGACTAGACCTCGAAGACTCGCTCTACGGACGTGCTCAATGGTGGGCGTAGAGTTTGAAAGGAGGAGGAGCCAAGAATGGCTTTTACACTTTTAACCTGGGCAAGTGAGTAGCTGGGACTCTTCTTCAGGGACATGGGAAAGCTGGGGGAGAGAAGATGTGAAGCCGGAGAGTAAAGGAGTTCCCTGGAAAACATGAGGTCTGAGACCCTATCAGACATCAACGTGGAGACGGCGAGTGGGAAGTCACACACAGGCCCGGAGTCAGAGAGAGGTCAGAGGCAAGAGTTAAATAAGGGGACCGTGTGCATTTTAATTAAAGAATTGAATAAAAAGGGCTATGGGTGCGTAACTGTGGAAAGAGAGGGAGGGAGGAGGCGAACGATGGGACGTGAGGATGCTTCGGTGTGTAGATGTTTGGAGGGGAAGGAGACCCAGCTACACTAGCCCATCCGATGGAAGGAAGTAGGGGGTTCCTCCAGAAGCCATGTGAAAAAATACGATGAGGAAGACCCTCGAATGCTGATGGAAGCTGAGTAAAGTAAGACCCGAGAAGTGGACACAGTGTCTGGCGAGAGAGAGACACCGGTAATACCCACAGGTGTGCCTTCAGCCGAGCAGGGAGGGGGGGCCACGTCTTTTTTTTTGGAGAGGTTTATGCTACAGGGTGTGTGTGCTTGCCAGAAAGACAGAGAGAGAGACAGAGAGACAGAAAGTGAGAAATCACCCCCCAGGGGGGATGGCCACGCCGCAATCCCTTCTCCTCCTTTCTCTTCTTGGGATCTTGGACACGCATGCACACGCGCCCGGTTTGAGTTTAAGCCACTGGGTATGGGACTTGAACCGTGGTCGACTACATGGGAGTCCAGCGACATAGCCATTACGCCAACTGCTGGTCCCGGGAGGGCCACATCTTTATTGGAGTGGGTCGAGGAGGCCCCTGAGATGAGGAAGTCGAGACTATCCACATAGACAATTTTTTCAAGAAGTTTTGATATAAAGAGGCAGAGAACTGAAGTAATAGCGGGTAGGACTCACGAGTCTACGTGTATTCCTAAATGTGAGAAATAACGATGTTTTCCTATCCATCAGTGTGTGGTAGAGATGATATAGAGGAGAGAAAGACGACAACAATCTAGGAAAGAGAATGCGAAGAAGCAGAACACAGATTTTTAAGAGAAACTGTTAAGAACTCAATTATAATGGACATTGATCAAAGCTTTTACAATTCGAAATTTAAAAAATAACTTGTTTCCTTTCAGAGCTATTATTTCTCAGAGCATAAATTATGGATCTTGTGTTTTTTCTTTTTTGAAAAATGATCTATTTTATTATTTTTGTCATTTGCTGTAGGGCACGTGTGTTCACCAGAGCGATGGGTGTGGGGGGTGAGGTTTAGTCCGTGATGGAGAGACAGAGCCAGGAAGAGACAGCAGCTCCAGCCCGCCGGGTCCCGGTGCACGTGTGCCCGGGGTGCTAAGGGAGGCTCCAGACGTGACCCTGGAACCTCCCGTGTGGATCAGCCTCACCGAGCGTCAGGTTTCCCACTGCACTGTCAGACCCCTCCTGTGCTTTCCTGGCCGTGCGTGCACATGTGTTGAGAGCTTTGTATCAGAAATTCATGGCCAAGAGGGTCAGCCTGGCCTAAATACCGATTCCCATTGTCCATGGCCTTATTTACTCAATAGCCACCTGTAAAAGCAAAGATCTGCCTAGTGGCAGTAAAGACCACTCTACTTGGGGCCGGCAAGTGGTGTGGTGTGAAGGGCCCTGGCTTCCCCATGGCTGACCGTGGTTCAAGTCCCAGACCTGGTGGCTTGTTTTCTCACTGCCTCTCTCTCTCTCTCTCTCTCTCTCTGTCTCTTGCTCCGTCCCTCTCTGGTTAAATTAAAACAAATAAATAAATAAAGTTAAATAAAAATAACTCTTTAACAAAAGAATATTCTACCAAACCACTCAGTGAGAGAAAGCTTCAGCCAGCATCTCGGTCCCCCCATGGCGTCCAGAGCACTTGTGTCACTGGCGAGCTGCCCCCGCGTTTAGACAAGCACGAACGTTTCCTGACAGTCCTTCCTGGTTGCTCTTTCAGACTCTCTGGGAGGAGCCGTGCGCCTGTGCGTGTTCCTCTCCGCCTCGTCTGCTTCTGCATCTCCCATACCTTCCACACTCGTGCGCGGAGTGGTAGGTGCGTCTCTGCGGTTCCCCAAAGTTTCCGTCAGCGTGGCGCCTCTATTTTCTGGGCTCTGTCGACAAGCTAGGAAAGGGACGATGTGAGGGGCAAGGCTTCTTCTCATTCCGTAAAGACAATGAATATGCTGAATTTTGTATAAAATCGACGGAGAAAAGGTAAACAAAGTGGGATGGCTTTCTCCAGCAGCGAGCAGAGCCCGCGGTGGGATGTTTTAACACCACGCGATGAACATCACTGTGTAGACACACGCGTCAGGTCAGTTTTAAGAAAATGCTTTCGCTAATCGTTTATGTCTTTTGCCATGTTCCATCAACAACGTATTCCTTATGTACTTGGTGTAACAAAATAGTTCCATAGTTCCAGTTTTAAACATTTTAAAACCATTATTTGGTGTAAGACTCCCTAGATGTCTAAATTTAAAATCCTTTTGAATTCTTGCTCTCGTTTGAACTCTTGTGTGACATGGGCATGGCAACTGCTGCTTTGCAAACCCAGACCCTGAGGCTCAGAGAGAGTAAGTGGCTTGCCCAGCGGCTCAGCTGTGTCTGAAGCCCGAGTTCGGAACTGCCAGCCGTGTGAGCCTTGCACTGTGCCGGGCCGCCTCTCGGGGCACGCTTCCTTCCGTCCCAAGCCCATCACAGCACCCCAGAATCAGACCTGATGTTTGCCTTGGTGACGGCCAGTCTGGTTTTTGTAGGATTAAAATTGTACTTCTTAGACTAGCCCAATAGCCTAGTGGTTAAATAAACTGGATCCCACACAGTCTACCCAAGCTAGAATCTCTGCCCTGGTGGCTCGAAAAACATGTCAGGTGCATTCCCTCACCTGCCCGAAACTGAGACAGGATGGAGAAAAGGAGGAAACGGAGTGCTTTCTCCTTCTCCCTCTCTCTGGTGAGCACGTGCAACCTCTGGTGAGAGAGAGAGAGAGAGAGAGAGAGAGAGAGAGAGAGAGAGAGAGAAGGGAGAAGAAGAGAAGAAGAGAAGAAAGCGTAGAAGGCCTTGCTCGTGAAAAGCTGACACGCCAGGCCCAGGACGCCGAAGGCCGCAGAGCAGCGTGTGGGTAGGTGGCTACCACGGGGCAGCGATGTTTATTCACAGACTCGTCCCCAATGGCGGGCGGGACGCATGCTCAGGTTTGTGGTGAATGTTTTGTAAGAGCCACTGCGCGTCACTCGTAGAGGAGGCAGTGCCGTCACCTTCCTGTTACAGCTGAGAAGCTGAGGCTTTCAGGACGTCCCTGTGGCACCAGGACGTGCCAGGGCTGGAACATGAGCCAGGACGTGCAATTCCACGGGTGTGGCTCTAACTGCTGTGACTGGTGTTACTCTCACCGAAAGACACCTGAATCCTAGCACCGCGTGCCGGGTGACGGGTAGCAAGGTGCGGGAGCTCTGGTCTCCCTAGGAAGCCGGGGGAAGGTAACGACACGGAGCAACACGGAGGTAGAGCCCCCGCCTCCGTGCTGTTGCGGTTGTGATGTCTCGTCTCGACCTGGGCATTTCAGGAAGTATTCTAAAATACGGGGATTCACTGAAAAGTTTAGGACTAAAACAACCCCAAACTTTGAAATTCCAATCTATTTCTTACACCAAAATGCATGATTCCACCTGAAACACCTCCATTTGGGTTTCTCATTCTGCACGGGTGTGGCCTAACCCTTCCTCTCCTTTGTGATCAACTAGTTTTCAGTAGGCAAATCCAAACCCTACGTTTTGTTTCCCCATCTAATTAGGAGAGGTTAAAATTCGGACTTAGCTTTCCCAAGCTTTTGTTTCACTTAAATTCTTACAAAATCTCTCGGTCTTCTCTACATCCCTCGAGCCATCCACGGATGAGAACATGGACACCGAGCTTTGTATGTGGAGGAGTGGCAAGGGTGGCTCTGCTGAATCGTGTGGGTGCTCTGTCTACACAGTGTCGTTCATGGCTTTGGCCTTCTAATGAGAGGCTAAGGGGCCTTTAGTGATCGCTATCTAATAAATCCCTGTGAAAGACACTTCTTCGCAGGGAGTCAGCGTGTTTATAAATGTTTCTTAAGCCACGGAGAGCAAGCAGGTTTCACGTGCAGCTCTTGAACAGAAGGCCAGTGTGGTTTCTATTTTGTTGTTGTTGAGGTTTTTGCCTTAGAATATGTGCACTTGTCAGAGAAAGACAGAGAGAGTGAGAGGGAGAGTGAGAGATCATCCCCCAGGGGGACTGCCATGCCGCAGTCCCTTCTCCATTTTCCTCCTGGGATCTTGGGCACACACGCACACGTACCCACTGTGAGTGTCGAGTCACTGGGTCCAGGACTTGAACCATGGTCTGCCGTATGTGAGTCTAGTAACATAATCGCTACACCATCTGCTGGCCTCCTGGGTGGTTTCTACTTGTCATGATCTTGTTCAAGGTGACCTGGGCCAACACTGAGCATGAATTCGAAAGATTTAAATAATAAAGTTAACCAATTTTGTTACAGTTTTCTATTCAGTCTCAATAAACAGGGAGTACATATTTTTCCTTATGCTCATAGAACATATACCAAACTTAATTATGTACTTGGCCTGCAAAAACTTTTAACATGTTTCCCCAAGCTAGAGCCCTCACAGGACATGTTCTCTGACAAGAAGCCAAAATATTGAATTTCAATGGTAAAACAAAATAATGAAAACCCACATTGAATGTGAGAAGAATATCTCTTCTAAGTGACTCTTGAACCAAGAGAAAATCAAAAGAAGGTTTCGAATGTTTTTGCAATTAATGCAAATGAGCCTTCTTCATTGAGAAATATCCACAATGTGAACAGAGAGGCACTTAGAGCAAACTGATGACTTTAAACTTTTTTTCATTATTTTAATACAAATGAATCAAACATTCAGCTTAGGAACTTAGAAAGAATGTAACAAAATAACCCGAAAGTGAAAGCAAGACTTTAATGAATATGTGACAGAAATGGCTATATATTTTTTTAACCTACACCAAAATGTACAAAAGCAATTAATAAAACCAAATAAAAATTAAATCGATAATGGACTCAGCAAGTGGCGTGGTGGTGATGGTGCTAGACTGTCCCATGACTGACTCTGGTCGAGTCCTGGCCTGGTGGCCAGAACGCCACCCCGGGCAGAGTGAGTGCTCAGAATCCTTAGATGAGAGTGGAGAAGAGACGGGCATGGCCACCCCCGCACTGCAGAGATTTCTCGCTTTCTCCCTGTTTCTGTCTGGCGAGCACAGTACCCCATGGCTCATACTCATACAAAAGCTACTCATCATCTCTTTAAAATTCAAGTGTAGCTACATTTCTATACTGCTAGCTACTAAATTTGAAATAATGTTTATGGAGAAGAACAGTATTTTAAAGTTTGTAAGTGTAGATGGTTGAATCTAGATGAATTTCCTAAGAAAATCAAAATTACACAAACTGCTTCAAGAGATGATAACAAGAATTAAGTACTGAAGACATGCATTAATAAAAGAGAGGCCAATGTATACTATAAAAAAGGTACTAGGAATTCTTTTATTCTTGCAGCAGCAATAAGGCAGATTTAACTTTCTGCAGTAAAACTGGACAGACAGTAGGGAACAACTATTTCTGGGCCAAGCACGCTCTAACTCCCGGTAAAAGGGAAGGGACGAAGCAAGACCTGAAGTCTCCTAGGCTCCTCGCTTGGAGCAACGTGAAGACGCAGGCTCGGGGAGAAGCCGGCACAAAGCCAGAGAGCTGGGAGATGTAGCTCAGCCTGGCCAGGCGGAAGCAGCCGGAAGTTGCTACACACACTTCCGGAAATAAAGGGCCTGGGTAGAGCGGAAACTCCAAATCCTACCTGGGGGCCGCCGGAGGTTGTGCCGACAGTGCTCAGGTTAACTCCACAAAGCGCACAAGAGTGGCCGGGGAGAGCAGAAGCCCAGTGGGTCCCACGTGCATGCAGGACATGAAGTAGCCGAGCTGAGGGGAAATGAGACGCGTCTTAGCTGTACCCACAGGGCACACGTCTGCGCGGTACATGGGAGCGTCTTAGCTGTACCCACAGGGCACACGTCTGCGCGGTACATGGGAGCGTCTTAGCTGTACCCACAGGGCAAGTGTCTACGAGGTATGTGGGAGCGTCTTAGCCGCACCCACAGGGCAAGCGTTTACGCGGTACATAGGAGCGTCTTAACTGTACCCACAGGGCAGACGTCTACACGGTATGTAGGAGCGTCTTAGCCGCACCCACAGGGCAAGCGTCTATGCGGAACATAGGAGCATCTTAGCTGTACCCACAGGGCAGACGTCTACAGGGTCAGTAGGAGCGTCTTAGCCGTACCCACATGGCAGATGTCTACGCGGTACATAGAAACATCTTAGCTGTACCCACAGGGCAGGCGTCAACACGGTAGGAGCATCTTAGCCATACCCACAGGGCAGGCGTCTACACAGTAAGTAGAAGCGTCTTAGCTGTACCCACAGGGCAGACGTTTACACGGTACATAAGAATGTCTTAGCTGTACCCACAGGGCAGACGTCTACGCAGTACGTAGGGGCGTCTTAGCTATACCCACAGGGCAGATGTCTACATACGTAGTCTTAGCTATGTGCGTCTTAGCTATACCCATAGGTGCAGACTGGTAGGCTGGCCTCACGGCCTGCCGACTGGGACAGGGAATGTCACGCAGCCCAGTGCGCGGTGGAGTCCTCGCCGGGGCTCAGTGCACAGGTGCCCAGAATCGCAGTGGCCGGCACGTAGGAGAAGAGCGTGTGTGACTCTGCCCCATTGGGGCTGCTTTTTTCCTTACCCTCGCTCTCTGTCTGGCACAACCCTCTGGCAATACTGAAAAGAAAAATTTAAGGAGGCCTAGGTGTAGTGGTGCAGGCAGCAGGGGTGCTGCTCTGGAGGCTGGAGGCCCTGGACAAGGCACAGGTTCTGGTCCCGGGTTCACCAACACACTGAGCACACAGTGGGTGCGTCCCAGATCCTGGCTGCTGCCGGCCAGGGAGGTGGCAGGGTCAGGAGCCTGGCGAGGCTGCTTCTCTCACTCTCTCTGGAAATAAATGAAGAAAATGGAAATGTATGTATATCACTAAATGCCTCATGCTCGCCTGGGATTTACTCTAGGAGGGCAAGGGTGCTTTAACTAATTTTAACAAATAGATGTAGGGACCAGTGGTTAGTGTAATGGCCATGTCGCTGGACTCCCATGTAGTCAACCGCAGTTCGGGTCCCAGACCCGGTGGCTTAAACTCACGCCGGGCGCGTGTGCGTGCGTGCCCAAGATCCCGAGAGGAGAATGGAGGAGAAGGGATTGCAGCGTGGCCATCCCCCCTGGGGGGTGATTTCTCGCTTTCTGTCTCTCTGTCTCTCTCTGTCTTTCTGGTGAACACACACGCCCTGTAGCAAAAACCTCTCAAAAAAAAAAAAAAAAAAAAAAAAGCAATACAATGAGATTTATTCCAGGAATACAAAGATAGTTCATTAATAAATCTATCAGTTTAGCAGTTAATCTTGATGGAAACTCAAAAACCGATAGATGGAAAATTTCTAATTATGAAAATCAAAATTATTAGACATAAACAACAATCATTACATTAAATATAAATGTATTCCCATTAAATTCAGGGGGAAACAAGTAAGAGGCCATGATCATCCCCCCCATTTTGAATATTCTTGCTAGTTATTGCAAAAGGACAATAAATGAATGGCATGTGTATTGGGAAAGACACAATTTCTAGTATATGCCGAAGATATAACCATGTACCTAGAAATCACATAGGCCTAAATAAAATACTGTTCAGACGAATAACGGGGTTTACAAAGGGGTTTGAAAACAAGATGAATGTATGTAATAGAAATTGTTTGTTTATATTTATTTATATATGTTACGTTAATTTTTGAGATCTTAGTAATACCAGCCATGGAGTCTGGGACTAAGTGTAATGAGGAATGTGTGAGCTGTCGTGAAGTTAGCCATGGCGTTTCCTGTAGATACGCGGCCTGAATCAGTGTAGGGGCCAGAATTCAGCGTGTTAATGTGTGGACTCAGCCCTCTGAAACCCCACTCATAATCCTGACTGTTTTGGTGGGAAGGCAGTGGAAGGAAACTTGCCAGGGTTTCGGTTTTTGTTTTGTTTTTAAGATTATCTGAAAGAATTTACACACAAGGTTACTCAAATGTTGTTTTTAAAAGGATTATACTGTGGAGAGACTAAACCTAGCAGATATTAAGACATTTCTAGGGCCTGTCGGTAGTGTGGTAGTTCAAGTGACTGAATCCCACACACTGACTTGTGGTTGGAGTCCAGGACCTGGGGGCTTGAAAAGCTATGCCTGGTGGAGTGCGGGTGTGTACCTGGTGGAGTGTGGGTGTGTACCTGGTGGTGTGTACCTGGTGGTGTGCGAGTGTGTATCTGGTGGTGTGTACCTGGTGGTGTGCGGGTGCGTACCTGGTGGTGTGCGGGTGTGTACCTGGTGGTGTGTGGGTGTGTACCTGGCGGTGTGTACCTGGTGGAGTGCGGGTGTGTACCTGGTGGTGTGTACCTGGTGGAGTGCGGGTGTGTACCTGGTGGAGTGCGAGTGGGTACCTGGTGGAGTGCAGGTGTGTACCTGGTGGTGTGTGGGTGTGTACCTGGTGGTGTGTGGGTGTGTACCTGGTGGTGTGTGGGTGTGTACCTGGTGGTGTGTACCTGGTGGTGTGTACCTGGTGGTGTGCGGGTGTGTACCTGGTGGTGTGCGAGAGTGTACCTGGTGGTGTGTGGGTGTGTACCTGGCGGTGTGTACCTGGTGGAGTGCGGGTGTGTACCTGGTGGTGTGTACCTGGGTGTGTACCTGGTGGTATGTGTGTACCTGGTGTGTACCTGGTGGTGTGTACCTGGTGGTGTGTACCTGGTGGTGTGCCTGGGTGTGTACCTGGTGGTGTGTACCCGGTGGAGTGCGGGTGCGTACCTGGTGGTGTGCTGCAGGTGTGCACCTGAAGTCCTGGCCAGAGTGGAGAAGGGGTTTTGGCAGGGCCATTCCCCTCGGTGCTTTCTCGCTTTCCCACTTCCATTCTCTCTCTAGCAGGGAGTACACGTGCCCCATAGCAAATTAAAATCATAAGTAATTAAATAATTCTTTCATTTAAAAAGAGTAAATGACAGATGAAGAAAAACCCTGCGATAGCTCTATCTACCTATTGATCTGCATCAGTCATCTATGAAGAGTTTTCCCAAATAAGTGAAATCAAAATAACAACCCAATAGGAAACTGCACAAAACCTAACACTAGGTCATTTGGCAGAGTAAATTTAGATGATCAACAAACCCGTAAGGATGTTGTAAATCTTGGGGCTGGCAGGTGGCATGGTATTTAAGGTGCTGGACTCCCACGTGGCCAACCAGTGAGTCCTGGACCTGTCTCCCTTTCTCTCCCTCTGTCTCTCTCTGGTCAAATTAAAATCATAATAATAATGAAATAAAACATAGTTTGAAAAATGAATATAAATCTTGTTAATAATAGTAAAATTTGAATTGAAATGATATATGATTTTTACATTTAATCTATTATAATTACAATCACTGAATAACTGGTAATACTCAGTTTGTGGGGTTATGAGAAAATAAGACCTTTATGCACTTTAGTGCTTATAAACTTTTACTATCGCAGCACTTTGGAAATGTCGGAGTGAAGTATTTGTGCCTTTCGGTACACTGTGGGCTGGTTACTTAGAGCTTCTTTAACAAGCTTGGTAAGCCCACAGGGATTGGATGCTATCCATAGCTTCAGTCACCCTTTGCTTTAAGCTTCGGATTCCGTTCCCTCCAGATTTGCTTTAATTAGCTCCTTCCAGGTTCTCGTATTTTTCATCTGTTTTAGATGTTTTTGCCGTAGGGAGCATGCGCTTGCCAGAGAGCCCCGGGTTGTCTCCGGCTGTGTGTTGGGGCCGCATAGACTCAGACCCTGTGGCTGCTTCCCTCGGCCTCAGGGTCCCGTCTGTAAGGCTCTGCTCACCTCCCTGCGGTCGAGAAGAGGCCCACAGATGTGCTTTGCGAACTCGAAGCCGGGACCTTTCTGGAAATTACTCGCAGTCGCAGGGGCACCTTCAGTAATGGGGACTTTTAGCTGATTTCCTGAGCAGTGACACAGGCACCCCCACACTGGGTGAGGCTAGGGGAGGCCATCAGCTCTGCTGCTCCTTGCTGGTCTCCTCCTCAGGGGCCCCGGCGCCGGCGTCCAGGTAACCTTAAGGGACGTGGAGTTACATCAGGGTCATCTCTGAGCCCAGGACAGGAAGGGGAAGGGTGTGCCCGGGAGCCAGTCTCTCCGCGGTCTCCAGGCCACTTCCTGAGTGCAGTGTCTGTTCCCTGCACACTTGGGGGCTGCCATCTGCCAACTTGCAACCGCAGGGCGAGGCGCATTGCTGGCCGCAGCTCTGCTCCGCCGGGTCCTGGGAACCACAGCACTGTGCGGGGAGACTGGGGTCCGTCCCCCTGCCCTGAGGGAATGGCATGGGAGGCTCTGAGACAAATCGTGATCTGGCTACTCTTAAAGACCTCCTGAGGTAGTTTCCGGCTTCCCTTCGGAGCCCTGACACTTTGTACCTTGACGAAGCCTCTAGTGACCAGCATGCTCTGTTCCCTTCTGCCTGTGGACGGGAGCACTGCCGGCCTCCCCTCTGCGGCTCACGCTGACCTGCCCTGCCCGTGAGGCCACATCACGGCCCTCCCGTGCCGAATACGGCCCCAGGAGCTGCTGCTGTTTTCACAGCACTGGCCCAGACTCGCCCCGCGTGCACTCGGTGTTCAGTTCTGCGGAGGGACTTTCTGAACCCCAAGGAAACCGTGTTCTTTAATACATCTTTTTTTAAAGAGATTTATTTTTAGTGTTTATTTATTATTATTATTATTATTATTATTTGTTACAGGGCATGTACACTCACCAGAGACTGAGAGTCTCACTGAAAGTGAGAAAGCAAGCCACCAGGTCTGGGACTTGGACCGTGGGTGGCCATGTTGGCCTTAACCAGCACGCCACCTGCCGACCCCAATACATCTTGAGTTTGCACTTATTATTCTCTGTACCTGGAACGTCTTCTCCTCTTATCTCCCCAGCTGACCTTACCTTTATTTCAGTATTTAACTCAAATATCACCACTTCGGGGTGATCTGACCCTTAGCCTCCGAGGCAGTAGTTGCTGTCCCCTTCCCACGTGTCCACTGCAGGGTCGAGGACTGAAGATCGTCCCCAGGCTTCCTCCTTCAGTAGGCCAAGGATGGAAGTCCGACGAGCTCTACTTCTTGGACTCTCTGTGCTCAGTGACCGACACGTCAGAGCGGATCGGTAAATACGCTGAAAGAAGGAAGGAATAAATGAGTGTCACACTACTCTCCCACATTCAGAGAGCCAACGGGCAATTGCTGGTTTGTTTGTTGCCTTAAATTGGGAGGACTGTGGCTATAAACACACGGAAGACCTGCCCACAGTACCCACGCGCTAAGGATCCGTGCAGCTCTCCTCACTTCAAGAACCATCACCTGAAACTGTGGAAGGCCGACTGCAAATCTGTGGATCTTTGTGAGAGGCAATGGCGGTCTCCATTTGCCATTCCTAATGCAAAATAATAATAATAATAATAAAGTTTAAAAATTGCTAAACCAGAAAGTCAAGCATTGATGCTTTATTATCAAAGAGTGATTTTTCCGTTAGCTTTTCAGTACCTGTCAGCAGGACATTTAGCAAAAGCTGACGGATGTTGGCAGCTATGGGCGAACCAGATGCATGGCATTGGAAGTACACGGGCTGCCGGTGCCGTGGGAGGTTCCGACGGCCGGAGGTGGGGACTGAAGCCCTGCTGACACAAAGCGCACCGACCCCGGGATAGAACCATGATGCAGGTAACCTCTGTGGCATCATGTGGTTTTCCGGATTCTACTAACACGTACAAATTAACTTCCCAGTAAACGTGTCCTAGGGAAGGTAAAGCAAACTGGGACCCGGAAGGAACCCGGGATGCTAAGGCCGTGTGTGCGTCTCACTGAACTCCTTTCACTGCCTTCTGAAGCACTTGCAATTTTGTTTTCTCAACATACATGCTGATAAAGACTATTTCTAGATGGTTTATTAATCTCTTGTGTCCATCCTGTTCCCAATTTGCATTTTACTGGCTGTTGTTTTTTAGGTTTTGCAGTAAGTGCGTTCCCAGAGAAAGACAGAGGGAAAGTGAGAAGTCAGTCCCCAGAGATGGCCACACTGAACCCGTTCTCCTCCTGGGATTCTGGGCGTGAATGGACACGTGCCTGGTGCGAATTTTGAGCTACCAGGTCCGGGACTCCAGGACTCAAATCGTGGTTGGCCATGTGGGAGTCCAGTGCCTTCACCACCATGCCACCTGCCAGCCCCACATTTTCCTCTTTCGCTGGTGGGAGGGCTAATGAGTGTTAAATTCCTCAAGATATATTTCCGGTGTGGTTTAGTTAGAGCTAGTGGGAGTGAGAGGAGAAACAAAGGACTCGTGGAATTTATGAAGTGGAAAATCTGCTCCTTCCCCCCCTCACTACTGTGGCCACTCTGTCCTGGCGGCCTGCCCGCGGCTGGGCCCTCCTCAGTACCTGGGACAATGGCGGGGATTAAACTGCTGGGGAATGTGGGGTAGAGCACGGCCAGGGCCACTTAATTACTACCCTAAAAATGCTTTGTCGAGTCTTACAAATAGCTACTTTATGTTTTTAATGCAGAAAGGCAGTCATGATTGGCATGCCTCTGTTGGGACTGGCATTGACTATGAAAGGAACAGTAAGACGTAGATCTTGTTAATACAGGAGGACAGTCCCTCCTATGTCAGCCTTTGAGATAGAGGGGCCGAAGCTTCTCCTGCTGTCTGTCCCTATTCCCCTCCCTTTGGTTCACGTGGCCTCTGAGGGGTTAAATACAGGCTCCTAGCTTTCGGTAACACGAATTTCAGGAACGCTGTGTCCATCGCTTATTTTCCCTTTGTTGGAGAATATTCTGACCCTCAAATGATGTGGCAGAAAAGTTCGGTTATCGATTTTGTGCGTGAGTCGTGAACCTGGCTGTCAAATTTGTACTTGAAGCAGGTCCAAGGTTGAGACTCCCGGGATTGGAGCTGTGGGTTTTCCCTGTATGAGCTGGAGAAAGGTGCTCCAACTCCTCAATTCATAAACATGATCTCTGCTCCATAGTGCACGGCACCGCCTCCAAGGCTGCTGTGAGGACTCGAGTTAAGGTCACGAACGGAGGGCGTGGACCCTGTGTGCGGTTCAATTGACTGTCTGTAACACGTCCGCGGTCCTTGGCTTTGCTTTCCACGCTGGGCTCGAAAGCGGCCTGTGGATCAGAAGGCGAGGCCGGGCCCGGGCCCAGGCCCACGTGTGTGCTTACTCACCTCTCCAGGTGTCTACGGCCTGCAGGCGTGTGGGAGCCCCACGGGCCCAGACGGCTTTCTTGCCCTAAACACAGTAGGTTTTACTAAGTAAGGTGAGTCTGGGACGTTCCCGGGGCTCTGTTTCAGTACTTCTCCTTGCCGCCAGATCCTTCTTCAGCTGTCTTGGTAAGTCATCCGAGCTGCCGCGGGCACGAAGCCCTCGCTGGGGAACGTGTGGGTGCGGCCAGCCGGCCCGGGAGCTGGGCGTGCCGCCGACCTCGGCCTTGGCTGTGGGGTCCCCCTCGAGTCAGAGCTACCGTATCGTGTACATCTGCATCTAAGTAAAATGGTATATGAGCCCTTAGCTGACATTTCCAGGGAGGAGAAGCCGGAAAAAGGTTCTCGTGGGAGATGACATATGGGAATTAATGGCAGTTTACTCATAATTGCTAAATTGGATTCAGTAAAATACCACAGATATTCTCGGGCGTAGGGTGTCGATTCGCTTTACTGCTGTGCGGACGTACCGGAGCGTTTCCTAGGCTCGCCAGCGAGGCTGCACTCACCGGGCGCTCCAGGGTGTCGGGGGGCTCTGTGGCCCCTGCGCGACTCAGCCCGACTTCACCCTCGGCTGGTTTCATCCTGCAGCAGCTTTTCTTTCTCAAGGCTTTGACTGCATCCCCCTTAGCCTGGCTCTTCAGCAGCAGGAGTGCTTCTCTTTCTGCAGAGTTCCGCCATGTGCCAGGACTGTGTCTCCCCCATCCTGGCCCTAACCCTCACCGGCAGCCCAGGAACGGGACAGGACGCTTGGGCAGGCCGGAGCGACACTCTGCCCAGGGATGGGGCCAGCCACACCCCAAAACATAGGACTTGGAGGCAGGCGATGCCCTCCCACAGTGCCGAGGGGCGGGTAGCGGAAGAGGACACGCCGAGCAGGGGAGAGACGTGGATGTCCGGTCACCTCCCCCAGCCCCTCGTCCTGGGCCTAGGAAGGCCCCCACGGCAACCTCAGTGCGAGACTTAGGAAGGAGGAGCAAGCTAGGGCTCCAGCAACCTGTTCTTCCAGAGCAGCCCGGCGATCTCAGGAAGGCTGGGCATTGTTTTCCCCGGCCTCCTCTCCACGTGTACAGCCCCTGTCTGCTTGTCCGCCACAGTGATGGGGAAAGGACTGAACTTAGCAGCAAGTTTTCGCATATGTTAAAATGCCATATTCAATTGCATTTTAATTATGTATTTATTTCTTAAGTGGAGTGAACTGAACTTACATATAACCCCATGGCGAGAAGGCGGCCATGGAGGAGAGATTTCAGTCTCTCTGTACCAGCAGATCCATATTTAATAATATTTCATACATTATATGCCAAATCTTCTATTATGCAAAAGTAAACATCTTTGTTTTTTAAAGAGGTTCAGAAAGACAGAAAGAGACAGAGAGACAGAAAGTGAGAAATCACTCCCCTAGGGGGGATGGCCACGCCGGGAGCCTTTCTCCTCCATTCTCCTCTCGGGATCTTGGGCAAGCACGCACATGCGCCTGACGTGAATTTAAGCCACCGGGTCCCGGACTTGAACCAGGTGGGTCGGCTGCATGGGAGTCCAGCGACATAGCCATTACGCTAACTGCTGGTCCCGAAAACGTCTTATTTACGTGTCAAACATACTTGCTTTCTGTTTTCTTTGTTTTCTAAATTTGCCAGAGGGCACGTACGCTCACTAGAGAGAGAAAGAGAAGGTGAGGAAACACCCCACTGTGGGGCTGGCCACGCTGCAATTTCTTCTCCAATCCTCTGCTCAGGATTCTGGGCACACACGGACACAGCCGGCATGTGACTGCAGCCCAGGGGTCCGGGACGCGCACTCCACAGTCGGCCGTGTGGGGTCCGGCTGCCTTAACCGCCACACCACCGGCTGGCCGCCGCCTTCTTCTTGTTTCCCTCCCTAGTTGGGGGCGGGCACGTGCGTTCACCAGAGACGGGAACAGAGGGAGAAAGCTCCCCTCAGAGTCTCCTCACCCCTTCTCTGGTTCTCCGTCCTGGCAGGGTGCTGGACATTCACGCGCCCGTCTGGCATGTTCCCAAGCCACTGGGCGTGGAATCTGAAGCATGCTTGACCATGGAGGTTTGACTCTGTTACGCACAGACTATGGGGCCGACGCGGTAACCGTCATTTCAGAGGGCCCGTGGCCTCTCCCTTTCCCCAGGAAGGCGCCGGTTAGGAATCGGTACTGTCCCCCGGGCTCCTGCTCTGTGGCCTGGTCTTCTGGAGCTCTCCTCTCACGCAGTCATACTGCCTCAGTGAGAAGAAACGTGGTGCTCGGTTAAAAGGCCTTTTTATCACTGTGCTTTGAAAATATGCATATATAAATAAATGCATCTAAAAATAATTAGACTGTGATTTCTCATTTCTGTTTCGGATGCCCACTGGTCCCCACCCAGAACCACTCCCTATGGATGTGGGGAGGGGAGAACAGAGGAATGACACACTGTCCCTTCTGGGCCAGAAATTTGTCCAAGGTTTTCCAATTTTTCCAAAGAAAACTCCATTGTCCTCCATGTGCACAGCCTGGGCTTGGAGCCATGACTGAAGATGTGTTAATAGAAGACAGGGCTTTTGTACTCAGAGGGTTAAGATCAGGACGGGCGCTGCTCCCACTCCTGGTGGTTAGGGGAGCCGGGTCCCACACGGCCGGCTTGCAGCTCGGGTCTTGGTCCGGGGTCCGGAAGAGCATGCACGCTCGAACATGGGGAAGGGCCGCGGCGTGACCTAGCCCCATCAGGGCGTGCGTCCTCCCTTCCCGCGCCCTGGTGAGTGCTCCCACTCTCTGGCAAGAATTAAAGATAAATAAACAACATCTAGGAAGGAATGGACAATTCATGAAAGAGGAGCAACAGCTGCTTCCAGGAGTGAACAGACACTGGCCCTGGAAGTGCAGGTTGATAGAATCTCTGGGCAGGAAATCGCTCTATAAAGTTAAATGGACAATTCTGTAAAAATTTAAGACACTACCCAAAAAAGACATGAAAAAAATTAAAATGGCAATTTCTGGTGAGGAAGGCAAGCAGAGACTGATCATTAGACTTAGAACAATCTGTGGGTTTTAAGGTTTATTTACTTGGGTCAGCCCGTGACATGGTAAAGGCAGCTGGACCCACATGACTGACCACACAGCTCACGCCTGGACCCAGCCGCGTGAGAAACATGCTGGGCTGGGGTGCGTGCAAGCCTGGAGCCCCACAGGAGGGAGGGAGGGAGGAGAAGGGGTTACAGCGTGACCATGCCCCATAGGGAACGCGTCCTCAAAAAATATTGTTTTGGGGACCAGCAGGTGGGTAGTGGTTAAGGCTCTGGATACTCCCACATGGCCAACCACAGTTTGAGTCCCAGACCTGGACTTGCTTTCTCACTTTCCCTCTCTCTCTCTGGTCAAATTAAAAAAAAAATGAATGAATGAATAGATAAAATTAAAATTAAATAATTCTCTTAAAAATTGTTTATGTTTATTTCTTCCATGAGAGAGAGAAAAACAGGTACCCCCAGCATGTCTCCATGCTGTGATCCGCCCCCTGCCTTGGCCAGGCAGATCACCGGTACATGCAGACATGCCAGACACGGACAGGGAGGCTGGGGACGCAACCAGGGCCCTGTCCACGTGGGTCGTGTGCTGCTGCTGCACTGTGGTTTGACTTCAAAAATCAACTTCTCTGCATGAGGAAATAAATAATAAAACAAAAACTGTAAGAGAGACCACACGAAAAGCTGTTTCCCTTCATTCATAAAAATCCTCTAAGTTGAAGAAAACGAGGTAGCACACCATTGGGAAAAGCAGACAAGGACGGCTGATAGACGTGTAAGGAGAGGTGTAAGGGGCTCTGAACATAGTCAGAAGTGCCCACTTACACGAAGGGCCTTCAGATTAAATACTAATTAACCTCCGTCTGGCCAAGGGTGAGCGTTTCTTCTTCTGGAAAAGTGAGGCCGTGGGGACAGTCGCTGCTCCTTGTACGGTAAATCCCTACCGACTTCGGAGGGTACGTCAGTGGAAGTTGCCATACTTCGCAGTACAGCTCCCTCTTACCCGATCCTATTTCTGGAAATGCATCCTTCTCTGACCGTCTTTGTCCTTTTGCCAAATTACATGCAGGGAAGGCTACTTATCGCTGCATTGTTCGAATAGTAATGAAAGTGGAAAGAGCCCGAAGACCCAGCCGCGTGGGACTGGCAAAGTGCGGTGCACGTGGGGCCAGCCGGCGTGCCGGGAAGGCGCTGGATCCCACGTGGCCGCTGCATGGCTGTGAGACGTGTCCATGCGTGTGCGTGCCCAAAATCCTGAGAGGAGGGAGGAATGGAGACGGGATATGGCCGTCTCCTCAGGGAAGTGCGTTCTCACTCCCCCCTTTCTCTCTCCGTCTTTCTCCAGCAAGTGCATGTGCTCCCTGGCCAAAAATACTCCCAAAAAAGTATGGTGCAGCCACCTGTGGAATGCTGTTCGGCTGTATAAGAGGAGCACCCCTCCGCGTGCTGACACATGGTGACATGGCCAGGATTTACGGGGAGATGACAAAGGGGGCGTGTATAAAATAAGCTGGTCCCGGAAGTGGCCTCAGGAATGGAGACCGCATGGCTTTTAGACAGTAGTATTTAAAAAGCTTCCTTTTTTCTCAATACTTTTTTTGTCACTTTTGTTATTGTACCTCATGGCTATACGGAATCTTCAGAAACTATTATAGTTTTTAACATCTAATCGAGGGCACTTATGAATCGAGGTAGCCAGTCTAGTTTGTAATAGCGAGACGGGCCAGCAGCCACAGCTCTGGGGGGCCCACCTGCAGTCGCTAGTCCTACGAAATGTTCTCCGAGAAAACTGCGTAACAATTTTAAAAAGGCAAACACGAGTTGCAGAAAAATATAGACTAAGTGCCCTTTTGGAGAATGTGAATGATGAACATATCTCACCTGTTTATTTCCACTCGACGTATGTATATGGTGTTTGCACAGGCGTGTAACTTCCGTGTGTGGCGAGGCACACGGGGCAGGAGGTCTGGGCTCACGGAGCTAAGACTTGGTGCCCAGCCCAGTCCTTTACATGACCTGTGCGTCAGGCGTCTGTCTGAATTTAGATTCTTACTCCAGATGATAATCAGGCAGACGAAAGGGCAGCCAGGGGGCGCCTGGTGTGAGCATGGGCCCCGCGGGTGAAGGGGCCTCGCCTGGACCCCTGGGTCCCGGCAGGGAAGGCCGGCTGGCCGGTGCCGAGCCCAGCCCGCAGACAGCTCTGGCCCCTTTAACTGGAAGTGGGCAGATGAGGGGAGGCACTCACACGTGGTGGATGACTCTATTTTGAGCAATAATGGGCTTATTTTTACATACTCGGCTTACAACAATTTCCTTCCCGTGGCACATGTTGGACTTTTTATAACCCTCCACGAAATCTGGCAGACAGAAAAAGGCCAACGTGGACGTTTCCGTACTGTCCATTATGCGAAATTCTGAAATACTCAGAACACAAGAGACACGCGAGAAACACAGCGACCTTACCCAGTTCTCCGGCAGGTGGATCCCGTCGGTGTCCCTGTCCCAGCCCCGCTGTCCTTGGCCAGCGCTGCCTGGGGACGTGAGCTGGGACCTGAGGCGGAAGTGCGGCCGTGGAGCACGAGGAACAGGTCAGCCTGAGAAGCAGGTCCCAGGACACTTGCAGAGGGGCTCTTCGTCCCCTGGGGACAGAGACCGGGACCCACCGGAGGTTGAGAGCAAAGGTCACACTGGAAGCCGGCGAGGTTTCCGTCCCCCGCGGCTGTTCATGCTGCCGTGTCCGTGTGGACGCCGACCGAGTTCTGCGGTTGCGTGGAGCGGCACTCGCCGCTCCTCACATAGCCTCGCGCTTTCTGCCCTTCCCCATCAGGAGACTCTCCAGCAGGGTTTCCCGACCGTGGGGCACTCCCTCCACGGCTCCTGTCTGGCTCACGTCCTCCCGCAGGGGATGCGTGTGCCCGCCCTGCCGCTTCTCCTTCTCAGCCCTGGGCAGGCCCTCCTTGCCCGGAGCCAGCCGACCTCCGCGCATGCGTCCTGAGCATAGGAGTCCTGGGCTGGCACCAGAGGTTCTGGGACAGGCTTTCCACCCTGGATTTGCACGGGAAAGGGCGGGAGGCTGAAGGGGGATATGCGTCGTGCCCCCAGCCTGAGAGCCAGGCTCACTCAGCCGTGGAGGAGCCCCCACGTGCAGGGACACTGAGTCTGAGGACCCGTGTGACCCCTGATCCTTTCAGGCCTAACGTCACATCTTCCCTACACGATCTGGCTGCAGAGGGCCTGCAGAGGGCCTGCAGTGGGCCTGCAGTGGGCCTGCAGAGGGGCCTGCAGAGGACCTGCAGAGGGGCCTGCAGAGGGCCTGCAGAGGGGCCTGCAGAGGGCCTGCAGTGGGCCTGCAGTGGGCCTGCAGAGGGCCTGCAGAGGGCCTGCAGTGGGCCTGCAGTGGGCCTGCAGAGGGGCCTGTAGAGGGCCTGCAGTGGGCCTGTAGAGGGCCTGCAGAGGACCTGCAGAGGGGTCTGCAGAGGGTCTGCAGAGGGCCTGCAGAGGGGCCTGCAGAGGGCCTGCAGTGGGCCTGCAGTGGGCCTGCAGAGGGCCTGCAGAGGGCCTGCAGTGGGCCTGCAGAGGGCCTGCAGAGGGCAGTGAACTTAGAAAAGAGACTACAGAGAATGTGGAGGGCAGCATTCTCATTCTGTGCTGTCCCATTTGCTGTGAGCATCTTAGCAGGCAGCCCACTGCCCCCCACATGCTCAATCCCCTGACCCACCTCAGTGATGCCTGGCTCCCTCTCCCCTGCCCACTTACTCATCTTTCCCACTGACACCTGTGCTCAAGAATGACATGTGAGGGACCAGTAGTTAGCGTAGTGGCTATGTTGCTGGACTCCCACGTAGTCGACCGCAGTTCGAGTCCCCGACCCGGTGGCTTAAAACTCACGCTGGGCGCGTGTGTGTGCGCACATGCCCAGGATCCTGAGAGGAGAATGGAGGAGAAGGGATTGCGGCATGGCTATCCCCACTGGGGGGTGATTTCTTACTTTCTGTCTCTCTGTCTGTCTTTCTGGCGAGTGCACGTGCCCTATAGCAAAAACCTCTCCAAAAAAAAAAAAAAAAAAAAAAAAAAAAAAAGAAAGAAAGAAAGAAAGAAAAAAAAGAAAACAAACAAACAAAAAGAATGACAGTGTCATGGTGGTTAAGGCAGTTGGATCTCACATAGCCAACTGTGAGGTTCAAGTCTTGGCCCTGGACTTGAGCACGTGCACCCAAAATCCCGAAAGGAGAATAGAGGGGGTAGGATTGGGCATGGCCAACGCCGCCCCTCGGGGAGTACTTTCTCACCTGTTCCTCTCTCTCTACAGTGAACACTCATGCCTGTAGCAAATAAATAAGTATCAACATGCTTGTTGGTGGTAAGATACTTAGATATCAAGTATTTTCAAAAATATATATTTATTTTTAAAATTAGAGCTGGAAGCCATTTCATGTAGTTCGGGGTGAGGTCTGAGATGTTCTCTGCATTTATCACTGTCTCTGAGGCATGGGGACTCACGACCTCAGGAAGGAACCTCATTAAAGTGGCTGGGCTGGAGGTGACGGGCAAGCGGCACCCATTAGCATGCTCTGCAATTAAGGGGGTTCCTTTCTTTCTCTTAGGGGTCACCCTCACTGCCTGCAGTGAGAGATACTGGTAGATGAGGATGTCAGGGGTGCACGGGGTCAGCCAGGGCACCACTGGGTCTGCGCTGTCCCCTCCCCTCCCGTGCCTGACTCCCTCGACCCCTCCACAGCTCACGGTTCTTCTTCCTCGGGCCTTGACAGGTAGTTTGTCAAGCTGACCCTAATCAGATCACTGTGTAATTACAGAGGGACTGCCAGGATATCCTCGGTTGTCATCTTCTTACGAAATGCAGATCGCGTGGCATGTATACATAGAATTACTCTGTAATTCAAAGTAAATTGACATTTCATTTCAATGTAATTACACAGGACTTACAGACATGACAGACACAGTGTAACCAGGAAGCAAAGCGCACGACTCGGCTTATGGAATGAGAATCCGCTTCAGGTCACACTTTTAACAGAATCAAAATAATTTCTCTGGGTTTTTGCAGAGCAGAGGCCACAGCAGAGGTTAGCACTCACTCCGGGCCATGCCCCAAGGGTGCACACATTGCCTCGTTCAGTCCTAGCGGTAACGCGGTGTCCCCTGTCACACAGCCAGGGGCTGTTCAGGGTGGAATTCCCACTCGGGTCCCTGCACTCAGGCCCGTGCTAGGAGCGTGTGCTTCCTGCGCCTGCCCTCGTAGGAAGGGGGTGGCATGGAGGCCTCAGGTCGCCTCTGGGGCTCCGTGGGGCGGTGTCCTGGAAAACCCAGCTTCCCT
The DNA here is from genome assembly GCA_026018925.1 of Tupaia tana. Taxonomy (NCBI): domain Eukaryota; kingdom Metazoa; phylum Chordata; class Mammalia; order Scandentia; family Tupaiidae; genus Tupaia; species Tupaia tana. The sequence goes on from JAKSZU010000014.1 coordinate 1,680,915, forward strand.
CGCTCCCTGGTTCTCCCTTCTTCTCGCTTTTCCTTCTTTCTCTCACTCACTTACACGTCTGTCCCATGGACGCCTCCTCAGACTCGGTGCTGGGTGCTGGGTGTTATGTGCCGGGAGAAGCTAGCGCTGTTGGGGCCTTGCGGGGTTCGCTCTGCCTGCTCCGTTCCCTCCCACACAGGACATCTTGGGCACCCCAGCCCGCAGCTGGGATTACACGGACCTGAATTCCCAGTCACACTGTGGGGAGCAGCCAGGGCGCAGCCACACCTGCACCCCTGCAGGTGGGAAGGCGCCGTGCAGGCCGAGTGTTGGGCATTCCCCAGAGCACTCGCCCAGGCCCGTCCATGGCACCTCGCGGCTCTCCAGGTGGGTCTCCCTATTGAAACAGCATGGTTGGCTTTGTGTTCATTCCTCTGGTCCCTGTCCTTGCACAACACAAACCACCACCTGGGTAACTTCCCGTCTTCCCAGAGCCAGGCCTATCTGTAGGCTTCAGTGACTGCAGAATTTTCTTCTTAGTTAATGAACTAATTTCCTTCAACTTAAACAACTTCCTTTTACTTCGGTCATGCCCCCCACGTCCTGTAGTTGCAAGCCCTTCCCAGGGTAGACTGCGTCACGGTTTGTCAGTCTCTCCCTCAGGGTACGGCGTGTGATCCGTGAGCACCAATCTGGGAGGACGGTTGCTATTTTTATTCTATAGAGTTTATAGAGGAGATGCCCGGCGCCCCTCAGCTTGTCAGTGGGGTGTGGGTCTCAGGCTCAGCGTGTCTGGGGCTAATGCCACCTTCTGCCCAGGACGCCAGCTGCTGGCTTTTCCCAGAAGTCCCTTTGCCTCTTTGCTCTTATTCTCAATTTCAGCATTTATACACGTCCTGCACAATTACTTATGTTTTACTTTGATCTGATATTTTTTAACAGTTGGTAATTTATTAAAATAGTTGACTTAGGGGTACTAGCAGGTGGCATGGTGGTGAAGGCGCTGGACACTCCCACGGTTCGAGTCTCGGATCTGGTGGCTTGCTTTCTCGCTCCCCCCCCCCACCCCCTGTGTTTCTCTCTGGTCAAATTAAAATGAATGAATGGATAAATAAAATTAAATAAATAATTTAAAAAATAAAAATAATTTTAAAAACAGTCGACTTAGGCATCTGCAGTGGTGGCTTTCGCCTCAGCTCCTGGTTCAGGACTGGTGGAAGTGATCTGCTTAACAGTCTCAGAGAAACTGCGCGAATCGGTGAGTCACCGTGGACGCTAACCTGGAAACCACGCCACATCTTAGAGCCTCAGCACCAAGTGTTTCTCTTGTCGTGGTTTTCAGAGTCTCGGTCGGCATCCGGACTGGGCCTCTCACCTTGAGAGTCGCTTCCTTTGCACACACTTTCTCCAGGGACTTTACGTGGTAGCTGGCTGAGGTCACTCTAATTTGGAGGATGGCCACCCCTGCTCCACAGCTTTAAAAGCCGTGGCTGTGGCGTGGCCTCTGGTGGACTTGCTCCTCGGTGAGAGTGGACAGTGCTGAGTCAGAAGCCGGAGTGGCTGGCCAGAGCTCCGCGGCCCCACGTCATCGTCTTCCTCAAAAAAAGTTCACTTCATTTCTAATGTAGTCAATACATTTATTTTAAATAAATTTATATCCACCCCTCACGTAGGCAATGGACATCACGTGATAAAAAGAGAAGGCACACATATATCCAAACGTTACAGAAACAAAGCCCCGACACCTGATCGTGGCCCTCGGTGTGGCTTACCACAGCTCTCCTGCCAGCGCTGTGCTGACACTGGGCTGTGGGGCGTGAGGCTGATGTCCACCAACGCCAGAGGAGCTTGCTCCCCACGGGACGGCAGCACCGAAGGACGGCGAGAGCAGAGGCCGGGTCCTCACCGCGCATCTGGTGGTCTCCAGTCCTGCTTCCCGCTCGGATCATCTCAGGGTGCACCGTGGCCTCGTCGCCCTGTCCCTCATACGCTCAGTCCTGCCAACACCTACAGAGGGCCAGGAGGTACCATCGTAACTCCAGGTTCAGCAGTCAGACACCACCCGGAGCAGAGCTGGCCTGCACAGAGCCCGGCCTTGCGGGGCCCTCAGCTGGAGGGGAAGGGCAGCCAAGGCCCTCTGGCTCACCCCTTGATTTATTACTGGGCTGACAAGCCCCACGTACCTTCTACTGAGATCCTGAAATACAGGCTACAGGAAAAACATAAAATACAGCCCCTCCCGGGCTTGGGAGACCTGGTGAGATTATTTAACATCCTAGTCTTAGATTTCATCTTCCCATCAATCAGACAGTCAAGGTTCTTATTTTGTTTGTTTATGGAAAATAAAAATCCCCCATGCTGAGAAATGGAGCATTTTGAGCAGGACATCAAGTGTCTCCTTGAAAACATGTCTTGATGAAATGTAAATGATGATGTAAATGAATCAAACCCCATGGATTAATCAAATCATTCCCATATCAATCATTAACAAGTAGATTTGATAGAATAAAAAATCAAATGAAAGAGCTCCTTGTAGATAAATCAGAATTTACATCCTACACTGCCTTAAATCTCTTCTGGAACAAAGCAAGATATAAATATGTCAACATAAATTAATAATACAATAATAACAATCTTGTCTCTCATTGTAATTTCAGATTTCAAAGGGAAGAAGAGACACAACATGGGAGAAGATACTTCTGTTCGTTTGATGCACTCAATGCGAACAACCAGAGAGCTCTACACAAGCGTCGTTCCTGGAACCCTCCCTCCCTGTTCAATTGCTTTCCTAGCCCCGTGAAAATGAGGTCTACCAGAAAGCAAGTCACTTCTGAAACGTACTTAGAATTCATCTCCAATCTGCAGGAGATAAAAATCAAAGAATGCATCTCTTTAGCTTTGCCTTTTCATCAGTAAAAACATTCTACACGAACAACTAATCTGAACATGCAAGGGGTTACTTCATCAAAAAGATCAAAAGCAATGAGAGCCACTCCACGTGGAGCAGGTGGCACAGGGCCGGGACTCGAAAGAGATGGCTTGTCATGAGGCAGTGAGGACAGAGGGGGCGCACGTGAGCGCATATCCACAAAGGGGAGGCCGTTTGCCAGCTCACGCTCGCAGGCCCTGACCTGGGGCTGGGAGGAAATCGACCGCTCTGCCCTGGGCCGGAAGGACAGAGTGGCCGCCAATCCTGCAGGGCATGGGGGAGGAGGGAGAGAGTGCTGGGCCTCCTCTCTGCGGTGCGGAGGGCGTGGCCTGGGTCTGAGCTGACAGCGGTGGGAACTAAGCAGGACCTTCGAGTTGGTTTCTATGGCATCTCAGTGCCCTCCTCTTAGCAGCCTCCTCTTTAACCTCACTCTGTGGCTTCGCTACCCCGATGAGAAGCTCATTCTCTCTGCCCTGAGCCTCTTGCTTCCCCACGTCCCAACTCTCATCAGAAAACAGCCACGCTGTGCCTCCGCCTGTGAGACCCTCGAGGTGAGGGGTGCACACTCAGACACAGCACTGACAGCGGGGTCACAGCGGGTGTCGGGCGTGGGAGCTCAGTGTGAACAGGGTGGCACATGCCCTGTGGGAACAGCCAGGTGGGAGACATGGCTCCCCCCACCCGTGCCTAATAAGACGGTTACGTGGGAAGGAGTCCGGCGGCGAGAGTGGCTCCCAGTCCGAACCCCCCAGCAGGTCTGATGGAGACGCGGATGGAGGTGGTGGGTGAGTTCAGATGTAAATGCACGTGACCTTCAAGGCATGGCACTTCTCTCCTCACTCCTACTCCACAGAGGGGATGGAACAGCTCCGACGTCCAAATACTGCCTCGTGCAAGTGCTGAGGACAGGATGCAGCTGTGCAGGAGACGGTGCACCTGCGGGTCATGGTCAAGCCACAGAGCCGGCAAGTCACACACGAGTCCTTGCGCCCCAGCACCTGTGCTCACGCACCCTCGGGGTCAGCCGAAGCCTCCTCAGCGAGGCTCTGTGGACGGTCACTGCCTGTCACCTGGGCTTGGCCTGGGTACAAGGACTGAGGCAGCCCCTCTGCACCCAGGGGAGCGCGGTCTGGAGGACTCGCCTGGGAGTCTGCGAGTCCGACTCTGGTCTGGGAACCTCAGTCAGATGACTTAACTGGCCTAGACCTTGATCCTCTTGCTGTTAAATGATCTTTTTACCGTCATGGCTGTGGTGGGGCAGAACGGGTAGTGAGTACGCCCCTGCGCAGAGATGCGTGAGGCTCAGAATGGGGTGATTACACGTGTCTTGGGAAATTCAGCATGCCTCTCTCATGCACTGTTATGACCCCTGCTTCTTTCCAGAGGTAAAGTCCAGTGCCGTGGAAATTGGAGAAGCCTATTTTTGTGAATTCCGGGAGTCCTCCTGAATCCAACGGCGAAAAATCAGGCAAACCAAATCTGTGTATCTCATATAGTGGAGGGTTCTTGTGGTGGGCGTGCCAGAATAAAAAGTCCACTTACTCCACAGCTCGATGGAGATAAAACGAAGGCCACGAGGACAGGAAATGTTTAAGCTACCATTTTCTTGCTCTTGGGCAAGATTTTTTTAAGAAAGCAATGCATTGTGTTCTATTATTTTGCATCTACACATAATTAAAGATCACTTTTTACCGCTCAGGATCGTTTTAAGTTCAGCAGGAATAAATATCACCACTCTGTTGCACACGTGCTGAATTCATGTTTTGTTTTGTTTTTGAGAGGCTTTTGCTATAGGGCGCGTGCACTCGCCAGACAGACAGAGAGAGACAGAGAGACAGAAAGCGAGAAATCACCCCCCAGGGGGAATGCCATGCCGCAGTCCCTTCTCCTCCATTCTCCTCTTGGGATCTTGGGCACGCACGCACACGCGCCCGGCGTGAGTTTAAGCCACCGTGTCCGGGATGTGAACTGTGGTTGACTACGTGGGAGTCCAGCCACACAGCCATTACGCTAACTGCTGGTCCCTCCTGTTTTAATGAGCGGAATTACACTGCCTGTCCTTGCAGTTAGGAACTGGAAACGTGCTTTCCAGCAGAAGCATGCGCCAGGACCTACTATCCGTGTGCCCAGCGAAGGGGTCGGCAGGGGGCAGGCCTGCACCTGGGCTACGCGGTGCCAGGGGCCAGCTGGCAGCTGAGCAAGGAACAGGCCGTGAGCGCTGGGGTGGAGGCGGTTCCAGCTCACCCTCAGGAAGGGACCAGGGCTTCCCGCCTTTCGAGGTCTGTGCATTACACCTATTTTTCATCCTTAAATTTGCCGCTAGGATTTTGGAATGTGTTCTGAAGTAACTTTCCTTCTCTTTTTCTTTCTTTCTTCTTTTCTTTCTTTCCTCTTCCTTTCTTTCTTTCTTTTTCTTTTTTTTTTTTTAGAGAGAGATTTTTGCTATAGGGCACATGTGCTTGCCAGAGAGACAGAGAGAGAAAAAGTAAGAAATCACCCTCCAATGGGATGGCCATGCCACGATCCCTTCTCCTCCATTCTCCTCTTGGGATTTTGGTCATCCACACACACGCATCCAAGTGTGAGTTTTAAGCTGCCAGTCCAAGACTCAAACCACCATCGAACATGTGGAAACCCAGCACCTTAACTGCTACGCCACCTGCTACCCTCCCTTTTTAAGTGTATTTATTTTCTTTCTTCAGTGAGACAGAAACAGGCGCCCCCGCCCCGGTCTCATCCTGCTGCCGTCTGCTCCTCGCGACCCTCCCGCTGGTTAGGACTGTGGACACGCAGACCTGCTCCCTGTGCACCTGGGACCCCGACCCCGGTCTCCCCGATGGCTCCAGCCCTGGGAACAGCATCCCACGGCCTGTGCCTCCGTGGCTGCACCCCCTTTTAAGCGGTTAACTTCACTAAACACATTTTAACTTTTGACATTTTGATATTTTCACTTTCTATTTATTCAGAGACGCCTTAAGTTTTCATGTTCTGTGAATGGCACAGGCACTGCCCTCTGGGCTCTGTGACGAGGACGAGCCTGAGGAGTGGACGCACAGTGAGCTCTTACCAGGGAGTCATGATGTGACCCCTGAAGACTTCTTTCCAAGGCTCCTTCTCAGAGGAAGTTGTCACCTCCACGTAATAACTACTCTCGACTTTCATAATTGCACATGTGGGCTAGACCTAGAGACATGTCTGGAAGACGCTGCCAAGGCGTAGAGAAGTGTCGCTCAACAAATAACACCGCCATTGCAGGGCGCAGTCCCATCCAGCCATCGCAGTGCAGAGCCCCATCCCGCCATCGCTGGTGGCGACCGTGCCTCTGTTCTAATGAGCACCAGCTTCCGGCAGCGCGGAGCACTTGGGGGAGGCGGCAGAGGCAGTTTCCCAGGAGAGAGCTCCCTTACCTGGACCACCTGCTTTCCAAGAACCTCTGCCCCGGCCAGCAAGCCCTGGAGAGGAGCGGGTTTGTATGCACGTGTGTGTGTGTTTGGATGCATGGGCTTCATGTGTGCCCATGGGCGAGCACACACAGGTGTGCGTGTGTGTGTGTTCTGTGCGCTCGCCTGTGTTGTGTGTACATGTGTGTGACGGTGTGCGTGTCGAGGCCCTGCCATGGGGATGATGGTGATCAGTGGACAGAGGGGGGTAGGGGAGCTCTCTCGCGTCCCTCGGGTCGGAGCAGGCCGCAGCTGAGTAACCATGTCTGGGACGCTGTCTCTGAAGTTCAGCTCGGTTCCCACAGGAGTGGAGGGAAGGCGAAGGAGACGGGAGATGAGTAGGTCTGGTAGAGCAGGTGGCTGTCACCTCATGAAACGTGAAATCGTCCACGAAAGGACTCTGAATGACTGAGCCATGAGGAAAGGGCTCCTGAGAAACCTGTTCAGGGCGAGAAGACCCAAGAAACAGCCAGCGTTGAGTGGGACGGCACGGCCGGGAGAGGGGATGTGCCAGCCGGGGCCGCAGGCCGGGCTGCACCGCGGCGGCATTGGAGGGCACGCCGGCCTCGGCTTTGGCGTCTGAGCTGCGCTTCACCAGTCGGGGACTGAAATGCCTTCCCTACCTCCACCATGGCCTGCGGAGGGACTGTGGGCGCGCCAAGCTCCCCAGATCCCCCTCTCCCCGTTATAGAGCAGGGATGCTGCTCCTCCCAGGACTGCAGTGAGAAACGAGGACGCCCGTGCCTCTTCAGTCACCTGAGGTCTACCCTCTGGGCATGGCTTGATGGGAGTTACCCTGGAGAGCTCGGTTCCCTGAGATGGAACCGGAAGCAGTCTTGGTTGTGGACATCTCTAACCTTACCAGGACGACTAACGAAGCACCTGCTGGACTGCGTCCTGAGGTCTCGGTCCCGTGAGCACGCACTTAGTCAGGAGCCCCGAAACAAGAGGATGCTGAGAAGCAGAGGGCATGTGGGCGGCCGTGCCCCAGGGCCAGGGAGCCGGCTCCCACAGGGGTGGCCTCACTGTAAGTCCCAGACCTGGTGCCTTGAGAAGCAGGTCAGGTGCATGTGTGTGTGTGCCCAAAATCCTGAGAGAGAAGGAGGAGAAGGGACTGCAGCATGGCCACGCCCCTAGGTATGCTTTCTCTCTCTCCCTCTCCCCCATAAACGCATATGCTCTCTGGCAAATGAAGAAAAAAGACAAAGCGAAAAAGGGGATCCCATTGTCCCTTCCACTTGTTTTTTTCTTTTCTTTCTTCTTTTTTTTTTAAGAGATTTTACTATAGGGTGTGTGCTATTGCCAGAGAGACAGAAAGCGAGAAGTCACCCCCCAGGAGGATGGCCACACTACAATCCCTTCTCTTCCATTCTCCTCTCGGGCATGCGGGCACACGTGCCTGGTGTGTTTTAAGCTACCAGGTCCGGGACTCGAACCATGGTTGATTACATGGGAGTCCTGTGATGTAACCATCAGACCATCTGCTGATCCCGACCCTTCCACCCTTGGTGACTAATCCCTGTACGTTCTGTGAGCAGGACCCGCCTTGGACAGGAGACGCCGTTTCACGCAGTGGCGGTTAAGGAGCATGGCCTTTGCCTTAGTTTGCCTTGACTCAGATCCTGGCTCCGAGAGTTACCAGCTAAGGACCTTCCCAGATTATTAATATTTATCTCTCTTGGCTTCAATTTCCTCATCCGTAAAATTACAGCAATAATGCTTACATTACATGGTTGTTGGGGAGATTCAGTAATTTTCCATCCATAAACTGGGGGCTCACAGCAAGGAGTAAGCTTTGGCTTTGATTATTAGATGATAATGGTTTTGTTTAAAAAAATAATAATAATTCCGAGAGCCAGCAGTTGGTGTAGCAGCTACGTTGCTGGACTCCCACATGGCCAACTGTGAATTAAGTCCTGGCCCCGGTAGGTTAAAAACCATGCCGGGCGTGTGTACGTGCGTGCCCAAGATCCTGGGAGGAGAATGGAAGAGAAGGCGTTGCAGTGTGGACATCCCCCAGGGGGTGATTTCTCACTTTCCCTCTTACTGTCTGGGTCTCTCTCTCTCTCTCTTCAGGGAGTGCATGTGCCCTAAGGCAAAAACCTCGGGGAGAAAAAAAAAAAAACTTCCTTGATGCTGGCCTCGGGCATGTCTCTGGTCTGCTGAATACCCTGCGAAGGCGGGGAACTGTGAGGCCTGAAACGTTTCGGAATGACGAATCCCACAGTCCTACAGCCACACGTGCTCACAGCCACTCAGGCCAGCAGGCTGAGAAGTAAAACCGAGGCCAGACTGAACAGGTGAACAGGAAAACCTCACAGGAGACTGTCGCTTTTTTTTTTTTTTTTTTTTTTTTTTTTTTTTTTTGGCTATAGGGTGCGTGAGCTCGCCAGACAGAGAGAGAGACAGAAAGCGAGAAATCACCCCCCAGGGGGGATGGCCACACTGCAATCCCTTCCGCTCCATTCTCCTCTCGGGATCTTGGGCACACATGCACACGCGCCCGACGTGAGTTTTAAGCCACCGGGTCTGGGATGCGAACCGCAGTCGACTACATGGGAGTCCAACCACACAGCCATTACGCTAACTGCTGGTCCCGGAGACTGTCACTTCTTTACGGCTCTCGGCAACAGCGGCTCCACTCTCCTGGGTCCTCCGTGGAAATGAGAGGTTTTACTATTGCTTTTTTTACTTCTAACCAGTTTTCATCTCCAAACTCAGTCAATCAACACGTCAATCAAGGCTCTCACTGCCAATGAAAGGAGACATTTTTCTAACCATGCTGTATGGTCCCGTGGTTTAAAGTGCATGTTTGGAGTTAACTGCATCTGAGTTTGATTTGAGGCAAATTACTGGAAGTCTCTGAGTCCATTTGCTCACCTTTACGATGGGGTGAGGAGGGTGCCTGCCCGGCAGTTCCGCTGTGAGGACTGCTTGGTAAAACGCATGCAGAGCTCTCAGAGCGGGTCTGAATGTACTGAGCACCCAGTAACTTTTTGTTTCTACAATGTTTCCCAAATACTGTGTGTGTGTGGGGGGGGGGGGGGTTGGAAAGTAGAAGCCCATAAGGTGGACAGGCCTCACGTGAGGTTGTGAAGGACCTGCCGGCCTCCGGTTTGGAAAGCCCACCGCGGTCTCAGGAAACGAACCCCTCCGTGTTCTCAGTGGGGGCTGCTCCCCAGCGAGCCTTCCTTGGGCCCGGACCTGTAAGTCCAGGGCATGGCAGCTGGTGATTTGCAGAGCCCGGTGCAAAATGAAAGCGCGAGGCTTCCCGTGCCCCGGGTGCTGACAGTCCCAGGAGCACTAGTCCCATGGAGAGCCCTTAGCTGGGGACCTGGCTGGCCTGGCAAGGAAGGGGGTGCCAGAGGAGGTGTGAGTGTCCTGCTGGGTTAGAGCGCCCCCCGCTCGGTGCACCCCACGCTGGGACGCATGTCCTAGGTCGGCCTGCGCCCCTGGGGAGGAGGTGAGCTGTGGTCCTTCGTGTGTTTAGGGCCCTGGCTGCCGTAAAGCAAGGCCGGCCCGTGTGGGAGGGCCACAGAGCAGGGCATGCGCTTGCCTGGGCTCGTCCCGTTACTTAGAGGAGCAGCGAGAACACGGGAGAGACGCCTCGGGAAGGCCGCGCTGCTGGTGGCTCGTCATGAAGCTGCCGTGGGGCCTGAGGGAGGGGTTGCCATCTGAACTCAGAGCACGCGTGCACCTGTGCAGCTAGCTAGAGCAATTAAACACAATGTGCAGGTGAGGCCGGCAGGTGCATAGTGGTTAAGGTGGCCAGATTCCCACATAGCCACAGTGGTTTGAGTCCCAGACCCGGTGGCTTGAAAATCACGCCAGGTGTGTGTGCCCAAAATCCCTAGAGGAGAATGAAGGAGAAGGGATTGTGGTGTGGCCATCCCACCCTGGGCAGTGATTTCTCACTTTCCCTCTCTCTGTCTCTGTCTCTCTCCTCTCCAGAACATGGACCTTATGGCCAAAACTTAAAAAAGAAAGAAAGAGCAAAAACAATCTGCAGGTTATGGTAGGGGTCACACGTCCTGAGATATGAAGCCCTCTCAGATGCCAACACGCGATGATACACTCCTTGGTTCATGTGATGCGAAGGTGGGGATTTCCGTTCTCCCAAACATGGGGTTCTTGCCCCACCCCAGGAGCCGCACTGATAAAGAAACATCGGGGCCTTCTAATGTTGTTGGCGGTGAGATGACTGGATCAGGCGCAGCGCCACTGCTCTTCAAGCCTCTGTGGCGACACGCAGGAGATTCGAAGGAGCAGGCGAGCCAGTGAGTGCCGGCGCTGCTCCCGGCTCCCCGAGGTCTGCTGGCGGGTGTGCGGCCCTGAGCCCATCACCCTGCACATTATTCTGAGAGTTCTGCCAGTCCACGGAACTTGGCCGTAAGTGCCGTCTGCCATGATAGGCACTGGGTGTCCCTGGAGAAATGAGTGGCCAAGGACCCTGGGACAGTAGTCACCTCTTCAGTGGTGGTTGTAATCGTGTCTCTCAAGAACATTCATATTTGGGACCAGCAGTTGGCGTAATGGCTATGTTGCTGGACTCCCATGTAGTTGATTGCGGTTCGAGTCCTGGACCTGGTGGCTTAAACTCACTCTGGGTGCGTGTGCGTGTGTGCCCAAGATCCCGAGAGGAGAATGGAGGAGAAGGGATTGCGGTGTGGCCATCCCCCCTGGGAGGTGATGGCTTGCTTTCTATCTCTCTGTCTGTCTCTGTCTTTCTGGTGAGCGTATGTGCCCTACAGCAAAAATAACCTCTAAAAAAATTTCATATTTCATTTTTAAAAAGATTTTTAGGATTTTTCTTCTATTGAGATAAAGTCAGTGAACATTTCTCAGGCTTTTGGGTTTGTAAGTTCTCATTTGTTTCTCTATTAATTTTTCAGAAATTAATGCCTTGAGAAATATTTTGGGAAGCGTTGCTCTGAAGATTTTGTTTTTTAAACACAGACATATATGGCTGATACCGATTGAAATCCTCAGAACTTCTAAATATGGATGCCCAAGGTCATAACAAATAGGATGAACCTATACAACATTTGCTTTTAAATCATGCCATGAATCAAAACTGTTTAATAAGCTCCCTACTGGAAGATTACTGGAACAAACTTCACATTGGTTTGAACATTTAAAAATTAAATGTCATAATTTACACTTACATTATAAATTATTTTTTTCTTAAAGTGAGGACTAATACAAGTCAGAACAACCAGCTCCATAATCTGTTAAAATGTAAATGGTGGGGCCAGCAGGCGGTGCTGCTTAAGGGCACCGGACCCCACATGGCTGACTGTGGTTTGAGTCCCGGACCTGGCAGCTTGCTTTCTCATTTCCCCCTCCTTGCTCGGTCTCTCTTTGTTCCAATTAAAATAAAAAAAGTTAAATAAAATAATTCTTTAAAAATACATATACTAACAGTGGGGTTGGCAGGTGGTGATGTTAAGGGAGCTAGACTCCCACATGGCTGACTGTGGTTCGAGTCTTGGACCTGGTGGCTTGCTTTCTTACTTTCCCTCTCTCTCTGGTCAAATTAAAATAAATAAAGTTAAAATAAAATAAATAAAGTTAAATAAAATAATTTTAAAAAATATACAAATGGTAAAATAAATTTAAAAATGGTGATACAATGTGTTTTTAAATTTTATTTATTTTTTGAGAGGTTTTTGCTATAGGGCCTGTGCCCTCGCCAGAAAGACAGAGACAGAGAGATGGAAAGCGAGTAATCACCCGCTAGGAAGATGACCACGCTGCAATCCCTTCTCCTCCATTCTCCTCTCGGGATCTTGGGCACACATGCGCACACGCCCGGCAAGAGTTTAAGCCTCTGGGTCTGGGACTCAAACCACAGTTGACTACATGGGAGTTCAGTGACATAGCCATTATACCAATTGCTGGTCTCTTATTTATTATTTTTTATTTTTTTATTAATTATTTTATTTAACTTTATTTATGTATTTTAATTTGACCAGAGAGGGACAGAGTGTGAGAGAGAGAGAAAGTGAGAAAGCAAGCCACCAGGTCTGGGACTCGAACCCTGGCTGGCCACATGGGAATCCAACACCCTTAACCACCACGCACCTGCTGGCCCCTTAATTTTATTTATTATTGTTGTTATTTTTTCTTTTTTAATTTGACCTGAGAGAGACACAGAGAGAGGGAAAGTGAGAAAGCAAGCCACCGAGTCCAGGGTTCAAACTGTAGTCAGCCATGTGGAAGTCCAGCAACTTCACCACGCCACCTGCCTGCCCCCATACGATGTGTTTTTATAACAATTGTTTATTACAAGGAGCCCGGCGAACTGCAGATTCTAAAGCCCAGTGCTACCATGCAGGGCGACGGCGCGGTTGGCCACCCTTCTGGGCAGGAAGGAAGTTGGTGCAGGGAGTGGCATCAGGTGTCGGGCTCTGCATACTCTCCTGACCTTGGGGTCCTCTGGCTCCTGGAGCTGACCCTTCCCGGGGTGAGCAGGGGAAAGTTGGGCTCAAGGGCGCTGCGCGGATGGATTTACCGAGCACCTACCCGGTCGTGCGAGGATGAGCGTGCGAGATTTCTGGCCCTTTGCTGCTGTGAGCACCGTGGGATGAAGAGCCCCTTCGCACGCCTTCGCACAGCCCTGCTTTATAAATCCTTAGTGGAGCCCAGTTGAGCCACTGTGCATGTGCATCTAAAACTGCCAATTTGCCTTCCAAAGAGGTTGTACCGATTTATACACCTGCCAGGATTTTATGAGCACGTCTATTACTCCACACGCATGCCAACACAGCGAGTGACTCGACTTCTCCATCTTCATTCCTCTGCTAGGTGAAAACGACATCGCAGCTACCGTTCATTTGCATTTATTTTCTTATAAGTGAGGTTGAGTATCTTTTTACAGGTGAAAAGTCCATTTTGTAATTTGTTTTTCTGCAAGCTTATTTCAAGTTCTTTGGTTTTTTCTTTTTTTCAGTTGCCTGAGGGCGGGGAGGAAGCACCCCACCCCATAATGGAGCGTGGTGGCACTGTCATCCCTTCTCCATGTGTCCACCCTGTGGGGATGTTGGGCCCATGCATGTGCCTGGCGTGCTTTTGAAGCTGCTGGGTCTGGGATTCAAACCGCAGTTGGCCACGTGGGGTCCGGCTCCCTGTCCTCCGGGCTTACCCGTGTGCTACGGGCTGGCCCATGCCGTAACGCCTTCGGTCGCTGTGGTGTCAGCTTTGCCGAGGGCAGTGAGGGCAGGGTGGGGCCGTAACGGGGCAGTGCCAGCCCTGGTGCCTGTGCGGCCAGCCTCGCTGCGCCTTCCTGCCCCGGCACACTTTCCTCCACACACGCTTCCCTGAGTCTCCAGGTAGGCCCACCACAGATGGCCTCCCCCGGGTGGGAACTTCCTGGCCAAATGCCCCTGGGGATAGCCTTGGTGAGAGTGAGGACAGCAGGGAGGGGAGGGCAGCCCGCGGCAGGACGGCCCTTCAGCATCGTCCCCACTGACCCAAGGTGGCAGGGCCTGCGCCCCTGGTGGCCACTGTTGAGTGAGGGCTGCTCCAGTGAGGGGAGGTGCCCTGGGCATGGCAGCTCCCTGCAGGTGAGGGCAGCTCAAGGGACCCAGCTGGGAGATGCCACAGGCGGTGCTCCCGGGACCTGGGATACAAGCCTTGTCCTGAAGAAGGGCTGAGGTGGCACACCCCGCAGGCACTCTGTCGGCCACCCCGGCTGTCCCCTTCTCGTTCTTCATCAGCTACCTCGGCTGTCCCCATCTCAACTTAAATCTAGGCCCAGGTCCCTCCGGCCTCCGTGCTTTGCCAAAGTGTGCCCCTTCCGTTCTAGGCTGTCTAAATACCTTGCTGGTGGGAGAAGGAAGGGCCAGGGCTCGGCCGCGGGAGGAGAGGCGTTTCCTCCGACCCGGGCTCTGATTCTGTGACACCTCGAGCCGAGGTGTGGGAGTGCGGACGAGGCTCTGTGCTTGCAAATACGTGAACCGGACACAGCACTTAGCGATGGACACGGCTGTACATTCGGGGTTTAGGCGATTTGGGCCGATGTGTTTCCAGCAGGTGAAGGAAGGAGAGACAGGATTGCAAGTTTAATTAGCCCAGATCCCCGCGGCCCTGCTTTTCTATGCCTGTTACCACGAACGCCATCGAACTGCTGAGCGGGGAGCGCGCTCGGGCCGGCTGCGTAGGCCCTGTCGGAGCCCACGTAGCGCCCCAGCCAAACCCCCACATGTTCCTCGCGCCACTTCCGCTCTGGGCTGCTGGCCCTCCCTGTGGTCGGGTGGTACTGGTGCCTGCTCGGGCCGCTGGCCACCAGCTGCTCCTGCGCCTGGCACGGGGCACAGCCAGAGAGCTGTGTAGCAGCTGCTGCCCCTGTGCGTGCCCCGGCTGGCACTGTTCTCCAGACTCCCAGGGCCTCGCTCGCTCCTCAGTGACGCTGGAGCAGCCCTCATAACTGGTACACACCCCAGCTTCCTGGCCATGGGGCGAGGCGACCCCGGCTGGGCTCTCTGCAGTGCCATCACCGTCACCGTCACCGTCACCATCACCGTGGGCCCAGCAGGCCTGCGTCTCCCTTGCCCACAGAGAACGCCTGCTCGTTAACACTGAGCTCTGGCTTCCCTCCTCCCATCTCCCTCCTGCTCCCCCTGCCTCCCCTGGGATCACTTCCCAGCTCAAGGACCAACGCGTGAGGGAACCAGCAGTTAGCGTAATGGCTATGTCACTGGACTCCCACATAGTCTACCGCGGTTCGTGTCCCGGACCCGGTGGCTTAAAACTCATGCCAGGCGCGTGTGTGTGCATGTCCAAGATCCCGAGAGGAGAATGGAGGGGAAGGGATTACGACATGGCCATCCCCCCTGGGGGGTGATTTCTCGCTTTCTGTTTCTCTGTCTCTCTCTGTCTGTCTGGCGAGCGCACGTGACCTATAGCGAAAAACATTTCCAAAAAAAAAAAAAAAAAAAAGGACATGAATCCTTATCAGCCAGAACAAGATGTGGAAGGTGCCCGGCTCAGGGCTCCTCCTGGGAGGTCACGTTCAAAGAGACCCCAGAGGGTCTTCCGATGCTGTGAACAACCAGCCAACCCAAGGAGCAAAGAGAACTGCAGCACAGGAGCACCTGCTGTGCAGCCTGCAGAGGCGTGGCCCCCAGCAAGCCTACTGGACTGCAGTTCGCTCCCACCACCTTCCAGGCAGGGCTCAGTCCTCCGCCCTCCTTCCCGCTGAGGCTTTGCTGGGGCTGGCGCCGTCTTCCTGGTTCTTGATGGTGCGTCTTCTGTCTAAACCCACTAAGGTGGGATGGGAACCGGGCCTTTGGGGGAGTCCTGGATTTCGTGCCGCCGCCCTGAGCCTGCTGCTCATTTTGAAGGCGCGGTTACTCCACGTCCACAGCGGTGTTCTGAACTGAGCAGGATTCAAGGGGAGCAGGGCAGAGGTTTACGAGTCCCGCTGCGGTGCCACTGCATATTCCTAGCCGTCCACTTGATTGGAAATTTAAATCATCTCGCGTTTCAGACAATCGATAGCCCATAAGATACAAAGTGTGACAGTTTATGGTTCAATCTGTGTCTTGCTCTCTTTAAAGGAAAGGTAGTAAA
Organism: Tupaia tana; assembly: GCA_026018925.1. Lineage (NCBI taxonomy): Eukaryota > Metazoa > Chordata > Mammalia > Scandentia > Tupaiidae > Tupaia > Tupaia tana. The sequence continues at coordinate 1,696,836 of JAKSZU010000014.1, forward strand.
GATGGAAATTAAGGAAAACAGATAGATGCCCAAGTCTCCTCTGCTGCAAGGGCCTGACAAATGGCTCTGGAAGGCGGCCGGCCCCAACCTGCTGGGCGAGGAGGGCCTGGCCCGCTGTTGACCCATAGTGCGACCCGGCGCCACGCGGCTCTGACGCTTTCTCCCTCTGTCTCTGTCGCAGCACATCTTCCAAACACGTGGTATTCCCGTGCACCCACGCCCTCACCCTGAGGTCGCGTGTCACAGCTCAGGAAGGAGAGAGGAAGCGGTTGCCGACCGCGGTCAGCCCGGCCGGCGTGTCTGCGGGAAAGGGAGGGCGGGGAGTCCGGGCCAGAGCTCAGGCTCCCACAGCCACAGCGCGCTTTCAGAGTGGGCCCGGGACGGCTTTGTGTGCTGCACAGGGCAGTGGACAAATCAAAAGTCCAAGGCTTGAAAATGATGCCAGGTGCACGCGCGGGAGTGCCCCATCCAGAGAGGGGGATGAGGAGAAGGGATTGCGGCGTGGCTGGCCCCCCGGGAGTGATCTCTCGCTTTCTGTCTCTCTCTGTCTCTTGGGGTGCGTGCACATGACCTCTAACAAAAATCTCTCTCTCAAAAAAAAAAAAAAAAAATCAAGTTTAATTACATTACCTGAAAGTATAAAGAAGATCGTGTAATGAAGTAATAGTTAATTAGGCTCCAGGTGCTGAGCTGAGCGCTCGGTGCTGAAGGTTGCACCAGGTTCTCCAAACCCTGGGGGAGGTGCCGGCACCGCTGTCACTTCCATTCTGAAGGAGAGGAAGCCCCGGCTGAGCCACACAGGACTGCACAGAAGAACTCGGTCTGCACCCTGCAGCGTGCCGTCGGCACAAGAGCGTCCAGCCGAGCACGTCCCCCCGCCCGGGGACAGCGTGGAGGCATGAGCCTCCTCCTCCCTCCCTCCTGGGCGTCCTTCTCAGGACCCGGGCTCTCGGCACCCCCTCGGTCCTCCGCTTGGTAAGTCCCAGTTGCTCAGCTGCCTGTATGGGGGCTTCTCTCAGGGCGTCCTCATCTCACCCAGACCCCGTTCTCCACCCGCTGAGTCAAATTGAAATTTTTTTAATCCAAGTCATGCCCTCTCTGAGCAGTTACGCGGAATTTTTGGCATTGTTTTCGAGGGTGCAAATCTGGAACAGGAGCTGTTAGCCCCGCAGAGAACAGCGGGTTCGTGTGGGGCAGAAGTTCTGCACGGTCGGCCTCAGTTGTAGAAGCAGCCCTGGAGCATGAGCCCGGGAGCTGTAGTTTGTGACAGTACTTTACTGACACCCTGGAAGGGTGGCTCCAGCTCCACCATTCACCCGTGGCCGGAGACACGCTGCACCAGGAGGCAGGTGGGGCCGGGCTGCGCGTGACAGGGTTTCCTGGAGAATGTGTCTGGGGACAGGGGCGGGCAGGCCAGGCCCGGGGTGCTTCATGAACCTGAACGAGAGCCCAGGCGAGGCTCGACGGGAAAGCCAAAGTGGGGAGCCAAGCATGGGGCGAAAGGTAGCCAAAGGATAACGGAGGTCGGCGATACGCACCCAGTGCCTAGTCAGAGAAGACCCGAAGAAGGAGCCAGGAAAGCTGAAAATGACCAGAGTGCCTGTCACATGGCCGAGTGGTTAGGGGAGTGGACCCCGCACGGCTCCTACAGTTCAAACGCCGGCCCTGGTGGCTAGAAAAACTCACCAGGCACGTGTACATATGTGCCCCAAATCCCAACGGGATAGAGAAATGACAGAGAAGGAATTGCAGTCTGACCACGTGCCTGAGTGTGCTGCACTCCCGCCCACCCCGCCTGCACATGCACCTGCTGGTTTACTAAACAAACACAGCCAAAGGAACAGGGACGTGTCTGGGAAGAAAGTGTGCACACGGGTGTGGTGGAGCCCGGTCTCCCCTCCTGCCTGCACACTGCCTGGAGAGGAGTACGCAGGAGTGAGCAGAGGGCACCCCTCCAGCCCTCTGTGGAGAGCAGGCCCAAGACGGCTTCTGTCCAACGGGGTGGCTGTGGGCTCCCCGCGATGATGCCCTGGGGCATGGTCTGTGGTCAGGCCTGTGCTGTCAGCTGGCCAAAGCTCTGGGATGGCGCTGTGCAGTGGACCTGTCATGATGGTGGGAGAGTTCCGTAGCTGGGCTACCCCTTAGGACAGCCTCCCGCAGCTACTGTGACTCCAGTGCTGACTTTATTTTATTTAACTCTACTTAACTGAAATAAAAATTTGAATTTGAATAGCCACGTGTAGTTGGTGTCTGCCAGCCCTATTGGTGGGCACTGATCTAGAACATTCCGGGGCCTCTGCTCCTGACTGGTGATGCGGACATTAAGGAAAGTTAGGGAGCGCATGAAAAAGACTTCACCGGCTTTATCGTGAGACCTGGAGCAAAGCTTGTGAGGTGCACAAGACCCTGGATGAGTACAGCGCTTCCTTAATGGGAGACAAGCACAGTCAACCACACGGAACACACTTGGGTCAGTGTTCACGTCCCAAGTGGTGGCCAGTTGCCGCCATCTTGGTTCCTTTTCTGGAGGCAGCCGCAAGGCCCGGGACCGTCTAGACCAGAGTCTCTCTGTGAAAGCTCTTCCTGAGGATGGACGTGAGCCTCCTACTGTCTGCAAATGATTCTCTCACCTCAGCCTTCCTCGAAACATTTTCAAAAATGTGTATTATTTTCATAACATATTAGTCTTTGTGACTTTTTTTGTAGAAAATAAGATCGAAGAACTAAGTTAATACATTATAAACTCTTTCACTCTTCAGAGGACCACGGTCCTGTTTTTGTTTTTGTTTTTTTTTACCATGTGCAAATAGCCGCGATAATGACCATGAAATGCCTGCTCTGTGCCAGGCACCAAACTGGGTACTTTGTAAACAATATTTCAATTCTTGAAACAGTCCTGTCAGTAGGAATTCCATTTTCATATCAGCCCTGATGAGGAAGCTGAGGCTCAGAGGGGTGTCATTTTCTAGTCCTAAGTCACTACCAGTACCGGAGCTGCCGTCTCTCCGAAGCTCGGCCTTTCTTTTATGCCGTCTCCACCGAAACCACCACAGTCACACCGTCCAGGGACCGAGAGCACAGAAATGCAGAGGGAAAAAGTTCCCCGTGAGCGTTGTCCCCTGAATATGTAGCTAAAGAAAATGTAATTGGCCCCAAATGTAATCGCGCCCGCCAAGCCTGCCACGCCCGCCACGCCCGCCATGCAGGGCGGTGGCCACCCCAGCACAGGCCCGGGGGACAGTGCTGTTTACCCAGATGACGGACGGCCCCGCGTGGAGGACACAGCTGGCAGCGCCACCAAGGAGGACTGGGGGCAGAGAGGGGAGGGTCTCCCCTGGGAAACCATAGAGCAGGCGGATAATCATTGTGGGAAGTTTATTTATGTTGCCTCTGTGAGATTTTATTTTATTTTATTTTATTTTATTTTATTTTATTTTATTTTAGGAGATCCTAAAAGCCCTATCTCTGGAGCTGGAAACTTGGCAGGGGAACAAGAAAAAATGTTTCATTTCTATCCAAGGGTTACCAACGTGATGGCCATGGGAGCCACACTCTTTCCAGAGACGACCGAACCCGCGTACAGCCAAGGGAGGGCCAGCCTCGCCTGCAGTGGGAACGCGCCTGGCCTCCTGCTGTGGCCAGCTCAGGGCGCCTGCAGGAGCACGCGCTCGGCCTCCTCGCTGCAGGCCCACAGGAGCACGCGCTCCTCCTCGCTGCAGACCCGCCACGCAGGAGCACGCGCTCTCCTCGCCTCCTCGCTGCAGGCCCGCAGGAGCGCGCTCTGCCTCCTCGCTGCAGGCCTGCAGGCCTGGATGCCCAGCGTGCACTGCAGGCAGGTGGATGCACTCACAGGGGGTGGCCCGGCCAGTCTGCCTGCTGGGAGTCGGAGAGCAAGTGCAGGGGGGGAGTGGCTTATGGACGTTCCCCAAGTCAGGGCCCAGACGGTGGCGTGGCAGCACACAGCACTCCGTGAGGGTGACACAGGGACGAGGGTTCGCATCCAGAGCCTTCTCTGAACCTGTGTCACGCGCATGCTCCAGGCTGGCGTGGGTCGCAGCATGACGACTCCTGTTGGGGTCATTTCCTAAGAAAAAAACTTGAAGAAAAGAAGAACTCCACATCAGTTTCCAGAATCAGGTCCAGTCCTTTCTGAACGCAGCACTCTTCAGAACCAATCTCACTGTGCTTCTGTCCCTGCGGTCTCTGTCCCCTCACCCGGACAGATGTCTGCCATGCCCCTAACCTTTCTCAGTACTTTTCTGGAGGCACGATTAGCCTGGATTTAAGTGCCGAAAACGTGCTTGTCTGTTATTTGTCATTGTCATCGTCCTTACCTTGCCAACCCCGGCCCCTCGCAGATCCCAGGTATTCAGAGACCCGGTTGCCTCATGGGCTTGCTGGGACATTGGCAGCTTCCCGTGGCGTAGGCGTGTCCCATAGAACTCTAGGGACCGTCTGGCAGAGGAGCAGCAACGGCACCAGGGTGTGGTGACAACCGTCACGGTGCTCACACCCACGGCTCAGTGGGCGCCGTAGCTGATGCCCCAGCTCTGGGCATCGCCTCTCTTCATTCCCTTCCCGACTTGTATCTGAGGTGGCCTGGTGTGGCCTGCCTTTCCTGACAGGAGACTGAGGGGGCGTAATGGCTGTCCTCCGTCAGGCTCAGCGGTTCTCACCCCGCTTGGTCCTCCCACCCTGCGTCCAGGGCCGTGTGCCAGGCAGAGGGATTCCTTTGCCGTAGAAGCTCCCCAGGATGGGACTCCTGGCCTTGCTCCCAGAGCACTCTCAGTCCTGATGGAACTGGGTACCGGGATGAGAATTCCGTCCACGGAGCCCCTGCCCGGGCCTGCCGAAGTCACTCAGTGGTCTCTCCGTCTCAAGGCCACTGGCGGGCTTGGCGTGCCTGACCCCAGGGAGCAGGCTGAAACGAGAATGTGGTCCTGACGCACGGTGGGCCAGCCGGGGACTCCCGGGGGCTCTCCGGGTCCGCAGTCCCAGGTGGTCCTGTGTAAGTGCTGGGTAAGGCCCGTTGGCGTCTCCACGCCCCAGGCAAGCACTGCGTTACCAAATGCCCTATTCCAACTGCCGGGTAAGTGCCTAACTCAGAAACCAGCGGGTCGGGAAGGATCGTTTCCTTTGGTTTTAAGCGCACCTTCCCTCCCAAGCTGTGCCGTCCCTTTTCTGCACTGGCCAGCAGGGCCCCTGCCTTACAGCCCTCGCGCACCTGTCATCCGGTACCGTCATCGGGGTGCTGTTGCAGCCCCTTCCAAGTACCGCGTGCAAACCGCTTCGATGGGAAAGTGCAGGTGTTCAGAGCGAGATGCCAGACCCCACCCTTGTCCTTTTAACGGTGGGACTGCAGCTGCTGGCCTGCTTTTCCGTAAGGGTGACCGTGCCGTCCCTCGCTCCGGGCACATCACAGGCCCTGGGTTTCTAGCCTCGGCACGGGGACCACGCCGAACCTGCTGCAGGTTGCGTGCATGGAGTCGTGGGAATACCGGAGCCCGTGAACCGCAGAAAGCAGCCTAAGGCCGGCACAGAGTCCGCTGTGCAGCCTGGCGAAGCTCTGTGAACGGGAGTAACTGGGCAGTGGGTGGCATGTAGTACGGCGCTGGACTCCCATGTGGCCGACCACAGATTGAGTCCCAGACCTGGTGGCTTGCTTTTTCACTTTCCTTCTTTCTCTCTCTGTTTCTCTCTGGTAAGCAAATGTGTCCTATAGCAAATTAAAATAATAATAAATAAATAAAATATTTTTAAAATAAGTAAATGAAAGGAAGTAACAAATACACGTGCCTTTCACCCAACAATGCATGGCTCAATAAATAAAAGTAGCTGGAGATAAGAAGACCCGGCCCCTTCACCCCCAGACGTATACTGGGGCCCCGTTTCTTGGTAAGAACACCTAGTAAAACAACCTGAGTGCCGGCAACAGGCGAGCAGATGATGGTCACGTTTAACGGGACAGTCCCCCATTTCAGCCTCGCTGAGCGCTGTGCTGATCCCCGTGGGAGCCGTTACCCAGGAAGCAGAGTCGGAGAGGAAAGGCACCTACAGGGTAACGCGTGCTAGGAGTCGGGCTTACCGACGCACCATGGCCGCACGCACACAGGGAAGAGCAGGGCCCTCTGCCTAGCCTGAGGCCGAGCTGGTGGAGAAGCCCGCCCCAGGGCCGCCTACCCCGGGGGCCAGCGAGGGTGGCCCAAAGGAAGTGGGAGCCGGCCGGTTTAGATTTTACTTTCTGATTTACTTTACTTTTTTGTCTTTGTGGTTTATTTTGTTTGTTTGGAAGCACATGTTGCTTTTGTAAGTCTTAAACGTTTCTTTTAAAAAGTTGAAATTAAGAAGCAGATGGTGGGGGCTGGCAGGTGGAATAAAGGTTGAAGCATTGGACTCCCACGTGACTGACTGTGGTTTGAGTCCTGGACCTGGCAGCTTGCTTTCTTTTCTTTTCCTCCTCCTCCCTCTTCTTCTTCCTCTTTTTTATTGAAGAATTATTTTTATCTTTATTTAATTTTCTTTCTCTCTCTTTGTTCTTTCTGCTTTCTCTCTTTCTCTTTCTTTCTTTTCTTGCTCTTTCTTCCTTCTCTTTCTTTCTTCTTTCTTTCTTTTTTTCTTTCTCTCTTCTTGATCATAGAGGGACAGAACAAGAGACAGAGCGAGAGAAAGAGACAGGGGGAGAAAGTGAGAAAGCAGTCTGCCAGATCTGGGACTCAACCCACAGTCAGCCACGTGGGAGTCCAGTGCCTTAACCACCACACCACCTGCCAGTCCCAAATTAACATCTTTGAATGGAAGTGGGTTTGGAATTTTTTTAAGCATTTTTTTAAAAGTAATTATTTATTTAATTTAATTTAGCATCATTATTCTTTACTTTGGCAAAAGAGAGAGAGGAGGATAGAGAGAATGCAAGCCTCTATGTCCAGGTCTTGAATTATGGCCAACCATGTGGGAGTCCAGTGCTTTAACCACCATGGCACCTGCTGACCCCAAATTAACACCTTTGAATGGAAGTGGGTATGGAATCTTTTTTGAAAAAAAATTTTTTTAAAGAATTACTTATTTAATTTAGCATCATTGTTCTTCACTTTGGCCAGAAGGAGAGAGAGAGAAAGCAAGCCTCCTGGTCGAGGACTTGAACCATGATCAACCATGTGGGAATCCAGTGCCTTAACCACTGTGCCACCTGTCGGCCCTGTCCTGTGGCTTACTTTCTCACTTTCCCTCTCTCTCGCTGTGTGTCTTTCTGCCTCTCTCTCTGGTCAAATTAAAAAATAACAATAATAAATAAAATCATTCTAAAAAAAAAAAAAACTGATAAAAAGAAATAAAAGCAGCAGATGGTGTGGTGATTAAGGCACTGGATCGCACATGGCTGACTCCATGGTTTGGGTCTCAAAACTGGCGTCTTGAAAAACATGCCAGGTATGTGTGCATGCATGTTCTGATCTAGGGACTAAAAAATCAGCTCCAGCTTCCCCTTGCCCCAACACATACATGCACTCACGCGCGTGCACACACACACACACACACACACACACACACACGGTGGTGGGATGGCCAGGTCCGAGCTGCGGAGGATTTTAGTTTTGCATCTATGTCACTGATAAGGTGGGCAGGAGACCCTGCCTAGGAATGACACCTTGGACGAGAGCCAGCGCACCAGGGCCTTCTCGCATGCTCACCTCTCACTGAAGTGACCTGGGAGATGCCCAGGGACGGAGTCATCGGACTGCGAGACGACGCCTGGCTCCTGGCCCCTGAGCAGACGTGTCCCATATCTGTCTGTGCTCAGAAGTCATCTGCCCTTTCTGGTATTTGGAAAACCTCAAAGTCACCCTCCTCCTCCTCGTGACCAAGGCGCACTGTGAGCTCACGCTCCCGGCACTCTGCCGAAAGCCTCATGTCCATTATCCTGCTCATCTGAGTATCAGCCCTGCGAGGCAGGTCCTATTATTATCTTTATTGTACAGACAAGGAAACGGAGCCAGGGTCTGAATGCACCGAGACGCCACACCGCACAGTGAATAAGCTTAGGAGGCCAGTTGTTACCCCATAGCTGTCAGGGTTCAAACCAACAGTCTAAAACCAAACGCTGATTAATGTAAAGTCAAAGGCGTTGGCTCCCCCAAAATCAGTTTCTTTATTCTGTGATGAAGAATGCCCAGATTGGAAACAGCCCATATAAGAAATTGCTGAGGGTTTTAGCAGCTCCAGAGCTCCACCAGAGCCAGCCCCAGGAGTAGCTGTTAAAAAACATCAGTGCATGGGACCATCAGTTGGTGCAGTGGCTATGTCACTGGACTCCCATGTAGTAGACCATGGTTCGAGTCCCGGACCCGGTGGCTTAAACTCATGCCGGGCGTGTGTGCGTGCGTGCCCAAGATCTGGAGAGGAGAATGGAGGAGAAAGGATTTTATTGGGGCCATCTCTCTGGAGGGTGATTTCTTGATTTCTGTCTCCCTGGCTCTATCTTTCTGGCAAGCACACTCATTTTATAGCAAAACAAAACAAAACAAACAAAACTCTTGGGGGGGAAAAAAAATCATCAGTCCAGGGGCCAGCAGGTGGAGGTGGTGTGGTGATTAAGGTGCTAGACTTGTGCATGGCTGACCACAGTTCGAGTCTCAGACTCAGCAGAGCTTGGAAAATCACACCAGGCATGTGTGCACACATGCCCAGAATCCTGAGAAGAGAAGGGATCATAGCGTGGCCATGCCCTCTGGGGGGGTGAGTTTCTCTCTATCTCTCCCCAGCAAGTACATGCGCCCTATGGCAAAATCCTAAAACAAACAAGAAAGCAATGCATCAGGACACCAATGTAACAGAATTCCCAGTTGTAATGTCATTAAATATCAAGTCTGTCATACTCTGTTGTTCAAAAACCAAAAATAACTGGCTATTTTTCCTGGGCCAACATGTTTTTGAAATAAGCACGTGCAATGGAGAGCGTGTCGAGAAGACTGCCGCTTACTCCAGCCAGGCCTCAGCTCAGCCCTCACGCAGCGTCTCGTTGGTTCTCGTAGCAGCCGTGGAGGTGCGGCGGCCTTCACAGAGGCGAGCGTGGGCTGGGGGAACCGTGCTCCGGCTACACGGGTGCTCAGTGCCGAGCTGGGACGTCACCCCAGGCACGCCTGGGACTAGTGCCTGCATTGTGGCCTCCAGGAGACTGCGGCCTGCAGGCAACTGGAAAGCAAGTTTGTGATTTTTTAAATTATTTCTTTGTTTAGTTGTATTTATTATTATTTTTTAATTTTGACCAAAGGACAGAGAGAGAGAGCAAGAGAAAGGGAAAGTGAGAAAGCAAGCCACCAGGTCCGGGACTCAAACCGTGGTTGACTGCCCATGTGGGAGTTCAGCACCTTAACCAGCATGCCACCTGCCGGTCCCTGGAGAGGAGGCTTAGGGTGAGTGCAAATAAAGTGTGATTGGGGAGAAAACCCATTGTCTTCAGGTTTTCAGACCCACGTATTGCACAGGTGTGTTTCGTTTAGCCTCTGTAGCGTTCTTTGTTTTTGTCTTAACCACAATTTTACACAGTGATCCTCATTTCCTACTTTTCTTACAAAATTGAGCAGTATTAGACCATCGTAGCCATTGGAGCTGGAACCAACGGGCATAGGCTGGCCAGTGCATTGCCGCGCCCACGAGCCTTGAGAACCCTCTGCCCGCTTGGTTCTGCAGTTAACCCCCGGCTCCGAGGGAGGAGGAGGAGTGTGACCTGCTCAGCTCCTGAGAGCCGTGGTGGGGGGGGGCCGGTCCTTTGCCAGCGGCTCTTCCTTTACGGTAGAGATGGCCGAGCACTTAGGCCAGAACCTCAGGAGACAGGGAGGCTCCCAGCTGGGGAAGTAACCGAGTGGACTTCGGCCTGGAGAGACGCCAGGCCAGAGGACGCCATGAGCCACGGTTCTGGTCCTCACTGGACAGGTCCTGCAGCGGCCTTCGGCTTTCGAAGTCCCAGCCAGCGCGTTTTCTGCAGCGCTGCCTTATTGCAGGAAAATAATGCCCACTGACTCGGGAAGAAAACTGGGGCTGCCTGGCATGCTCCCCGCCCGGCGGGTGTGTGTGTGGTCTTCACCACAGAGCACACGCTAGGAAGAGAGCTGCCCACAGCCAGGGTTTCACTCACCCACGCTTTCTTCCCTTGTTCTACAAGTAGTTGGGTATTTTCTGCCAGCTAATTTTTTTGTAAGATATTACAAGATTCTTGCCAGTGGACATTTACGAATAATGTTTAAATTCCCAAGGAAGAGGGACATTTTTCTTTCTAGTCGGGCTGTGTTGTGGTCCTCCTGCCTCAGCGTCCAGAGTCGCTGGGATTATAGACACAGGGCACTGTGCCTAACCCTTAGGCTGGGCCAGGAATTGAACTTGGGCCTCCCGTGTGGCCCCAGCCTGAGGAACACATTGTGTTAGCAGCATGTGCCGCCGCAGCTGGCCTCGAAAATGAATTTCTTCTTCCCCTGTAAGGCACGTGTGCTCGCCAGAGAGAGAGATGGAGAGAAGTAGAGGGAGGAGGCTCTCCCCCTGGAGGGGTGGCCGTGCTGCCAAATTCTGGCAGTTTGGAAGGGCTCAACGAGATATTTATTAAGGGACCAGCAGGTGGCATGGCAATTAAGGTGCTGGACTCCCACCTGGCCAATGGCAATTCAAGTCCTGGAACAGCGGCTTGAAAATTGCGCTGGGCACGTGTACGAATGCCCACACTCCTGAACGGAATGGGGAGACCGGACTGTGGCATGGCCACTCACCTTGGGGGTGATTTCTCACTTTCCTTCTCACGGTCTCTCTCCAGAGAGCACACATGCCCTATGGCAAAAATATTAACAATTAAATAAATGAATATTTTTTCAAGGAATGTTTATTAAATAATTTAGCAAATAAAAAAGACTATCGATAGATAGATTTTTCTGTTTATAAATTTTCAGTGAGGGGACCAGCAGATGACGTAATGGTTATATCACTGGACTCCCACATAGTTGACTGCTGTTTGAGTCCGGGAACCAGCTGTTTAAAACTCACACCAGGTGTGTGTGAGTGCATGCCCAAGACCCCAAGAGGAGAATGAAGTGGAAGGGACTGCGGCATGGCCATCCCCACTGGGGGTGATTTCTCGCTTTCTGTCTTTCTGTCTCTCCGGCGAGCACACGCGCCCTGTAGCAAAAATCTTTAAAAATTTTTTTTTTCCATTTTTTCAGTGAGTATATCATAGGATGATGATTTAAAAAGAGTGATATGTATTATCTATGTATTCTTGCTTACATAACTAAAGTTAAAATTGTAATTATGGTTACCGGTATGGATATACGACATAATATGTTTATAATAAAAATGATGCTTTGCGTTGTGACTGTGCATGCCAAAGCCCCGCGGCGCCGGTTTTAGTTCACGTAACAGCCCTGTGTGCTGCTGGCTCAGTAACCCCATGCTGCTGCGGCGCGGTGCATGGGAGGGAGCGGTTCGCATTCACATCGCATCCCACCTGACCATGGCAGTCCTTGAGCATGAAGATGGTGTCCCTGTCAACTTCCCTACAGCCTTTAGGGGTGCATTTTACGTGGTGAATTTTGTTGAGTTAAATGTTAAAGTGTTAGTCATGGGCCCAGCAGGTGGTGTGGTGGTTAAGGTGCTGGACTCCCAGGTGGCCGACGGCAGTTCGAGTCCCAGTTCGCACTAAGCGGGTACGTAGAGAATGGTCACTCTGCGTAGTGAATGGAACCAAGTTCTCCCCTGTGGATCCAGATGTGGGAGCCAGCCCCCGTCCCCAGACGTGCACCCTCGGGGCCTCCGCCCTCCCTCCCTCCCAGGGCTGAGTCTGGACTGTGCGGTTCCCTGTTGAGAGACTCTGTCGGGCGGAGCCCCTGTGCTCTGCCTCTGCACCTTGCTCTCAGAGCCCAGGGAGCAGCCCAGCTGCAGCGCGCCCCAGAAGCCGCCTGGCCACTGTCTCAAGATGAATGGAATTGAGTGACGCAGCATAATGCCGTGACAGACCCTGATGCTTCTGATCCTCTCCTGCCATCTCACTGAAGATCACGTAAACCAAAGCAAAAAGGGAAACGGCTGGCGGTGTGACCCTGCCCTGCTCCCCTGGAAGGGAGGGATGGGTTCTTACTGCACAGACCCCGCTTCCTGCAGAGCGCCAGAGCTGAGCAGGGTAGGCGCCCCGACCTCGTGGGTACTGCTGGGACAGCACCATCTCGCGAGGCCATCGCTCTGTGCCCTGCAGTGAGGAGCACGTGCTGCTGACCCTGGTCCTAGAGGGGGACCAGGCACTGATGGAACTCGGCCCTCTGCTCTGGTCAGGGACCGCGGGCAAAAGCAGAGTCTGACACGGAGTTACCTCCCTGGCAAACAAGGCTCACCACTTCTTGGCAGATTTCCAATTTCGCTCTCCAGGGAGGAACTGTGGTGTGACCTGTTCAGACACAGAATCGGGCTCTCAGGTGGGCCCTCAGGGGCTGGGTTTGCAGAGAGGGCAGCCAATGGAAAGCCAGGGATGTTAATGGCAAAGGCAGGGCCAGCAAGTGGTGTAGTGGTTAAGGTTGGGCCACGTATGGCTGACCATGGTTCAAGTCCTGGACCTGGTGGCTTGCTTTCTCACTTTTCTTCTCTCTCTCTCTCTCTCTCTCTCTCTCTCTCTCTCTCTCTCTTTCTGGTGAGCATTTGCCCTATAGCTACATTTTTTTTAAATTATAATAATAGGGGCCGGCAGGAGGCATGGTGGTTAAGGGCACTGGACTCTCACATGGCCGACCTCGGTGGCTTGCTTTCTCACTTTCACTCTCATACTCTGTTCCTCACTGGTCAAATTAAAATAAATAAATAAACAGTTAAAATAATTCTAAAAAAAAAATAATGAATATAATTAAATAAATAATTAAAAAATAAGACAGAGAAGCATGAGTCTCACTTTTTTTTAGTTTGTTTTTAAATCAATGGTGCAGGCAGACCACAGACCGCTTATTCACTTTCTTTCTGAGTCCCGTGCCTCCCAACCTCCTAGGACTCATGTTCCACACCCCGAGAAAGCCAGCGGGGAGGGAGGTTCGCAGCCCAGATGCTGGCTGCAGGCCTCAGTCGAGGAGTCTGTCTCGCTATTGAACTAACGCTCAGAGCGAAGTGGCCCGGAACGGTGAGCAATGCCTGAGCGCTGGGGACTGAACCAGGGTGAAATGGCCCCAGTGTGAACAGCCCTGCTGAGAACACCTCGCACTCTGGAAGGTCAGGGCTGGGTTGGGAATTGCAGAGCCACGTCCAACCCTGACTGAGCCATGGTAAGTGAGGTGAACACCCAGCTTCTCCCAGGGGGTGTTACTTAGGCCTTCTTTTTATGGTAAAAGGCAGCTTCATTTTCTTCCAGATGTAATACTTATCATAAAAACCTCTGGAAATCCAGGGGCTGGGTGGTGGCACAGCAGGAAAACAGCTCTGCCGGGCTGACCCCCGTGGGAAGGCTCTGGGTTAGGGCTGAGGCTGGGGCGGATCATGGCATCAGGCGCTTACTGGGGATGTTGTCCTGCCTTCCGCTCATGACAGTGATAAAGCAAACTTTACAAACAGTCATTTAGGGTGCCAGCACTGGATCCACGTGACCACCTGCAGGTCCAGGTCCTGGGCCTGGAAACTTGAAAAACATGCCAGGTGTGTGTGTGTGTGTGTGTGTGTGTGTGTGTGCGCGCGTGGCAGGGAGGGGTTGCCCAAAATCCGAAGAGGAAAATGGAGGAGAACAAATTGCATTGTGGGATGATTTCTCTCTTTCCCCTTCTCTGTGTCTCTGTCTCTGGCAAGCACATGTGCCCTATGATAGAAATCTAAAAAAAAAAAATTAAAATAAAAAACAAAAAACACCTCTATATATTATTTAGACATTCAAATACGAGAACTTTTGTGGCTTAATACCAACTGCTTTATTCAGTTTACAGAATGTTTACCGTGGGCCAGGCACTACACGAATTAGCACTTTACGTAAATGATCTGATTTAATCTTCATAATCCTATGAAAAAAATTCACTCTATTTTGTAAATGAAAACACTAAAGCCTGGGACGGGGAGCCTTGGGCGGTGCTGGCTGAGAGGCAGGGCTGGGGCTGCACGGGTAGGCCAAGGCTGGCCTTTGACCTCGGAGCCCCAGCAGGCCTCTGACTGGAGGGAGGACCCCTCGGCGTGTTTCCATTACTCCTGCCTCCCCCTTCTCTGGGCTTCCACTCCACTTCTTTCACTCACATTTAGTTCTCTTACGAGGAGCAGGTGGAGGCCAGCCAGCCTGGATCTGAGCGTGTCCGACACCTGGCGGCAGGACCGCGGCCTGGCTGTGCACCCCTGTGCCCGGCAGCACTGCCTCCTCCAGCCAGTGCGGTTACCTGCACTCACTGCGTGTAACACCCGCTCCACAGGCTGAGGCTCAGAGTGAGGGAGTGAAGGATCGACTCTGCCAGTCGATGTGAATATTGGAAAAGTACTTAAGGGCACTGTTCTCTTAAACGAGGAGTGAGGGTGGGCGCTAACCCAGAGCTCAGGTCCTGTAAAATCCCCAGATGTGGTGTTTTCCCTCAGTACCCTTGTGGATTTAGAATGGCTGTTATCCCAGCCTCACCCCTACCTCTCCTCCCCAGCCCTAAACAATCTATTTTCCCTTTAAAGATTTTCTATAACAATCTTCCTTTGTAAATGTGCATAGAATCTCCACATGGGCTTTTAACAACAGATGGGAGAAGAATCCTTTCTTGCAACTTTCTTTGTTGCTTTTTCAAAATATCACCCTGGAAATCTAGTTGTCTATCTTTCTGTTGTATTAATTAGAGTCTTCCTGTGCCATAAAGTCTCCCGTGGCGGTGCCTAAACTAAGAAGGGGCCCTTGTGGTAAGACTTCAGGTTCATCAATAGAATGGTTCCAGCTGGGAATTATATGCATAAAAAGAAATATATATGAGGGGCTTCAAAAAGTTCATGGAGGGCTGGCTTTATGAGTTGGAGTTAAGAGAGCCAGATCCTAACTGGTCAATCATGTTTGGATCCCATCCCCAGAGGCTTGAAAAGCATGCCAGGCGTGTGCGTGTTCCCCACATCCCAACAGGAGGAAGAAGGGGGGCGATGGAGAAGGGACTGCGGCGTGGCCATGCCTCTTTACGGTGCTTCCCTGCTGCCTCTCTGGTGAGCATATGCTGCGGCTGCCCATGACGAGGTGCGTTCTGGAGAGAGCACTGAGCAGCCAGAAAGGAACCATGACTCAGCGATTACTCACCGAGGCGAAGAGCTGCAGGCTCCGGGGGCTGACTCTTGTCCAACGCTGACATCACTAGATGCTCGAGAGTTCCTGTGGTCTGAGAGCGCTGTCCACTGGGAAATACGACTCTGCCAAACAATTAGGTAAAATAAATCTGGGATATAGGAGATGCTTCGCTAGTCATGCTAGAGAACTTTTACTCCAAAATGCCTTTTGTGTCAAAAGGGTAAGAATCAGCCAGCTGGTGACATGGAGGTTAAGGCAGCAGGACCCCACATAGCTGACTGCATGGCTGGAGTCCTGGACCCGGCAGCTTGAAAGACACACTGGGCATGGGACCAGCAAGTGGCGTGGTGCTTAAAGACGTTAGACTCCCCATGACTAATCATGGTTCAAGTCCCGGACCTCATGGCTTGCTTTCTTACTTTCCCTCTCTTTCACTCTCTCTCTCAATCAAACTGGAAAATAATAGTAATAATAATAAAGTTAATAAAACAATTACTTAAAAGACAAGAAAAACACACTGGGCACATGTGCGTCCATGCCCAAAATCCTGAGAAGAAAATGGAGGAGAAGGAGCTGTGGCGTGGCCATCCCCTGGGGGGTGATTTCTCACTCACACTCTCTCTCTGTCCCCAGTGAGTAAACACACTCTCTAGCATATATATATATTTATAAAAGGTGAGAATCAGCCTGGACAGGCATTCTGCAAATGACCCTTTTATTGTAGGAACCACCACCAGGGTCCACAGCAATGTGTCTACACTGCGTGCCTGAAGAAAGCTGAATTCCTACATGCAAACTCACTGCTCTCCCAAGGTCCAGTTCATGACTTCACCGAGTACTTTAGGACAAACAGGGTCTAACTCGGCTCCAGGGTGACAGGGCCTGATAAATGTTCTAGGCTGTCCCTTTATCTTGTTTTGTGGAAATTTACAAGTACGACCCTGTGCTGTCACATCAGAGCATATTTGAGGAAGCATTTTCCAATAAGACACTTGCATCCCTGTGTACGTCACTGTCCTAAACTCACCTTCTATAATTGCTGTCTTCCAAGGAGCCGGTCAGTGTCTTCCCGAAATGAGGTTGGAGTTGCCCTTTCTAGTCCTCGGTAGGACCAAAGTGGGGCGGACCAGAGGTTCCTGACTTCAGTGTTGGACCGGACAGTCCCTGGTGCAGTCTGGCTGTGCTCGGCCCTTACTTAGGTCTCTGTAGGAGAAGGCGAAGGCGTGAGTCTGCACAAGATGAACCCAGCGCTCAGCACCGCACCATCCTGAAGCCTTGGAATTTTTATTCTGAGCAGTTAGGGCGTCAACGCGCTTGGGAATCACTGCATGTATTTTTCATAAGGAGCCTCGTGTTTTATTAATTAATTCATCAGATGAAAATGTGCTTTGATGGCTGATTTTTGGGGGAGGAAATTCGATGTCTCATTAGAGATCATCATCGTAGCTTACTGCAGTCGTGGCTGTCAGACCTAATGACATTTGACATTCCGGCTTGAGAGGTTCTGTCTAAATGGGATGTGACTTCGGGAGACGACAAACTCGAGACTGTCTTTGCTTCAGATTTCCTGACCCCCAAATAGAGATGTATGTTGATTAAGAAAGGGAAAGATAGGAAACTTTGGGACTTGGTGGTAACTCCTTAGTAAGCTGACTCAAGTTCATAGTTCACGAAGTCCTCATTTAGGATTACGACTTAGTGGTAAAAAAGAAAGGAGGAGTAAAACTATGCTTTTCTCTATTTAATTGCTCAGAAATCCTTGAGAAACAACATCTCAAACAAACAAAATTTGATCTAAAAGGCAGTGTGTTGCGGGGCGGCTTTGGTGGCGTCCAGATCCTTGGTGTTCTGGACAAAGAATTGAACGAAACATACCAATAGTGAAAGCAAAGCATAGTTCACTCAGTAAAAGTGACCGCTTACTCCCGAGAGGTCGGAGCCGCTGAGCAGAGACAGAGTGGCTCAACGGCCCCGGTAGCTACTTTCCGTGGGGTTCATAATCCTGTGGATGATGAGGGCTCACTGAGAGCTCTCATCCCATTGGCTCTGTCAAACATGGCTGGGCTCGCTGATCCATCTCAGGGCTCGATCAAACATGGCTGGCCCACTTACATGACCAGCTGGGAACCCTTTGTTCTGAATGACTTCCTTATCTACCACGTGGGCAGACGCGCTAGCCCTTACCGCTTCCAGCTGCTAACTCTCTCCTGCCTCAAGTGTGCTCTCAGTTAATAGGCTAAAGCAAACACATCAAGTGGTTTGTAAATATCTCAAGAAATGGAAAGTGGCCTGGCGCCATGATAAGTATGTCAGTATAGGGCCAACATGGTGCTTAAGGCGCTGCACTCCCACATGACCGGCCATGAGCAGAGTCCCAGACCTGGCAGCTTACTCTCACTTTCTCTCTCTCTCTCTGGTGAGTGCACATTCCCTACAGCAAATTTTAAAAATATTAATAATAAATAAAATTAAATGAATAATTAAAAAAAAAAGCACGCCATTACTTGGGCCAGCCTATGGTGTGGTAGTTAAGGCAGCCAGATCCCACATGGCCGACTGTACTGTTGAAGTCTTGGACCTGGCAGCTTAAATAGGCCAAATGCGTGCGTGTGTGTGTGTGTGTGTGTGTGTGTGCACTGCCCATAATCTCGAAAGGGAGAAATGGAGAAGGGATTGCAGCATGACCCATCCCCGTGGGGGGGGGGGGGGGGGCGCTTTCTCACTTTCTTTCTCTGTCTCCCTGGCAAGTGCCTATGCCTTCTGCCAAAAGTAAAACAAACAAAAAGTATTTCATTATTTAAAATTTCTCCATTCATTCAAAACAGACCATAGGAAGCATTTCTGCAGGGGTGGGGAAGTAAGAGTCCTCTCCTCACCATCTTCAGGGTCATGAGTGACATTCCTATAACAAAGAGATTAACAAGTCAAAAGCATAGTCCATTGGTTTAGTCAAAGTGTTTATAGACACAGGGAAAACTACCCATCTTTATGTTTAGGTTTGATAGAGAATGAGCAGCCATATAGAAATATGACTGGACAAAGGGTCTGATCTTCTGGAAACTCAGGTGGAGAAGCCCAGCAAGGCCTGTGTGTGTGGCACTCCTTCTCCAGCTCGGGGTGGGCGGGACCCTATGGCTGGAGGGGCTTCTGACCTGTATTACCAGGCATGGCAGGGCAGAGAACTGCTTTATGGCTAGGTCCTAGACAGTGTTGGGAAAAGACAGAATCATTCTAATCTGTAAGGTTAGCTTTTGGAAAAGGGGATTCTAGTTTTAGTTTTTTTAAAAAAAAGAAATTCTGGGGCCATCAGGTGGAATAGTGGTTAAGGCACTGGACTCCAACATGGCCGACTGCAGTTCAAGTCCCAGACTTTGTGGCTTGCTTTCTTACTTTCCCTCTCTCTCTGTTACTCTATTACAAATAATAATAATAATAAAGTAAATACTTCTTTTAAAAAAATAAAAAAGAAATTCTACCTTTAATTTTCTATGACCCTCCTAGGAGAAGAACTCCTGTTAGTGTGCGTGTTGTTTTAGACAGGGTGTCGCTGCGTCACAATCCAGTCCGAATGGCTGCAGCCGCAGGTGTGTGCCATCACGCCTGGCCTTTTGGGTAGGCAGGACTCACACCTGGACCTCCCATGTGGCCTCAGTTTGCTGAGTCCCTGTCAGTGTCAACCAGCCTGGAGCTACTGGAGCTGGGCCAAAGGTCCGGTTTCTACGATTTGCTTCAGGGGAGAAAGGGGGATGAGAGGCAGGAGGGCAGGACGAGGTCAGAGGTGGAACTAAGCGGGACCTTCTGCAAAGGGCTCCTCCATTTCCCCGAGTTCCCAAGCGGAACACCCTTAAGGCCTGAACTGAAAGTACAGTGTGTTTCTCGGGGCTCTGAATGCAAGGTCTACTTAAAATTTGAAGGTCCAAGCTGAGGGTTAAGACTTGACTCCGGTTATGGTAATTACGTAACAGCCCTTGAATTAGGGCCATTTCCAAAACTTCTACTTAAAGGAAAGATAAGATTTTTAACTTTAGTTCTTAAGAAGTTTTGCAGGACAGAAACTGCCGGAAGTGAGCACAGAGACCCAGGCTGAATGGTGCCAGAAACTGGTGACTGCCCCTCCCAGAACAGAAATCTTGACTCCTAGGCCTCCCCAGTCGGGAGGGCCCAGGAGCCCACCCTGCCCTAGTCAGCTGCTCCTGCACCAGGACCCGCCTTTACTCATGCCCATGGAAATGCTCGCGGGACTTGCCCTCTTCAGGCCACTGCGCCCCGTCCCCACAGCTGCCACGCCCACGAGGCCGTACTTGCCCGCTTGTCTTCTGTTTGCAGGCGACTTTGGAGCACTTGGGCAGGTGAGAGTGGTTTGAGTCCAGGTAACAGAGACCTTGTTTTGTTACCAAACTCAAATCAGGCAGGCTTGCCCAAGCACTGTAAAACCAAACCACAGGCACGTTCAGCTTTATCGCAAAGCAAGAAGAGCGGGCAGCTCACGCTGAAAAGACCGGTCTTTAGGGGCAGAGGGTCCAGGCGCATGATCAGTTCAGTGATTGGTGTTCGGTTTGATTTGGGAGCCGCGGCGGAGTCAGGGGCGGCAAGGACGGACATACCAGAGCCAGGCCATGGGGTTTAATAAAACCAACATAATTTATTCGGCGAAAGCTCTCAGGTGAGGTCCCTCGGCCTGGTCAGAGGCGGAGCGAGTCTCGCCCAGGGTGGGAGCTGCTCGTTCTTAAAGGGCCGTTGTCCAATAGGTGCTCGCCATGGGTCCTTGTCTGGCCAATGAAGGTCGCTGTTTCTGTTCAACTTTGGTGGGCGCGCCAAATGCTGAAGGCAGGAAAGTCCTGGTGATGGCGGGCCAGGTGTGGACAACAGGAAAGTTCCTGCTGGCGGGAATGTTTCCGCCATGTTTCTTTTCCCTTTCCCCAGACCTTACAATTGGTTCAAGAGGACAGGGCATACTTTTTTTTTTTGAGAGAGAGATTTTTGCTATAGGGCACGTGCGCTAGCCAGAAAGACAGAGAGAGACAGAGAGACAGAGAGACAGAGAGTGAGAAATCACCCCCCAGGGGGGATGGCCACGCTGCAATCCCTTCTCCTCCATTCTCCTCTCGGGATCTTGGGCACACATGCACATTCGCCTGGCGTGAGTTTTAAGCCACTAGGTCCAGGACTCGAACCGCAGTCGACTACATGGGAGTCTAGCGACATAGCCATTACGCCAACTGCTGGTTCCTCGTGGGCATTCTTGATTGGTGAGACCTTAGATAATCAAATTTCTGTTCTGGTTTTTGGACTCATTTGGCCTGAGGTTTTTGAGCTCACAGCCAGCAGTTTCCATCTTAGAAAGCGTCTTACACATTGAAAGGAAAACCTTGCCTTTCCCTTAGGTGAGAGTGTCAGAGGTCCGATGGCCCTCACTCACGGTCAGTGTTGTTTCATCATCCTAACCAAGACTGAGGACTTACCCCTTACTCTGGGCCATCACAATGTAAATGGACCGTGCATTCCAAGAACCAGAGAAAATGCCCTTTACTTTTAGCTCAGCCCTCACTAACTTTCAGTTTAGGAAATTCTCGCCTTTTTCTTTGACAGAAGGAACTGAGGACTCATCCCTCTTAGGGAGTCCCTGCTCCATTTCAGTTTCTAAGGCTGCTTCTGAGGCTGTCATTGTCTGTTAGTTCAAAGTTCTCAGCCTGTGAGAGGGCCGTGCTTGGGAACATCATGTTCTAAGCTGCAGCATTTAATAATAACCGAATTTGGGGCCAGGGGGTAGCATGATGGTTAAGGCACGGGACTCCCACATGACCGACCATGGTTTGAATCCCAGATCCAGTGGCTTGAAAATCATGCTGGCCACGTGTGCATGCATGAGTGCCCAAAATGCCCGGAGGAGAATGGAGGGTGGGATTGCTGTGTGGCCAGTCCCCTCCCGGAAAGGGGATAATTTTTTCTCTCTCTGGCAAGCACACACTTTCCCTGTGGCAAAAAACCTAAGAGTAATAACAATGATAATAACTGAATTTTTTCAAGCCTGTTCTGCTTATTAACACCTTTATTTCATGTCTTACCAGACATTGAGGCCTCTTTTGCTTCTCCTTATGATTATGGCACTGGTTGGTCTAAAGGTTTTCTATGATTAAAGACCAGCCAAGGGCCACGAGAGAAATGCGCTCGGGCGCCTGACACCAAAGAGTGGACACAGACACGAGGCACGGTGAGGCTAGGTGCGACCTCTCGGCGGTCTGGCAAGATCCGGTGTCTGAAGGGCAGGCACGCCCGGAATAGTTACAACAAGCAGGTAAGTGCCAGTGCGAAGTCCCTGCCTCGGTTCCTGGCTGAGCGCTATGGGGTGTACAGCCTTCCTGCATGTCGCCTGTTTCCTTATTCCCTTACCAGGCATTTACTGTCCCCTGCCCGCCTGTGTCTGATGGAAAGGCATCGGCTCAGGACAAGACTTTAAAAAGGCCCCCCAAGTATCACGAGGTGAGAGAAGAACCAGGAAGTGAAAAGGGACAAAGATGGGGACGGCAGGTGGCGTGGCGTTAAGGTGCTTGATTCTCACGTGGCCGACCGTGGTTCGAGTCCTGGACCTGGAAGCCTTGTTTTCTTGCTTTCCTTTCTTACTACCTCTGTCTCTCTCTGGTCAAATTAAAAAATAATAATAATAGCAAATAGAATTAAATAAATAAAGAAATACTTTAAAAAAAAAAAAAAAAAAAGAGCTAAGGTCTGGTTACCAGCCACCATCTTGAGAAGTCATATCTTAAAGGCGACCTGTTGTTTTGGGGTTTCATTTTTTCAGGAACCTGCCAGGAATGTGTGCCTTCTGGGGTTGCCACATCTGTAAGCTGGCTAAGCAACTTTTTTTAATCTGTTCTTGAAAATGAATCACTTAGGCTATTTTCTTATAGGCCAGCATAAAGAAGAATGATAATAGAGCCAGAAGGTGGCGTGGTGGTTAAGACACTGGATTCCCACATGGCTGACCACAGTTCAAGTCCCAGACCAGGCAGCTTGAAAATCATGCTGGGCATGTGTGCATGTGTGCCCAAAGTCCCGAGAAAAGAACAGAGAAGGGATTGTGGCATGGCCATCCCCACAGGGGATGATTTCTTACTTCCCCTCTCTCTGTGTCTCTCTGGGAGCTCATATGCTTTATGGTGAAAAGAAAAGAGGAATGCGACACAATTCATATTGTTGTGGTACAGTGACTTTGACGTAAAACCAGAGTGCAAGTGACTTCCTTCACGATCTTGGGGAAATCACTGACTCGGTATCGTGGGCATTAGCTCCATCTGTCTCTGCGCCTGCTCGGAGAAGGGTGGCTCCCCTTGAGAAGCAGCTGTAAATAACACGTACTCTCTCTCACATAGTGCTCAGTACAAGGCCCTGCATGTAGCAGAGGTCCAATCATGTATGACTGCGATACTAAAGTCTTCTGGTGATTCTTAAAAGTCCTATTCTGGAGGCAGCAGGTGGTGCAGCAGTTCAAGTCCTCCCGCACAGCGGGCTGTGATCCGAGTCCCAGACTC
Organism: Tupaia tana; assembly: GCA_026018925.1. Lineage (NCBI taxonomy): Eukaryota > Metazoa > Chordata > Mammalia > Scandentia > Tupaiidae > Tupaia > Tupaia tana. The sequence goes on from JAKSZU010000014.1 coordinate 1,719,594, forward strand.
GGTAGCTTGAAACTCATGCCGGGCCCTCGTGTGCATGCCCAAAATCCCAGGAGGAGAATGGAGAAGGGATTGCGGTGAGGCCATCCCCCCAGGGAGGCGGATTTCCCTTTTCCCCCTTCACTGTCTCTCTCATCTTTGGTGAGTGTACATGCCCTATAGCAAAAACCTTTAAAAAAAGGCTTATTCTGTGCATTTCTTTAACTTTATTTCTTAGCATTAACAAGAGTAAACAGAGGAGCGGGCTGCAAAGCTGAGCAGAAGAGGCAGGAACACGGGCGCCAGCCAAGCTGGGCGGACAGGGAGGCCGCGACGCCACCGCCAAGGGTGTAGCGCAGGACTCAGGTTCTGCAGCCGCAGGGATGAAGCGGAGGAGAGGGCAGAGCGCCCCCAGCGGGGCGGGGACCCACCGGGCCGCGGTGGCCTCCCTGAGCCCCAGGACCTAGCTGGCTCAGAGGAGCCCCTGGCCGCTGCTCTGCAAAAGCTGGAGGAGGCGGAAAGCGCGCTGCTGAGAGGGACGCAGTGAAGGTGACTGAAAACCCAGCCCCAAAGATGAAGCAAAGATGGAGCTCCAGGAAATCCAGCTCGAAGAAGCAAAGCGCATCGCGGAAGAGGCGGATAGGAAGTATGCGGGGATGGCTGAAGGAGGCTTGGGGCGCACAGAGGAACCCGCCGAACCGCAGAGTGCCGCCGCCAGGAGAGGAATGAGCAGGCCAGACTGAGGGCCCAGAACCTGAGGGTCCGAGAGCTGCCGCACAGAAGGCAACTGCGGGGAGGAGAGAAAGGTTCTTACCGAGAAACGCGAGGAGCCAGAGACCCGGGTTCGCTGAGAGATCGCAGGCAGGCTGGAAAGGTATTTATGATGTGGAAGATAAACTGAAACGCACCCAAGAGGAGCGCCTCTGTACACAGAGGACGCGGGACCAGACTCCGCTTGACCTGAACGACACGTAGGCCCCGGCCCTCCCTGCCGCCGCCGCCCTTCCCTCTGACCCCGACTCCCCCAGGCCGCCTGCCCTGCCTGGAGCTGACCTTGGAACTGAGGGCTGACCTTTAACTGGAAGGCTGCTTTTCCCTGCCTCCCCTCCGCCCTCTACCCTGCTTGTCTTTTTCACCAACCTGTCTCTCCCTCTTCCCGGAGATTCCAGCTGGGTTAGGGGCCGAGCGCTTTGGGGACAACTTCCCAGGGAGTGTGAGCGCAGTGTCCGTGTGGTGATGTACACACTTGGTAATGACCTTTCTGTTATCTAGAACGATTTGTAAGACATGCCAAAGAACCGTGCAGCTCTGAAGCAGGAGTCTGGTCCTTTTCTCACTTTTGGAAGGTAACTTTTCAGTTGAGTGCACATTGTCTCCGTAGAGGAGGGAAGGGACATCGGCCGCCGTACTGGGAGCCATGCAGAGCCCAGGAGACCGCTGTGGACACAGCCCTGCTCTGTGCAAAGTGCCAGCCAGACCAGAAGTGTGATTCCAGGAGGAGGGAGCCAGAAACAAAACACGTGCTGTTCCGGTTTCAGCTTTACAATTTCATTGTTGTCTTTTTGTTGTTAATCTTTGCAGTCAGCAGTGACCAGATTAAGACGGTGAGACCCCTGAGACCAAACTGTTATCCCACCTGCACCCCCACCTCCCAGCCAACCCAGCCACCGGACGCATCATGTGCCCCTCATGTGAAGACGAGGACTTAATTGCGCTCCTGCCTCCTTGAAAGAGAGAAAACGAGAAAGAGAGAGGCGAGAGAGAGAAGGAAAGAGGACACACAGTGAAATTCATCCCACCCCCTCTTCTGGGTCTGAAGCTGCCGCCCCCAAAGCGCCATCTCACCGGGCTTCGCATCATCGGCGCTGGCGAGATCTTGAACAGCTCGTGTACAAAGCTTTTTACATTTTATATTATTTCGAAACCTAGCTCCTCTGGGGTTGGGGTTCCCTGGCCACCCCATCTGGCGGTGAGAGGGGCAGGCGGTGGCTAAAGCTTCTTCTCCCACCCACCCGACCTGCCGGTGAGGCCTCCCTGAGGTGGTAGGTGTGCGCCCTCAGCTCACTGGCTGCCGCTGAACTCTGCTCCTTCCGTGCGGCCTCTTCGGGGCCGGCTGGGGGAAAACCAGCAGTGCCCCTGCGGGGACTGAGCATTGACAAGCGTCCTTTTGGAATAAAGAACCAGTCCCTCAAAAAAAATAAAAATGAAAAAAGTAAATGTATATCTCTTAAGTGGGCAGACTTATCTTCAGATGCTAAAAAGATCTGGACAACTCCTCTTGGGTGGACAATTGTGGTTAATCTAATAAGGTTTTAAATACCGTGGAAAGACACGTGTCTTCTGGAGTTTGGTGAACGCTGTGGTAAAACAGCCAGGATTCATGTCCACGCGTGTTTCTGCAATGATACTTGCTTCGAGTAGGGTATATGCATGTAATCCAACATCATAACATGCCTATTTAAAATCCACCTGTGGATATTCCGCAAACGTAGGAAAGAAGGCCAACCGAACAAGGCGCGCGTGGCTCAGAAGCCCGGCTCCCTGGCCACTCGGGAAAGGCCACCTGCCGCACGCGCCCCTCACCAATGCGTGTCTGCTTTGCTTCTCGGAAGGCCAGACTTGCCCGAGAAGGAGCCCTGAGGGTGACAGAGCAGAGACCTCCATGTTCTTGACGCGTGTGCTGCGGCCTAGGGTCCTCAGTGCTGTGCGTGGGTTTTTGAAACCTCTTGTGCTCCAGTACTTGGGCAGTCTAGGGACATTATAGTTACCCCCGAGAAAGCCAGGAGTCAGGGGACGCTCTGCCCTAGCTTAGACAAGTCCCTCCCCAGGTGGAGGAGCTACAGGCGAGGGCCTTGCTGAGAACACTCCGTGGACCTGCAGGCCTCTCTCTGCAGGGCTGGACTCCGTCACCGCGTTCTCTGGGACAGACACTGAAGTTCTTTTGCTACGAGATGCCATCATTTCCACAGACACCACATGACGGTTAGCCCAGACGAAAGGCCTCTGTGAAAATCTAGCTTTTAAGTAAATACCATAAAACATCTTTAATGCCACTTTAGCATGAGAGGGTCCTCTTCAACGTGTGTGGCCAGGCTGGGAGTGAAGTGCTTTTCCTCATGTGGAAGCGATTGTGGGGAGGGGAGCAGCTGCAGGCACGGAGGACGCCGCAGCAACACCCCAGGCCGGGTTGGGAGCCGCTGACAATGGCAGTTTTGTTGCCCAAGAACGCTGTCTCACGACTCGGGAACACTCCGGCCTCGGCCCCCTGCGCTCTGTGCAGACAAGTCGGCACACCCTGCCATGCGGCAAGTCCGTGTGCAGCGTGCTTCGTGGGCAGTGTGCAGTTAGAGGCGTGAGCAGGAGGGGCGTCTAAGTGTGCAGGACACGCACGCCTTCGGATCCTCAACACGCTGTCCCTAGTCCCTAGGAAACACCAGCAAGTGGAAGAATGAGACAGAAAAATAAACTGGGGTGAGCTGCGATTCCGAGGTGAAGAAACCTGACTTTTCACTGAGAATGCACAATGCAGGGTAGTATGAGAGACAAACCAGGGCAAGCTACGCCACGTCGGAATCATTCTCAAATGCGGGACCAGCAGTTAGCGTAATGGCCATGTCGCTGGACTCCCATGTAGCCGACCACGGTTCAAGTCTTGGACCTGGTGGCTTAAACTCACGTCGGGCACATGTGCGTGCATGCCCAAGATCCAGAGAGGGGAATGGAGAAGGGATTGTGGTGTGGCCATCCCCCTGGGGGGTAATTTCTTGCTTTCTGTCTCTCTGTCTCTCTCTTTCTGGCGAGCGCACGTGCCCTATAGCAAAAACCTCTCAAAATAAAAAAATCATTCTCAAATGCTTGAAACTGGAATAACTAGTACCTGGATAAGGATGGGTTAGATGACAAAGGTACCAACGTGCCCTGGTGGTCTGCTCAGCTCACGTTTAGAATGTTTGGGGGGCTGAGAGAACAAGTCTGTACTCGGTCGCCTACTTGTCTCTGTTCGCATTTGTTCTTCTTCTCCAAATCATTCTTCCAGCTAAAACCCACTGGATCCTAGAGAATGGCTGCTCTGAGGCCTCTGGAGAGCCGAACTTGCAGATGGGATCTATTAGCTGCATTTCTAAGCCTGAGAGATCATCTTCTTTTTACCTTGAAGGTAAAACCTTCCTCTCTAATAACCTCGAGTGGTTTTCTTATCTGCAATTTAGATTACTGAGGCCATCTGGGGACATGTGCAGAGCCTGGTGGTTATTTTGGAAACAGGTATCTGGCTATGCATCTGAATACTTCCCCCTCCCCCTCCCCCCTACTTTATGGACCACATTTTCCAAGTCCAATTTTAAAACATGGAGCGGGTTAACCCCAGCATAAATCAAAGACAAGCGATTGCTAAAAAATGCTTTCATTTAGCCACTGATTTTTGTGTGGAACTTAAAATGGGAAGGTCTTTAGAAATATTTTAGGTTGAAGGATGAAAACAGACACACCAAAGGAGATTTGCCAACTATATAAATACATAGGCGTTAAGCCCCCTGTGCATAAACCAAATGCAAACGGGAAGACAATGAGTAAACTGCACATATAAACAGACAAAGCCCCTGTGGAGAAGCCGTACAGAGCTGACAGCAAGGGCCAGATGTCTGTAACTCTCAGCCCTTCTACCCGTCACGTGCTATTCGCCCCAGGTTCGTGGTTCGCTCTGTCCACTTCACATCCTCCTTGGCTCTGTTCAGCCGTCTGCCGTCTACACGTCGGGGCTTTTGGCAAATCTAGACGCTCTCAACAAGAACAGCTTTTGAGTGTTGCTCAGACCCTGATGGGCCTCTGATTGTATAAAACAAGGATTTGTAGCTCTTCAGGGATGTAGCTCTGCTAGAAGCAGAATATTTTCTCGCTTCTTTCCAGGCTGACATGGGGGCCCTGGGCCCAGAGCAGGCGGGGAGGTCGGCACTTTCTTCCCTGTGACGTGGCCACTCCAATAACTTTCCCAGGGGTTCAGAGGGTCGGTGAGCAAGCCCAGGAAAGCTGTGGATGGCCTCTGATCATCCACTTGAGCAAATCCTGAATCATGTTTTTCCGATGCAAGATAGTGTCAAATAAATACAAGTTAGGAAAGTTACAAATTGTTATCAGTAGCAAATGAAATGACATGTGAAAGTATTATAAAACTATAAATCATTGCACAAGATTATTATTGTCAGGCGGAAGGAGGAAGTATCCAAATGGACATGGGAAGCCACTATTTCTGGGTGATTATAAGCCGGAAACCATTCAGGTCCTTGGAAAATGTTTCTATGGCACTGAGCAACCGTTAGCCACCACTAATGGTCTATCACGTGATGCCTGCATTTATTCAATTTTGGTCAACATATATATTTTTAATAGAATAATTTATTTTATTTATTACTGTTTTATAATTTGACCAGAGAGAGAAAGGGAAAGTGAGAAAACAGGCCACCAGGTCTGGGACTCAAACTGCAGTCGGCCATGTGGGAGTCCAGCACCGTAAGCACCATGCCACCTGCTGGCCCCTGCAGGGTCAACACACATTAAAATATCATCCCACCACTGTGACCTCTGCCTTCCAGCCTATGCTGGGAGACCAGCTACTTGGAGCAGTGCTCAGGACTTGCTCCGCCCCAGTTCTGTGACTTCTCGGGTGTGCAAGTGCCCCTGCTGCGGTAAGTGTGTTATTGGGTTGCTGAAGGGCCCGGAGCCCAGCAGAGGTTTCTGAACAGAAAGGCCAGTGAGTGTCAGGGCCACGCCCCGTGCAGCTGGCCACCGGGTGACCACCTGTGAGTGATTGCCAGACACGCCTTCCTCCAAGTGGTAGCTGTTTACCAGAAGAGGTGAGGACTGCAGGGGGCCAGGCACAGGACAGGCACCGCAGGCCACAAAGGCTGCGGGCTGGCCTTTGCCTCCTGTGGGCTGATTCCAGAGGCCAGCAGATCCGCATAGCAACAAAAGACTTACCAGTGGGAAGGAGGGACTCTGGGAAGGGGAGCACTATTCTCTGGGACAGCCACACACACAGTCATTAACCCCCTGCCAGAAAGTGTGAAATTGTCCTACAGAGGGGCTCGAGTTCCTTTGTGGGGTTTGTTGTGGCCACGTTTCCCCTGACCCGCAGAGAACCAGTCTTTTGCTTGTTTCCAGAAAATTAGTGGATTTGGGGCCTCAAATTGCTGCCGTAGTGGAGGTGGCAGCGGTTTCGCTGTTCCTAGGTGCACTGCCACTGTCCTCCCTGCAGAGTTGGATAGTTAGGGCTGTGAGAATGGCAGGCTCCTGGCCCTGCTGCAGGGCGAGCACCCCAGATCTCTGCCAGAGAAGAGAAGGTGGGGGTGGGGGGTGGGGAGGAAATGCAGCCCCACTGCTAGGCCTCAGTCCTCCTGCTGGGTGGAGGGGCGGAAGTCACAGTTCTACTTCCCTGGGAGAAGCCATCCATTCACAACATGCTGTTTTAGTGTAATGCAAATATCAGGGGGTGGGGGGCTCCCCCAGGTGACTTGTTTGTAACCACTTAGGCCATTCAAATAGTGTAGTTTGGACAAGTCACTTACCTTCCAGTTACTTTCTATGGATTTTAAAAAAGTAAAAATAAATAAATAAATAAGTAATCCAAGGGGAGGTGTTAAAGGAACAACCCAGACGCTGCTCAGCTGCTCACTGCTGAGGCCTTGGGTTGACTGGGCAGACATTCAGCACCCAAGGAGAAGCAAGGACGGAGACATTGTATCCACCGGCCGGGTGCTGGCCTTGGCACTTTGCAGTCAGGCAGCCCTAAGCCATTAATTTGCTCATGTTCTTGGAACCCTAGTTTCTCTATTCCTAAGATGACTCATGCCCACCAAGCAGAAAAAGCTGAAAAACAACCTAAGAGCCAAGGACAGGCGGTAAGTAGGATACAGAAACGCGAGAGCAGCGGAGGCCCTCTACGCCCAGGTGTGTGCTGCAGACTTTCAGAGCAGGTCGAGGCGCGTGTGCTGCTGTGGAAAGTGCTGGAATATATTAAGCGAATAAAAGCAAAGTCTAGAACAATGTCTATATTAGAGTTCCCTCTGTGTAAATGAATAGAGTAACTTTCCACAGAGAGATAGGCCTCCTAGCATGTGCGTAACAAGAAAGGCAACGAAGTGAAGACTTAGTTTGAGGGAGAGTAACGAAACACCGAGTGCCAGGAAGGTTTATACATTTTTAAAATTTATTAATTTAATTTAATTTATTTATTATTATTCAATTTGACCAGAGAGAAACAGAGAGAAAGAGAAAGCAAGTCACCACGTCTGGGACTTGAACTGCAGTTGGCCATGTGGAAGTCCCGCACCTTAACCACCACGCCACCTGTTGACCCCAATAGTTATTTAAGTTTTCTAGCCAGCTCTATGTATTACTTTCGCTTTTAAAATGTCAATGGTTTATTTATTTGGAGAGTAAGATTATGGACATTCCTTTATATTTTTCTGAATTAAAAAACGGAAATTTTTGGGCCAATAGATGGTGTGATTAAGGTGATTTGTCTCTCACTCTCCCCCCCCCCCCCCCCAGCCTCCAGTGAGCACACACACCCTATAACAAAAACTGAAAATAAAATAAAGAAAGAAAAAGAAATCTTCAAAACTGGTATGGGAATTAAGTTAAGTAATATGTAAAAGAGCCTAGAACACAGACCGGGCTTGGTAGATGTTGTAAATGAAGCAGAGGAAAAGACTTGAATTTTATCTGCTTTGTTTTCTGAAAAAAAAAATTTTTTGAGAGGTTTTTGCTATAGGGTGCGTGCACTCGCCAGAGAGACAGAGAGAGACAGAGAGATAGAAAGTGACAAATCACCCCCCAGGGAGGATGACCACACTGCAAGCCCTTCTCCTCCATTCTCCTCTCAGGATCTCGGGCACGCATGCACACGCGCCCAGAGTGAGTTTCAGCCACCAGGTCTGAGATTCGAACCACGGTCAACTACATGGGATTTCAGCGACATAGCCATCACGCAACTGCTGATCCCAGTCTTTTGAAATTTTTAATTAAAACATTAAAAAAAAATTTTTTTTGAGAGAGATTTTTGCTGCAGGGTGCATGCACTTGCCAGAGAGAGACAGACAGAAAGTGAGAAATACCCCTTGGGGGATGGGCATGCTGCAGTCCCTTCTCCTCCACTCTTCTCTTGGGATTTTGAGCCCACACGCACATGTGTCTGGCATGAGTTTTAAGCAGCTGGGTCTGGGACTTGAACCATGGTTGACTATGTGGGAGTCCAGCAACATAACCATTATGTCATCTGCTGCCCCCCCCCCCAACTTTTTTATTGTCACCTGCAGCATGTCCTCACCAGAGAGAGAACGAAGAGTGACCCCCCCAATGGGGTGTAGTCACGCCACGATCCTCTTTTCCTCCATGTCTCCAGCCCATCAGGAATCTTGGACATGCACATCCCCGTGGCTGGTGTGTCGCTCAAGCTGGTGGAGCTGGGATTCCGGCCACAGTGCCGTGTCAGATCTGGGTTCTAGTGCACAGCACTTAACCACTATACTACCGTCTGGCCCCGTTTTTTCCTTTTTCTAGATTCTGCTTTTAGATAATAATGGTTACTGTCTATTAGATACTATTTATTATTCTTGCTACCATTTACTTATTTTTTAATTTTCAGAAGGAGGCCAGCCCGGGGCGTGGTGGAGAAATGGTTGGATCCCACATAGCCAACTGTGGTTTGAGCTCTGGACCTGGGGCTTAAAAAACACACCAAGCGTGTCTGTGTGCCCAAAATCCTGAGAAGAGAAGGGACTGCGGTGCGGTGATCCCTCTGGGGAGCGCTTTCTCACTTTCTTTTTCTTGCTCTCTGTCTCCAGTGGGCACACGTGACCTGCAGCAACATTCAAAAGCATAAACAACAACAAAAACACAAAAACTGGAAGAACCTAATTGTGTTGTTAGCTGGTATAAATCATTAATAAAGTTATGAAAATAAAAGAAATTTTCTCATTTACGAGTTTATAAAAGAGTTTTCTTTCTTCGAGTCTACCTACACTTAAAAATACACTGCCAGAGGGTATGTGCAAGTGCACATGTTAGAGCGGGCCTTGCTGCTTAGTGGGAGCTGGATCCATGTAGCCGACCACAGCTGGGGTCCTGGACCCAGCAGCTTGAGGAACATGCAGGGCAGGTAGGTGTATGTGCTCCAAACCCTGACAGGACCGAGAAATGGAGGAGTTGTGGCATGATCATAGCCCATGCGGGTGCTTTCTCTGTTGGCCTCTCTTTGTCTCTCTGGCAACTGCATATATCTTCTGACAATAAAAACACTTTTTTTTTTTTTTTTTAAATGTGACACAAGAAACATAAAAAATAAAGTCAAGGTGGTGGTTAGAGGTGCTGACTCTTACATGGCCAACAGCGGTTCAAGTCCCAGACCTGGTGACTTGCTTTCTCACTTTCCTTCTCTCTCTCTCTCTCTCTCTCTCTCACTCACTCTTTCACTCTCACTCTGTCCCTCCCTTGTCAAATTAAAATAAATAAATAAAGTTAAATAAAATAATTCTTTAAAAAATAAAATCAAAGAATAAGGAAAATCTGTGTATTTTTATGCTTAGGTTTGATGAAGAGTGGTTGGTCATGCAGAAGTAGGATTGGACAACAAAAAGGTCATGATGTAGGACTGGCAGCTGGTGTGGTGGTTAAGGGTACTGGGTGCTGAACATGGCTGACCACGGTTCGAGTCCTGTACCTGGTGGCTTACATTTTCACTTTCCCCTTCTCTCTCTCTTACTCTGTCCCTCTCTGGTTAAATTAACATAAATGAATAAAGTTAAATAAAATAATTCCTTAATAAAAAGGAAAAGAACATGATCTAGTTAAATAACAGTTTAACTAATAGTTAAAGTTTAGGAACCTTGGGGCCAGCAGGAAGCATGGTAGTTAAGGTGGCCCATATGGCTGACTGGACAGTGTGAGTCCCAGACCCAGGGGCTGGAAAAACACACCAGGCACATGTGCATGCATGCTTAAAATTAAGAGAGGATAGAGGAGAAAGGGTTGTGGCATGGCCATACCCCTGGGGGGGGGGTAATTTCTCTCTCTTCTGCTCTCTCTCTCTTTCTGGCAAGCACACACTCTATTACTAAATTTAATTTTTTTATAATTAAGTTCTACTGAATTTTATTAAATATTATTATTTAGTTTCCTATGGGCATGTGTGCTCACCAAAGAGAGACAGAGAGAGAGAGAGAGAGAGAGAGAGAGAGAGAGAGAGAGAGAGAATGAGAAAGAAAGCCTTCAGGCCCGGGACTCAAACCACCATTGGCCATGTGGGAGTCTAGCACCTTAACCATCAAGCCACTTACTGGGCCCCACTCTATGGCTCATTAAAAAAAAAAAAAAAAAAATTGCAGGGCTGGCAGGTAGTGTGATGGTTAAGGTCCCACATGGCCGACCATGGTTTGAGTTCTGGACCTGGAGGCTTCCTTTCTCGCTTTCCCTTTCTCTCTTTCTCTGGTCAAATTAAAAAATAATAATAAGAAAACAAAATTAAATAAATAATTCCTTTTATAAAATTCTGGACTCTTAGCAAGGCTCCCTTGATCGTCTTTCCTGTGTTCCTTTGTTACTAGGTCTTCCTTTCCTCTGGGTATACAGAGGTCCACCATGGACTGGAGGTCATGCGACCTATTTCAAGGGAAGGTCAGCGAGCGTAGGCTCATACACTGAGCTCTCCTCTCCCCGCCCTCTTCACCCTGCCTCTGTGAGGTCCCGCTGCTGATCCACGGGAATTTGGTCTCCAGCCTCTGCCATTCTGGAGGTATGCACACCCCTCCCACATTAACAACACAAGGTTAAGAGCTCTAAACCCTAAACCTACTCCACTGAGTCTACGGATCGACAAGCTAACCTTTACTGCAGCCTTCTGACAACGCATGTGCAAACCAGGCCCGTCTTGGTGACAGGGCATCTACACTGGTCTTTAATTGACTTATGAGTGCTTTGTTCTCACTGTATGAGCCCTGAACCCACGCTCACGGTGGCACTGACCGGGCTCTGCCTGGCAGTCAGCATAGCAGCCCATCCTAACACACGTAAGCTCGCGTTTCCCCTGCTGGACCTCCAGGTGTGTTTTTGGAATCAGTGAACATTATGGGCAGGCCCTCTCCGAGTTGAGGATCCCCCCAGCAGTCAGGAAACTCTATGTTTTATGGTCTGCTCCAGGGTGGAAAAGACAACGGAAGGTGAGAATGACCTTCCTGCTTCTGTTTTCTCAAAAGACGAGGTGCCATATTGGGGTAGTGTGTCCCGAATCCCATCAGAATGTACAAAGTCAATGCCCTTATCCAGAGCAGTCCCTTGTAGGACTCAGGCCTGCACAGCTCCGTGTTGGAGGTCTACCCTATTGTGTGTGGGTGGGTGTGCCTATATGTATCGATTTAAAATAAAATAAGTCAAATGGCCCAGAGTACTGGGGAGCTGCCATCAAGAATAGGATGCAATGACTGTCCTAGCTGTCTGACCCGGTTTCCATCCTTCTGTTTAAAGGTCAATCTAGCAGTCGGCTGACACTCTTTTATAACACTCCTAAGTGAGTGAGGCGTTCTGTCTTTCTTCTAAGCTTGACGATGCGAGTTTGCATGTGTGACCGTGAAGGTGAAAATGACGTCTTCTCTCCCTGGTCTCTGTAGGAGCATGATGTGCAAGAGTATGTGGTGGCTCGTTGCTGTGGTCCCTTCCAGACACCCAAGACGAGTTCCTGCAACCACTGTGGGACCTCACGAGAGAGACTTCAGTCTTCAGTACCTGAAGTCCTGAGACCCGGCATTCGTCCTTCATGCAGCTTTGCCCCAGGAGGGGAATGGGGCTGATCTGAAGCCAACAGACTACCATGTTCTTAAAGCAGACAAAAACGCACTAGCACTTCAAACACCATTGCTAGGACAGCAAACAAAATTATAAGACGGCTAAGAGAGCCAATAACGATGGTTGTACAACAAAAACATGATATGCATGAAGCTTCCATGTGATTTTATGTAATTACAATCGGCTTAAGACCAAAATGACTAATTGTTTTTCATGTAAGAAGATTGTCAACATTTTCCCATTACTTTGTGGCTTTCTTAATTAATTTAAGATTTAAAGGAAAATAAACATTTCTGTTTTTAGCCCTCCCAGGAGCAAGGATCCAAGGCACAGGAAGTGATGGCTGAAAGAGTGACAGGGTCCGATGAACTGTCTCTAGTTGTTCTTACTGACTGCATTTCAGTGTGGTAGTTTCCCAGTGCTCATAAGGAAGCCCCAGGTTTTCTTTCCTTTTCTTTCCAAGTACGTCTATAGATTTCTTTGCCTCTCTCTATGCAGTGTGTCCTTGTTTTTTTGTTTTTGTTTTTTAAAAGATTTTTGCCATAGGGCGCTTGTACTTACCAGAGAGAGAGAGACAGAGATAGAGAGAGGGAAAATGAGAAATACCCCCCTGGGGGGCGGGGAATGGTTATGCTACAGTTCCTTCTCCTCCATTCTCCTCTTGGAATTTTGTGTTTGCATGCCCATGAGCCCAATGTGAGTTCCAATCCCCTAGGTCTGGGAATCAAACTGGGGTCAATCATATGCGAGTGCAGCACCTTAACCACCACGCCACCTACTGGCCTCAACCCTGTGTCCTTTTATTGGGTAATTGCTTGTGCTGTGGTGTGAGCGTTCTCTCAGAGTTCAGGTGTTGGAACTTGGATGTCTTGTGAAGGTATTAAGAGGAGACGATACCTTCCTGGTGTGGAAAGTTGGGACCTTTGAGGTGGTTACATGATTAGGGTGGGGCCCCCATGAAGACTCCTGGTGGGTTTTTAAGGAGAGGGAAGGAGACACGGGGAGGCCAAGATGGACGCTGCTGTCCTTGTCTTTATATTGTGCCCGGGATCCCACTGAGAGGAAAACCCGTACCAGATACAGCCCCTGCACCTTGGGCCTCCAAACTGTGAGTTGAATGAACCTCTATTCTCAAATTATCTCAACTTGGGATGGCTTAATGGTTACGTTGCTGGATTCCCACATTGTCAACTGCAGTTCAAGACCCGGACCCAGTGGCTTAAACATCACGCTAGATGCTTGTGCATGTGTGCCCAAGATCCTGAGAGGAGAACGGAGGGACAGGGATTGTGGCATGGCCATCCCCTCAGGGGGTGATTTCTTGCTTTCTGTCTCTCTGTCTGTCCTGTGAGCATTTGCCCCTTATAGCAAAAATCTCTCTAAAAAAATTATCCCGACTTACGTGTTTTCTGTTATTAGCAAGGGAACAGACTAGAAGGGTTTGTCTCTGTCCCTCATCAGTCGGGGCCCTCGTGACCGTGCAGAGCATGCAGTCCCACCACCTGTCTCCCCAGGCGCGTGACTAAAGGTCTCAGGTGGGACTTCCAGACCTTTCAGACTCTGCCCACATTTGAAGTCACTCTAAGAGCTCCCCTCAAAGAGAATACGATTTTTTTCATTCAAAGAGTTTAGGTAAGTGTGCAGAAACCAGAAAGTGCACCCAGAATTCAGACAGACTCATAACTTGGTTCCTGAAACTAGGGAATCTCACTGACATTGATTCTCATTCCATTTTTAAAGGTGAAGGGGAGTGACTGACCGCGGAGCAGGGCAGGGCGGCTCCATCTCTGTGCGTGCTCCCGGCTGGGCTCTGTGATTGAAGAGCTGCCTGGCTCTGGCAGTGTGAGGTCTGAGCCCTGTGGGAAGCTGTGTGTCTGGGAAGAAGCTGTGCCGGAGAGCAGACTCCCACAGCCAGGCCTCCGCCTCCGCCTGGCCCTCCGGGAGTCTTCCTGCCGCTCTCGGGGTCTCCAGGCGCTGCCTGCCAGCGGGACCCTCCTCAGCGGCCCAGGGCACAGCGGTGTGGTCTGTCTGTGTGGCACCTGTTAGTGCTGCAAAGCAGGCCGCCTGTCCCTGCTGGGAGCCCACCCGCTGCCGGCAGGGGAGGTCTGAGCCCAGCGTGTGAGAAACCCTGGATCTGGTCCTAGCATAGACTGCCAACGGTCCCCTACCTCACAAAGGGGGGGACCCTCGCAGTCAGGGCTCAGAGCAAAGAACAGCCACTTGTGAGACCAGCCACCCCTAAAAACCAGAGAGCCCCATGTGGCCAGTAAACAGACTATCACCAGACAGCGGGAAACAGGGGTCGTTAAAGACATTAGCAAAATTTTCAAGTTCAGCGCCCTGAGTCACATCAGAAGAGCACAAATGGCGGGGTAACGGGTTCTAATTAAGAGCTCACGTTTTTCATTTGAGTCATCTGGGTGAGAAGGAAAAGCGCTTTCTTGACTTTTCTTGGTTTGATTGTTTTCAGCTTATAAAACAAATTCTGATTTCCCCTACCGTGTTGTTGAATTGCTGTCTCCAAAGGAACACGCATGCGGTGCCCTCTCGTCTGTTTCTTGGTGTCTGTCAGGCCGGAGGGTCGTCTGCAGGGCAGAAGGGGCCCTGGGGCCAGACAACTAGCTGGTTTAGAGTATAATCTTGTAAGGAGCTACTTTGATCTCTTACACCAATAATCAAGCTTGTCGGAAAAAAGGGGAGGGGAATCACTACCAGTCAAAACTTTGGCTGAGAGAGAGGATATTATGACCTGCTAATTATGCTACTTCAATGAAGGAGTTGGAGCTGACCACGCCAACATCCAGGGCACGCAGTAGCCATGTTAGCGGAAACGTTACACCCTGTGACCTGCGTTTAACTGACTTTCTTCCTCTTCACTCTCCAAAGCAGGGCTCTGCCAAAGCCACCAGCTTCTGACTTTGACACTCCCTTGAAAAAGAGAAAAAAACAAAGACCAAAAGCCAAGGGATTTCAACTGCATGTTTTAGGCCAACTTTAAAAATATCTTTTCTTCGAGTTTCTCAAAAGGTTACTTTTAGTGAGTGCTTTGATCTGGAAAATCAAAAACAGAAACCAAGACATCCCATATTGATCACAGTTACAATTTTATTTAACAATTGACCCAGTCACACACGTCTGCTTTTTAGATCTTTTGGTGAAAAGCTGAGCATTTCTGATATGTACAGAGTAACAAATCAACTTCTCTGAATACTTCTGTAACGTAATGACCACAGCATGGCCGGAGGGCTGGCTCTCTGCCTGGGTCACAGAAGCCGGCAAGGGTAAGACCTTGGCTGAGCCTTAGGGACAGTGGCTTGTGGCTTCGTCAGGGAACATGCCATCATTGATAATCTTAAATTATAATAGTTACATCGTAGAATAAAATCTCAATCATTTACCATTACATTGATCTGAATTTGCCAAGTTCAGACACACATGAAGAATTTTACAAATTTATGGAAGAAAACAAGGTATCCCAGACCATTTCTAAAGAATATTTTGAAAGCAGGTTCAGATAAATGCTCAAAAAAACCCCAAAGCAAAAAACCAACAGCAAACACCCCAGCCCCTGTGCATGTGAACATGTTCGTCCAAACCTGGGAGTACAGAAACGGAGAGCGGAGTGTGGCGTGCCCACGTACCGACGGTGGTGTTCTCTCTCCCCTTCTGTCTCTCTGGTGAGTGCATGTGCCCTCTGGTCGATGAAAAAATAAATAAATAAAGCATTTCTTAAAAATGCCGACACAGTGTTAGTTTCTTTGGGGCTAGAACACGACACAGCCCGGGGGTCTGGTGCCCATTTGTGGGTTTTTACGTCCAAGCAGCCATATGTTTCTAACTTGTCATGACCTTCTCCTCTGACAGTGCGGAATGTCTTAGGTTCCGGGGGCCAGCAGGTGGCATGGTGGTTAAGGGTGCTGGACCCCTACGTGGCCGACCCTGGTTTTAATCCTGGACCTGGAGGCTTGTTTTCTCACTCCCCCCCCACTCTGTCCTTCTCTGGTCAAATGAAAATAAATAAGTAAATAAAGTTAAATAAAGTTTTTCTTAAAAATGTTTTTTTCTTAAAAAGTTTTTCTTAGGTTTTTTCCTTAAAAAAACCTAAGAATGTCTTAGGTTCTGTTTGGAGCAACAACTAGCATTGAGATTGTAGGGGAGACAAAGGTTTTCCTTTGTTTCTACCCAACTCAGTTCATCGGCTGGTGATGTATAAATGACACGGACGGAAGAGTAACGAGAGAACGCAGTCGGAAGTTTATTAACGTGCACCCACACACTGGGAGAACTCAGCGATGAGACCGAGGTATAGAACTTGGGCTCTCTCTCTGCACTCACCCGTACAAGCCAGACACCTGCCTTAGCTCTGGGCTGCCCTACCTCTGGGTCGCCCTCTGGCTTCCTTGTCAGGTAACAGTTCTCCTCTTCCTCTGGAGGCTCAAGTCCCCTGTCCCAGCAAGCAGGAGGCGACAGCAGCTTGTCGTAGGCCTTTTCCCTGATTCTGCCCTCCTGAGGAGGGACTGCAACTGTTGGCCCACCTCCCTTCACAGGGCTGCTGGGGCGCCATCTGC
This sequence comes from Tupaia tana, assembly GCA_026018925.1. NCBI lineage: Eukaryota > Metazoa > Chordata > Mammalia > Scandentia > Tupaiidae > Tupaia > Tupaia tana. The sequence continues at coordinate 1,735,970 of JAKSZU010000014.1, forward strand.
CGCACACTGGCTTAATAAACCTGCTCCAGCCAGCCAGTGCCACGGCGGCTAAGACAGCTGGATCCTGTGTGGCCAACTGTGCGGGTCTAGTCCTAGGCCCTGAGGCTTGCAAACCATGCTGGCGTGTATGCGTGCCCGCCCGAAATCTCCAGAGGAGAACGAAGGAGAGTGGATTGTGGATGGCGTTCCCCCCTGGCCCGTGATTGTCATGCCCTATCTCTGTCTCTTTCTGTCTCTCTTGAGGGACCACACATACCCTCTGGAAAATTTTAAAATTTTTTAGAGGTTATTGCACATGTACTCATCGGAGAGACAAAGACAGAGACAGTGAGAAGGAAAGTGAGAAATCACCCCCGGGGGCATGGCCACACCACCATCCCTTCTCCGTTCTCCTCCCGGGATCTTGGGCACGCAGGCACACGCTGCCGGTGTGAATGTCAAGTCACAGGGTCTAGGACTCAAGCAGCGTTTGGCTATGTGGGAGTCCAGCAATGTGACCACTGTACCATCTGCTGGCCCCACGTTCTGGCAAATTTAAAAAAAAGAAAAAGAAAAAATCTGGCTTCACTTTTGATCAAGGGCTTGCTCATGATTTTTTTTTCTTTTTAAGAATTATTTAATTTTGCTTATCATCACCATTATTATTATTATTTAGGCTTTTGCCATAGAGTGCATACAGAGAGAGACAGTGGGAGGGAAATGAGAAGTCACCCCTGGGGAGATGGCCACACTGAAATCCCTTCTTGGGATTCTGAGCACACATATACCTTGCTTGGTGTGATTTTCAAGCCACTGGGTCTGGGACTCAAACTGTGGTCAACCATGTGAGAGTCCAACAACTTGACCACTATGCCACCTGCTGGCCCCAGTTTATAATTATTTATAATTTGCTGCAGGGCATGTGTGCTTACCAGAAAGAGACAGAGAGAGAGAGAGAGAGAGAGAGAGAGAGAGAGAGAGAGAGAGAGGGGAAGCGAGGAAGGTTTGGTACTAGAACCACGGTCGGTCGCATGGGAGCCCAGTACCTTAACCACGACACTACCTACCGGCCCTGCTCTTGAATTCTTTCCTGCATAAAGCCAAGAACACACGGTCTGAGGCCCCAGAGGGGTCCTGTCTGGGCTTACCTCCATCATACTGGGGAGCATCTCTCCCCATGCTCTGGCATCCTCGCATGGCAACATGGCCGCCCTCTCTGCTGTGAGGAAGGTCAGGGGACCGAGCAGGGAGACAGACACGTGTGCTCACAGCCATATTCCACAGCAGTGGGGAGCGGCGCAGAGCAAGCTGCAGGTGACTGGTTGGAAGAGGAAGCACCAAGCAGATGGGAGTTATGGTAAAAACTGCAAATGTGTGATGTGGTGATTGGGCACAGCATTTCTGGGACTCCAGGGACCCCTGTGCTGTGGCCATCCTGTGTGGAGCGTTACAGACAAAGGGTTTGGCAAAGCCAGTGGTTCTCAGGCCACCTGTGCCGTGGTGATGTGGCCAGGTCAGTTAAGACAATAATGCCCTGTGCCTGCCGGTTCACCTCATGGTCTCTACGGCAGAGACCCGGAAAAGCTAAGCCGCCCGGCCGCCTGGGCCGGACTCAGGCCCCTCTCACACCCCGTCACTGCGGTTCATTTCATCTTCTTGGCTCCGCCTTGGAAACAAACCTTCATACAATTGAAAGTTAAAGCATCTAGTTTTTTCACTGTATAAAGAATACATGTTCATTACAGAAAATTTAGAAATTACTGAACACAAAGAATATATGTAAGTCACTCTAATCTGATCATCTGACAATAATCGTTGTAAGTGGTAGGTCTATTTTTTCTATGCTTGAAAATATGTTTTTTTAAAGAATTATTTTATTTAACTTTATTTATCTATTTATTTTAAAAATTTGACCAGAGAGGGACCGAGAAAGAGAGAGAGAGAAAGCAAGCCACCAGGTTTGGGACTCGAACCGTGGTTGTCTACGTGGGAGCCCAGCACCCTTAACGACCATGCCACCTGCCGGCCCAAAAATATGTTTTCGAAAATAAAACTGACTGGGGACAGCAGGTAGCATAGTGCTTAAGGCACTGGACCCCCACGTGGCCAGCTGTGGTTTGAGTCCTGGACCGAGGGTCTTGAAATTTACACTAGGCACATGTATGTGTGCCCAAAATCCCAAAAGGAGAACGGAGGACGAGGGATTGCTGCATGGCCGTCCCCCGGGGACTGATTTCTCGCTGTCTCTCTGATGAGCTCATGTGCTCTATAGCAAAAATCTCTTTAAAAAAAATGCAGGGACCAGCAGCTTAGCATAATGGCTATGTCACTGGACTCCCATGTAGTCGATTGGGATTCGAGTCCTGGACCCAGTGGCTTAAACACACCAGGCGCGTGTGCGTGCGTCCCCAAGATCCGGAGAGGAGAATGGAGGAGAAGGGATTGCGGCGTGGCCATCCCCCTGGGGGGTGATTTCTTGCTTTCTGTCTCTCTGTCTCTCTCTGTCTTTCTGGTGAGTGCACGTGCCCTATAGCAAAAACCTCTCCCTGCGTCCCCCCCAAAAAAAAGAATTAAAAAAAAAAGGAAATGGAGAAGAAGAAGGAGAAGAAGAAGAAGAAGAAGAAGAAGAAGAAGAAGGAGAAGAAGAAAGAAGAAGGAGAAGAAGAAGAAGAAGAAGAAGAAGAAGAAGAAGAAGAAGAAGAAGAAAGAAGAAGGAGAAGAAGAAGAAGAAGAAGAGAAGAAGAAGAAGAAGAAGAAGAAGAAGAAGAAGAAGAAGAAGAAGAAGAAAGAAGAAGGAGAAGAAGAAGAAGAAGAAGAGAAGAAGAAGAAGAAGAAGAAGAAGAAGAAGAAGAAGAAGAAGAAGAAGAAGAAGAAGAAGAAGAAGAAGAAGGAAACAATTTAGGGCCAGCAAGTGGCATGGTGGTTAAGGGCGCTGGACTCCTATATGGCTGACTATGGTTTGAATCCCAGACCTGGTGACTTGCTTTTTTACTTTCTCTCTCTCTCTCCCTCTCTCATTGTCCCTCTCTGGTCAAATTAAAATAAATAAAGTTAAATAGAAGATAATTCTTTAAAAAAAAAAAAAGCACGCCAGGCATGTATGATTTTGTGCCCAAAGTCCTGAGAGGGGAATAGAATGGAGACGGGATTGATGGCAGCCTGGGGAGCTTTGTTACTCCCCCACCCCTTCCCACGGAGCACACGTACCCCATGGCACATTTAAAATAAATGGAATTTAGATCATATTATAAATTGCTTCGTAACTGCGTAATTTTCATTTTGCTCTTAATAATGTAATAATAATATAATCTGAGCTTTGATACACTGCCCATACATATCAGCTCCAGACCTTCCGTGAAGTAGCTTCTGTGATGGCTACTGTGGGGCTGAAGACGGGTCCTGAGGCTGTTTATTCTTCCTCCTCACTCTCTCACTAGGTATCTTGACGGTGGCCACATCTCAGAGCACATCTGTAAGTGCTAGCTCAGAACGTTGCTGTTGGCCCTGGCCTGTCTTCTCAGCTCTCGACTTTCACATCGGACTGCCTGCCCTACATCAATGTGGATCTCGCGCGTGCCCAGAACCAGCCTGTCCAAAACCAAACCTAAGTTGTTCTGCATCAGGCAACGCGAGGACCTGCACAGCTGTCATCCACGCTGGTCTGAGCTTTCATCTTAGCTGGTCTCTAGCAACCCATCTTTGACCTTCCTGGTTATTCTGTGTGCAGTAGCCGAAGGATCTCCTCCAAATGCAGATCAGTCACGCTACCACCAGTTTGTACCGTATGAGTGACTCTCCTCGGCTCTTTAGGTGAAGACAGGAACTCTCAGCATGGTGCACGGTGCTGGGTGTGGCTACCTGCCCCCCAGCCGCAGTCCACACCATGCCCTGCCTCTGCACCCCGGTCTCAGCAACGCTCTCCAGCTCATTCCCCTGAATTACAACAGGGCTTTGCATTTGCTGTTCTCTTGCCCTCCTCACACCTTACTTATTATTATTTTTTACTTATTTATATTTTTAGTTTTTGTATCATAGGGCATGTATGCCAGATCTGAGGCTTGAACCTTGGATAGCCATGTGGGAGTACAGCACCTTAACCACCATGCTGCTGCTGGCTCCCTTATTTACTCTTTACTGGGCCAATTCCTATTTTCTTCTTAGGTGTCAGCTCATTCACCACAGCAGTAGAAATGACTTTCCTATCCTCTCTGACTAGGGCGGTTCATTAATCATTCTTGGTACCATGCTAGTTTTTTTTCATAGTCCATCATGGTTATAAACTAATACCCATTTTTATTATTCTTTGACTATGGAGTGCAATTCTCATTTAGACTAATAATAATGATCACACCAGCAGCAGTTTGTGTTTGTACAATGTGTAATTTGCAGAATATTTTGTATACTTCCTATCATGCAGTCCTTACAAAACCCTTGATGTAGATGGGGATTCTCACTTGTACACTATATAGGAGGCAATACATCGCACAACTCCTCCAAAACCGAGGATCACTTGGTTTGAGATCAAGTGGCGGATCTCAAATTCTGATTCCTGGGCCCCGTGTCTAGAGGTCTCCGTTGTCTCCTGCTGCTGGGAGAGGCTGTGGGAGTGTGAAAATCTTTGCTACAGTTCTCCAAATCTCCGTGAAGTTTCCTATAGAGGTGGAGACTCAACTTCCAAGTCGAAGAGTATCCCAGGAATAATGTGAACCCTGACTCGAAGCCAGCCCGACTCAGCTCTTCCCTTTCTCAGCTTCAGGAGGGTGTTCAATCCCTGAAGCAGAGACCCCATTCCCAGTTCAGCAGAGAACATTGGATTAAGATTCTCATGTTAGCAATTCTGTTTTGTGGAGATACACGAGATGCCTTACACATTCCCTTCACACCTGGGAGGCCTGAGATATGTTTCTACTTGCAAATATATATGCCTTGATACATATAACATAAAGGTGGCTTCTTTGAAACAGAAAGGTGGCTACTTTGAAAATAATCCACTGTTACCCTTCCATTTCGATAATGTGGTACATTTTGTATGTATTTTTCTTTCCAGAGTCCATGAATATGTGTTTGTTTTTTCCCTCTTTTAACTACGAGGTTGCTAGTATGTGCTTTCCTGCCCTCGTTTTGATGTGAGTTCAATGTTTTGCTTCAACTATTCCAGCTGGTAACCTGCAGGTAGCTGGATGAAAGGCGCTTTCCCTCAGTTCAGGCAGTATGCACCGAGTCCCACCCCAAACGCAGATAAACACGGACACACGCACCGTGGAGTACAATAGTCTGACGTACAGGATGCTCTGCAGAAAGAGGGCAGCTCGCTTCTACCCACAGTCCTCGTGGGCCGGCTCAGGGCACTGAACTTGGCTGCTATCCGTGCAAATCAGCATCCTGGAAAAGGAAGGTCTGGGTCAAGAGGAAGGAATATCCCATCCTGAGGAAGAAAGATTAGATTTGTTCAGTATAATTGCTTGGGGATAGCTTCCAAATGCACAATGTGCTGCAACTCTTAATTTAGCCTGCTATCAGTTCGAGATTACTAAACTGTATTTAGAAGAAAGACACATTCATTATTGTTATTAAGAAATCTAATTTTAGAACTATTACTAGAATAAAACTCAGGAATATGATAATATTTAACTAGAAATGTGACTAATAAAGCTCCCCATGTTGCCGTTTACATATTAAAAACTGTAATTAAAAGTAAATAGTGAAACAGGAAAGCTTCTTTTGGGTAATGTGGTAAAGGGAGAATTGCTTTCAGCAAGCCTATTCGTGTGAATGAGCTACTCGGATGACAGATGGCCCTTTCCGATTTGGTTACATTCCATTTAGGACGGACTACACAGGTTAACCTTTTTATTCAGGTTACATGGAGACCAGGGGTCACTCCTCGTTCTCACAGGCTGTGTATGCCTGTCTGCTTTAGCACAGAAAAGAAGGAACCTCCTCAGACTCTGCAAAGGGTGGTTCATAAACACACATGGGAAAAAGATAGCCTCAGGTGACTTGAGTCATTATTCAAATTGATATTTAATTACATACTTTTCAGGTTTTTCTTTTTCTTTTTTCTTTTTCTTTTTTTAGTCCATTTATTTTATTTCTTTAAAGAATGAGTGTGAGAGAGGGGCCAGGAGGTAGCCCAGTGGTTATGTTGCTGGACTCCCACTTGACTAACCACGGTTTGAGTCCTGGACCCAGTGGTCTGAAAATCACAGCAGGCATGCATGCATGTATGCTCAAGATCCCAGGAGAAGAATGGAAGAGAAGGAATTGTGCATGGTCATCCCCTCTGGGGGGGGTGTGGTTTCTCACTTTCCCTGTCACTATTTCTGTCTCTCCCCCAATTAAAAAAGAAAAAAACCCAGAGAGAGGGAGATTGAGAGAGAAACAGGTACCCTCAACAGGATCTTGTCATGACACAATCCACTCCCTCCCCCAGCCTTCCAGAAGTCTGAATCATGGGCACATGCACATACATGAACTCACCTGACATATTTTAGATTGACCCAGGATCCAAACTGCAATCTCCTATGTGGCCTCAGAATTACAGAGCACACGCACACACACACACACACACACACACACACACACACAATTCTGCGTTACCATGGCTGGGCTAAAACAACAAATTCTGTACCTCCTGGCCCCTCTTCTTAGTTGCATATCTGATTTTGTCATCATTGCATTTTCCTGTCTTATTGCTTTGGCTAATATATTATTTAAGGATAATTATTGTAGGTTTTTTATTGTCTTCTTGACATTAATGAAAAAATTTCTATTATCCTCTTTATCATGACTCTGGCTTAATTTTTTTAAAAGTGGTTTTTGCTAGAGGATATGCATACTTATCAGAGAGAAAGAGAGGCAGAGAGAGTGAGGAAAAATGAGAAATTCCCCCCACCCAAGGGGGGATGGCCATGCCACAATCCCTTCTCATCCATATCCTCCTAGGATTTTGAGCACACATGCATACTCGCCAGCATGATTTTTAAGCCACTGGGTCCAGGAGTCAAACGGCAGTTGGCCATGTGGGAATCCAGTCATGTGGAATCCGCTATGCCACCTGCTCGCCCCGTGACTGAATGTTTTAAGTTGACATTAGGTTTACATTTCGTGGGCCAACAGGTGGTGTAGTGGTTAAGGTGTTGGATTACCACATAGCCAACCACAGTTTGAGTCCCAGACCCTGTAGCTTGAAAATTACACCAGCCACATGTGCATACATGCCCAAAATATCTTGGAGGAGAATGGAGGAGAAGAGATTACGGCATAGCCATTCTCTCTGAGGGGCAATTTTTCAGTTTCTCTCTCTCTGTCTACCTCTCTTCAGCAAGTACATATTCCCTATGGCCAAAACTTTAAATAAAAAAGTTTATATTTTTGTCTGTATCTCTAAAATTTATAGCACTTGTTGGTAGTCTCTAAGAGCCTTCCGGTGTGAGGCATTTTATGACTTTTTTAAAAATTATTGGGTTGTTGGGAAAGTCATGATACATTTTTGCATAGAAAAATACGTCATCACTTCCCTGACAACCTAATATTATTTTGAAAACATTGCCAGAGGGCATGTGCACTTGCCAGAGAAGGAAACAGGGAGGATGAGAAAATACTCCCAAAAAGGGCAGGATCGTGCTGCAGTACCTTCCCCTCTATTTCCCCACTCCGTCTGGGTTTGGGGCACATATACACACAGGCCCATAATGTTTGTCAAAGCGCTGGGACAGGGATTCAAACTCTGTGGTTGCCATGTGGGATCTGGCGGCTTTAACCATCAGGTCATGGAGCCAGCCTTGACCTGTGTGGGCCTTTTTTCTTTTTTCTCTTTTTGTTTTTTGAACACTCCCGAGTGGAGCACAGTCAGACCACAATCGCCTCCCTCTGCCTCTTCATCCTGCTGGGATCTGGGGCACGCACACACACGTGCTGGTGTGCTCCCCCAGCCACTGGGACTTAACCACGTGGCAGCCCCGTGGACCGGCTTACCTGACCACCAGACTACAGAGCTGGCCCGTGTGGTTTGAAACCCACGTACGACTCTCAGTTATCACAGTCTTTCCCTGGTGTGTAATCAACCTTGTTCGTGCCTATAGGATTCCTTTTTTTCTTTTTCTTGTTTTAAGCATTTATTTACAGAACCAGCCATTGGTGTAATGGCTGCGTCGCTGGACTCCTGTAGTCGACCACGGTTCAAGTCCCTGACTCAGTGCCTTAAACTCACACAGGGTGCATGTCGTGTGTGCCCGAGAGGAGAATGGAGGAGAAGGGATTGCAGCATGGCCAACCCCCTGGGGGGTGATTTCTTGCCTTCTGTCCCTCTGTCTCTGTCTTTCTGGCGAGCACACATGCCCTATAGCAAAAACCTCTCAAAAAAAAAAAAAAAATGTTCGCTCTGAAGTTCCTCTTCTTGGGTCATGGTGCCTTCTAACTTCCCTGGATCTCGTAGATCTACAGAGCTTTGGGTTCTACATTCTTACATTTATTTACCTTTATTTATTTTTCCTTCTAATTTTTATGATTATTTATTTGTGGGACCAGCAGTTAGCATAATGGCTGTGTCTCTGGACTCTCATGTGGTTGGCTGCGGTTTGAGTCCCGAACCTGGTGGCTTAAACTCATGCCGGGCACGTGTACATGCATGCCCAAGATCCCAAGAGGAGAATGGAGGACAAGGGATTGTGACGTGGCCATCCCCCCTGGGGGGTGATTTCTTGCTTTCTGTTTCTCCGTTTCTCTCTTTCTGGCACATGCACACGCCCTATAGCAAAAACCTCTCGCTTAAATTAAAAAAAAAAAAAAAATTATTTGTTTGTTCGGAGAGGGAGAGAGAGAGAAAAGCCGCCTCAGGGTCTTCTGCCTTGACCAGCCCCAGGCTCAGCCCGTCTGCATCACAGGCACTCACACACATGCCCAGCATGTACAGAGAGGCCTCGAACCTTCCTTGTGGATCCAGTTTTGTTACTGCTGTGGCAATGTCTGGCCCCTTCTCCTTTTAAAGCCAATCTGGCCCAATTTCTTTTCTCCTTATTCCTACCCAGTCGGGCACTGACTGGACCTTCTGTTATTTAAAAAATAATTAATTTAATTTTATTTGTTATTATTATTTTTTAATTTGCTCTCGGGCATGTGGGCTCAACAGAAAGAGACAGAGAGAAGGGGGGGAAGTGAGAAAGCAAGCCTCCAGGTCCAGGACTCAAACTGCAATAGGCCATGCGGGAGTCCAGCACCTCAACCACCGCGCCACCTGCTGGCCTTCCCATTTTAGCTCTTCAAGACTGTAGTTTTCATTCTTAGGCAACAAATGCATAATTGTGGACTGGCCCCATGGCCTGGTGGTTAGGGTGGATGCAGTCCACACGGCTGACTGTAGGCCAAGTCTGGGCCTGAGCGGCCTGAGGGACATGCCCGGTGTGAGTGCCCCGGATCCCAGGGCGACGGGGAACTGGGTAAGGAAGTGTGTCCTGTCCATGCCCCATCGGGCAGTGCCTCCTCCCGCTCTCACGCTGCGCTCCGGAGAGCTCACGTGCTCTCAGGCAATTAAAACTAATCTTCTAGAAATGTACAATTAGGATGTCTTCTTGATTTTTACACCTTCTTTTTGGCAAATATTGGGTTGCCAGGAAAGTCATGATGCATTTTTGCATAGAAAAACACGTCATGACCTTCCTGACGACCCAGTAGATTAAGAATGGGTAAATACATTTTAAAATCTTTTTTTAAATATTTTACATGCTATTCATAATGTACTGTAGAAGATCAGAGTCATTTAAAGAGAGAGAATCAATGTCCGAGATAGAGAAATGTGACTTCAACATTCCCATGCACGTTCTTACTTCTTAGAAGAATTGGTCTCCTTTTCTCGCCTAGTTAGATACTGGCGTGTCAAGGGGGTAAAAGCGCATACCTACTTCCTGTGTGGCCCGAGGCCTGCTGAGGCTGGGTGGTCAGGGAGGCCGCCCTGCTTGGTGATAAATGGCCGTGTCCACGACAGGCCTCGCAGACTCCGACGGAATCTTCCATGTCATAAAGAGGAAAGGAGGTTGCAGGTTGGAGTGTGGATCGCAATGGTTAGTGTGGGGTGCTACTTAGAACCCTGGCACGGGAAGTTAGTGAGTTGATTTCAATGAGGTGACTGAGCTATCCCGGTGGAAAAAGTGCATGATTTCATGCATGAAAAGTATTTTCTAACGGGCTGGAAATGTCATGATTTCGGGAGGGCTGAGAGGAACACAATGCCGAGTGGTAAAAAAGGACCTAGATGCAATTACAGATCCGACAGTCCTCGCCGTTGTAATGGAAGCAAAATGTGTTATTTATCAGACCGTTTTAATTCATTTGATTTTTGTTGTTAACTTAGCTGTTACCGAAAACAGAGCCTCTTTCATGTAAGAAAATCTTCTCTATAAAGTACGTCTGGCTTCAAGTAGGGCCATGGAACCTACACATTGCAGGCGACAGCTAGATTTCACACCCTACTTTGTAGATTTCTTCTTTCTACGTCTGTAATTCCTCCTTCCTGTACTTTCCAACGGCTCTTTGTCCCCACCCCTGGGTCTGCGTCACGCGCTCTCCCGTCTTCCCAGAGGCAGAAGTGGGTCGCTGCTCTGTGGGACTCAGCAACAGTGCTCTGAGTTTTGCTGAAATCAAGTTTGATCTTTTCTTATGAAGTTTTTCTTTTAGAAGTAACAAGTCGTTGGGGCCAGATGGTGGTGCAGTGGTAACGGGACTCTGATTGGATGGGCCCACTGGGCCGCCCCGTCGCACCCTGGGGCCTCCCTGCTTGCTGGGTGGGCTCACACAGGCCCTTCACCCGGGCTGCTGAAGCCGGCCATGGCAGAAAGGTCCTGCTGTCTCTTTTTCTCTTTCTCCTTCTCTCTCTCTCATAGAAGAAATAAATACACTTAAAAAAAGAAATAGTATGTTGTTAATTTAGGGACCAGTAGGTGGTGTGGTGGTTAAGGTACTGGATTCCCACATGGCCGACCATGGTTCAGGTCCTAGACCCAGCAGCTTGAAAATCACTCTGAGTGTGTGCGTGCCCAAAATCCCAAGAGGAGAATGGAGAGGGGATTGTAGTGTGGCCTTCCCCCAGGGGGTGGTTGCTCGCTTTCCCTCTCTCTGTTTCTCTCTGGCAAGTGCATGTGCCCTATGGCAAAACATTCTTTAAAAAGGTGTTTTGTTGTTGTTGTTTTAAAATATAATGGACAGTTTTGATTGTAAGTAAAAAGGATTATTTTTAATTCAAAAATATCTTTTATAGACCACACTTCAGTTTATTTTTAACACCCATCTTGCCATGAATTCATAGGACAGAGGTTCCAGGAGTGCAGGCTCCTGACCACTGGCCCTCTCTGGGTGGAGCAGGCTGGCCGTTCAGTTGAACCCAGGGACCTTTCTCTTTGGCTTCCTTCTTTTTCTGGTTATTTTCCTTTACACGTTGTAGAAAGTGATCCGCGCTCCCAGCATGCTCCATGGGCTCGACAAGCACACGCGTTCTCTGGGCCAGAATCTTGCCCTTTGCTTGTTCGTTTCCAACCATGCTGACAGCGTGCTGGGTCACATCGTAGACTCTTCTGGTTCTGGCCGAATTTATTTTATTTTAAGAAAACAAGTATCATAGAGTATGTAAAGGAAGCCGAGCATGCATCTGTAGAAAATGGGACCTTTCTAACTCTACTGATTATCAACGGCATAAAATAATGTTATGTTCTCCAACTATAAAAAGCGTTTACTCTGTGGGAATAAGCACGAAATGTGACGGAAACTGACCCGAGCTACAAAGATACCCTTGAATGCACTGTGGGAATATTCTATCAGTGAGTACCCATGTGGTCTCAAAGAGTTGATTGATGTAGTTTGCAAAAGGACCTAACTTGTTCCCAGAGAGTCATTCACAAACTAGCAGGGTCTGGCTGATTATGGAAAGGGCTAGTCCCCCCAACAAAAGTGGAAATGGCAAGCTGTGTGGATAAAGAGGCCTGAGGTCGGGAAGAACCAGTCTGATTCTAACAGGCGAGCTATCAGGACTGTAATCAGAGGTAGCACCTTGGCTTGGCCTGGGGCCAAGGACTTCGCATAGTGCTTCATGCACTTGTGTTTTTTGATTCTTACAAATCAACAGGTTTAAAATGCTGAAGTGACCTGACCAAGATGAGCAGTGATAATAGATAGCGATTTGATATTAGTACCCTGCAATATGCTAGACATTCTGCTCCCTTTCTGTGTACTTTTTCTTTTCTTTTTTCTTTCCTTTCCTTTCCTTTCCTTTCCTTTCCTTTCCTTTCCTTTCCTTTCCTTTCCTTTCCTTTTCTTTTTTTTTTTTAAATGTATTTATTATCAGGGACCAGCAGTTAGCGTAATGGCTATGTTGCTGGACTCCCATGTAGCCGACCACGTTAGAGTTCTGGACCTGGTTAGCTTAAAACTCATGCCGGGCACTTGTGCGTGGGTGCCCAAGATCCCGAGAGGAGAATGGAGGAGAAGGGATTATGGCATGTCCCGGAGGGGTGATTTCTTGCTTTCTGTCTCTGTCTCTCTCTGTCTTTCTGGCAAGTGCACATGCCCTAAAGCAAAAAACCTCTCCAACAAAACAAAACAAAAATGTATTTATTATCATAATCTTGTTTATATTACATTGAATCACATATAACTTTACAGTATATTACATTTCTTTTTCCAGAGGGAGTACCATGCGTATCAGTCAATACAGAGACATTAAAATCTCCATCACATCATCCAATAGCTTTTCATTTTTTTCAGAGATGATTATTATTCCAATTATTTTTTAAACATTCAATCACTATTTATCATTTTGCTTGTAAAAAGACTATACCCAACATGAAATACCTCTCAGACCAGTCCAGTTGAGAATACTGATAATAAACATCACCAACAGGTAAGAAGCCATATCTGTGTCCCACCTAGTGCCGTGCCTCTCCATTGGCTCTCCTGACAGCCTTCTTCATACTCTTCTCTTCTCCCTCCCTATTCCACACTGTCTTATCATCGCTATTTTCTCTACTTTTATGCCCTCCGATATTTCAATCTCTACCATCACGTGCAGATAGTCGGTATATATGAAGTGCATAGCTTTCCATGTACTTTCTGACTGGAGTTTTTCAGGAGCCATGAAGCGCTTTCATTATCTCCATAGCAAAAAGGAGGAAACCAAACCTGGGAGGGTGGTCCCAAACCATGTGCGTGTGAGCACAGCTCAGATGTGTGTCAGGGCGGAAGCCTGGGTGTGCCCAGGTGGGAGGCCGAGCCCCTCTCAGCCTCTGTCCAAATGCCTGGTCTTCTCCCAACCTGGCCCCACCCGCCCAGTCTGCTCCCCACCAGCTCATCAGACCTTCCGCATCTGGGGTTCCACCTTTCTCTTTCTCTCTTCCTTTTTCTTTCTCTTTCTTCCTTTTCTTTTACCACATTAAAATTTTCTATAATGACTATTTTTTAGATCAGTTTTAGCTTTACAGAAAAACTGAGCCGGAAGTATAAAGAGTTTCTGCATGCCTCTTCCTGCCTGTCCTCAATCTATCCCAACTATTACTATTAACATCTCTCATTAGTGTAGTACACGTATTTTAACTGGTGAGCCAGTTATTACTATTATTTACATTTACTTATTTACCTTTTTATTTGTTGTGATTTTTCAAGCTGCTGGGTCGGGGTTTGAACTGTGGTCAGCCATGTGGGAATCCAGCACCTTAACTGCCATGCCACCTGCTGACCTCAATCTATGCATTATTATTTCTGAAGCCCATAGTTTATTAGAGTTCAATTGCAGTGTTCTAAATCCACGGGAGTTTGGACAGTTCATAATGCCATGTATCTAGCATTACAATATCATACAGGATTTTTTCATTTCCATGAAAATCCTCATGCCCACCTGTCATCCTTACCTCTAAGGCCCTGGCAACTTCTGAGCTTGTCACTGTCCTAATAGTTCTGCCTTTTCCATAACACACATGGTTGGACTCACACAACATGAGCTTTTTCAGACTGGTTCCTTTGACTTAGCAATAAACATCACTCTGCGTCATTTGTGGCTGGATAGCTCATTTCTTTTTAGATACGAGTAATACTCCTTGGTAGAGATATACCATAATTTATTTATCTGTTTATTTACTGAAAAGCATTTTGGTTGTTTCCATAATTGGCAATTATGAGGAACACCGACATACGCATTCGTGCTCAGACTTTTGTGTAGACGTAGTTTTTAGTTCCTTTGGTTAAACGCCAGGGAGCGTCAATGCTGGGCCCCGTGGTGAGAGTACATCCGGCTCTGTGAGCATCCCCGGGACCGTCTTCTGAGGCTGTACCGTCCGCTTGCCTACAGCAGTGAGTGGCTCCAGTTGCCTTGCAGCTTCCCAGCATTTGGCATAGGTGATGTTTTCAATTTTAGCTGTTATAGGTGCATAGTGGACCTCATTGTTGTTTAAAATTTCAATTCCTGGGCTGGCCCTGCAGTCCCGCAGGTCAGGGAGCCAGGTCCCGCCTAGCCAGCCACAGCTCACACACTGGTCCCAGTGGCTTAGAAAGGCATGGCAGCCATGTGCTATCTTGACTGGCGAGGCTGGGGTGGATCGTAGTATACAAACCATGTTTGGGGGGTTTTCCCCCACCCCATCTCTCATTTTCATGGAAGAAAGAAATAGATAAGCTTAAAAAAAGAGAGAGAGAGAGGAAAATGGGGGGTTCAGCAGGTGGTGTGGTGGTTAGGGGCACTTGACTACCACATAACTGACCACAGTTTGAGTCCCGGATCTGGCAGCTTACTTTCTCACTTTTCCTCTTTCTCGCTCTCTCTCTCTGTCCCTCTCTGGTCAAAATTTTGATACATAAATAAATAAAGTTAAATGAAATATTGAAAAAACTTTTAAAGCAAATAAAGAAAAAAGAGAGACAGGTCAAAACTTTTCTTAGACTAAGATTACACCAATTGTAATTGTATATGAAAAGGATTTGATAAAGTAAGACTAACCGCTCATTCTACAGCTGGTTATTATTGACTGATTTGCACATGCCAGTCTCTACATAGGCTCTGGAGGTAGAACTATGGCCAAGATAGACGATTTAATCTCGTGAAGGTTATAGTCTAGGGGAGAGAGACAGGAAAGCAAACAACGGGGAGACAGTGTCTATCACAAAGAACGAGGAGGAGAGGCTGGCTGCATGGCCGGGGAGTAAGGGAGCTGGGTCCCACAGTGCTGACTTGGTTTGCATCTCGGCTCTGGTGGCTTGGAAAACATACGGGCATGTGTGCATGTGTGCCCCAGATCCCCACAGGACGGAGACGTGGACGGCAGATTGTGATGTGACCACACCCCGTGGAAGGTGCTTCTCCCTCTTCCGCTCTCTCTGTTTCTCTCCTGGTCTCTCTCTGGTAAGTGCATATGCTCTCTGGCAATCACAAACAACCACCACCACGAAAGAAAGAAAGACACGCAGAGGATCCTGGGGGTAGGTCAGGTAGTACATATTTTAGGCTTGATCAAGTCTAAATCACAGCTTTCAAGATTTCGCCCGTGACCTTAGCATGGACACAGGCCCAGGCTGTGTAACCGAGGGGCCGTGGCTGTGTTCCGATAAAACTTTATTTACACAAACAGTCCAGGCCGGCTTTGACTTGCTAAGTGCTCTGCTGAGGGCTAGCGTCCGTAGGACCTGGGGTTACCTTAGAAACGTGTAAGAGAACACTTCCAGAGCAGGTGGCATCTGACGTGAGAACGCGATGACAGGAAGGAGCAGAGGAAGAGCCCTAGAGAGCGGCGCGGACACCGCACTGTGGCAGCGCTGCAGCGGGAACTCGCTGCACCTGTCCAGGGAGCAGCAGAGGAGCCTGGAAGCTGGACCGGAGTGAGCGGGCGCCCATCTGGGAGATGAGCCTGCAGAGGACGGCAGGGCCCGCTCAGGCAGTTAAAGGCCCTGAGAGAGACTTTGGATTTCAGTGTAACTTCAGTGAGGAGCCATTGGAGGCTTGTAAGAAAGGCGGTCATTTTTAAAAGATACACCTGGGTGTTAGGTAAAGGCGTGAAGGGAGAATGGAGTGGACCAGATAGAGGCAGCACTCGTGGGCTGGGGCCGGGTGGCCATCGTGAGCAGGAAGAGAGGAGGGGAAGGTTCAGGTAGGAAGTGGAGCAGGTGCGTGGGAAGACGAGAGGCTGGGTGTGGGGAGTGAGGGGGAAAGATGAATCGAAGATGGCCCTAGGGACTTGAGCAAAAGGGTGGATGGAAACCTCATTTGGAGAGGGGGATCTTAGGGAAGACCATGTTTTGGGATGGGGAAAGTCCGCGTTCTGTTTCTGGGATGCGTTGAGTTTGAGATGTCCTTCAGATACCTGGGTGGAGAGATCACAGAATCGGTCATTGCTTTACATGTTTGAAGTTCATAAGAGAGGCCCATGCAGAGGGTCCACACAGAATTCTCAGTAAAGACAGACAAGCCTGGCAGAGAGTTGTTACAGAGGGGATTTCTTCTTTTTAAATTAATTGCAATAGGGTGCAGGCACTCACTGGAGAGAAACATACACACTCAGAGTGAGAGAGAGAGAGAAGAAAGAAATCATTCCCTAGGGGATGGCCATGCCACAATCCCTTCTCCTCTGGGGAGTTTGGGCATGCACGCGCACACACCCGGCCTGTTTTTCAAGCCACTGGCTCAGGACTCCCGATGCACAGTTGACCACGTGGGATCCAGCCACCTTACCCACCACACCACCCGCTGGTCCAAGAGGGGATTTCTTATTATGATCCTTACCACACCCAGCGTTGTTCTTCCTTCCTGACCCACGTGTGGAGCGAGTATCTGAGCGGCAGAACAAGGCACCCGGCTTGCTTCCTCTGTACCCAGCACAGTGCCCGCCGGGTAGCAAGCTGTCTTGTTTGCTGGGTTTTTCGAGATGACAACACTGAAAATTGACTCCAGATTCTCAGGTTTCTTTTATTGATGTGGCTTATTATTCATTTCCATTTAAAAAACAAAGAGGGACTAGGGCCACAGCTGGAGAAAAAGGCCCTGAGTCAGAGTCAAATGGTTCCCACACGTGTTCTCCGAGGGCTCGAGCTGGGTAGGAGGCTAGAGTGGGCCACGCACGGCTGGCCAGGGAGTCTGAGCCACTGTAGTGACCCCACAGCTGTGGGCACAAGTGACTGGGCCCCGGGAACGTTACTGGTCGTGGAGGGGACCAGAGTACCCCGAGCAGCCAGCTCGTGGCTCAGTCCAGCGAGCTCGTGCCTGCCCACACGTGATTTCCTGACTGGGTGATTTTTATTTGTTACAGAATTACAACGTTGGAAAAGGTCTTAGAGGTCATCTGGCACAACACTATTTTGATTTATTTATTTATTAGAGGTTTTTGGCTTAGTGTGCAAAAGAGAGAGAGAGAGAGAGAGAGAGAGAGAGAGAGAGAGAGGGAGGGAGGAAGAGCAATCACTCCCCAGGGGTGTGGCCAGGCTGCAATCCCTTCTCCATTCTCCTCCTGGGATCTTGGGCACACATGCATATGTACCTGGCATGAGTTTCAAGCCACCGGTCCATGACTCGAACTGCGGTCGGCCACGTGGGAGTCCAGCAACATAATGGCCGCACCATCTGCTGGCCCCCCACAATATCATTATTTTATAGGTAAAGTAACGGAGTTATGAGGGGTAAGTGTCTTGGCCTAGGTCACATGGCTAGTGATGGAAACTCTGGTCCCAAGACTCTTAATCCTTTATCCTTGTAAGAACATTCTAGTGTAGGCAAGTTGTGTGAGTGAGAAATAGGCCTTTTTTTTTTTTTTTTTTTTTTTTTTTTTTTCCTGTAGGACGCGTGTGCTCACCAGAAAGAGAGACAGACAGAGAGACAGAAAGCAAGAAATCACCCCCTAGGGGAAATGGCCATGCCATAATCCCTTCTCCTCCATTCTCCTTTCGTGATCTTGGGCACTCATACACATGTGCCTGGAGTGAGTTTAAGCCACCGGGTCTAGTACTCAAACCGCGGTCGACTACATGGGAGTCCAGAGACATAGCCATTACGGCACCTTTTTCCCGTGCCCGTAGTGTAACCTAGCCCTGGCTGCCTGCTTCGTGTGTGCCTAGCTTCCTAAATAGTAGAGTTCTCTACACAGGCAGATCCCTGGGTGGGGAAGAGGTGAGGTTCAGCTCGAACTGTTATCACATGGGCAGTTGTTCATTGTCTGCCATTTCAGAGGCTCCTAGGATAAGTGTATGCCAGAGCGTGTCATATTTGTCAGTGTGTTATATTTAAATCATACAATATCGCATACCGTTCTTGAGAGTTCTGGCTTTGGGGAAGAAATGGGCGGTTTGGGATCTGTCTCACGGAGCGGAGCTGACAATGGAGACCACGTACAGGGACTCTCAGACCCCGTCTGTTCCGAGCCCTGCGCTGGGCAGCATGGCCGGAGAGAGGAGGCTGACTCACCGGGCAGCTCGCGTTTCTCCCTTGTTCTCTTTAGTTTGTTCTACTTCCTTCGTGAGGGAGAGGGAGGCAGGGGCGTGCTCAGGTCCGCCTGCGAGACCCGGCTTCCCACGCAGCTCCAGCGCCGCGGCAGTGTCCTGCCTCCTGGGCCCTCGCGGCTGGGCTTGTGAAAGTTCATTTACTTATCCACTCAGTAAGGGAGGACGAGAGGAAGAGAGGCCTCTCCCAGGGCCTCTGTTACGCTCTCCCAGCCTCGGCCAGCGCGGGGTGTGTACGTGAGTGTGCTGGGAGACAGACTCGGGACGCTGACCCGGGCTGCCCTGTGGGTCCACCACAGCCAGCTGCTGCTGTGCCTTCCCCACCTTCCTTCGTAGTGGCCAGAGATAACAGGCAGCAGTCCCGACCCACGGCAATGATTTAATACGAGAACTTAATGGGGTTTTGGCAAAATGGATGGAGCTGGTCCAGTGTGGCGGTGTGTGGCGCTGAGACACTGCGCTCACTGACTGGGACTACACAGGAATCCCGGTTCGATTCTGGGCCCAGCCTAAACGCGAGTGAGCGGCATGCACTGTAGACCCAGAGACATGAGAGGCCGAGGCAGGAGCGTCGGAATTACCTAGGCAACTAGCAAAATTCTCTGAAAAACAGAGCCAGGAGGGGCCAGGAGGTTGGTGAGGTGGTTAAGGTACGGGACACTCCCACGTGGCTGATCACGGTTCGAGTCTCAGACCTGGTGGCTTGCTTTCTCACTTTCCCTCTCTCTCTCTCTCTCTGTGTGTCTTTCTCTTATCAAATTAAAATGAATACATAAAATTAAAATAAATAATTCTTAAAAAAAAAATAAGAGCCAGGAATGGCTCTGAGGCAGAAGGATTGTGACATGGTGAGACCTTATCTTTTTTTTTTTTTAATTATTTTATTTAACTTTATTTATTCATTCATTTTCATTTATTTATTTCAATTTGACTAGAGAGGTACAGAGAGAGAGAGAGAGAGAGAGCGAGCAAGCCGCCAGGTTCTGAACTCGAGCCATTGGCCATGTGAGAGCTCAGCACCCTTAACCACCAAGCCACCTGCCAGCCCCGAGACCCTGTCTTTAAAGAAAGACAGGGCCAGAGGTGGCATGGAGGTTGGGGCACTGGACTCCTGTTATGGCCAGTCACGTTCAAGTCCTGGACTTGGTGGCTTTTTTTCTCACCTTCCCTCTCTCTGTTTCTCTCTGATCAAATTTAAAAATACTACTAATATGGGACCAGCAGTTAGCGTAATGGCTATGTCGCTGGACTTCCATGTAGTAGACCACGGTTCGAGTCCTGGGCTTGTGGCTTAAACTCATGCCAGGCACATGTACGTGCGTGCCCAAGATGCAAAGAGGAGAATGGAGGAGAAGGGATTGCAGTGTGGCCATCCCCCCTGGGGGGTGATTTCTCACTTTCTGTCTCTCTGTCTCTGTCTTTCTGATGAGTGCATGCACCCTATAGCAAAAACCTCTCCAGAAAAAAAAAAAAATGCTACTAATAAATAAAATTAAATAAATAATTCTTAAATAAATAAATAAAGAGACTGCTCTGATAGTATTTGAATGGCATGAACTTCAGTAGTGAGTTGTTTTATTTTACAGCCCTGGGGACTGGCTCTGGGTCTGGACCTGAGCATGCAGACTGGAGCTGTCAACGTGGCTGAGAGCGGTCCTACCGAGGGAGACCTGTTCCCGTCCAGAGCCGGTCCTCGAGATGCGGAGATGGTGCCCACGACAGGGGTCGGACCAGCGTCCAGGCCCTGTGGTCCCTTATCTGCCGAGTCAGGTCTACTGGAAACAGACACTTGGACAGGAGGCAGGATTTCATTCTTCTGTGTTCTCTGGCTTCCCAGAAATAATGGCAGTTTCTCAAAAGCTTAGTAACACTTTCAGAAGTTCCAGTAATTATTTCAGACTCTGTAGACTCGGCTAACAATAACACAGACGTCGGAAACACCCCAGCAGCGGCCCGCCAGGGAGGACGCCCTCCTGCACCTGTGAGTCACCCTGACCCTCCTCCTTCCCGAGTCCCACAGGCTCCTCCAGAATCCTGCTCTACTCTCTCCTCCCGAGCCTGGTGGCTCTGGTTCCTTCTCTGCCTCATCTGTCGAGCTTGAGTACACAAATGCCTCCACTTGCATAGTAAATCCTCCTTAAAAGCTCAACTCACATGTACCTCACAGCCCAGCAGTCCCACTCACAGGTGTCCCCAGCAGACATCGGCAGATACGGCTGCAAAGGGTCTTCCTGAGCACGTTCATGGCCGCCCTGTTCACAGTGACTGGAAACCACAGCCTGTCGCGTGGCTGTCCGTCACGGGACCCGCTGGCGGTGTGCTCATCTTCCCCAGCACTCCGCTCCAGTAGGGGGCCAGCGCTGCTTCGTCAGCGGATGAGGAGAGAGCGTTCAGAATATCTCCGTTAGTACTGAGGACGAGAGAATGACTTCTTCCTGTTCTAGCGCTGTTCCCGGGGGCCCTGGGGAGCAGGACTACAGGCCTTAACAGAGGCCTACAGACATTGACCGACCTTTGATAGTGCGATGCCCCAGCGTGGTGTTTTCAGGATACGTACTATGCCTTCTTATTCTTTTGCTAATTTCTTTCAAGAATTATTATATTTTTAAAAATTTTATTCATTGTCACTATTTTGTTTATCTTTTTGAAGCTGACTAGAGAGAGAGAGAAGGAAAGTGAGAAAGCAAGCTGCCAGGTCTGGGACTTGAACTGTGGTCAGCCCTGTGGGAGTCTAGCCACCTTAACCACACGCCACCTACCGGCCTGACTAATCTAAGAATTTCAAGTCACCTACAACTTACACGCCTCTGCTTTCAGATGTCCCACCTTTCTGAGCTGGACCAATGTAAAAGACGCCTTACACGGATCGACAACTCTCCTGCCTGCAAAACTTTATAAAAGGAGCCACTGCATCTCAGCACCCCGAGAAACATGCTGTCTTTCTCCAGGTCAGTCACTCAAATTTGTCCTTATTTGTACAGAGTGGGTTAATTCTGTAGAGAACCCAGGTAAAACTCACCTAGGTGAGAGATATCAGGACAGCACGCTGTTCTGGCCAGGAGGGCAGTGGGTGTTGTCTGGAAAGGGCTGGAAGAAACCTGGGATGAAAGAAATGTTGAGAGTTTGTCACTGGTGCATGCCACTGCTCCCAGCCTTCAGAGTGGATGGGGAATTGAACTCGGGCCTCTCGTATAATCCAGGCCTGCAGAGCTGCAACATCACATCCATGTGCACCACTGCAGCCGGGCCTGTAGTTCCATTTTAGACACAGTTCTCTGTCTTTCCATTTTCCTCCCCGTGCATGCTGAGTTGTGTGGGTATGTGAAAACACACACACACTTCCTTTAAAACCCACTTCAGAAATGCCTGCCTAGTCTCGTTCTCTTAGGGAATTTCCAGACTCTGAACATTTCCCTCAGTCTGTCTCCTCCCCACCTGACCTTGGCCTTCTCAAGGGCATGGAGGGTCTAATTCGTTTTTCTTGTGCCCTGCACAGGATCCGAGCAAATATAGGCAAATCTATGGAGTGGATTAATAAAGGACATCATCTCCTCACAGGGCTGGCAAATGAAACAGGAGCTGCACTACAGGCAAGACTTCTGGACGTGCTGGGTTTGGGCAGCCATGTTATCTGTCCCCTCAAATCTGCCCACCTCTCTCCTCACGCCTACCCTTCCTTACCGTGTGACTGTCCTGTGACCACGTCAGTGTCACACAGATGTTCTACAGCTTCATACTATAGACATCTTTGAAAAAAATAACATAAAATGAAAGCAATTTGCATCAAAAAAAGAGGCTGATTTTCAGACAAGCTTACAGGACTTTACACCTTGGCTTTTTACTTCATCGTAGTAAAATGTTTTTTCACCAGGCTTCTCAAAACAAAATTCGTTCAGATTGGATTGGGTTTAAGATGTGAACAGCAACGCGTCCGGCCGGCCCCGGGAAAGAGGTCTGTCCTCTTCTTTCTGCAGGAGCAGAAGGCAGCACAGAGCAGCCGCGGGACGATCCGCAGCGATGGCTGACATTTGAGCTGCCTGCCTCTTAGAGAAATGATGTCACTCTCCACCGGCTAATGGCAGTCATCAGCCGAGAGGACACATGCTAATGAGGCCATTGCTCACCTAGTTCTGCTCCTTCTCGTCTAGCCAGAGTGTCCTTGGGTGCCCACAGTCTGGCACCGTGCTTCTAACACAGTTGCTGAGGGAGAATAAAGTATACGACGTAGAGAATTATTTTCCTTGTCAGAAAATGGAATTGATATATATGCACTTTCTTCTCTTGCTCGCAGTAGGATCCGTGTGCTCATCAGAGAGAGAAGGGAAAGTGAGAAGTCCTCCCCCGGGGGACGGCCATGCTGCGCCTCTTGCTCCATTATCCTCTTGGGATTTGGGGCAAGCATATCCACGCGCCAGGTGTGATGTTTAAACTGCCGGGTCCGGGACTTGAACTGCTCACTTGGCCATGTGAGGTCCAGGCACAGTAACCTTCACGCTATCTGCTGGCCCATTTCATGACTCAAACTCACATTTCCCGTTTGTTTACAAATATTCTAGTTCCAGTTGACTTTTCTAAGTTGTTGGAACCAGTGCTTCAATTGCAAAAGACAATTGCTTCAAAATGCTGGAGCGGCTGCAACGGAATCATGAAAAGGTGGGGTAACAGCCCAAAGCCTCCTTCTCACCCGCAGGGAACAGGGGATCCGAGCCTCCTGGAGTACCTGGGGTAGAGGTCCTGGGCAAAATTTGTCTTTCAAAGGAGTTTTGTAGCGAATTTCCATGGAGCAGACGTAGAAAAGGGACAGTAATTCCAGCGTGGCGGGGGCGGCAGCGTGGCACGCCTTTCTGACGCTGGCTTTAGCGGCGGAACCGGAGCCCACTCGCAGGACGAAGAGCTGCTCGTTTCCCACGGCCTCGCTGTCTCTCCCCGGTCTGCAGACGGGCACCAGGGGCTTCCCCGATGGCCGCCAGAGCAGCCGGTCTCCTTTCCCTAGTGAGGCCTGTTCTGAGCAGGAAACGTGTGGGCGGGGCACAGGCAGGGAGGCCAGCCCCGGCCTTGGAAGGAGGTGGCACTGCGAGCGGCGCAGGCTGCATTCCCAGTGGTTTGCTGAGGAGGTCGCGCCTGGCCCTGACTCCGGCCACCTAGTCTTGCTGGAAATGAACTTCTGCGACAGGAGCTTATACTGCTCCTGAAGGGAAGCTTGCGGTAGAGTTTCTACCCAGCCGGCAGGAGGGAAACGATCCCCTCTGTCCCCGAGGTTCTCTGATCACTCCAGGAGCTCTCACCCTAGGTGGCAGGCCAGGCAGGGTGCTAAATCGACCTCAGTGGTATTTTCCGACACTGTAGTAATAATAATGATAATAATAAAAAGATTCTAACTCCATCTGTAGAGACACAGGCTCAATAAATGTCATAAATTACATCATTTGTAACCTCAGGGTAAAATGGCGGACATCCTGGCCCAGCTGTGGTGACACAGACGTCAGGGAGCTGCTGTGTGAGCTAGAGTCAGGTGGGAAGGCCCCGAGGTCAGAGCCCAGACTGGGACACCCGGGTGTGCCCACAGCTCTGCCCATGGGTGTGCCCACAGTCCTGCTAGCCGGAGCTGGGGAGGGTTCCAATGTGGCAAGACCCTGATGGGTCCTTGTCTCTCTCTCCCTCTCTTTTATGAAAGAAATAAAGGAAGGAAGGGAGGGAGAGAGGGAGGGGGAGAAAGGGGCAGAGAAAGAAAGAAAAAAGGAAGAAAGAAAGAGAAAGAGAAGGAAAGAAAAAGAAAACGAGAGGAAGAGAGAGAAAGAAAACCAGCAACAACGAAACATCGGCACCCTTGAAACGTCCGGCACCCTCTGAAGGGGCTGTGTGGAATTAATCCAGCTGACGCTCACCGAGCACCGAATCGACCAAGCTCTACGTAAGGAACAAGATGAGAGAGGCCGCTCTTGCCTTCAGGGTGTTAAGTGAAAATGCCAGGAGGCCACGGTTTGGACTAAGCTCCTGTGTTTGGCCACTGTAAGCCAGGCCAAAAGGAGTCCCCCATGCTAAAATGCCACATTTTCAAACTGAAAAAAAATTGTTTTTAGAATTATTTATTTAATATCATTATTGTTTTTAATTTGCTATTGGGCATGTGTGTTCACCAGAGGGAGACAGACACAGAGAGAGAGAGGGAAAGCAAGAAAGCAAGCTGCCAGGTCTGGGACTTCAACCATGGTCTGCCATGTGGGAGTCCAGTGCCTGAGCCACCACGCCACCTGCTGGGCCCAGGCTGAAATTTTAAAAAAGCTGATAGCTCGCCAAATAGACCGGTTTTGCTTAGATGGGAGATCCCAGCCGACTGGAGTCAGTGCTATGAGGAAATAATTCTTACACGTGTTTCACGGCTTCCTCAGGAATGTGCTCCTGAAGCAGCTCAGGACAGTCCCCCGGCCCATTCAGCTGTCCACCGCTCTCTGCGCACCAGGGAGGCCTGAGCCTCCTCCACAGGCGCCCTCCGGCCCTCGTGAGCTTCCCTTGCTCGTTCTAGACGACTTTCCAAGTGAAATATTCTATTTACTGTTGACTGAATTGTTGACATAGTATTTGTCTAAGACGGGCTGGTCTTACTGGGAGACAGGGACTCAGGGGTCCGTCTGGGACAGGGTAGGCGTGATGGTTATTCACTGAGACGCAGATGGGTTCGGGTGAGGCGTCGGGGTATGGCTACGTCTGGGCTTTATTCTGAGTCTCTAGGCTTGCTCTCCGTTTATGATGACTGTGTCCGTGAACCTCAAGTGACCTTCAGCAAGGAATCTTCAACAAGGTAAGCGAAGTGTGAATGGCTACGCAAACACAGGCCTTATTGTTATGTCCGTTATCAGGAAACGGTGATGAAGATAGCCGCCAGTTTTTTTAGCTATCATGGAAGTTTCCTTTTCTCCAGTGAAAAAGGGAGCCCTGAAATATCAATTATAATCAGAACTTCATAGCAAATAAAATCTGTGTGTTATTCAAGTACGTAATACCTGACTTTTTAAAAGAATTAGCTATTTAATTTTATTTATTATAATGATTATTTTTTAATTTGTAGGACACATGCACTCACCAGAGAGAGAGAAAGGGAGGGAAAGTGTGAAAGCAAGCTGCCAGGTCGGGAACTCGAACTGCAGTAGGCCGTGTGGGAGTCCTGCGCCTTAACCACTGTGCTGCCTGCCAGCCCTTCTGACCCTAAGTTTGGGGTTTTGTTTTTGAGAGAGAGTTTTGCTATAGGGTGCATGTGCTCTCTGGAGACACAGAGAGGCAAAGACAGAAAGCAAGAAATCACCCTCTGGTGGGGATGGCCATGCTACAATCCCTTCTCCTCTATTCTCTTGAGATCTGGGGCACACAGGCACATGTGCCTGGCCTGAGTTTCAAGCTGCTGGGTTGGGACCCAGACTGCAGTGGCGTCCAGCACCTTAACCACCGTGTCACCTGTCGTGTCCAGCCCTAAGTTTTAAAACCCGGTATTGTGATACTTACAGAGGAGACTGTAGTAGGGTGGGTACAGAGGAGAGATGGCACTACGAGTCCCTTCCCTTGAGGGTGGGACATTAGTGTTGGGAGGAGAGAACCAAGGGCCTTGTCCACGTGGTCAGGGTGTTCACAGATAAAAGGCCGCAGGGACCCGGAGGCAGCACAGTGGGAAGAGGCCGGGCTGAGTCTCCATGTCCACGGCAAAAGCAGACACTGCTCAGCGAGGGAGCAGAGCGGCTAGACCCTTCTACTGACGCGGCCATGTCCGGAGTACCAAGGACGTGCTGCGGGTAGGCCGTGAGGTGCTCTTTCTGGTCACTGTCAGTTCCAAGTCCCACCGCAGAGCAGAGGCCCCGAGCTCGCCGTTGTCCTCCCGCAGGCTCAGTTTGCACCTATCCATCTTCCAACTCTGAATGCGAGTTTCCTGGGAAACTTTCTGTGAATGGAACATATGAGATTTGTCCCTGGGGAAGAATAACAAAACACGACAAATTATCACAAAAACTTGCCCTGAAATCCTGCCGTGGAGAGCAGATAGCACGGGATTCTGACCTTGGCGTTGGGTGACACTGAGAATAGTGCCCCTCAGTTAACAAGCGCTTCCTTTCTTACCTTTAGAACGCTTGAAAGGGGCTTAAAATTGTCTTCCCAGCCACAGATAGGGCGGCTCTTTCTGGCCTTCTATTGTCAGGTCTGTGCATTGTTCTCCCTGCGCCCACGCCAGAGAGAGCGGACCTCCCCGCGGCCGGGCACCAGCAGAGCCAGGGAGAGCGGACCTCACTGTGCCCCGGCACCAGCAGAGCCAGGGAGAGCAGACCTCACTGTGCCCCGGCACCAGCAGAGCCAGGGAGAGCGGACCTCACTGTGCCCCGGCACCAGCAGAGCCAGGGAGAGCGGACCTCACCAAGGCCCGGCACCAGCAGAGCCAGGGAGAGCGGACCTCACCAAGGCCCGGCACCAGCAGAGCCAGGGAGAGCGGACCTCACCAAGGCCCGGCACCAGCAGAGCCAGGGAGAGCGGACCTCACTGTGCCCCGGCACCAGCAGAGCCAGGGAGAGCAGACCTCACCAAGGCCCGGCACCAGCAGAGCCAGGGAGAGCGGACCTCACCAAGGCCCACCAGCAGAGCACGGACAGCACCAGCAGAGCCAGGGAGAGCAGACCTCACTGTGCCCCGGCACCAGCAGAGCCAGAGAGAGGGGACCTCCCCGCAGCCCGGCACCAGCAGAGCCAGGGAGAGCGGACCTCACCAAGGCCCGGCACCAGCAGAGCCAGAGAGAGCAGACCTCACCAAGGCCCGGCACCAGCAGAGCCAGGGAGAGCGGACCTCACTGTGCCCCGGCACCAGCAGAGCCAGGGAGAGCGGACCTCACCAAGGCCCGGCACCAGCAGAGCCAGGGAGAGCAGACCTCACTGTGCCCCGGCACCAGCAGAGCCAGAGAGAGGGGACCTCCCCGCAGCCCGGCACCAGCAGAGCCAGGGAGAGCGGACCTCACCAAGGCCCGGCACCAGCAGAGCCAGAGAGAGCAGACCTCACCAAGGCCCGGCACCAGCAGAGCCAGGGAGAGCGGACCTCACCAAGGCCCGGCACCAGCAGAGCCAGGGAGAGCGGACCTCACTGTGCCCCGGCACCAGCAGAGCCAGGGAGAGCGGACCTCACCAAGGCCCGGCACCAGCAGAGCCAGGGAGAGCGGACCTCACTGTGCCCCGGCACCAGCAGAGCCAGGGAGAGCAGACCTCCCTGCGGCCCGGCACCAGCAGGTGCGCCCGGGCACCAGAGCAGCGCCTTCGCAGGCAGCGCTTCCCTAGTCAGAGGAGGGAAAGCCGGCATTGCCCGGTGACGAGCTGCCCTCTTCCAGTGAACCTGAGTTTTTGTCAGAGCACTGCTAACTAAGAAAAGAAAAGAAAGAGAAAGGAAAAGAAAAGGAGAGAGAATATAGGTTGCCCCAACTCTGTCATTAACAAAGAAACACAACAGAGGGAAACAACCAGAGGTTCAAATCAGACTTTGAAACCCAGCTGGGTGTGCAGGGCAGTTTCCTTGGTAACCGGAGCACCCCATTCTGAGCTGGTTCAAGTCTGTCTTTTTTTTTTTTTTAACTTAACAGCTTTATTGAGATACAATGTATATACTATAAAATGTACTTGTTTGAACTGTGTGATTTAATGGCTTTCAGCTTATTTCTGGACTTCTTCAACACCGACAGGATCTAATTTTGGAACCTTTCCATCACTGTAGAGGAAATGCAGTGCCCGTTTTCTGTCATTCCCCCTGCCCTGTCCCCGTCACCAGCCCAGACAACCACTCATCTACCTTCGTTCTCCACAGACAGGTCGGCTAGAAACAGCCAATGATGGTGACCGATCTTTTCCTTGGCATAATTTCAAGGTTCGTCCATGCTGTGGCTGTACTTTTTACTGATGAGTAGTATTCCACTGTGTGGGTATAGCACATTTTATTTATCCGTTCATTAATCGATTGATATTTAAGTTATTCCCACTTTTTGGCAAGTATGAATAAAGAGAGACAGAAAGTGAGAAATCACTCCCCAGGGAGGATGGCTATGCTGCAATCCCTTCTCCATTCTCCTCTGGGAATTTTGGGTAAGCACACCGGGTCTGGGACTGGAACCGCTGTCGGCTACGTGGGAGTCCAGTGATGTAACCATTATTCCATCTGCTGGACCCTATGGATAAATTTTTGTGTGGATATGTTTTCATTTCTCCTCGTATTTACTGAAGAGTAGAACTGCTGAGTTACATTGGTCTTTACTTAAGGGTGGAATTGCTGAGTTATTTGTTAACTCTATTTTAATATCTTGAAGAAGTCCTAAGTCATTTCCCAAGGTGGCTGCACTGTTTACAACCTCACCAGAAAGGTTTGAAGGGAAGACCTGTAATTTTGCAATTTCCCTGTTTACAGAATTCTACAGCTCTGTGAAAGGCTAGAAATGTACCAGGCAGCTCATCTTGACACTGATTTAGGAAGCCTACTTTTTTTTACCAAGTAAAAATTTCTGTTGTCTAATGAGCAGATGCTACTAACTAATGAAGCAGGAGTACAATTTTTTTTTGGAGAGGATTTTACTATAGGGCGCGTGTGCT
This sequence comes from Tupaia tana, assembly GCA_026018925.1. NCBI lineage: Eukaryota > Metazoa > Chordata > Mammalia > Scandentia > Tupaiidae > Tupaia > Tupaia tana. The sequence goes on from JAKSZU010000014.1 coordinate 1,764,997, forward strand.
TGCTAGAAAGACAGAGAGAGACAGAGAGACAGAAAATGAGAAATCACCCCCCGGGGGGGATGGCCACGCTGCAACCCCTTCCCCTCCATTCTCTTCTCGGGTTCTTGGCCACGCATGTACATGCGCCCAGCGTGAGTTTAAGACACAGGGTCAGGGACTCGAACCATGGTCGACTATATGGGAGTCCAGAGACATAACCATTACGCTAACTGCCAGCCCCAGGAATACAAATTTTTATTGACTTATAAAAATCTTCAGATTACTCTTTACTTATAGCTTTTGTCGTATATGCCTTTTAAAGAGTTTTCTTTTCTCTTTAAAATTCATATTCTATACTGTTTTGCTATTTCATGATTTGTACTTAAATTACAGGATATTAATATCTGTTTCAAAAACAAGTCCACTTAGGCTGGGGCTGACAGGTGGCATGGTGGTTAAGGCGCTGGACTCCCTCATGGCCGACTGTGGTCTGAGTTCCAGACCACAGTTTCCTTTCTCATTTTCCCTCTCTTTGGTCAAATAAAAAATAATAATAATAACAAATACAATTATAATTTGTTTTTATAATTTATTTTGTAATTTAAAATTATAATTTAATACTTACCACTTAGGCCAATGTGTACAAAAGCGAATTTAAGGGCCAGTAAGTGGAGCAGTTGTTAAAGCTCTGGACTCCCACGTGGCTGATCATGGCTTGAGTCCCAGACCCAAGTACTTGAAAATCACGATGGGTGTATGGGTGTATGGCATATGTGCCCAAAATCCCAAGAGAAGAATGGAGGAGAAGGGATTGTAGCCTGGCCATCATTGCTGGGAGATTATTTCTCACTTCCCCTTTCTCTATCTCTGTCTCTTGGTTGGTGCACATGCCCTATGACAAAAAAACAAAAAACAAAACAAAACAAAACAAAACAAAACAAAAACAAAAAAAAACAAGCTATTTAAATAAACTCACATTTAGTATTTGAAATTGAAGTTCATGTATTTTTCGTCTCTACCTAACCTGAAAATGTTAGGTATTGGGGGCCAGCAGGTGGCGTGGTGGTTAAGGGCTATGGACTCGCACGTGGCTGACCATGGTTTGAGTCCTGGACCTGATGGCTTGCTTTCTCACTTTCCCCATCTCTCTCTCTCTCTCTTTATGTCCCTCACTGGTCAAATTAAAATAAATAAATAAATAAAGTTTAAAAAAATTCTTAAAAAAAAGAAAATGTAGGTATGAAATAATTCTTTTTTTAAAAGAATTATTTTATTTAACTTTATTTGTTATTATTTTCCAGCTTGATCAAAGTGAAATAGTGAGCCACCAGGTCTGGGATTTGAACTGCAGTTGGCCATGTTAGAGTCCAGTGCCTTTAACCACCATGCCACCTGCCAGCCGCTGAAATAAATTTTAATAACTCAAATGTTGGGGTCCTGCAGGTGGCACAGTGGTTGAGGTGCTGGACTCCCATGTGACCAACTACAATCTGAGTCATGACCGCACAGCTTGGGACTCAAGCCAGGTGCGTGTGCATGCGTGCCCAGAATCCCGAGAGGAGAATGGAGGAGAAGGGATTGCGATGTGGCCATCCCGCCTGGAGGTGATTTCTCACTTTTTCTCTCTCTATCCCTGTCTCTCTGGGAAGCATACATATTCTATAGCAAAAATCTTTCAAATTAATTAATTAATTATATAACTCAAATGTTATTCTGAATTCAAACACTTGTTTTATAAACGTACTACATATTGGGTTGTTGGAAAAGCCATGATGCATTTTTGCATAGAAAAATATGTCATGATTTTTCCAAGAACTCAATAATTTCATTAGATAAATCTCTTTGTAAGACCAATAAAATGTGTTTGTAAACCCAGAATCCTTTCTTCATTGGGTGTTTTGTGCCAGGGACATTCATGAACTTCCTAATCCTTCCATATTGTGGACTTCAGGTAGTGTCCTGTCTTTAACGTCAGCGTTTGCCATGAGTTCTGGCTCCAGCTAGTCAGTGCTGGCTGGTGTGGAGCGGGGTCCCTGCCGGGGAGAGAGCTTTCCTATTCTCCGGTAAGATCACCTCTGCCCGAGACCCAGCTCCTAGTGGCGCCACCGCAGGCCAGGCTGGAGTTCAGGTCTCCTTGGGTGTTTGCTCTCTGCTGACCCTGGAATATGCAGATAGCCTGCTGCCTCTAGGGCTCCGCCCCATGCCAGACCTTGGCTGTCGCAGGGCGTTACAACTGAGGGTTGAACCCGTCTACAGAGGAGTATCTTCTTCCCAGAGGTCCCTCTAAGGTATCCATGGCTAACTAGAAATACCGCCGAGGCCTGTTCTCGAGTTTGAAGGTTAACATGTTAACTGTTATCACTGGCTTACGCGGCACAAAGATCTGTCTATCCTTGTAACAATCCTTAGTAAAAAGCGACACGATTCCTCTGCGGTGCCGGGTTTTCCCAGACACAGGCAGGCAGGGTCCTGCTGGCGGGAGCACAGGTGCTCTCTCTAGCCTGACATACCATTGTTTCCATCTCGAGTTCTGAAGGACTAATTTGCGATAATCGATTGTGACAGCAAAGATTTCAGCTCCACTAGCTTATGTTTCCAACAGCAAAGAAAACTTAAGTAATTTTGATCATGTCTGTATGTCCAGTGAAGTAATTTCCCCATTACTGGCTTTTAGCAAGAATTTATAATGAAATTAGAGAGAAACTACACTGGCGGCCAGAATTACGTCACATTCTTGTCGAGTGCAATGTCAAACGTTTCAGGGATGGTCACTTACGCGCAGAGGAAGCACGCAGATGCGAGAGCCGAAATGGGCCCGCGGTCGTGTTCGCTTTCCTGCCTTTCGACGTAAGAGGGCAAGTATAAATAACACGATCGGCTTCATCAGGCGCTGGCGTTTCTTCCTAAAGCAACAATAGATGTGATGGAAATCTACCCCAAACTTTTCCTTCTTCTTTCTAAAATTGTCAGAGGCTGTGTGTGCTCACCGTAGAGAGACAGAGAGACAGAGACAGGGAAAGGGAGAAAGCCTCTCCCAATGGGGTGTGATCACGCTATCTCTTCGGCCGTCTCTCGGTCTGTGGGGGCGTTTAGACACGCGTGCTCATGCGCCTGGCTTGTTTTCAGGGGCGAGGGCTGCAGATTCAAACAGTGCAGTTGGCCAGGTGTGACTTAGCCACGCCATCACAGGCTAGCCCCAGACTTTTCAAATAAAGGCTCTCCCGCAAATGCACTTTTGGAAATCAGTTGTCTGTGTATTCACATAAAGGCATGTGTGTGTGCATATGTGTGTAAGTACAGTCTCTCATTAACTATTTGAAAAAACTTTTTCCGGCTCCTTTTTTTCCATGCCTCTTAAAAGAGGCTATAAACAGAAGGGACAGCATTAACGGCAGAGCAGATTAAACTACGTTTTATGGCAAATGGTTTAAAACCTTAGGAAACCATCTTTAAAGGCGCCAAATGAATGCCTGCTTTTTACTTAAGCTGTGGTGACTGCACTGGCCTAGAAACCTGGAGCCCGGCCCCGCGCACGCTCCTCTGCACCCGTCCTCATTATAACGTGGCCTGGGGCTGGGGGCTAAACATTTTTCTAGAACATAATGAGCCGTGTACCATAATGAAGGTGTTTGAAATTGATCTGACTGTTATTTAGTATAAGAAGCCCCAGATCAAAGACTCCTGCAAACCCACCGACACTTGGCTTTCACAGACAGAGCGCCGGGTGACGGTCGCCGGCAAGTGGAGGGGTGTGGTGGCTTAGCGGGGCCACGGACGTGCGTACTGTTGTCTGGTCACTTATTTCACATCCCTGTACAACACTCGTTAACTGCCAGTCGGAACCAGGCCATTCTGAGGGTTGTTTTGAAGAGTACCACGACACCCGATCTCACTTCCCTGGCAGTTCCTAGTATGTTTGCGTTGCACCTTCAGCACAGCCATGGACACCCTTCTAGGCTAGTTTGTAAAGTGATTGTTCCTGAATGCCATTTACTCTTATCGTCATAGTGACAGACCAGGAAATCTAAGATTGCTGGGGCTGAGCTGGAACTCGCCGACTTGGTACAAGGAAGAGGCCTAGTTCTATGCAGAGCTCTGTGCTCACTTGCCATCGTTGCCTGGAAGAACGATGGAAGTTTGATCCTTGAAGACCGGACCTTCCACGCCTCTGCACCCTCAGGTCGGGAGGAACGCGCACAAGCCCCGGCCGCGGCTCTGCTTTGCACCTGCTGGCTCAGCCTCTGCGTTCCTGTTGCTGAGACGCCCAGCCTCCGGGTTTACACAGGCGGGACCTGCAGTGGCGAAGCCAAGGCCCCACGTGAGGTGTGAAACTGAAGGAGGGCTTACACGACGTCGAGCCTCCTTATTTATAACCGACACGTTTGTCCACCTACCTATTGTGTCTGTCTGTCCATGGGCCTATAGTTCTATCATCGTAAAGCAGAACCAGACCCGGGTAACACAGATATTCTGAGGGGCTCAGGATAGGTTACGTGACAATAAACGGAGACGCTCAACACCCGAAGGACATTTCTCGAGAGTTTATCTTCTCGTGTGTGTGTGGAGAGAGAATGCAGAGGTAAAAAGGTAATAAATATAATTATAATAAATATATTTTAAGCAAAGTTTGACTCTTACAAGTAGTCAGTTTTTAAGACTTCTCAACACCAATGCCCCTTTCATCTAGTAATTAACATACTAAAAATTCATTCTGTATGCTAGTAATTTGTCTATACCAGTTTGCAGTATTCTTGATTCGTAGAAATCATCCAATCAATTTCTTTTAATATTTATTTCCTTTCCTTAGGCCTTCATTTTGTTTCCTGTAAAATAAGGGGAACTTTGAAGTCTTTATCAGGCACAAAAATCTGATTCATCTTTTTCTCTAATTTTCACTAATTCAACTTGCAATTTGTCTGATTTAATTTAAATTGCCCTGGCTTTGGCATATTTGAATATAATTTTATGGTATTTGAGCAACAATTCAAAAACAAACATTGTCGCTTAAAGATCCTGAGTGATTAGGAAGCACACCATGTAGGTAGGCTGGGACAATGAGCCTCTGTGGGCTGGGCGCAGCGCCAACAGCCAGACGCTGGATGGCTTTGCCGGTGGGGCCTGCTGGCTGCTGAGCCCAGTGGACACTCGCTTTTATATGCAAAACTCTCAGGAGGGCCTGGGGAGTGCTGGGCTGCTTGCTGAATGTACCAGGGAGAGAGGATACCATGGTTATTTCCACCCTGTCACCACCCCACAGAAGAGGCTGTGTGTGCAGAGGAGCCTCCAACGTGTAGGCTAGGGAGGGTCTAAGTGAATGTTTTGCAAAGTACTTTCTAAGGACTTTTATTCTAACAGCGTGGGAAATGCTGAGTTAATCAAAGGAAGTAGGCTTCCTCCTTGCCGGGGACTTCTCTAGGCCTTTAAAAGGCTAGTCCTCAAAAATGCACGTCTACAAAAGTGGGGTGGAGAATGCAGAGCTGCTTGCTCTTCCTCGTCCCTGAACCCAACAGTGTCTCGGAGAACGAGTGTGTTAACTGCAGAGGGGCAGGGCTATCTTGAACGCCACTTCTAGTTAGTTGGTTGGGAGGACCGCAGGTATTTTAAGGACTTTGAGTCCTGGCTCTAGTTAGAAAAAAGGAGAAGGGAGGAGCCAGCAAGGGGCCCACGTGGTGGTTAAGGTGCTGGACTCCTACATGGCTAACCACAGTTCAAGTCCCGGACCTGGTGGCTTGAGAATCGAGTCGTGTGTGTGTGCACGCGCGCGCGTGTGTGTGCCAAAATCCCAGGAGGAGAATGGAGAAGGGGTTGCAGTGTGGCCATTCCCGTGGGAGAGGTGATTTCACACTTTTCCTCTCTTTCTGGTGATGACACACACCCTGTGGCAAAAACCTAAAACCAAAAAAAAAACAACAACAACAAAGAAAGGATGATGAGCAGTGCGCCAAGTCATCCCTGCTTTTGCTGTTGTCCTTTCTGAGTCTTTCAAGCATCATTCTTATAGACTTTCAGAACCTACTTTATTAGGAAATCCCAGATTCTGATCAAATGGTCCTTGGACCATTTGATTTTAAGATCCTCTTGATCTTACATAAGTTGGGAGTTGGCAAAGCTGCTGTGGGTGTTTCTAGAGCTTCGGCCACATTTCCTGGGCCCCTGGGCAGCGGAGACGCTGCTGTCAGAGCCAAAGGCTCTATGGCCTGGGCTGGACCCCGTCACACACTTCGAGGCCTGACGCTTCTCTCACGCACACGCGTTCCGATCAGGAAGCCTGCACACACATGCTCGTCTCTATCATAGGAGACGGATTGTGTTTTGCGTTACCTTTTTCTGAAAAACCAGTTGAATAAAACCTTATTAGCTACTCACCTGCGGCAAACAACATTTATTAGGCACTACGTAAACTACAAACATTTATTAAACGTTTCTGAGAATGCAGTTACCACCCTTCGCACTCTTGTGAATGTACATGGATACATTTTATTCAGACCAGTTGGGCCACTGGAAAAGTCACCCGATAAAGTCCGGGTTGTGTCAAGATCATCCATGCTGAGTTGTCGTTCAGGCCGCCCTCTCCAACTCACCATCAGCAGTGGGGTGGACACGGGGCCAGCAGGTGGTGTGGTGGCTAAGGCGCTGGACTCTCACATGGCTGATCGTGGTTTGTGTCCTGGACCTGGTGGCTTGAAATCATGCAGGAGTGTGTGCTGCAGGCCAAAAGTCCCAGGAGGAGAAGGGATTGCGGCGTGGCCTTCTCTTCTAGTGGGTGATTTCCCGCTTCTTCATCTCCCTGTCTCACTCTGTCTCCTGTGAACTCTTACGCCCTGTGGCAAGAAAAAAACTAAAAAAAAAAAAAATTGTTGTGGCCATGACCTTCGAGAAAAGCAATATTTTTGGAGTCTGTTACTGATCTTTGGACTATACCTGTGCTTCAACTTCACGCCTTATACAGGACCTCCTCACAAACAAAACAATGCATTATGTATTTCTCTCTCTCTCTCTCTCTCTCTCTCTCTTTTTAGAGGTTTTTGCCATGGAGTGTGTGCATTCGCCAGACAGACAGAGAGAGACAGAGAGACAGAAAGCGAGAAATCACCCCCTGGGGGGATGGCCACACCGCAATCCCTTCTCCTCCATCCTCCTCTCGAGATCTTGCACACACATGCACACGCGCCCAGCGTGACTTTTTAAGCCACCAGGTCTGGGACTCCAACCATGATCGACTACATGGGAATCCAGTGACATAGCCATTACGCCATCTGCTGGTCCCCTTGTATTTCTCTCTTTGTTATTTATTTTTCTGTTACGCAAAGCAAGGGATTGCTTAAGATAAAACACTATGTACACTATACTCAAATTAAAATACAGTATTTCTGAATGCCAAAGAGCATCATACTTAACAGGATTCCCAGTATTAGAAATGTGGACTCGGGTGACCAGGGGCTGACATGGTGGTTGAGGCACTGGACAACCACATGTTTGACCGTGTTTTGAATCCCGGACCTGGTGACTTGCTTTCTCACTTTCCCTCTCTCTATCTCTGTCTCTCTCTGGTGAGGACCATGGCAAATTTATAAAAATAAATAAAAAAATAAAATTAAATATATAATTAAAAAACCAAAAACATTTAAAAATATAATTGTAGATTCTAAAAGTCTAGTAGAATCATGCTGGTGGACAAATGTGCAAATGAGTGTGGTTGAATTAGACCTTCTCTTTCAAGCCTACTGCTTTTTTGTTTCCTTGAAGACATTAAGGCAGAGATTGGGCTTAGATATATGAAGGGACTTTCAAAAGTTTGTGGAAGAATGGAATTAAAGTACAGGTTTTATTTTGGTGCAAAAAATATTTTGAAATTCAGGGCCCGTAGGTGGCATGGTGGTGAAGGAGCTAGACACTCCCACATGGTCTACCACGGTTCGAGTCCCAGACCTGGTGGCTTATTTCTCATTTCCCCTCTTTCTCTCTCTCTCTGTGTGTGTTTCTCTGGTCAAAATTTTTTTTAATAAAATGATTAAATAAAATTAAAAATAAATAATTCTTAAAAAAGAAAAATTTATACATAACTGTTTCTTTATAGGTACATTCTATGAAATTTTTGAAGACCCCTATATTGTTTTGAAAGCTAATTTTCAAATGGATTTACTCATATGTCCCAGTCCTGGCTCATAGCAGTTATTTTATTTTATTTTTAAAATCAATTAATTAATTTTAATTTTGTTTATTATTATTACTATTATTTTTTTATTTTTATTTATTTTTCTTTTTTTGGAGAGGTTTTTGCTATAGGGCGCGTGCGCTCACCAGACAGACAGAGACAGACAGAGAGATAGAAAGCGAGAAATCACCCCCCGGGGGGATGGCCACGCCGCAATCCCTTCTCCATTCTCCTCTCGGGATCTTGGTCACGCACGCACACGCGCCCTGCGTGAGTTTAAGCCGCCGGGTCCGGGACTCGAACCGCGGTCGACTACGTGGGAGTCCAGCGACATAGCCATTACGCTAACTGCTGGTCCCCTATTACTATTATTATTTAATTTGATCAGAGAGAGAGGAAGGGAAAGTGAGAAAGCAAACTGCCAGGTCTGGAACTTGAATGTCAGTCGGCCATGTGAGAGTCTAGCACCTTAACCACCATGTTGGCCCTCACAGCAATCACTAAGAAATCATTTTTTTATGAATTATTTAATTTAATTTTAATTTGACGAGAGAGAGAAAGCAAGCTGCCAGGTCTGGGACTCAAACTGTGGTAGGCCATGTGGGAGTCCAGTGCCCCTAACCACCAAGCTACCTGCTGGTCCCCAAGCAAACAGTTTTTCCAATGCCTGGAAGCTAAAGGGAGGAGAAAGACTCAGGGGTCACTGTGGGCTTTTCTGGACGGCAGATTTCCAGGGCCTAATGTTTCTGCTCTGAGCATTTATTAGGTCTGTGACAGATCGCAATGTATTCTGGAAAAGGCAGACTTCATAATGAGGTAAAAGCTGATTTTAATTAATTCAGTCATTTAATTTTTAGTAAAGCCTTTACTGCTATGCTTTTCTTTGTGTTTAGAGCAAACCTTTAAAAGGCCCAATTTTATAAACAACTTATATATGAGGCGATGGTCTGGAATTTTCCAGACCATCTCTAGTTACGAAATGTTGACAGAATTATTTCTCATAAAAAAATCAATATAACTGTATAGAACATTTTTTGAAAGATGACTAATGGGCAAAACCCAACCCGTGCCTCTTAAATAAGTGACGGGGCGTGCCACAGTACACAGCGCGTGAGCGGTGCGGGGCCAGGCGTGCCGCGCACCCGTACTTTGGCATATTTAGACACAAAATAAAATGATCATGAAAAACTTTAAGACATTCTAAATGGCTCAGGCTAATGAACAAGTGATTTAAATGGAGACCAGAATAAGTAATGCCCCAGGAGGAAGATGAGAGTGGGAGGAAACAATCTTAGATTTTGTTCCTTAAAACGAGGCGGCTAAGCCAGCATTCTGGAAGAGAGGCTATCCCATGAGACCTCCCGAGCCGCCCTCTGAGATTGGCCATCTCACCGTCCTGCCTTTCATGTATGTCTTTTATCGTCTAGATCCACTTAATCAGAATTTTCATTGAACAGGTTTTTGTTTTCAGGTTTTTGCCATAAGGCCCGGGGGAGGGGCATGTGTGTGAAAAATCACCTCCTAGGAGGAATGGCCACGCTGCAACTCCTCCTCCATTCTTCTCCTGGGCTTTTGGGCGAGCACGCACATGCACATGGGCCTGGCGTGCCACCAGGTGCAGGACTCAAACCGCTCAGCCGTGTGGGAGTCCAGTGCCTTAACCACCACGCCACCTGCTGGCCCAGCAGCTTCTAGAATATTGCCTGTGGTGGAGCCCTTTCCACGGCAGCAATGGGGACTGACAATTGGTCAGTTACCCAGAAGCGAAAGCAGGAAATCCCACAGGAAACTTTTAAAGTGTAAGCATAAACGCTCACCGGACACACGGACACTCACCGCATTAACCCATCTCTGACGCAGGGCCGCGGGCCGCTCGTCAGCGGGTCCCCTGGCCTTCCTCATCCAACTGCCGCGGCGCATCGTCATCGAGTCCATGGCCGGACCCTTGAAGATGGAGCAGCAGCTCACAGATACGCATAAGCCAATCTGGGTTTCGCTTTTTCCTAGTCTTTCCCTCATCTTTTACATTATTTGTCTGGCCTCCACTAACTTAGCCTTTTATTTTCTAACTTGTTGGGGGGCATGTGCGCTTGTCAGAGAGAGAAGGCGGAGGGGACGTGAGCACTCCCGGCCCCTTCTCCTCCATGCTCTTCCCAGCCTTTCAGGCACTCATGCAGTGCACCTGCCTTGTTTCTCGGGCCACGGGTCCAGGTCGGGAAGTGTGCAGTTGGCCACGTGAGAGCCAGCCACCAAGCCACCACTGGCCCATCTATTTGTTTTTTTTAAAAGCTACTTACCTTATTGAGTTTTTCTAAAATATGTGTTTGATTTTCCCAAGAACTACAATGATTTTTTTCATGTTTTACTTTTGTTTATCAGTTACAATAAAATACAGAAGAGTAGTGTACAGCTCACTGGTGGGAGCCAGCATCCAGGCGGGCCCGGTACCCGGGAGCATCAGGTATGCCAGGACCTGAGTCATCAGGTGGGAGGGCTTTGCTCCCGTCCAGGCGTGGGTGGGAGAGCTGAGAATACAAAGCCGAATAAGAAGCTTTCGTAGAATGGTGCAGGAAGCCAAGTATGCTTGTTTGCTTTTAAGAGTTATGTAAAAGGCAGGGCAGGAGAAAAGAATGTTACTTTTGTCTTCTCCAGCTCGGCCTTGGCCTCTGAGAAGCAGTCCGCAGGGTGCTAACTGCAGTGTGGGAAGTCCCATGGTGACAGGCAGTGGCTCGGTGCTCACGGGCCTGGGACCCTGACCAGAGCGAGGGCTGCAGGAGGCGACGGAGGCGTGGGGAGGCCCTGTGGAGGGTGCTTCTCTCTCTAGTCCCCTCTGGTTCATAGGCATGCACTCTCCGTCATGGGTAAAATAAATAAACCTAAAATAAGAAGCGTTCCCTAGTTAATAGAGTTTACATCAGTCTTTTCTTCATAGACTTCCTATTTCAGGTATGCTCCATGTGAATGATGAAGAAACGAGCGCACAGGAGAGAAGAACTTCTAGCAAATTCAGTATTATTAAAAATGTCATGGGACCAGCAGTTAGCGTAATGGCTATGTTGCTGGACTCTCGTGCAGTTGACAGCAGTTCGAGTCCCAGACCCAGTGGCTTAAACTCACGCCGGGTACGTGTGCGTGCGTGCCCAAGATCCCGAGAGGAGAATGGAGGAGAAGGGATTGCGGTGTGGCCGTCCCCCCTGGGGGGTGATTTCTCGCTTTCTGTCTCTATGTCTCTCTCTGTCTGTCTGGTGAGGGCATGAGCCCTATAGCAAAAACCTCTCCAAAAAAAAAAAAAAAAAAATTATCATAAGTGGGACAAGCAGGTAGTGTAAGGCACTAGACTCTCACGTGGCCGAACGTGGCTCGCGTCCTGGACCTGGCATCTTGTCTTCATACTTTCCCTTTCTCTCTTTCTCTTTCTGTCTCTCTCTGGTGAGCACACATGCTCTATAGCAAATTTAAAAATAATAATAATAAAATAAATAATTCTAAGAACAGCAACGACAAAGCCGTAAGTTAGATATAGTCATCTCTTGGGGCCGGCAGGTGGCCTGGTGGTCAAGGCTGCTGGAATCCCATATGACTGACCGTGGTTCGAGTCCTGGACCTGGCAGCTTACTTTCTCACTTTCTTCTCTCTCTCTGTCTCTCTCTGGTCAACCTAAAGAAAAAAAAATTAAAATAATGACAATCAATAAAATTTAAGGAAAAAAAGGTAGTCATCTCTTGCAAACAGTGTGTGTCATTGACACGCCCCACTTTGCTGGTGCAACTTCTGTAGGAAGCTGGTCCGTGAACTGTCCTGAAAGGGGTAGAGCTGGGACAGAGTCAGCCATACGGGCTACTTGAAAATGGAACCAGACATGTTCTTAGATATCTTTGACTTAGTGGCTGCAACCCTTTAGTATTTCCCACTACAGTAAATCTCACCAGGCTAACCTTGGTTCTAGAATGCCTAGTTTTTCACTGGCCTGCATGGTCTGCTTGAATTGATGGTTTTCTTTCTGATGACATTTCTGGGCTGTAATAATGACAATTACAGAGGCAACCAAAGGAGTGTGCATAGTGCATTTGACTCACTAGAGTTAGAGTAACTACGTGGCAAGACAGGTTATCTGTGACATTTAAAATATTAAACTAAACATGTGGCAATTCCTAGGTTGACAGGTGGCATGGTGGTTAAAGGCCTATCATGGTTTGAATCCTGACCTGGTGGGTCACTTTCTCATGTTCCCTTTATCTCTCTCTCTGTTCCTCTCTGGTCAAATTAAAATTAAATAATAATAATAATAACAAATGAAATTAAATACATGAATAATTTTTTTAAATGTGACAATTTCTTCTATTGACTGCTCTTTTGACCCAAACACCTAAATCAAGAAGCTAAAAATAACATAGGTCATATAGACTACATGTAGTCATTTAGAAGCAAATCATGTTAACAGAAAAAGTTGTATTAATAAGATAAAAATATAAGGTATTTTTGGAAATAATAAGATAAAAATATAGGATATTTAAGTTTGTAGAACAGTGAAAGAAGATGAAAAATATACAAAATCTCCTTGGAATTTTTGTAATATTAGAAACATGAAGCATTTCCGTGGCCTTTTGTGTTTTAGGTTTGTGAAGAGTGTGTGCCCTCACCAGGGTGGGAGAGACAGAGCAAGAGGGGGACAGCAACAAGGAGGAAGGAAGCCCCGCTCTGAGGGGCGTGGTCACACGGAAGCCCCCACGCCGTCTCTGCCTCCTTCAGGGACCTGGGGGTGCACACACATGCAGCTGTCGTGTTTCTCGAGCCTCCTGGTCTGGGGCTCAGACCACACGGTCGGCCACGGGGGTCTGGCTGCCTTAACCCCCAGCCCACAGAGCCGGCCTGACCACGGATTCTGCAGTCGAGTTTTCTTTGGCCGAGGTTATTATCAGAGTTAAAGAATTGACAACAAGGTCTTTAATAAACAAGGAACAAGACAGAAATTCATTTACGTCAAATACTAATACTTAGAAAAATAAGATGAAATGCACCTTGTAAGTTCTATCAGTTTCAGGAAAATGTACTCACGTATCCTAATACCTTGTTGTTTTATTACACCAATTCACGATAAAACCTTTCAGACCAGGTTTCCTCCCTGATCCAAGGAACTTCGGCCCCCAGAGGAGGAAGACCAGCCCTTGGTACCAAGTCACAGCTGGTGACTGGGAGAGCCTTGTCAGCCGTGAGCGAATGAAGTGCAACTTGAACAGATCATTATTGTTGGGGCTACAAGTAGGTCTTTGTACCTTGGAACAATGGAATATGAACATCCCGAAGCCAGAGAATCACCCTTTTTAGTGGCCCTTGGGCGCACGTTCCCATGTTGTGTGGAGAGACCATACTTTCCTCTCTCACAGATTCCCTATTCCCATGTTTCGATTGCCGGGTGTAATTAGGAGCATGCCCAGATGGGCCTGAGCTTACTCAAGTCAGCGTTCCATAAGGGGCTGCTGAACCCGGGGCTGCGGGCTGGGAGCCCATATTAACAATATTTAGCTGAGCCCATTTTGTCCAGGTATCTACAGTTAGCAATTCCAGTATGGCATTTTTAAAAGCTTATTTTTGTTAATTCTTGAGATAGAGAGAGATGGAGACAGAGAGAGACACAGTATCTTGAGGGTTTTGCCTACACCACGACTCTGCAGCCTCCCAGCCAGCCAGCACCATGTGAGTGCCAGGCATGTGCCCAGAGTGTGGGTGACCCAGGACCTAGCCCAGTCTGCCAGTGTGGCTCTACACAGGCACCCCGGCCCCTGGCCTCTGTAGCTGGGCCTCCGACGGGATCTGTGATCTGAAGGCTTGGGAAAACATAAAAACGGGCTGGATGAAAAATGACTAAACTTCCCCTATGAAATAATGACAGATAATGTTTACTGGGTACTTAATGCATGTGAAGCTTTATAAACATTGCTCCATGGAATCTTCACTTGGACCCTCTGAGATAGATAGCATTCTTATCCCTGTGATAAATGATTTTCAAAAAAGATTAAGTCATGGCTATCATACAGATAGAAAAACAAATACATTAAGAGTTTTGTTTTATTGATGAGTCAGTGTGAGAACCAAGCAGATGTTACACAGATTCAAAAGAAAACCCGAAGGGACCAGCGGTTAGCGTAATGGCTATGTCGCTGGACTCCCACGTAGTCGACTGCGATTTGAGTCCCGGACCCGATGGCTTAAACTCACGCCGGGCGCATGTGCGTGCGTGCCCAAGATCCCGAGAGGAGAATGGAGGAGAAGGGATTGCGGCGTGGCCATCCCCCCTGGGGGGTGATTTCTCGCTTTCTGCCTCTCTGTCTCTCTCTGTCTGTCTGTCTGGTGAGCGCATGCGCCCTATATAGCAAAAAGCTCTCCAAAAACAGAAAAAAAAAAAAAAAAGAAAGAAAGAAAACCCGAAGAGCAAACAGCCTTGTAGAGCAGAAATGTTGACATGAGTGTGGGCAGACGGGCATGACTCTTCTGTACGCACCGGGGTAAAAGAAGTCAGTGAGACCTTTCCTTAGCTGGAAAGAATCTCCGTCTATAGACAAGACCTATTTTACATCACTGCTAACTGCTCACCACCTACGGGCTGTAAGACAGCTCCCGTGGAATCAAAATCGGGTAACCTGGAGCGGGATGCCCTGGAAAACGCAGCTCTCCCTCTCGCACAGTTTTGGGCTGCGTCCCATTTCAGAGGTTACGAAGCCCAGGCTCCGAGGACAGCTTCTGAATGGGCGCTGCTAACCAGCAGGAAGATGCCCTGTCCTACCTCGTAGGGGTGGAGAGTGAGCGAGGTCGCCGGGGTCCAGAGTGTGCCCGTCCCCAAGACCTGTGGAGAAGCCGTCGGAGTAAGAAGCAGACGAGACGGTAACGTGGTCACACACCTCACCCGTCGCTCAGACGATGCGCACCCTCGCCCACGCATGCCATCGACGCAAAAACGAGCAAGGCTGGAATGAGAAAATCGGACGCAGGGAGCATGCAGACGGGGAGCGGCTGGAGGAGTCTGAGATGCAGCTAAGAACGAGGCACCGCTGAGCCTGCAGCTCGAGAGTCTTGGCGTGGTGCACGCTGCTAGTTGCTCCTACAAGTCGGACGGACAGCGGGCTGTCACCTCACAGCACTGCTGGAGGGACGCAGGAGAGGGCCACGGCAGAGGCTCAGCTCCCCCAGCAGGTGCTCAGCTGGCCCTCAGCCCGCAGTACCCGGGAGCTGAGCCTACTCGGCGTGGGCAGTGAGAAAGTGGAGAGCGTGAGGACCCGCTCCTGGGCACAGAACTGAGTCCATATCCCACCATGACTTTGGTCCCAGATTCAGAGTCTTCTCTCCCCCCCACATTGCGTATGAGAGCTGGACAGAGAGGGACACAGTGGCTTCCTCGCCATCTTCCCAGGGCCATTTGATGGGGTCCACCCTGACTGTGATGACTGTCCCGGGTACGTGTGTACAGGGGGAGAGAGTTCCCACCCTCTTTACCAGTAAAGCCACTTCACGCGGAGTACCGCTGAAAGACCCCGCAGCGTGAGGCCCGGAGACATCCCGGATGGCGTCATGGCACACGTCAGCAGTGGCTGGCTTCTCACCACTTACTCGCGTCATCCTTAGCCTCCATCAGATAGGAAATGTGCAGGCTGGGAGGTGAAAACAGACAGTGCGCTACAAATTGGAAGTCTTGGATCCTGTCCCAGACCTTGGACAGCATTTGCTTTTCTAGGTCTCCATTTTTCTCATTAATAAAACAAGGATAATAGCATTTGATCTATATAGCATCTGTGCAATGATTTCCACAAGAGAATGGAAAATGGAAAAATTGTCTCGCATATAAGAAGTGACGCCATCACACACAGAAATGCAGATTCAGACAAGGTCTATGATAAGCAGAGAGGAGGGACAAAGCTAAGGTGATCTGGGTATTGGGTAGTTCAGAACCAGTCTTCGAATAAGGACTGTATCCCAGTGCGCTAGAGGGTGTGTTCTGCTGTGTCTGAACAAAACCCAACTTGAATGGGTCTTTGCAAAAAAGATTCAAGCGAAACAGGCTTCCTGCTTTTGGCTAGGATACCTGAAAGGTCAGGGCTACCCGTGTTCATGTCTGACATGTTACTCGGACCCTGGGAACCCCTCTCCCACAGTGGTTTCAAGCATAACTGGATCTGATGATGCAAAAGGCACTGTCAGGGCCTGGTTCTCCCCGTCCCCGCCCCGCTTCCTCTCTCCATTGCTAGACTTTGCCTTCCTTTGCGGTGGCTTCAGTGTGGAGCAGGTTTCTCAGGTCATTAGCAAAATGGCTGCCAGGCCCTGCGGACGTACACGGGAGAGCAGGGTCTCCACCGCTCCTCGAGGACTTCTGGGACTGGAGACCAACGGCTCCACGTGGTCACTTGGGCCGCTTTTTGCTTCCAGGCCCACTCCTGTGGCCAGGGTTTGGAGTCAGCTCCGGAGATGTCCTGTGGATTGAGACAGGGAGAAGCAGATGCGCAAAGAGAATATGGACGCCCTGACCGGAAGAAGAGCACGTGCTGCTAATGCGGAAGTAGAAGATTTGGGGGTGCTCCTGCTGGAAAAAGTTTGAATTATCTTTATTGACTGACAATTGACTCTGTAAAATACAAAAAGTACATCAATTAAAATGTTATTGTTAGGGCCAACGTGTGACATGGTGGTTAAGGCACTGGACTACCATATGGCCGACTGCAATTCAAGTCCCAGACCTGGTGGCTTGCATTCTTATTTTCTCTTGCTAGTCAAATTAATAATAATGATAAGAAAAATTAAATAAATAATTCTTTTTAAAAATATCATTCTTATTTGCTATCAAGATATTTGGGAGATTGCAGTCTTAGAGAAAAAAATACTTTGAATTAGAATAACAATTTAATTGAAATAATTCTTTTTTTGTTTTAAGAACTGTTTTATTTAACTGTATTTATTTATTTATTTTAATTTGACTAGAAAGAGACAGAGTGAGAGAGAGAGAGAGAGAGCGAGAGAAAGCAAGCCGCCAGGTTTGGGACTTGAACCACAGTCGGCCATGTGGGAGTCCAGACCTTTAACCACCATGC
The DNA here is from genome assembly GCA_026018925.1 of Tupaia tana. Lineage (NCBI taxonomy): Eukaryota > Metazoa > Chordata > Mammalia > Scandentia > Tupaiidae > Tupaia > Tupaia tana. Next base: position 1,782,205 of record JAKSZU010000014.1, read on the forward strand.
ACCTGCCGGCCCCTCAGAAATACTTCTTGAGGAGGTTATTAATTGAATATTTATTTAGCTGGTTTAAAAAACACTTATCTAATAGAATAATGGGGAGTACTATTGATAGTTCTCATAAGACACAATAGATATTCACTTGTCATTTACCTGTGTACCCCAGATATTCTAAAATATGGTCAAAAACTTATAGATTCAAGTTACCTTTGTTTTTGAGAGAGAGATTTTATAATGTTAGCTGGTTTAATCACTCCTGTGGTTATTTACAGAGATCTATGTACAAGGCACCATATAGCCCGGAGAGTAGTTGAGCTTGGTCTTGCTGAATTAGTGTGTGTTTTCCTGATTTAGAAAAATGATATTAAGAACATAGTCGATTCATGAAAACTGAAATTCAGCAGCATATGAAAAGTTGCTGGGAACCAGCAGTTAGCGTAATGGCTATGTCGCTGGATTCCCACGTAGCCGACCGCGGTTCGCGTCCTGGACCCGGTGACTTAAAACTCACGCCAGGTGCGTGTGCGTGCGTGCCCAAAATCCCGAGAGGAGAATGAAGGAGAAGGGATTGCGGCGTGACCATCCCCCCTGGGGGGTGATTTCTCGCTTTCTGTCTCTATGTCTCTCTCTGTCTGTCTGGCGAGCGCACGCGCCCTATAGCAAAAATCTCTCCAAAGGAAAAAAAAAAGTTGCTTAACCTCATTTGTCATAAGAAAAAAGAAATAAGATTCTTTTCCAAAAAAGGTCTATTTATTTATGTCTTCCATGAGGATAAGACAGAGAGAAAAAGACACAGAGAGCAGCACCCCCAACAGGGTATTTTTTTTAAAGAGAGATTTTTGTGTTTTTTTCTTTGTTTGTTTTTTAAATTGTTTATTTGATTTATTTGATTTTTTATTTTTAAATTAATTTGCATTTAATCATGTTTTACAGCATACATTTATTTTTCTAGCACAAATACTATGCATGTCAGTCAAGACAAAGATATTACTATATACATTATAATCAGTGAATAGCTCCTGATTTTTTTTCAATTAAACATACTTTCACCAGTTTTTTCCTTCCCTTTTCTCCTCCCTCCCTTCCATACTAAACTGGTTTTTATTTTTTCACATTTAAGATCGCAAAAGATCTTAAACTAAATGTATGGACAAAGATAGAATCTAGTGACAAGTGCACTGAAATTTTCTTCTGAAACATTTTTCTCTCTCTCTCCATTCCTCTTTTTACTAACAAGAGGTAAAAATTAACTTATTTACAAAAAAATATATAGGTTAATCTCAGTTTAATCTGTTATTTGCACAAAGCCCCATACGAATTCAATTTCTAATCCAAGGCAACAGTTACTATTGTATTATTAAACTTATGCAAATAACCATTCTGCCACAAAATAAGAATGCTCACAAATATTTTCCAATTGCAAAGGGGTTGGAAGGGAGAAAAGTTTATGTGTCAATTTAAAAAAATCATTTTTTTAACAAATTGCTGAACCTGTCAACAACTCAAAAGAAAACAAAAATCCTTAATTCTGGAAGACAAAGCAGAGAAAATAATCAGTAATGTTTTATAAAAGTCATAGAATTCTGTTTCACCAGTTCAGTCTCATGTAATTTCTCTTTTGTTGAATTTGCAGTGTTACTGCGGTCTAACCTTTCTGTTAACATTCATTATAATTGATATTTCAGAACTCACTCCCTACCATTAAGTTGGTCTTTCTCTTGGTCATTCCTTGTTCTCTTATTTGTCTGCCTTTAGTTTTCCTGGTGTAGCACTCCCTTCAGAACTCGAAGAGCTGGTTTGGTGTTAGTAAATTCTTTCAGGTTTTCTTTGAGAATGATCTTATCTTTTCTTCCCACATGAAGGATAATCTTACCAGATACAGTATTCTTGGTTGAAACTGTTTTTCACTTAGCACTTTGAATATATTTTTCCCATTCTTTCCTTCCTCGCATTGTTTCTGACAAAAGGTCCCATGTTAGCCTGATGGGATATCCTTTGAAAGCAACTTGACATTTTTCTCTCATCAATTTTAGTATCTAATCTCTGTCTGTGGTTTTGGTCAACTTGGCTATAATGTGCCTTGGAGAAGATCTTCTCAGGTTGATTCTATGTGGGGTCCTTTGTATTTCTTGGGTCTGGATATTTGAATGAGTCTCTAGGTTTGGAACGTTTTCTTGCAAGATTTCATGGAATAGATTATCAATGCCCTGACTAGTTTCTTCACCTTCTGGGGTACTGATTATCTGGATGTTGGGCGTCTAATGGTCTCTAGTATTACTCTTATGTTACTCTCATCTTTTGGGTTATTTCATCAGTCTTTTTGGTAAATTTATCTAGGTCAGAGGTTCTATCTTCTACATCTGAGATTCGGTCTTCTGCATGATCTAATCTGCTTTTAATACTTTCGAGGGAGGTTTTGATTTCCTGTATTACAGCCTTCATCTCTAACAGTTCTACTTGATTCTTTTTTATGGTGTGTATTCCTCTTTTTACGGTGTGTATTCCTCTTTCAGACTATGGAAAAACTTCCTCACCTCCTGGAATTCGTTGTCTCTTTTCTCCTGCATTTTCTGGAGTTCATTGTCTCTCTTCTCTTGCATCTCTGTTAGCTTTGTCACTATGAGTATTCTAAATTCTTTATCTGACATTTCCACGAGTTCCATTCTACTATCTGAGAATGATGAAGGGCTGTTCTTTCCCCTTGGGGGAGAGATATTTTCTTGATATTTCCATATTTCATACGTGACTTCCTACCTTCTTGAAGTTAATTCTCACTTTTAGAGGCTTGCCGAAGAAGATGACCTGCCATATTTCTGCAGTTCCATTTCCCTGATCCTCACCAATCAACCTGCACTTTTGTCAATGGAAGTGAGTATTACAAAGGCCCCACAGTTGTAAGGGAATAGGTGCACCTGGGCTGAGCTGCGGGGTTTCAATTGAGAATTCAGAGGTGTGTGGAGGAGATGAGCTGTGCTCATTGCAGCTCCATATTTCTCCCAGCCACTCACTTTGCAGACACTCTTCTCTGATTTTTAGTCATTTGGTGGTATATTCATGTTTGGCTAAGTTGTTAGAGACTTCTGCTGCTGTAAGCTCATGTGCTTCACTTTACTGTGAGGTACTTCTACGCCTATTTCTCTTCTACTTCTGTGTTTTGCAATGTGGTATCCACAGAAAGGAATTTCAATTTAGATTTGTTTAAAAATGAGTTTCTTCCTTTTTGTACCAGTTCAGTAGGGACTGAGGTTTTCTATGATACTAAAAGAATTCAGATGTTTTGCTACTGTGCACCTAGACCTGCCTAGACACTCAATGTGTAGAAGGTGAGAAGCAAGGTGAGAAAGTAGGTAAGAGAAAAAAAAAAAGACAAAACAAAACAATGAAAAGGGAATAAATTTTTTTTAAAGAAAAAGGCAAAAAATGGAGAACTGTGAGTCACACTAGCACGCTGCATAAAAGGAGCAAAGGCTTTCCCGTTAAAGGGACAAGGCTAGGTTCACCTCAGATGCACATGATTCTGAAATTAGCAAGAAAAAGAGAGGTCAGAGACAAGAAACAGTACCTATGAAGTTTTTAAAAAAACATATATATGGGGCCAGCAGGTGGCATGGTGGTGAAGTGCACTGGACTCCCATAAGTGCACTTCAAGTCCCGTTCAAGTGAACTTCAAGTGGTTCAAGTCCTGGACCTGGTGGCTTGCTTTCTCACTTCCTCACTCTCTTCTCTCTCTGTCTCTGTTTCTCTCTGGTCAAATTAAAATAATGATGATGTGAATAAAATTAAATAAATAATTATTTAAAAATATATTTATATATAAAAGAGAAAAAATTTGAGAGAAAGGGAGAGGGAGAGACAGAGACAGAGACAGAGACAGAAATAAGAGAGAACCACCCTACCCAGCTTTTTGCTGGGTGTTGGGCCAGAAAGAGCAAGAGATTTTTGCTATAGGGTGTGTGTGCTTGCCGGAAAGACAGAGAGACAGAAAGTGAGAAATCAGCCGCCTAGGATGGATGGGTACACTACAATCCCTTCCCTTCCTTTCTCCTCTCAGGATTTTGAGCATGCCCACATAAACACCTGGCTTGAATTTTAAGCCACCAGGTCCAGTACTTGAACCATAGTCGACTACGTGAGAGTCTAGAAATGTGACCATTATGCCACCTGCTTGTCCCCCAACAGGATCTGGATGTCGCCATCCCCTCCTAGTCTCAGCCAGCCCCAGATCAAGGGCACACACATGCCCTGTGTACTCAGGGAGATCTTGTGACATGGACTTGGAACTTTCCAAATGGGACAGCCTCTTAGAAGGTAACTTTTTTTTTTTAAGATTTATTTTATTTTATTTATTTATTATTATTATTTTTAAATTTGCTATAGAGCATGTGTGCTCACAAGAGAGAGATGGAGAGAAAGAGATGGAGAGAGGGAAAGTGAGAAGGCAAGCCACCAGATCTGGTACTTGAACCAGTCAGCATGTGGGGGTCCAGTGCCTTAACTATCATGCCACCTGCTGGTCCCAGCAGAGTGTCATGCTTTATCGTGGTCTTTGACCCCAAGATTTCTTTCCTGACTCATCAGATTGGCAAAGAAAAAAGAGAGACTAAATTAAAAAAAAAACAAAACTCATAGTAGCAGGGGAGGTGATGGTGAACATGCATTACAGTCATCATAGAGGGATTTAAAAATGATTTTATTTAACTTTATTAATTTATTTTAATTTGACCAGAGATGGGCGGAGAGAAAGAGAGAGAGGGAAAGTGAGAAAGCAAGTTGCCAGGTCCAGGACTTGAACCACAGTCAGCCATGTGGGAATCCAGTGCCCCTAACCACCACACCACCTGCTGGCCCCCCATAGAGGGATATTTCAACATTGCTAAAATTTTAAATGTATAGAAAAACTCACACAAAAGGATGCTTATTTTGGTACTGTTTATATAGTAAAAAACAAACAAAAATAAAACATAAAAATACCTTGGGAATAACGTTAAGATTCCAGCAAGGGAAGAGCAGTCAAATCAGCAACAAAAAACATGCATTTTCCAATGTCATTCAGCCTTGAGAAAGCTACCGAAGTACTGGGTGGTCGGGAGAGTCACGGAGCATTTTCACATAGAAACATAGAAAAATACATCATGGTTTTCTCATGTGTATATAATATATCAATGAAGTCAAACATATCGAGAAAAAAAGTATGTTCTAATTTAATCTAACATGAATAATATTAGATTGTACTGTATTTATATGCAAATAAGTTTCTAAATTCAGAGAAAAAAATCCCCTGAGAGGCTGTGGGGAATGGGACAGGCAGATGGGATGAGAATGGGGGCTTAATATTTATCTGCTTCGTCTGAAAGAGTTTATAAGAATGTTTTTGTCTACGACTTGTTTAATTAAAATTCAATTAATTTTTAAATTGGAAAATGCGTATAGCTATGAGTATAATACATACTGAATTTCTATAACATTGAATTTATTATTGACTTTATATGATGGTCTTTATATTTGATGAAGTGTTATTCTTTTCAGAATCATGTCTAATTAAATACAATTTTTTATTATTACAAGACTGGGAAATGAAGACTTATGTCAAATAGGTTTAAAAAAATCTGTGCTCTCCAATTCTGCAGTCAAGTGTAACTGAAGTTCTGATTAATTAAAACTGTGTACATTTTTTATTTATTTAATTTTATTTATTTAATTATTATTATTATTATTTTAATTTGCTCTAGGGTACACATACTCACCAGTGAGAGACAGAGAGAGAGAAAGTGAGAAAGCAAACAGCCAGACCTGGGACTCAAACCATGTTTGACCACATGGGAGTCCAGCACTATAACCACCACACCAACTGCTAGCCCCAAAATTGTATAAAATTGCACACTTATTTTCTGTTGCACAGCCGTGTTCAGGTACTCAGGAGCCACTGAGGCTAGAGGCTGCCATACTGGACACATAGGTATAGAACATGTCTATCATCAGAGGAAGTTCTGGATAGGGATGATCTGAACCATCTCGTTTCTTAGGTTCTCTCTCTCCCAATTTTTGAAGCTGTGGCTTGCTTTTGAGCACATAAACTACATTAACTCCGACCAACGAAACACTGTAAGATTACATTTGTCATCATCTAATGTTTCCAAAGTTAACTGGTGCCAAGATACACTTTTCCCCAAACCATTGAAAACTTAATATTTGAAAACACTCAGATGTCTAGTGTTGTTTGAGTAGGTCTTCCTTTAAAGCTGCCCCGGCTCCCGTATGAGAGAAGGCCTCTGACGTGGAATGTGAGGGCTGAGCCACGCTAGAGTCCACTTTGCACCAACTTCCCTAGACCGTTCTAAATATGGGAAAAACGATAGCTCCCTGTGCGAGAGACATGTCACCTTCTCTCTTGTGGCTCCTGCCAGGGGCCATGTGGATTTTTTGAGTTGAGTCACTGTGTGAGTACCAGCTGGTACTGAAGGGTTGTGAATTTTCATTATGCATTTTCTAGAAAAGTCTGTCTTTCTGTGCTAGCATTCACATGAAAATGTCTGTTAATAACTCCACTTCTGGGGACCAACAGGTGGTGTGGTGGTTAAGGTACTCCCATGTGGTTGACTGTGGTTCAAGTCCCTGACCTGGAGGCTTGAAACTCACGCCAGGTGCATGTGTGTGCGTGCCCAAAATCCTGAGAAAAGAGTAGAGGAGAAGAGATTGTGGCCTGGCCATCCTCCGGGAGGGGGTGATTTCTTGCTTTCTGTCTTTGCCTCTGGCAAGCATACGCACCCAATAGCAAAGATCTCTCAATAAATAAATAAATAAATAAATAAATAATAAATATAAACTCTAGTTCTGGGGCCAGCAGTTGGCATGGTGGTTAAGGTGTTGGACTCCCATGTGGTCAACCACGATTTAAGTCTTGGACCTGGTGGCTTTTTCTCATGTTCCCTTTCTTATTCTGCTTCTCTCTGGTGAGTGCATGTACTCTACAGGAAACTCAAAAATAAAAACAATGATAATCATAAAGAAAATTAAATAAAGATTCGGGTCCTTTTTTTTTTTTTTAGAGATTTTTGCTATAGGGCACGTGCACTTGCCAGAAAGACAGAGACAGAGAGACAGAAAGCGAGAAATCACCTCCCGGGGAGATGGCTGTGGTGCAACCTTCTCCATTCTTCTCGGGATCTTGGGCACGGCATGCACATGCGTCTGGTGTGAGTTTAAGCCACCGGGTCTGGGACTTGAACCGTGGTAAACTATATGGGAGTCCAGTGACATAGTCATTACGCTAACTGCTGGTTCCAATAATTCTTTACAAATAATTTCCAGTTCCAAGATAGTCTGCAGAATAGGGGTGTAGCTTTGACAGACGTGACCACGTCAAGGAAACAAAGGCCATTTCAGACTCAGAAGAGAAGAGGAAGAGACAAAGGAGAGAAGAGACTTACACGACCATGGCAAGGATGAGGGTTGGGAAGGGGCACGGTTTAGGAAGTCTAGAGAAGTCACCGCGGAGGTCCTGGGGGGCTTCAGCATCTGGAAGTTGCCGGCAACCCCCACATCGCCTACCTGCCCTGTCCAGCCAGGAGCACCCACCCGCTGCAGCCGTGCGGCTTTTCTCTCGTCCCTGCAAATGGGGCCTGGCTGCCCCACGCCGATGCCATCTAGCTAGAGACTAGAGCCATGCCGCTGTGGAAGCCTGGAAGGCGTTTCCGATCTTTCTGCTCCTGACGGGCAGGCCGAGCTGGGGCTGGTGAAGACCCTGTGGCGCGGAGGCTCCTGCAGCCGCTCTCTGTGGGGCTGCCCAGGGAGCAGCGGAGCGGGCGGCCCCCAGCCTTGGCACCGCGGAGTGGGCTGCGGCCCTCGGCCTGGGTACTGAACAGGCGTCCCTGGACCTGCTCAGTAACGAGGGACGACTGAGACAGCGATCCAGAGAATCAGGAATTTTTTAAAAACAGTTATTTTACTTTACTTCATTTATTTATTTTTAATTTGATCAGAGAGAGACAGAGCGAGAGTGAGACAGAGACAGAGTGAGAGAGAGGGAAATTGGGAAAGCAAGCCGCCAGGTCCAGGACTCGAACCATGGTCGGCCTTGTGTGATTACTCGTTTCCCCTCTCTCTATCTTTCTCTGTTTCTCCAGTGAGTGCACAAGTCCTAGTGGCAAAAACAAACAACAAACACCTCTAAAAATACAGATTATTGAGCCTGCCTCAGAACTACTGAAGAAGAACGGTGGTGGTGGCAGAGGGTGTGCAGGGCGTCCCGGTAGGTCACATGTGCTGCTTCGGAGGCACCTGTTCTCAGACCAGCGTCCGGGAGACTGATGAATACATTCCTTCCCCTGGATTTCTGAAAGACCATGACAAAGTTTCCCTCCAGTGCTGAGAATCCATTCTCTGTTACCACTACGCATTCCGATTTTAGACTAGAAATACACAGTACGTGCTGTTTAGGAGTCAGACCCTCGGGGTTTCCCATGGCCGGCCTCACAAGGTTCACACGTCAGCCTCAGTGGGGTCTCTTACCGTGAGACACTCCCAGAAGTGAGACTTTGATCAGACCCTAAGTGTTGGTGGCATTTTATTTTGCAGAGAGAATGACGGGAAATGAAGTATTTTGAAACTGCTTCTGTATTAATAACTGTATATTTTTCTGTTGTTAAAAGGCCACTCTTAATATATATTTACTGCTGTCAGTGCAAATAAAAGACACTCAAAACACATACTGGGCTGACGACAATGTTTTTATTATAAAATATACATTGCACTGAGGCCAGTCGTAAGACACAACTGACGTCTGGGAAGTGCTCGGGGAACTCAGGAGCCAGTCCCACGGCTGTAATACCGCAGCAGTATGTCCGAGAGCTTTCTGCTGGCGTGATTAATGGGGTATTCTTTGAGAGTCTGAAATATGAGCTGATTTCTAGTTTTTGTAAGGACCCTGGTTCATTTGTAGGGTGGCTAGAATATATGATTTTCAGTACACCATTGTTTTCTAATAACCAAAGGAGGTGTGACTTGGTACAGAAAACAAGAGGTTAGTCTTTGTCATGTTTATTTTTCACAGCCTAAATAAATCTGTGGGGTTTATGTGTGCTGGGTAGGGTAGTTTGCACTCTCACCTTGTGCCAAAGTTTTTAAAATGAGTTTCTGTCAGAAGAATGAAGCCGTGTAAAAATCATTCGGCCAGGTAAATTCTGAAATCAGACTTGCTAGGGCAATAAACTTGATGAATGATGCTATTTACAGTTGATGAAATTTCCTTTTATGAATCTGTATTAAAAATGGAAAATCTGTGAGCTTTAAACATACATGGAAACTGGCTGGGTTTTAGCATCGGCTTGGAGCCATTGGATTTTGAGAGTTTAAAAAAATATTCATTTCCTCAGTGTCAAATATAAGAAAATTATAGATGGTGATGTAAACATGAGTAGATGAAGGGAAGGAGTCTGAACTCCTAACCTCAGGAAGAGAGGGTCGAACTGAACTGAGGCTGGAGCTCCATGGAGACTGGGAGCGAAGGAAGCTTGGGAAAGTTAATCAGACCGCACACTTCCCTGATTTCGGCTTCAGATCTTCTTATTCAAATCTGCTAGACATAAAGTTGGATTTTCAGATCTTACTGTCTATTTGAGTCAAGAAAGAAATCTTCCGCTGACTGGCCAGAAAATATTAGCACGATTGGGTGGTGTAGCGGTTCAGGCACTGGACTCCCACGGGCTGACAGCAGTTTGAGTCCCGGATCTGGTGGCTTGAAAATCATGTTGGGCGCATGTACATGTGTACCCCAAATCCGGGGAGGAAATTGGAGGAGAAGAGATTGCAGCACGGTCATCTCCCCAGAGCAGGGGGTGATTTTTCGCTTTCCCTCTCACTGTCCGTCTCTGTCTCTCTCCGGCAAGCACAAGTGCCCTATGACAGAAACCTTAAAAAAAAAAAAATTAACTGGATTAGCCAAGATATTCTTCAAGTAAGTCATTGCAAAAATGCAACATGACTTTTCAAATCTTAGCATCAATTTTAAAAACTGGTTCTTAGTTTGAGAGAGAGTCAGTAAAGAGCCTAAAAGTCTGGTAAGACCTAGGTATATTTTACTCAAAGATAAACATACATGCAGAATCTTCATAAATATCATGAAAATTACTACATTATGAAAAACTATGGATTTCAATTATTTTGCACCAAAATAAGCTTATATTTTAATCATATTTTCCACAATTTTTTTGAAGTTCCCTCATCGCAAAATTTGACTTGTAATTCCAGAAGTTCACAAGAGTTCCCCATTGTTAATGATTCAAAAATAAATTATCTTGGGGCCCG